>JARYHS010011408.1:194918080-195018814 GCA_031002005.1 Vandiemenella viatica
TTCCGTTTCAGATTGGTAAGTAAATTCGTAGGGTCTTACGATCAGATGAGCCCAAGGATTTTTTTACAGGTTTTGCTTTGTTCGTATGAGTGCACTGAGACGATCAGTGGTTCGATTCCATGTTAAATTGTAGGTCCAGCCATGATAGGGTCATTTATTTTGGCAGATTCGACTCACTGAGCTACCAATCAGCACACTAACAAATGTTGCACCACCTTGTTCCATGGTTAGCAAACTGATATGTTTTAATAATGCTTCTCTTCTATTAACTTACTGCTGCAATTCGCGATCCAGCGGTCGACAAAGAAGGCGTTTGAATTACTTTACTTCTCTTCCCTATAATTCTATTAGGAAATTAAATATTCAACAACTTACATTCTGTGACATTATCTACCAACCGGTTGCGGCCTATGCAAATACGTAATGCTAAAATTTCGCCCGTACCGCGGTCTAGTTTTCGCTAGTGTTTTGCTTGTGGAAGAGGACAAATAGAGACGATATTGAGTATCTCCTATAGTTCGCGATTGCCAAGATTTAGTGAAAGTTTTTCAAATACAAGCCTCTAAAGCTCTATCAATTTTGTCAATTAATGGATCAGATCCATGTGTTGGTTCGATGTTGAAATGTGGCAGTTGTCCCCTCCCCCTCTTTTTATTGTCGGCCTCCACCTAGTGGACTGCGGGTGGTCCTAGATCAGTGGGCGCGGCTGGCGAGAAGCCTAGATCCTGCGCCAGCCGGCTGTTATGTCTTCATTAAGGCCGGCCGCTTGGCGCTTGTTGTTGTATACCTGCTACCGGCCACACACGGCGTCGACTCGCATAACCTCGACAAACCGGCAATGACGCCCACGTCATCTCAAGGACACCCGCGCACTGCCTTTATTTTAATACTCCGCCCAGCTGCAAGGCATTTTAGTTCCTCAGTTCACTGCCAATATGGATTAAGTGAGATTTACGTAACTATCAGCTGGCTACAGCTTGTTGTGTCATTATTCGCCGATATACTTTACGCAATCGTGGCAACTAATTAACAGTAAGAAACATGCTTATCTCATTTCTGTGTCGTGTATTCATTTAAGAACGCCGAAAACACGTCATTAAATTGCTGGAAATGAAACTGCCTGAATATGGAACTATTCTCATCACGAAAATTACCATTTCCAAAAAGAGTTATCATTATATAACATAAATTCAGAAATGGCAGTAAACATTTGAGTTGCAAAAAACTGATAGTTAAAGTCGACAAAGAACGCAACTAACAAACTATGTAATTGATTCCATGAACTATCTGGGTGATACTGTACAAATCAACATGACATTGGACTTCACATAACTTCAGTGGTAGGTAGAGTTAATTGTAGGCTTTGACTGATGGGTCGAATTTAAAAAAAATGTAACGCTGATACGAAGGAGACAGCAGCGTACAAAACATTTGAACTATTGTTGTGCCGGTTGGGATTCGTATCGGAAGGTATTGATTGACAGTAAAGAGAAAGTACAGAGAAGAGCTGCTCGATTTGTGATTGCTTGCTACAGCTCTTACAAAATCATCACAGAATTGATACGTAGATTGGGCTGGGATTGTCTAGCGGACAGACGACGTATGTTTCGTTTGAACTTCTGCGAACTCCCAGTTTCATGCGATCAAATACTTCGTCCACCAATCTACTTGGGAGAAATAAGTTTAGAAAAATTACTGTTGCGTATTCTTCCTCTGTGTCTCTCGGGATTGGAATGCACATAGTAGAAAATAGTTGTGGTGCAAAACACATTCTGCCTTACACAAATGTGTGAATTGCTGGGCATAATTAATGTAGGCTTAGATCTCGGTAAACGGTAATTTGCTCTAGAACACAGATGGAAACAGCTAAATTTAAACCTTCAAGTTAATCTGTTCACTTTCATCCCAATTACGGTGATAGAAATTGATTACCATTCGGTGACACCGAGAGTGGTTTTAAACAGTACCATCCGATTTTTACTATACTCTCTACCGTTTGGGATTCGTATCGCAAGGTATTGATTGACAGTATAGAGAAAGTACAGAGAAGAGCTGGTTCCGATCTTTAGGACAAGTCACATTTTTTTTCCTGCCTTCATATTGAGCAATTAAACACTGATTGAACGTTTCAGATTGTATTTTAATGTGCTTTATATAACATATAAATGCATATTCAAGCCATTTGTCTAGTTTTGTACATACTACTATATCATTTATGGTCATATTGTGAGGAAAAATCTGGTAATTTTTAATAATACCAGGAATTCATTAGAAGTTATGGATGAGAAGAAATTAAGATAATTATTCCTTAGACTTTTCTCATATTATACATTGGAGGAAAAAACAAAACTAATATTCACTGATTTGGTCAGAATTCACCGGTCAACAACTAAAGTTATACATTATTGTCACTCTCTAAATGTTAATGTTCCACCCGCCTTTTAGCAGCAACATACCTGTGTCGAGCCGCGTCTATCAAAGTCTCATTGTCGCCAATACTTTCGAAAATAATTCCTCAGTCAGTGTTAAATCTGCAATGGATCAGTGAGTAACACCAGGCTGAATTTTTTTTTTTTTTTTTTTTCTGAAAGTGCGAGGTTACATTATTACCTTAAGGAATTGGGAGAGGAGTATTTTAGTATAGATAAAAGTGTTCGTTTCTGTAAGTTATGTGAAATTAAAGTGACTTCATCAAAGCGATTTAAAATTTAATTTCCCAAGTGCACGAAAGCAAATTATTCTATCTACTTGAAAGCGACACTACTAGATAAAATAAATGACTTATGATTGAGCATGTTTTGATGTATAGTAAATTAAAATATTTGGTCAAATTTCGTCATTTTTAGGTCATATTTATCTTTTTTAAGATCACATTTGCAAGCATATTTCTGATTTTTTTTTTTTTGTCATAAAGATTCGCACCCTAGTTATCAATGTCTGCTCCGTGTTTCTAAATGTCTTGCTTCTTCAGATAAGAGGTTTTCTGGAAATCGGAGAGAGCAGAAAAAAAAATTAACAGCGTTCTAGACTGCTAGTAGAAGGTAAAACAAAAAAACGATTCCGGGTTGCGTTCATTGAAATGAGACGGATAAGAAAAAATCAACAAACATCAAAATGTAGAATTCACCCGAAGTGTGGTCTTTTCCATGTTGATAACTATGACCAAAATTGAATTATGAAAGATGTTCAGTTCATAACGTTATCGATTAAAAAATGGTTTAAATACATAAGTGTTTATGAAAACTTCATTCCCGAATGAAAAATTGCTGAAATCATACTGACAAGAGCGTTAATAAATTTTGTGAATGTGTGAATCAGAAGTGGCCAAACATTGACAAGCTTTTGAGAGTGCGTTGTGCGTGTTTCGGCAGTGAGTTTCCCACGCGTGGCTGCACGCACCAATACGCCGGCTAATAGACGCTCCTCGTGGCATGCCAAAGCACAGCTCGTTGCAAGAACTTCTGCCTCACCCGGAGTATGGAAGACGATGCGATGAACTTAAAACATAGTGAATCATTGATAAAGTTGGTATTCAATACGATTCACACGATACATCCACATCTGTACTCCGAAATTCACAAAGTGGTATGTGGCAGAGGGTGCTCAGCACAAAAACTAACTCAATCCCGAATGTTAAAAGGAATTTTCCAGTTCCATTAACAAACCAAAGTTTTGCGAGACGTGAAGACACGTAAAAAATTTCTGCCTAGACTGGGAGTCGAACCAGGGGCCGTCTGATCACTAATCTGGAGCTTTAACCAACCTTTTTTTATGAAGAACCTTTTTTTTTATTACAACATTTACAAAATAACAAAAATGTATGTACAGTCTATCTCAGTGAAACTGAACTTCCAAAGTCAAAACAATGCAAAGCCTACGTAATTATTTTTCGTCTCGGATTCTTCTTTCTTCACCTTCTCCTCTGTCTTCACCAGCTTAGATGGCCCGTAATTGCGTCACCAGACCGATCTTGTCCGTTATTAACAGAGCCAACGACAATACAGCCCAGTCAAACATTTCGTCGTAACATGTAGGCCAAGTCTCGTGTTCGTGTAGTGACAAAAAGTTATGAGATCTTCTTCTGAGCCAAGTCTACACCTTACAGTGTGCATTCACTTCACTTTGTGAAACAGAATGGTTTCTGTCGGTGTCATAGATCGTTTATTTAGAATATAAAAAAAAATCTGATGTTTTGGCCATTATGCGCGCCATGTTTTAATTAACATATATAAATACCTTAAACGTGTTGCTTCATCAAACTTATGAATACATAAAAGCCAAGATTTGCCTCGCTCTTTTTCGAATTTGACAAGTAATTATGCGTTCAATTCCAGTAAAAATTATGAAGTGCATCATGGCCAACTCACCAGATTTTTTTAAAAAATTCTAAAGAAACGATCTACGACACCGAGAGAAACCATTCTGTTTCACAAAGTGAACTGAGTACACACTGTAAAGTGTAGACTTAGCTCAGAAGAAGATTTCATAACTTTTTGTCACTACGTGAACACGAGACTTGGCCTATTTTTACAAGAATTGTTTTTATGGGAACTCATTTCTTTTTATAAGTTTATCGCTTATGTTGAATCGTTGCTAAAATGTAATGATTCCATTTGAAAATCGTTGAGTAAGAACATTTTAGAAGTGAAGACATCAATATACGTTGCAGATTGCCGCTGGTTTAACTACCACCATAAATAAATTACTAGTAACTTCCAAGCTAAACATATGAACAAACTAAAATTTAAGATATTAGTTAAACTTGCTGACCTCTATGCTTTAAAAAATTCTCAGACATATAGCATCAGGAAAGCAATTAAGCCGCAAATATGTTCCATAATTTATCCTGTTTGGGATTGTAATCAAATAAATACGGGGAAAAACTCCAGTATTAGACTTTTCTTATGATTTAGGGATGAAACCATAAGTTACTTGTTTCTAGGATTACTGGAGTACAGTGGAATTTTGATGTCGAGGTGTCGTAGTCTAAATAAAATTTTTAATTTCAATAACTTCCAAAGTAAGAAAAGGAAAGAAGTAAGATTAACACATTAGTTAAACTTAGTAAGCTCACTCTACACTGAAAATCTTAGGTTTATAAAGTTATTAGGGTAGATAAAGATTTCAGGTAAGGGGTAGATATATGAAAATTTACTAGTTTCAGACTTTCCTTATAATATTTGGGTAAAATGTTATCCGTGTACCAAATTTCAGCTTTCTACGGCAACGGGAAGTACCTTAGAGTTTTGATGATCCTGTCAGTGAGTGAGTCTGCATGCAAATAACATCCGAACTAAGTACAGTAACGAAATAAAATTTAGTACGTTTGCTAATATTGCTGATATCTATGCATAACAGAAATGTGAGACATATATCATGAATACGATAGAAGAAATTGAGGTTCAAAAATAGCCCGAATCGCTTCGAGAAAAATAGTAGGCAGTGCCGCTGTTGACTCGACTTGGCGGGTGCACTACCATGCAACCAAATATTATTATTATTATTATTATTAACTGCGATGGAGCCCCTGTGGGCCTAAATACCTGTTTACGCTTTTTTTTCTTCATATTTTCACCTAAAAATACTTCACACTCTGAGGTATATTGTTCATCAACTCCCTAGTTCCTTTATTCTAGTCCCTCAATCCCTTATCTACAAATGGAAGCTTTCCTAAAATTAATAATTTATTGTCATGGTCCACTCCTCACTTGCCATTGATGTTTCTAAATCTTCCACCAATATTTATCCATGCCTCATTGCCATTATTTGCCTTGTAGATACCCACAATTCTCTTCACTCGCTTTCTATCATGCAATGACTTCCCGCCCAATTATTTTATCACTTTTGTTACTGAGTGCATCCCTTAGTAATTCCCACACACCAAATCTAGCTGCCTTCCTTTGCAACCTCTCCAAGTCCAGTCAAATCAAATCATCTTATGGCATTGTTCAGCCGCCAAGTGACTGAGTTTTCAATTAGCCGCAACCGGATATAGGGGACCTCTGACTTAACGTGGAATCCCAACAACGGAAGCATTCTGATGTACATCAGATTGCCAAAGGTTAATGTCGGGTTAATGGACTGAAAATCCCAGATCAAACCGCTCTCAAACTGTAGTATTTGATATTCATAATGTGTATCATCCTACAATACTCTAATAATGGCCTGGCCAAAGTTTTGTAACCCAGCTCATTGTAAATATTCGTAATAATTAACTGTGTCTCTCCGACGCGGTGTGGTGATCTCGACGAAAGCCCCTGCCGGAGAGCGCTGGGAGTTTCCTGTTTGTTAAGTTGCTGGCCCTGCGTGCGCTGGACATGGCGGCGCCTGTGGAGCCGGAAGCGCCAGAGAAGAGATGCGGGCAGCCTCTGTATCGCCTTCCCATGTGAATGTTACCTCCTAACACATTCTCTTCAGTGTATCGCGATCACTTCGCTTACTAGATTCTTAGCAGTAATGATTTTGCTTGACTGCAGGAGTCTGTCTGTTACTTTTTCGCCACTAAACGGCTAAACCGATCTTCATTAAATTTGACAAGGAAACACTATTTTCTGGATAAATCACGTATTTTATCATGAAATTTTGAAAACTAACCGAACGGTCATAGACAAGCGGATAGCGTGTGTAAGTCTCGGTAATGTTATATTGATTGCTCAGGCTTTGTTTCTCTCGCAATCGGTTTGTGTATGATCTGTCCCTTTTGGGGAACCTTTATATAACTTACAGCTTTCTGTATCCAATTCCAGCAGTAAGTTCACGCGCAGGAACTCGCGGGTAACAGCTAGTAACGGTATATTTCAGAGAGTGACCTATTGCTCAGTGGTCTGGGTTGGCGGTTCATTTAATCAGAGGGGAATGGCCGTTTTTAATAGTGTTGTGTCTGTGCGGTGTTGAAATACAGTAAACAAACTTCGTTGAGTCGTTGCAAGTTCAGTTTTATCTGCAGTTGGCTTGGTGACAAGGACGCCAACAGCCGTCTACTGTTAAAAATTCCAGAGGATTATGATGCACACTTGTTCAAAGTGTGTATCAAGTTCGCACTGTATTTCATTCATAATGTCCGTTGAATTGCAAGATCAAAAGAACTGACTGCATCTTATTTATTTCATTTCTAATGGATGGTGCAATTTTTTTTTTTTGATAGGATGTATGTTCTAGTTTCTTCTTTAAAACGTGCACGCCGTTAGATTTTTCCTTAACGAACATATATGGTCATGTTTTTCATTTCATTTCAACTACTATGATTTGACAACTGCCAAAGCCGTTTATGTGTGTTAGTTTTTTATTAGGAGTGTCATCTTATTGATAAAGCAATGTCCTTTGTCGTTAAACAAAATAGTAATCAAAACAAACGTTATTACTCTGAAGTAATCAGTGCCAAAGTACATAGTAATTTTTCTGATTACAGTAGAATATTTTCTCAGTAAGCTAATAAAATACGATATCTACTACATCCCAGTAATTAATAGTCATTACAACAACCGTAAACCGTATCATCCCTACAGCAAAATAAACCCATAAGTCCCTGCTACATCTATACTAACAATTAGTGCTATATTGTGTACATATCTTAAGTTCGATCTTTTCTAAGGAAATAACGGTGTGTAACAGTTTAACAAGATCATTGAAGCGTTGGCATTTATGTTATTTGCATTAGGGTACGTAAGAGAATATTTCATTTCCGTATTTTCCTGCAGTTACTGGAAAGGTTACGAGGAATCGAATGCGGACTCTCGATGCGAGAGAATACCATATTGAGTTTGGAAAGCGATTTGATGATCTAACCCGCCTCTAATGACATCAAAGTCGATAAGGTATAAAGCCCTAAGCAAAAAAAAAAAATCCTGATCCAGGCACTGAATGTATACGTTGAAGTGCGGTTATGAATTACTTGTTATTTAAAAGACATCGATTCACATAAAGAGCACATCATATTTCAGATCATAAACACAGGTCTCTTTCTGTGGATCAATTCGTCTTTGTGATTCAATACTAATTATGTGAACTTAACACTTGAAGTTAACACGTAAATGTTTCGGCATTGAAATAGTATATCTTATTCTAGCGTAATTTCTTTCTAACCATCAGATGGTATTCGTGTCGATCTTTTCCGAAGATGCAGATCAGTTAATATGATGACTGGTACATAAGGGCTGGAGAAACCACAGACGTAATCTAAAATACAATAAGAGACAAACCTGTTGCAACTATCTGATAATCGTGCATAATCACAAAAGGGCAGAACTGAGCAAGCACTTTTGTGATATACTAGCAATTACTGGTATGTCCAGTGCATTTATTGTGAAATTCGCCGACGTTTGAATAATTTTCATGCTATCTGTCAGTTGTTGTCAATACACATCATGTAGCATGGTAACGTAGTTGTCATTAGATTGATGGCATATTAACAACACGAAAGGATAATACGAGGAAAAAGTAATCGTAAAAAGGTTGAGATAAACTTAAGCAAGAATAAGATAACAGCCGACAGTAAACCGTGGCAACAAAAAGTGTGAAGTGTACTGCATGAAAGTGACATTGATTATAGCGGAATCAGTTCGTAGTCATTCTGCAAACGACTATAACTATAAGGGTCTGTTGTACCAAAATAAATGGTGTCGTATACAATTTTATAACTGTCTTATCGATATCAAACTATGTATTACAGTTACCTTGTAGCAGTTTATTCTGTTTCTAGTTTTCTTCCAAAACTCTGCAGATAATGACTATGTCCTTTCATATACAGCATTGACGTTAGTTAAATATAGACCACATTGATTGCGATCTAATCTTTGGATGATTATAATCAGATAAATGTTCACATTCAATTTTAGCATGCGTACATGCCTTTCTTATAGAAATTAAAATTATGTTATGCCGCACAATTAGACGAAAGAAGTTTCACTTCAAAAGAGGGTATATTTTTTCTTTACTGAAAATTATCTTTGGAAAATCTGCCAAATGCAGTAGCTGCGGTGTTATAGTTTTTATAGCTGACAGAGATATGAGTTAAACTAACACATCTGTGAGGTATTTCAAATAAGCAAAATAAATAAATAAATAAATATTTGACCTATGAGATCACAATGTGGCTATGTGAAAATTAGCCTCAAGTAACAATAATGATACTTGTGGCAGGTAAGCCCCATAAGATTTTTCTGGAGTAGCTGTGGAAGACTGCGAAATTTCTGTAATTAACTGACTAATAAAAAGGCGGCCGCGTAAAATAGCAAAATTACGATCTAAAATAGTGTAAACTTTGCTTTATTATAATGAAATAAATGTTCACATTCAAATTTATCTCATGCCTTGAGATGAAAATTATGTTCTACAGCTCGCGCAATTATACAAAAGAAATTTCACTTCAAAAGAACGTTTATTTGTTCTTTATTTAAGATTATCTTTGGATAATCTGCCGGATGCAGAAGCTGTGGTATTGATATAGCTTATCACTGATAGGGATATGAGTTAGACAGAGGCGTTTTGAACTGATTTTTGGAGGAACTGCGGGAATGAGAAAATTCTATGATTAATTGGCTAATGAAATGGCGGCCGAGGAGAATAGCAAACATTACGATCTAACATAGTGTAATCTTCGCATGATTATAATAAAATAAATGTTTACATTTATATTTAGCATGTATAAATGCCTTTTTTGTAGAGATAAAAATTCCGCTCAACAGAAAAGAAGATTGATTAACTTTAAAAGAGTGTGTATTTATTCTTTATTGAAGATTATCTTTGGATTCAGAAGCCGCGGTCTCGTTATAGTTTGTCGCTGACGGAGATATGAATTAAACAAAGAGGTTCCTGGAGTAGTTGCGTGAAGATTGCGAAGCGAGCGTTGCGTGCCGGAGTTTGGTAGCGGCAGCTGGCTAGCTGGGCAGGTGGTAGGTAGAATGGGCCACACACGAAGAACCAGCGCGGCAACGTCGGCAGACACACCCCCCAGCAGGGGAGACGTCGCATGCTGGCTACAATACCGCGGCACTGCTAAAAGTTACCTCGCTGGCTTCATGACACGAGTCCTAACTGGGGTGTTTTTGTGACTTTATTGTGGAGTGCCAGAATGCTGCTAATAAAATAATATTTGTTGAAAGAATGGAAACTGAAGCTGCAGTTTGAATGGTTGAATACGCCGTAAGATATTTTGTAAGAACTGATAATGAAATAACAAAACAAATGCCTTATACGGAAGTAGAGAAGTGTGCTGTGTGAAAAACACGAGCAATGTCATGTCCTGGTATCACTTCGCCAACCTTGAGAAGTCCCATTGAAACCTTTCAACATGTTTGCCACTTATATCTCCACAGTTTTCAGGTAGAAAATCGAGATCAGTGAAGTGAATCTTTATTGCACCATAACTGATGTTATTTTTCCATGAGCCTATATATATTTTGAACATAGTTTTTTTTTTAAATCTTTTTTATCTAAAAATGAATTAGCAACCTTTTCAAAAGCCTCTCAAGCAGCTTTCTCGTTGATGATGAGTGCCTTTTTGAAGTTATAGTCTGTCAGCAATTTTCGGATCTGAGGATCAATAACAATCCGACATTAACACCAAATTAATGAAATTTTCTTGTTGTATTAGTTTTTTAATAATCCAATTCTGAGCAGAAAATGTCACTTCATCAAAAACATAGAAAAAAAATTACAGAAATATCAACACATTTGCGAGGCATTTCAAATCAAATAGGCACAAAATTTGATCAAAAAAAGGAGAGACAAAATATTTGTCGCTTAAGATAACATCACAATACAGCTATCTGAAAATTAGCCTCAAGTAAAAATAACCATACTTGTGGCAGGTTAGTGTTTTGTAAGCTAAGTAACTATTTCCTGGAAGGAAATATACTTTTGTTGAACACTGTTATTAAAGAAAAATGTGGTCATGCTTTGTTATCATGACGGTACATAGTCTTTGGTGATTCGGTACGAAAGGCAATATCTTCGGAGCGCTCGTAACAGGCGGTTTCTTAGTCGTATGAAACATTCTTTTCTCGCGCGAAGATTTGCCTGTTGAGTCAATAAAAACAACTTACTCCACAACCCCAAGGTTGGTTGGATCCTCCCAAAGGAGGCGTAATAAGCCCTTGTGTCAGAGGTAGGGTGGCCAGTTCTTTTCGTCTGGGACCTACAGTTTAAAGTGGTATCCGATGCACGGAACGACCTGGCTTAGCTCATACGATCAGACATAACTCTTAAATATTCCTGCACCCATCGGGATTTGAACCCTGGACAGGGGCAGCGAACATTTGGAAGCAACCGCCTTAACTACTGAGCTACCAGATCGCGTTGAGTCAATAGTTCCACTTAAATATAGTTCAAATGTTGTGCGTATGAAAAACAAAAAAGGTGAATCATTTTTAAATTTTTTTAAAAATAATTGTTACTTATGTAATTTAGGTGCAGGTTTTTTTTAATATATTTTTTTGTTTGAGCTCTCTATAATTTATGCAATTTCGTCATGAAAAACATAATATGCAATTAAAACCACCCACAGCGTACACTTCTCATAGCCATTGATTCGACAGATCAAGTAACAAGATTTGGTGGAGGGGAGTCTTCCTGACAGGACTATTTCAGTCGGCCGTAGTGAAGCACCAACTTTCTTCCTGGAGTCGGCGAAACAGGTTCACCGTACGACCGGAAGATGCGAATGACTTAATTAACGACGGCAATCAGTAAAATACTGCAGTCGTGCTGGCAATCAGGAAAGCTATAAAGAAACCCTGCCGCGGCTATATATCACGGCCGCCTTATTAGACGAGAGCGCCCATACGTGACCCACAAACTGGGTCGCCCGCCTGCATCTCGTTACCACAGGTACCGCGCATGCCCTCGCTGAGGTAAAGGGCACCAACCACCTCACTCAGTTCCCTTTAACAACAACGCCTCTCGTGGCGCCGATAACCAGTGCGGAGATTTTTCCGCGCACACTATCAACTTTACATGCCATCTTTAAAGCATTTTCGTGCCAACAAAATGTTTCTCATGAAAACTGTTTCGATTTACAAGGTGGACGAACGGTGATGATTTGATTATCGGAAGATTATGTTATCACTGAAATTGGTTTAGGTTCCTAACACACACGTACGTATACAGGATGTCTCAAAAATACTTTCACAAACTTTGGGAGAGAGTTGTTTGCACCAAAACAATTAATAAAATCCATCCACTTTAATCAATCCAATACGTTGAACCTGAGGTTGGACGTGACCTTGATAAAAATGAGGTGTAAATTTCAAATAAATAACTGAATTTGATTTTATTTGCACTTTAACGTTTGGTAGGAGTGAACGGCTATTCTCTTGCCTCACATACGGAAGGAAGTGGGTTCGGTCATCCAGATTTCGGTTTCCCACGATTTCCGCATATCAATCCAGGTAAATAACGGAATGGTTCCTTCAAAAGTCCGTGGCCAAATTCCTTCCCGTTCCTCGCCCCCCATTCCTGTATCGGCTCTAATGACCTAGACGAATGGTTAAGCCCGGAATAATCAGTGAAATCTCGTGCTCATTAAAAAAACATGGAAACGACGTTTGGAAACAAAACTAAGATGGACATTTTTCTTCGACATTTATTTATTAGGAACATTTTTATTGTATTAACAATTTTGTTATTATGTTTTTTTCCCTAAGCATTACATACTAAAGACGAACACAGTATCGTTTGTAACGCCTCCAGATGGATGACCTCTGCAATGCGAGTCTTATTGTATGTATACTTATGAAATCTTCTGTGCATGTTAGAGGCTAAAAATGATGGTATTTGAAAGCTCTTAAATGTAACCCAAGACGTATTCAGTAGATATATTTCACCAACATTTCTCTCTAGTAACGTAAACATGCTTTCAATTCCAACTTATAATGTCACTAATACTTCGTATAAAAGATGTAAAATAGAAGCTTGAAAAACAGTCTTATTTATAAGCGTTTACGCAATTTGAATTTAATAATGCCTTGATTTGTACTTTCCTTTTCGTTAGTATCAACTTACATGGTTCTGCTCCTCGTATTAAAACATTTGTTTACACGATTAACAACACGAACTACATTTCCTGCAGTTTTAACAATTTATATACGCACTTTATACATTAAAAGAAACTGATTAATGTCCTTATTCCTGTCTTTTATCGCGTATAATATTAGCCTTACTAGTTTTTACAGAAAATGCAGTCCATATAATTTCAGTTAGTTCAACAATGTCACAAAATCTCTGACTTGACCTCCAGCGCTGATTTTTGTTGCACAACAAAGATCAAACAGTTTCCCTACTCAAAGAAATATATTGACACAAATATTTAGTTTAAATCGTTCAAACAGTTTCCTCACAATCTGTCACATATATCAACTGTCTCAGAACAAAGAACACCAAAGATTATCTTTCTCTCGCTGCATTCATATCGTTCGGTCAGAGATTCGCCTGGATGGCTTGTTGACTGCAGTTTGATGGTGCCCCACATTCAGACTGATGGGAATGTTTTTTAAGTGCGTGTTACTATTTGAGCGCGGGAGATCAGCTGTAGTGGCTGTCGGTGACCTTGGCAATGCAAGCAGTCCAGATGGCACTGGCGTCAAGCCATGGGAACAACAGTATGCTTCCAACAGTTTTCCATCCTCAATTAACACTGGGAAGAGCTGGCGAAGAGCTTGTACGACCGAAATCGAAGAACGTCGTATTCTTTCACAAGTTTCTTATAATGTAAGAAGTATATGAATATAAATCGCCCTTGGTAGCATATATTCAGCGCGCTAGATTCACTTTACAAGGTCGCCCGATATGTCTTGTTGGATACTTTCGTACAACAAACGCTGAGAACAATGCAAAAACGCATATTTCAGGTGCTGAATTAATGTTAACAAATGGGCAAATATCATTTCAAACATTTAAGAAACTCGGCCAGTGAAACTGCCAGTGGAGCCACGTGCAATTAGGTTCAGTAAATTCAGCGCTTGACATATTTTCAGCTTAGGTAGCGACCTAGGCTCCATATTCCTCCAAAACAGTCCCGCTTTGTCGCTAGTACTTCTAGTGCAATTATTAATTTCTAATCAGTTTTATTGAAGATTGTACCGATCCGATTCTTTAGGATGTAATGCGCCATGTATCAAGAGCACTTTCAGTAAACTAGTATTAATATATGGTGAAGTTGTTGCATAATAGAAACTTCCGATTCTTTCGCTTCAAAGTAACAAACTATATTAGAGGTTAGTGTTTGTTTTCAAATACACTCAGTCAGAAACCAGGATGGGATCTAAACGTTGAGATTAATAACCAAATGAAGCAGCACGATACCATGAGAATAAATTCTATTAACATTACGGCGGTTGCTAAAATCACGAAAGTGATTACCGTGGTCATTCTTTGATATTTGATATTTGCATAAACTGGAGAAACTTGTGGTTACAACATTAAATCTGTTTAGTTTATTGTGACAGCGATGTCATCTTTGAGCTCTTTTATATGTAAACTGAATTTTAACGCCTTTAATTTGTGCTGCGTGTCGTCCAACAACTGATTACTCCGCTATTTCGCAGAAATCGCTCTTGCATAATTTAATTTAATTGCGATGGAACACAGGCTCCAGAGGAAATTTCCCTACACACCCATTTTGTCGTTTTGTTGCACCCGCCTACTTTTTCTCGCTACTAATTTTAATTTTAAGCTCTTTTAGGATTTCTGGTAAATTATTCAGCACTTTCCTTGGTAATTTATTCTAATCTAGGAATGAAAATATCGTTATGTCTGAAATCGAGTCTCAATTTGTATTCATTGTCATCTTTTCTCTTCCATGCACCTTTGTTAATTCTTACACCAATATCTTTTCACTCCTCATCACGTATATACGCTTTGTTCCAGCACTCTCTTCGCCCTCCGGCCTTGCAATGAGTCGCATCCAGCTCCTTTATCATATTAGTTGCCGATTGTGTTCTGCACTAATTTCCAGAGACAAATCTAGCTGCTCTTCTTTGCACGCCTTCCATTTCCTGTGTTTGGTACCCAAAATGTAGGTCGCATACTACACCTCCATATTCAAGCAATGGTCTGACTCAAGTTCTGTAATTAAATTTCCTCACTTCTCTGGTACATCTCCTTATCTCTCTCTCGAATAAATGAAGAATTTTTAAACTTTTTCATACCATTTACCCAACCTCCCGTCTCTCCCTGAATTCTGCGTTCCTTACTGGTTTTTTTTATTAATCATTCTCAGTGCTAACACACGCAAGCAATCAATATTTTGTGACAATGCAATAGTAGGTTGCTCCTGAATTTCATTTTAAGGATTCTTGTACCTCATATTTCGAAAAAAAATTTGTTGAAGTTTTTTCAGAATAAGTTCGCAACGCTTTTGTAGACATGATCTTTTCTTCAGGCCGAAAAAATCGATTTTCTGTTTTCATCATATTTAGGTAGATTAAGGTATCCTTTAAGTATCCTGAAAAGTATTTCGCTGAAAAAAATTTTTTGGGGCTTTTAAATAGCATTTTCCTACCATGTTCATTTCGGTGATACGCCCACTTTCCTGCAAAAAATTTAGACCTTTATAACTCCTACATTGCACATTAGGGATTTTTTTTTTTGTGACACCTGAGTGTGATGGCTATCCTTGGAGGGCTACGGTCGGTATTCTCTTGTTTCTGCTAATTGTAAACAACACACCTTGAAACACGCTGTTAGTTTTGTTTGAATGCGTTTGCGAGCAGTTGTTTTCTTTAAAGTCAATTACCCGCAAACTAAAATTTTCAGTAAATATGTCCCATTATATCAGAAACTATCAAAGATAATTGAATGAAATTTTCAGAGACTCTGCATAACAAAAAAAGACACCTCTGGTACTACAAGCATTAATATTTCCCTATTAGGATGTTCATAAAAAAGCATTTTCTGCAGAAAAAAACTTAATATTTAAAAAGTATTTCTTAAAAACTATAAAACGTATAAAGTAGATATTAGTACAGTTGACTGTACTAGCATCATGTACAATTCAGTAAAAATATTAAGGTCCTGCATCAAATAGTTTGCTCACAAATGGGTTAAATACTTACTTAAATTAACATGGCATTAGATAGGCAGGGGGTGGTCCCCTTAAATTATTTTAATCCCTGTAATACATGAATGCTTTCGGAGCAGGATAATTATTTTTTCCATTGAGAAGCCGATGGACTGCCTCCTGACACGCTGAAAAACTGGAAGATCGATTGGTATAACGAAATTCTAATACGCAACCAAAGCGTTCATTATTTCTTTACCTTTCATTTCGTAATCCGTAGCAATAAGATGTAAAATGGATGTGAAATCAGTTTGAAATCAGGAAGCAACAGCTATAGATTGAAGAAAGGGGATCTTGGTTCGAGGCAGAAGTAGAGCTAGGGTGACTTCCGGTGTCAGATTGGGAAGGTCTGCGCCATCCCCTCCCCGCAAAACCATTAGTGTCTCTTCTTTTTCTTATGGCTTTATGCCTCGTCGACGTTGAGGTCATTAGAGACTGGAAAGGATGGGGACTAGGAACAAGAAGGAATTCTGTCATGGCTTTTTGAAGGAAGAATCCCGGCATTAGGCTGGAGTGATTTGGGGAACCCATTGCAAACCAAACTCTGGATGCCCGGACAGGAATTCGAACCCGCGCCCTCCAGAGGCCAGAGCTTTAACCGCTCACCCACCACGCTCGGTCCATTAGTTTTACCTCACACATCGAAATCTTGAAAGTTTGTGTTATGCCACGAACATATTATATTCTTGTAAAATGGCATTTTTCGTGGCTCTTGCGTAAAATTACGCGTTGTTCCAAAATGTAAATATTAATAATAAAATTGAGATTTTTTGGACATATTCACAGACTCCCAGAAACAAGACTCATTCACTAAATTATGACGTACACAGGAGAGCTAAAAACTATGCCCTGAGTCCAGCAGATCAAAAAGACCTAGAAAAAGCCCACATAAACTTCTAAGAAAATATTGACAGATACACCTACAGACAAAAAATTAACCAATGGGGAGTACCGCGGGAGAATGAAGTGACTAAGAGACCGGGGACGAAGTGGACTGAAAAAATAAAAAAAGGGAATCCACGGAGAAAAAAATGAGAGCTGTATGGAAAGTCAGAAAATGGAATTGTTAAGGCTTTGCGTGATCCGACAGGGTCCTATTACAGATAATAGTATTAATAATCTTAGTTCTCATCTTATGGACTATGCTTTTTTTGCTTATTATTTTACGCCTCGTCGAAGTCATTATAGGCGGGGAAGGAATGGGGGAAAGGAACAGGATGGAATTCGGCCACTCACGCATTTTGAAGGAACCATTCCAGTATTCGCCTGGAGTGATTTCGGGGAACTGTGGAAAACCAAAATCTGGATGCCCGGACGGGGATTCGAACCCGCGTACACCCTAATATGAATCTATTGCCATTATACTGATACGAAATACAGAGTAAATCTTCGAATTAGGGGCAGGGTAATAATTTAAAACCGCTTAGGCGTATTTAAAATGTACCGATAGAAAACTTCAGCCATGCAGTTGTAAACATTAATGGGAACCGATAAATATGAAATCTCAAAAAACGAAATCATTAACTGCGAGGGGTTCCGCGGTCGTCGTAAGTTTTATGTTGGTCCTCCTAGTGGTGCCTCTGATGAAGGCCACACTACGATGGTTGAAATATTAGGTTTTAACAAATCGACGCGGCTCCGCCCGGAGAACCAAGACAACACTAAGGAAATAATTATTATCAGGCTTACAGTTAATTCTAACTAAAAATATTTACACACGGTAATTTCAGTTTGGCCGAATGTCACCACTGATATTATACATACCTGTAAGGAGTATTAGTCCATGTCCATCGATATATTCAAATCGGAGAGCACCTAAAGGAAAGATCTTTGGACAAAATGGAGAAAATTAATAAGACTTTTTCAGAAAATTTCAAACTTGAATACTATTTTATATCTCTAAGTCGAAGGGAGATAAAATTACCTCATGGTAAAATCAAAAACATGTCTAAAAACCTTTCAAACCCATTTTAACAGCAAAAAAATAAAAAATTAAAAATTAAAAAAACGCTTAAAGAACAAAGAAAATGTTCTTTTGTAAGTATGGAAGTGAGGGATTTGAATGAATTATCATGGGAAGCGATAAATAATTTACCATAACGCTGAAAGAATTTAAAATTAAAATTCGTAATGGAGAAGAGTTGATGAGTGGGTGAATTTACACTAAAAGCATATAACAGAGTAATAATAATAATAATAAAGAGGTAAATGATAACGATGTGTGAGGGAAGAAGTTTGTGGAAGAGTCTTAAAGAAAGAAGAGACAAGATCGTAGCTCATATTTTGAGACATGCAGGATTGGTTAACTTGTTGGTGGAGGGAACAGTCAAAGGTAAGAACTGCAGAGGAAGACAGAGATTAGAATGTATGAAGCAGATAATTGAGGATGTGGGTTGTAAGGGGTATGTTGAAATGAAGAGGCTGGTGCAAGACAGAAATGGATGAAGAATTGTATCAAACCAGTCGAAAAACTGATGACAATGGGAGGGGAATGACTAGAGAAATTGCCTCGGGAGCATGCGCTCCATTCCAATGAAATTAAATTCAGAGTTTGTGAAATGTACGATAAGTAACTTTCATTTCCTCTTGTTGTACCTAGAATACAAGTTGTAAGTTGTACTGCTGTGAGGGACACATCATGTTTTCGACCACCACTACACGTTTATGTTCCCTGACCTGCTCTTAATTTGCGTTCTTGAATCATTTTCTGGATAACTGTATACGAAACAATTACGTATTAACTGGTGACTGTGCCAAGAAACCATCTTATTGTGTTTCTGGAAAAATAATTATTACTTTTCCTGTTTTAATTATTAAAAAGAAAACCTGAGGTTAGTTTTGAGATTACAGTCATTGGATTCCATATCTCCGAAGACACGGCGGATCAGTATTCTGTTGTAGGTTGCTCCACCTACCATTTCCCATTCCTCGCGCGCTATTATCGCTAACTGCTGCTCGTGAGCCCCGATTCGTACAACGTTTCGTGGACGAAGCCCAAGGTTGCAGTAATTGGGCAGAGCTCTGTAATTGGAATACTACGACTCTAGCTTTCATGCCCGTTCTTCTCCTTAGGCCTCATATAACCCCTGCTTCCCCCCATCTCCATTCTCTTGTTCCCACAAGTAAACTGAGCGTGGTGGATGAACCCTCTGGCCTCGCATTCGGGAAGACGATGGTTCAAAACACCATTCGGCCATCCAGACATGTTTTTTCCTTGGTTTTTTCAAATCACTCCTGGCGAAAGCCGGGATGCTTCCTTCAAAAGGCCATGGACGACTTCCTTCCCATCCCTTAGTTCCAGTCCTTACCTGCCTCTAATGAACTCGACAAGTAGAGAAAACTATAAGCTAAGACAGACAAACTTTATAAAGTATTTCGTCTGTAAAAAAAAGGAAATAAAAGTGGATGGCGTTATTTGTTGGGATATCCCAAAAGGTTCTTCAGGCGCTTACTGACAGTTTCAATTTTCCGCGTAATCCACTTCTGTCGTCGATACCCTAGTCCCTACCAGTAAAGAGGACCCTTAGTTTAAGGCGGATGTGTCCTGGTACACTGCCAATGAACAAGCAAAGCTTTGCTATACCCAACGATCGGTTTCGAGACCCCAAAAAATTGCAGCCAAGATGCGGATTCGAATCATGGACTTTCTAGTCGTCAGTCATTTGCCTTAGGCCCGGTAATAACTTCTAATATTTTACCCCAAAACATATATCCGATAATCGATAAAGAGTTGGAGTGGCCAATTACTATAATTATAATTTGATGTAATTGTGATGGAGCCCACGCTCCACTGGCAATCTCTGTACACACCCATCTTTCTCCTTTCCTCTTCCCACATACTTTTGCCCTCTACTAATTTGAACTTCAAATTCTTTCAGCGTTTTTGGTAGATTATTCATCATTTCTCTTGGTAATTTATTACAATCCCTACACCCTTATGACTGAAATCAAGTACCAGCTTGTGGCCATGGTCATCTTTACGCTTCCATTCACCTCTCTTAATTCTCCCACCAATATCTTTCAATGCCTCATTACAAATATACAACTTGTACACTCTCATGACTTTCTTCACCCTCCTTCTATCTTTCAACGAATCCCATTCCAGCTTCTTTGTAATATTAGTTACCGAATGTGTTCCGTCGTAATTTCCAAAGACAAATCTAGCAGCCCTTCTATGTACTCCCTCCAACTACTGAATTTGATACCAAAAATGTAGGACCCATATTACACCACCATATTCAAGCAGTGGTCCAACCAATGTTTTGTAACCCAATTGGTTTGTTTCTCTGGTAATCAACCTTTAGCTTTTTATCTGTGTACCTAATAAGCTGGTTTTTCTTTGCATTTACCTTCATCTCATGCTGACTCATCCAGTTAAATATCCAACTAGATCACCCTGCAGCTGTGCTACTATATCTCCAACATGTTTGCAGTAGAATTCTGGATTATATCATATCCTTTGACGTTATGAAGTTTCTAGATGAAAACGAGTTACTTACAGCAAACCAACACGGATTTCGGAAGAACAGATCGTGTGAAAAGCAACTGGCCCTATTTTCGCATGACGTAATGAAAGTTGTTGATGCAGGTTCACAAGTTAATGCAATTTTCTTGGATTTTCAGAAAGCTATTGACTCTGTGCTACACAACCGACTTTTAGCGAAGATTCGAGCATACGGTATATCGAATCAGATTTGCGAATGGATACGCGATTTTCTAACTGGTCGTTCACAGTATGTCGTGGTTGACGGGGAAGCCTCTTCTAAGCTAGATGTTACTTTGGGCGTTCCTCAAGGAAGTGTAATAGGACCACTTCTTTTCCTAATTTTTATAAACGTTCTTGGTGACAACATTAATTGCAGGATGCGATTGTTTGCTGATGATGCACTTATCTGTAGGGAAGTAAGGTGCTATGACGATTGCTTAGAAATTCAGAGCGATCTGGATGGTGCCATAAATAGCAGCTAACACTTGACTGCAAAAAGTGCAAGGCAATGCAAATAATAATAAAAAGACCCCGTTTGCTCACGAGTACAAAGTTAACAATTCAGTTGTTGACACGGTGGATTCCCAGAATTATCTAGGGGTGATAGTACAAAGCAACATGAAATGGGACTTGCACATAACTTCCGTCGTAGGCAAAGCTAATTATAAATTACGATTCATAGGTCGTATTTTGAGAAGTTGTAATGCTCATACAAAGGAAATAACCTACAAAACACTAGTGCGTCCGCATTTGGATTACTGTTGTGAAGTTTGGGATCCGTATCGCAAGGGATTGATTGACACGTTAGAGACAGTACAGAGGAGAGCCGCATGATTCGTGACTGCTGGTTACAGACATTACAAAAATGTCATTGATACTTGGGATTGTTTGACAGACATTCGACGTCGTTTTCGTTTAAATTTGTTGGAGAATATGCGAAAATCTTAAATTTGCAATGCAATACTTCTTCCGTCAACCTTTCTAGGTCGCAATGACAGGAGGGAGAAGATTAGAGAAATTAGATGCCGTACTGATACTTTTATGTATTCTTTCTTTCCTCGTTCTGTTCGGTATTGGAATACACAGAATTAGGATTAGTGCTTAGCACCCTCTGCCTCTGTGAATTGCAGAGAATAGATGTAGATGTAGCTGTCTACAGTCTTTTACCACTTTAATCCTATTATGTAACATTATTTCATCTGCAAACAATCTAACTTCTGATAGTAAACCATTAGCACAATCATTCATTAGAATAACAAATAGCAGTGGTCCTTATACACTACCCTATGGAAACCCCATGTTCACTCGTACTTCTTTTGATACTGCATTTCCTACCTAACATTTTTGCTTTATACCTTTAAGAAGTCTTCTACCCAGCAAATCACCTTTTCATCAACTCCAATAGTTTTCTTCCATGTATCTAATATCTGCAGATGCCTGTGGTGTTTGTGTATGATGAGTGAAGAGCATTGTTCTTGTGAATGAGGACGAAATAATGGAGATGGTGACATCCAGTGCCGGCCCAATTAAGGCTGACAGGCATACAGATAGTGTCTCCATTTGAACGAGCGAATCACTGTCAACAATGTTGTATGCCCTCACACGTTTGGGATTTATTTGATGTTTCTGATGCGTGGACCGAGTGTGGCGGGAGAACGGTAACGCTCCGGCCTCGCATTCGGGAGAACGCAGGTTCGAATCTCTGTCCTGCCATCCAGTTTTCATGGTTCCATCAAAAGGCCATGGGTGAATACCTTCCCGTTCCCTGCCCCCCGTTATTTTCAGTCCCTAATGATCTCGACGTCGAGGGAGCAAAAAGCCATAAGCGCAAAAAAAAAAAAAAATCAGATGCAACGTATGGTACCTGATAATTATGGACCACTACCTCTCGTAACCTGGCGACTAGGTATCTTCTTGTAGTTAAACTAGTGTCGAGCGCTGACTATTACAATGGTACCTTAGTGACTACGGCCACACGACAGATGATAAGAATGTGTGCTTTAAACAAAGCTAATGATTAAACTGACATCGTCCATGCGTCAACACCATAGGTGAACAAACATTTTATATGTTCATAACATTGTTATTAGCCATGTCCCGCAATGTTTTTAAATTAAACAACGTCTATTAGCAACTGTTTTATTCATGTTTTAACCAGACGTTTTTCGCCCTTTCCGTGTAATACCTTGGTAATTATGTACAATATTAGTAGGATAGTGAATGTAAATAAGATTTGTCAGTTATACAGATATTCCAATATTGTAGAGCGAATGTATACAATATTTTGTCAGTCATACAGATATTAAAATAACACTACCTACATTTACAGTCACTGACGATGCTCCATATCACAAGAGCGAAACGCATCTCGTGAAAGCATTAACAAAATAGTTATTAATAGACGGTGTTTAATTTGAAAACATTGTTGCGTTGGTTTTCTAATATGTGACAGTGAAAATTTTGGAACGTTGATTTCAAAGAAAAAAAAAAACCAACTAATAGCACCTGTTACTATTCTGTTTTAAAAAGAAGAGTTGGTGTTAGCAAATCTTACTTTTCAATTTTCTCTTACTAGCAGAAGGAAGGCAGCTATTGCACCCCTCTGTTATTTTTGGCCGCTAAAAGTGTGTTTTAAGCGAAAACATTTCAGTGCTCCTCAAAAATCTATCTTGTTTTCCTACTATTTTAACGGAAGAGATGGATCAAGAGAAGACTTTTAAACGAGTTCTCTTTGCTCTAGTTTATTTGCTCTATGGTATAATTCTTAATTACTATTTCTTTTCTGTGAAGTTTCCTGTAACTAACCCGAATTGAAAATTACTACGACGCAAGCTCACTCGTTTATTTTTTGGCTTACTGTGAAGGGTGGACTCCTTGACGTTTCTCGTGCATTTTCACGATAACATACTTACTGATTCATAAAACTAGGCTTACAAGTCGTTTTTTTTTTTTTCATGGAAACAAGCCGATCAATTTTTCGTGAAGCTGAATCTCTGAAACGCCAAGTCATCTCAGCTTCCTGTGAAAAGCTTACGGTGGTATTTTGGAAAGTCAGGCCGCATATTTTAATCAATAGTTATACAAGTTGAACTATATTTAATTAATTTTCAGCAACTCGGTATTAGTAAATCCTCGAAATGTGTTAGATTCTAAAGATACATGTAAATTCATCCCTGAAAATTATGCGGCGCCGTTCATTGTGTTCACCGACTCGGATGACCATCGTCGGCAAGTGTGGCGGTGACTTTTGGAGAGGTCCCATTCTTCCAATGTTTTTGAGAGGCACAGCGGTGTTACTCCTGGCGTCATGGTGTGGGGAGCCGTCGGGTATGACTTCAGGTCACGACTGGTACTGACTGAGGGCACTCTGACGGCACAACAGTACGTCACGGACATCCTGCGTCCTAATGTGTTACCTCTCATCCGACAGTATTTTGGTCCAATTTTCCTACAGGACTATGCGCGTCCACAGACGGCATGTGTCTCTATGAACTGTCTGCGTGATGTTGAGGTACTCTCGTGGCCAGCAAGATTCCAAGATCTGTCCTCAATAGAACATGTGTGGGATCAGCTCGGACGTCAACTCCGTCTCAGTGCCAGTATCCAGGATATCTAGGATCAGTTATAACAGTTGTGGGCCAACTTGTCTCAGGAGTGGATGCAGTGACCTTACGATACCCTTCTCAAACGAATCAGTGCATGCGAGAGGGGATGCGACGTCATGCTGATAAGTGGGATCATAGTGTCCTAAGTTCTTTGTAAATTTCACTCTATTTTTTAATCACTGAAATAACATCACACACCCTCTCGACCGGTGAAGTTTCATTTTTGTTTCCTCCTACCCTTATTGGTTCTTCGCATTTAATGTCAGACAGTTTTGGCATTCTCACCACCCCCCAATCATTTTTGTTATTAATTTTACTGTTATTCGTACTGGTAGTAATATTATTTTGCTTAAATCAGTTAACGGGGTAGCATACTATTACTATTTTTAAGCAGTAGAGTAACAATCTTTGGCTCCACTATCACAGATGGGCGGATAGGAGACAATGTTCGTTGGACGCCTGCATTGTAAATATGGCAGGGAGCGATCAAGTGTGTGTTGAGCGCAGAACTGTACACATTGTCTGGGCGTGACAGTAATACTATCTGATTTTGATATGAAGTGTATAAGCGCTTAATGCAGTGTATCTCAGGTGTGTAAATGTTTATGCAAGTAATTTAGTGGTATTTTATTCTGAGCGACATTTATCATTAACCATTCAATTGTATGGCGACTGTAAGACATTAATTATCAAGATTTGAGTTAAATTAAAATGAGCATGCTGCTTGCATGTGTTGAGAGATGATAATTGGGCCTTCCTTATCAAAAAACACGGTTTCCTTTAGTTAGTGTGTAAGTTACATGTTTCGCTTGAAGCTATCTGCTATTAATTATCAAGAGTTAAATTAAAATGAGCATGCAGCTTGCATGTGTTGAGAGATTGGAATTGGGCCTTTCTTATCCAAAAATACACTGTTTCCTTCAGTTAGTGTGGAAGTTATGTGTTTCGCCTGAAGCAATCTGCTAACTTACGGCAGATTTTTAATTAGTATTCAGCACGTCCTTATGAGTGCACCTTGGACACCTTTTGGACTCTCTGCAGTACACGTCAGTTACCACGCGTGTTGAGTTAATGTGTTCCCATCTTGACTGTTGCCACTTGTTGCCTTGCAGAGGGAGGCCGTCTGGAGCGGGAGCTGCAGTACACGCGGCAGGCGCTGGGCGAGGCGGACGCCAACACGCACCAGCTGGTGATCCAGACGGGCGCCTCGTCGCTGCTGCACCCTGGGGCCCTGCTCACGCACCTCGCCGCTGTGCGCCAGGCCGCCACCGCCACCGTCACCATCGAGGACATGTGAGTGCCACCCAACCTCCTCAGTAGAGTCAGCAAGGCTGCAGTTCACTGCTATCCCGAAACATAACGACCAGTTGGACCGGGTATTAGAGCCCGTGCCCCGGTAGCAATTTCCCTAGTCATGTTCTTATGCCCTCTTTTTTTCCTCCTATTCTGACACTGTGGAACATGTGGACACTGGCCACTCAAGTGTGTATCATTTCAGGTGGGGAGGTGAGGGGGAAACTGAGTTCCTGCATGGTACCTAATCTATTTGAGTAATGTCTTGTACTATGTGCAAAGAATTTCACCTTTAAATTCTTTCAACGGTTTTGGTAAATTATTCGTTATTTCTCTTGGTAACTTATTCCAATCCCTGTCCCCCCCCCCCTCACCAAAAAAGAGAATCTTCCTACACTCTTGTGCCTGAAATCGAGTGCCAGCTTGTCGTCATGGTCATCTTTTCCATTCCATGCATTACTTTTAATTCTTACACCAACATCTTTCCATGCCTCATCACCAATGTACGCCTTGTACACTCCCACGACCCTCCTCACCCTCCTCCTGTCATCCAGTGAATTCCATTCCAGCTCTTGTATCTTATCTGCTACTCATGTTGAGATTCAGACCTTTTTCTTTAGCTGCTTTATTAATAAGGGTTCTGTGAACTTATCCGTCTATTGCAGCTAAATAAAAAACTTCGTTTTTTGGCAGACGCGTTTCGAAACAAAAACTGGCACCGAAGATGATTGAATAAATCGAAACGCGTCTGCCAAAAAACGAAGTTTTTTATTTAGCTGCAGTAGACGGATAAGTTTACAGAACCCTTATTATCTGCTACTGTTTGCGTTCTACGGTAATTTCCAGAAACAAATCTAGCAGCCCTTTTTTGCACCTTCTGCAACTTCTGTATTTGATACTCAAAACGTGGGTCCCATACAACATTACCATAATCAAGCAATAGCCTGAACAAAGTTTTGTAACCCCGTCATCACTCTTTTCAACAAGTGCAGGATTTTGAAACCTTTTCCTACTACCTGTGAAATGGGCGCTGCTCATTTGAATTTGTTATAAAATATTATGCCAAGTTATTTACATTTCAAGTCTTCTACAAACAATTTTCCCCCCGCCTTATAATCATTGCTACAGTCCTTATGAAAGCGTCACAGAACTGATTAGTCGACTAGGCTGGGAGTCTCTGGTAGATAGACGACACACGTTTCGTTTAAAGTTATTGGTAAACATGCGTACTCCCACTTTCACTTTCGAGTGTAGTTAAATACTTCTTCCACCAACCTATTTGAGTCGGAAGGACAGGAAAGATAAAATTAGAGAAATGAGGTACTGCATTGATACTTATATGAATTCTTTTTTTCCTCGTACCATTAGGGATTGGAATGCACAACAAAGAGATTAGCTTTGGTGCTGAGCACCCTCTGCCACCCACAATTTTGTGAATTGCAGAGTATATATGTAGATGTAGATAATCAACCTTTAGTTTTTATCTGCGTATCTAATAAGCTGACTGTTGTTTGCATTTATCTTCATACATGTTTATCAACCGTACTAGTTATCCTGTTCAGATCACCCTGTAGCTGTTTACAATCCTCTACAGTTTTCATCCTTTTATATACGTTTAACTGGGAAGCAGCGTTGTAGCAGACGGCTCGCTGTTCGTGCTTCATTTCGTCAGTGCCGACCTAACGGTCGTATATCGTGCCGAAATGACGAGGGTGGATGTTTGAAGAGCGGAACGTAGATCATCTTACAGTGCTCCTAATCCGCGGGTGGGAGTACCATAAACGCGGCCGGTCGGATTTTAATTGCCGTTTTATGCGTTCTGCGGGCATCGCATTACTCGACGTGGCGAGTTACGAGAGACGCTGCCCGCGAGACTTCGGAGCGCGGCGGGTAGCGTAAACGGCGCCCTCCCACGCAAGCTATTAACAGACTTTACGAGTCGGCCGGTTAAACAGGGACGACCAATAGCAGTTACTGCACGCCGCCTGTAAATTAAAAACGTCTTATTCATTGCAACGGCCGGCCCACGGTAAATATTTGGCAGTCACTTCAACGGGCGGTAAAACACGTTCGCTCGTCGCAATTGATGCTGTGACTGACGCCGAATACGTCGGTGCCCACCCAGAAGGCTGTCAAATACATCATCGCGGACTGAATGCTAATGGCCAGCCACAATGACATTGTTACAGTCAGTGATGGGAGGATATTATAAAGCGCCTTGTAATATCAAGGAGTTGCATTGCTTGGTTATGTACTCTAATACTGAATTATGCACTTTTGTTTTGCTTACGGCTTTACGCCTCGTCGACGTCGAGGTCATTAGAGGCAGCAGACAACTGGAAGGGGGAAGGAAAAGGAATGAATTGGCAATGACCCTTTGAAGGAAGCATCACGGTATTCGCCTGGAGTGATTTGGGGAAACCATGGAAAGCACAAAACTGGATGACCTGACGGGGATTCGAACCCACGTCCTTCCGAAAACCTGACACGATCGTAACAGCCCATCCATCGACCTCATTTTTTGACATCGGTGCAGTTCAAATCATATACCTGAGTCAAAAATATGTAAGCAATTTTCTTTCCATAACAAAGATCTAATGTGATACACCTCTCATCATTATCAGCCAGCTAAATGATTTGGCCTCTTAAGGTTCAAATAGAGCTTGAACAGTCTTTATTACGTCGAGCGATCTTGGGTGATCCTCTGCCAGTTAACTCCAAGAACCCTGCGTGTGTCCTTGTCCCATCGGTCTAGTGGTCTTCCTCTCGGTCTGTGCTGATCTCTTGGGCTCCACTCCAATACTGCCTTTCTCCATCTTTCCTCCTTTAAGGAGGCGGTGTTCTCTAAAGCCGCGTTCCCACGATCTCTTGTAACGGAGGCGAGACGGGACGGGACGGGACGGGACTAATACTCAGCAACACGCCATGGGAAGCGGTTTGCAGCAGCGATGCGCACCCCTTCTGTCGCTGTAAAGTGCTCTGTGCCAAACGACACTAGGCAACGTGGTGGGGAGCTGGCGGCGAGGTAAGCGAGGGCTAACCTGCGGCGCGCGCTCGTCCCTACACTTCGGCTAATGAGGTCCCGTCCCGTCCCACCTCCATTACAAGAGATCGTGGGAACGTGGCTTAAGATGTCAGTGACCTTAATAACTGATCTATTGTAGGTTACTCTTTTCTTGTCTTTTCTAGTTAAACCTAGCATTGACCTTACCATAGCTCGCTGTGCCATTCTACATTTTCCTGTCGTACAAGGGTTGTCTCAAAAGTAAGTTTCCCTTATTTTTGAAAACAGACTGCATCGTTGATTACCGTAATAATTAACATCGTTGGAAAGCTTATACATTAATCTATTTTTCTACATAATCACCATATTTTTCTACGCATTCTTGTTGACTTTCCTCCAATTTTTATATCGCCATGTCGTAGAACTCCACCGCCAACCCGTTGAGGAAGCGAGTAACTTCATCGTCGGCCCGGAAGCCTAGGCCATCGAAGTGTTCCTTCAATTCTTGGAACGAGTGATAATCATCAGGGGTTAACTAGGGGCTGCAAGGAGGAAGGGCAATGACGGCGGTGGGTTTGGCGAGAGACGTAGGGGGCATCCACAAATTACGTGAGGTGTTTTTCCGGATTTCTGGACCCCCCCTCCCCCCTGGTGAGATTTCGTGAGATCTGGCCGGACCCCCCCCCCTGTGGTGAGATCTGATCTGGTCCGTGAGAAACCCCCCCCCCCCTAGAAATCGCCCTGGAAACTTTTGTAGAGCTTTTTTTTTTTTTAGGTCACAGCCTCACTTTTTGCCGCCTAAAATCGACTTTTGCACAAATTGTAGACCTTTTTTTAGCTCTACTGTCCAAAATTTTTTCGCACAATCTCACGTGAGATTTCCGTAGACACCCCCCTTCCCCCTTTGTGAGATCTGGTGAGATTTCGCCGGACCCCTCCCCCCCCTGTTTCACCTCACGTAATTTATGGATGTCCCCTTAGGGTAGAACCTTGTCGTGAAGCAACTTTACAGCTTTGCTCGGTTTTCATCTCCGGCGGTTGTGTATGGGTCGTCTGAGATTCTGTGGTGTTCCGCAGTATCTCTCTGACTTTAAAATGATCCTAATCTAGTTTTTTTTTAGCTTTGTGGGCATATTAGATTTGAGGATAATAGAATGCATCCAAATAGCCCGCCGTCCTAAGTAGTAGGAGAGCTGGTAAACATTTTTGGGTAGGTATTTGAGGCACCGTGAAAATTTGTTTAACACTTCTTTTGTAATCCCTAAGTACAAAATCGAAGATCTGGCTGATGGGAATAGGGTATACCCCGAATTATTAACTTTTCAAAATTTTATTTTCTTTCAAAATTGTGTTTCATAAATATCGAAAAAACATTTTTGAGTCATGCTGAGGTTTGCACAGAGTAATATTTACACCGCGAAAAAAAATATTTTTGAAAAGATAGGTCATTATGGTGGGACGTTTTACCTGCCAGGTAAAGTGTTTTTCCGGAATTCCGGACCCGCCTCCCTCACTGGTGTGATTTCGTGAGATCTGGTTGGACATCACCCCCCCCCCTAAAATGACGAGAGCGAGAGATTTTGACGGAGACTCCCCCTGTTATTCGGCCTCGTAACTTTTTAAGACCTTTTTAATAGGTCTCATGCTTCCAAAGCTTGGTTATAGCCCCCCCTCCCCCCCTAAAGTCGACTTTCGCGTCATTTGTAGACTTTTTTTTAGCTCTATCATCCTTTAAGAATTTCAAAACCTCACGTGAGATTTCCGTTGACTCCTCCCTCCCCCTTGGTGAAGTTTCGTGAGATTTCGCCGGACCCCCTCCTATTTCACCTCACATAATTAATGGACATCACCTTAGGTAAATATTCCCGATTACCTGGCAGGTAAAACGTCCCACCAAAATGACCTGTCTTTTCAAAAATATTGTTTTTTGATGTAAATATTATTCTGTTCCAAACTCAATTTTTTTTAATATATATATTTATGAAACATAATTTTGGAATAAAATAAATTTTAGAAAAGTTAATAATTCGGCTATCAGAGAGGTATTCGATTTTGTACTTAGACATTACAAAATAAGTCTTATACAAATTTTCACGGTGCCTCAAATACCTACCCAAACCTGTCTACCATCTCTCGGACTACAGCTGCCTACCTACAACCATTAGCGTTTTCTTCTGCTCTGTTTCAGAACGTGGAGACTGAAAGACCTGTGCTACGCGCCTAGCGTGCCCGACTTCGAGGAGCACTACATAGAGCAGGTAAGATAGTGGTTCAAGCGTCCGACGTGACTTCATTGCCACGACAGAGGACAGGTCTGACCCCGGTGGTGATTGTTGTTGCAGATATTCGAGAACATCATGCCGTGCACCTTCATCACGCCCCTCGACTGCTTCTGGGAGGGTTCCAAGCTGCTGGGCCCCGACCCGGGGTACCCCGCCACCATCCCGTGAGTTCACTTACCACCTCTTCTCCTGGTCCCCACACCCACTGCAGTCCGCGATCATAATGTCTGTTCCTTCTTCTCCAGGGGCATCGGCCAGAACGTACGGTGGACCAACCTTCATCCGCAGAAACTCGTCGAGCAAATGAAGAGTTCCTACTTCAACTTTCACTTCGAAACGCTTGAAGACTACATGAAGAGGGTAAGTGGAGGGGTTGTGTGAAACGGGACTTTGTGGTTGGTTAAGTAAGGGGCCCTCCATTAATTACTTGAGGTTAAAGAGGAGAGGGGGGTGGCAATTCCGACTTTAGGGGGGTATAGCCGCCCTAGGAACCAGGAGAGCTAAAAAAAGTCCCAAAAAAACTACGATGTTGGTCAGCAGGGGGGGGGGAGGGGGGGAAGGTTCCCCTAAAGAGCTCACGTCATCATAGGGGGATGATATGTAATAAACGAACGCCCCCTAAGAAACGGAGAAATTATGTATATATTTTCTGAAAATATGTCACTCTGTAGACCATAGAGGGGGCATCCATAAATTACGTGAGGCGTTTTTCGGATTTCCGGACACCCCCCCCCCCTGTGGTGAGACTTAGTGAGATCTTGTCTGACTCCCCCCCTCCCTCTCTGGTGAGATCTGGTCCGCGAGACCCCGCCCCCTTCCCCTAGAAATCGCCCTCGCAACTTTTTGAGACTTTTTTTTAGGTCTCACCCTTCCAAGCCGGTTACACCGCCACTTTTCGACGAAAACCCCCATAAAATCGACTTTCGCGTCATTTGTAGACTTTTTTTTTAGCTCTACAGTCTAAATTTTTTTTCCAAAACCTCACTTGAGATTTCCGTTAACCCCCCCCCCCCTTGGTGAGATTTCGCTGGAGCCCCCCCCCCCTCCTATTTCACCCCACGTAATTAATGGACGCCCTCAGACACATTAGACCATAAGATAATTTTCTAAAAGATTTGAAGGCTATGATATTTCAGTTGCATTTCATACGTTCCAGTTATTGTTTGATTGCTAGTTATAATCTCAGATTTAATTTAATTTTGATGGCACGCACGCTCTGGTGGCAATTTTCCTACATACTCATTTTGTCTTCTCTTGCACTCGCCTGCTTTTGCCCTTTACGAAATTTAATTTTAAATTCTTTCAACTTTTTCGATGAAATATTAATCAGTTCTCCGGGTAATTTATTCTAATCACTGACTACCTCACCTACGAACTAAGACTTTGCCACTCCCTTATGCTTGCAATCGAGTGCCAGCTTGTGATCATGGTCATCTGCTCCCGTCAATGCACCTTTCATAGTTATTCCTGCAATGTCTTTCCACGCTTCATCACCAGTATATGCCTTGTACACTCCCATCACTCTCTTCACCCTTCTCCTGTCTTCCACGACATTAAATTAAATTATTAAACTTAGCTCACTACAGAGAGATGTGATCAGATATTTCCATTTCATGCCTTCCCCAACAATCACCCTGTGTCTTGCCCTGATTTAGCGGCAGTACGAAAAAAGATAAGGCATTAAGACGTCTAAGTATTACGTTAGTAAAGATAAAAAAAACTTGAAATGAATTTGAGCATAATTTTACTGTTGCAGAGTTTTCATTCTCTTTGTTGTCAGCAAGTTATGAAACCTTTGTCCAGTGATTAGCGCATCTGACTGATTATACTGAATTCCTGGGTTCAGTTCGAGGCGCAGAAGTGAGAATTCTTTTATTGTTATTAAGAATGGTGTGCGTGCATTGAAGTTGATTGCCAGTGCTGTCAGGTCGTTCCTTGAGGATGGGATAAGCTTGTCAACCGCAGGAGTATCGTGTGCGGTGGAGGGAGGTGATATTGTGTGTGGGCCCAGCGGTACCTGTCAGACGGGACCACCCAGTCGCCGCACGCACACATAAATAACGCAATTGTGCCCGCCCGCCTGCATTCCAGCGCACGGCCACACTGCAACGCAACCGGTTCACACACTCCTCTCTGTGCCAAATACTTCGCGGGAGCTGTACTCAAGGCCAGTGTGGCCTACAGGAACAGCCGCTCACCATTTGAGAGATCTCTGACGTCATAATCACTATTCACTACTACTGAAAGGAGGTGCGGTATGCCTCAGAAAAAAGAGGGATCATCTGATCTGATATGGCAGAAAAATTAAATACGATGACAATACAAAACGGCGATGTATTCTGCAGAGGCCAAAAGATACTGACATTAAAGCATTTACACTTATGCCAAAACATTATGACTACCTACCTACTATCGATATAAACCCGTCCAGCCTATAGCAGCGTCTCCTTACTGGGAATGACTGCTAGTCAGGCACATGCACTGTGCATGTAGTATCATTGACCGCGCTATCCGTATTTAGAATGGGGAAGACCCGCGATTTATATGAGTTTGACCGAGGGCAGAGTGTGATGGTCCGGAGGCTTGGCACGAGCATTTTGAAAACTGCACGACTTTCCGAGTGTTCGAGGAGTGCTGTGGTGAGTGTCTTCAACAAGAGGCGAAACCAAGGTGAAACCACGTCCGAACGTCGAGGGATTGGGTGGCCACCCCTCGTTACAGATGTCGGTAGGCTGGGCAGACTGGTAAAATAGGACATGCGGTGAAATGTGGTGGAACTAACATCAGACTTTAAAGCTGGGCAGAGTACAAGTGTGTCTGAACACAGTGCACCGAACACTTCTAACGATGGGCCTCCATAGCCGACGACCAATGCATGTGCCAATGTTAACACCACGGCATCAGCAATTACGACTGAAATGGACACATAACCATCGTCACTGGACGTTGGCGCAGTGGCAGAGCGTTGTAATGTATGATGAGTCCAGATACCTTCTTCTCATGCGATGGTAGAGTGTGAATCCATCGTTTTTACAGGGGGACAGCTTCTTTACACCTGTACTGCGGGACGGAGACAAGCTGGCGACGGCTCAATTATGCTCTGGGGAACATTCGCGTGGGCATCCATGGGTACAGTGGAGCTCGTGCAAGGCACCATGACGGCAAATGAGTATCGTACACTGGTTGCAAACCACGTACACCCATTTATGATGAGCATGTTTCCCAACAGCAGTGCCATGTTCAACAAGATAATGTGCATTGTCACAAGGCCAGGAGTGTGATGGAGTGGTTCTAGGAACACAGCGGCGAGTTGCAATTGATGTGCTGGCCCCCCAACTCGCCAGATCTGAACTCGATCGAACACATCAGGGATGTGATTGAACGTGGCGTCAGAACTCATCGCCCCCCTCCCCGGAATTTACGAGAATTAGGTGACTTGTGTGTGCAGATGTGGTGACAACTCCCTCCAGCGACCTACCAAGGCCTCATTGCTTCCATGTCAAGACGCGTCACCGCTGTTTGTCCGTGCCTTAGGCGGACATACCGGCTATTGTCACCGGCTATTGTCACCTGACTATACCTCCTAGCGCACATAGTACTGTTTTTGTAGCTGTAAGTGTGTTGAAATACTTTCTGGAAGAAATATGGCAATGAGTGATTCAGATCGTTTGGATACATATAAGAGTGGTATTACGTCAGTCTAGTACCATCTCGTCGTTGAAAAATTTCTGCCCACCAAAATCTTTTTAGATTCGTTAGTGGCAAGAGCACGACGTGTGCATGAAACATACCTCTAGTTGCCAGTTTGATGAATTCATCTCAACATATCTGTTATATACTTATATATTATCTTAATCCTCCTTAGTCTTGCGCATAATAGTTGGCAACTGGGAGCGTTCAGTTTAGTTCGCAGCCCCTTCGCGAACTAGGTCGCTCTTTTAGTTGGTTAGCTCCCATCTCGAATTCCAGAGAAACCGATCGTTCGCTCGCTTCGCTACCGCTACTGCACGCACTCTTTTGTTTGTTATAGTAGGTTTTTTATTTATTGATCAATGCCTGGATTGTTATGGACAATGGGCAGCAAATAATTTTTATATTAATTGGTCGGTTGTGGTCATACAAATATTGTGATAAAATATTTTCATTAAAACGACGTTTTTGTAACACTAAAGTTTTTAGGCTCTTAGCACGTTTTTCCCTGAAAATAGGCGATTATTTAACGACCTGGCTAATGTTTCTCCTATAATACTTAGAGGATAGAGTGCTATATGTATCTTCACAATTATTAAAACATATCCTCTCGTCTGTCGATCCGCCTCTAATCACCTGGACGTCGACGAGACGTAAAGCCCCAATAAAAGAATGGGAAAAAAAAATCATCTGCAGAACAATAAAATCGATGTTAAAAATGTGTATCTGTTGACTCACCGGGTGAGGTTGGTCAGAAAAAGGTTTTCTGCAATCAAAAGTGAAACCTGAGTGTCGGATACCACTCGTAAAGTTAATCAGAAATTTTTCATTTTATCAAATGATTTCCCCTCTGATTTTATATTAACAGCTATAACTATTGGTCAAAAAGAGTGAAGTGCTTCTTTGTACTACTGTGTTACAATCCAGCTTCTTGCTACAAGGATTCACGCGCTACAAATGTTATCCCATGCATTATCTTTTTAACTCTATCTTGATTTTATATTTCCTGGATTACATCATATGACCCTCAGCGATAGCTCCTGAAACATTGTCCTTATTTTACAATGTAATGTGCTCGTTGGTGTTTTCATTCTTTAGCGAATCTTCCCTCTGTTTGGATTGACATTTCTTCCGAACATGTTGCTAAGCATTGCTGTTTTTCAGGCTGGCATCACGAGTGCGTACCAGGAGAAGCCCTGCCTGGACCCTTCAGACGCGGAATGCCCGGAAACTGCGCCCAACAAAGCCACTGGACAGGTAAGAAATGAAATCACAGTACGCTATTGCTGTATACTTAGCAGTATTTTCTGCTCTATATCTTGCGACATACGGCTTCAATTACGTAGAAGGCCAGATTTCTTTAACTACCTGTTAGAGCATATTGAAATGTCTTCCATCTACAGCATACTGCTCGATCGAAAGCTAGGGTTCGGATCTTTATGACAACTCATATTTTTTTGCTGACCTCTTTTTGAACTATAATGCTGAATTAAACACTGATTAAACATTTCTGATTGTATTTAAATGTTTTTATATGGCATATAAATGCATACTCGGGCCATTTTCCTAGTTTCGGTCATATTACGATAATATTTATGTTCATATGGTCATACTTTGGGGAAAATTCAAGTATTTTTTAATAGTACTGGGTATTCACTATAAGTTATAGATGAGAATAAATTAAGATAATTGTTCACAATACTGTACTCCTATTATAAATTGCAGGGGGAAAAAAAATAATTGTCACTGAATTGGTAAAAATTCACCAGTAAATAATTAAATTTATAAATTATTGTCACTTTCTAAACGTTAATGTTCCGCCCGCCTTTTAATCTCGACAATGCAGCAGCAGCATGCATGTGTCAACCCGCGTCAATCAATGTCTTGTCGCCAATACTTTTGAAAATAATCCTTTGTCATCATTAAATGTGCAGTGGATTATTGAGTACCGTCATGCTGAAAACAAAGTTTCCTGAAAGTGCGAAGCTGGGAGTTACGTAAAGGAATTTGGAGAAGAGTATTTACTTTTCTGTAAATTATGTGAAATTAAAGCGACTTTAGTAAAAAGATTTAAAATTTAACTTCCCAATGGTGCAGTAAGTGCACGGATGCAAATTATGCACTGGGCAGAATAAATGATGTGTAATTCAGCATGTTTCATGTATAATAAATTTAAACGTTTGATCATATTTTGTTATTTTTAGGTCATATTTACCCGTTTTTAAGGTCATATTTGCATACATTTATCTCTGTTTTTTTGGGGGATAAAGATCCGAACCCCAGTAATAACTACACTTTTTTATATATAAAGAAAGTTATATTTGTTTGTGGAGGAGGAGAAGGGGTGAAGAGAGTGTTAGTCCATGATCCTAGCGTTCTTAAAGCATCGCCCTATTGGTCTCGTATAGGATCAACGGGCCCACATCTTATGTCTGATCAACCTGCCGTTATAAACGTGAATTACAGGCGGTTTGCCGTAATCACCTAGAGGATGGATAGGACAGACTTGAAGTCTCTATCAAAAATTACATAGCAGAAGTTAGCACTTCTCATACTCAACAGAGCTTACATGATCCACGGATAGATGGTGACACGTACATTCCAAACCACAAAAACTACACTTAAAGAGCATCCACTAACTATGTGAGGTGTCTTTTCTTAAATTTGGACCCCTCCCTCCCCCTTGGTTTGATTTTGTGAGATTTTTCCGGACCCCCTCCCCCTATTTTGAGCTCACATAACTAATGGATACCCTCTTATCACACATATGACATAGCTGCACATTTCACAGAAAGACGACAACACTTGACTTCTCGCATTAGTACTTAGTATGACCTGGCAGTATGAATACAATGATAGGCGTCAGCCAGGGCATGCGGCGGTAAAACTTCTCAAAGACAGCCGATCCCTAATGGTAGGAAAAGTTGGTGAAGACGAAGAAGAAAAATAAAACAAAATCTTCTCGGGTGGTGTAAAAACACGACGTTTCGACAGCTGACTCTGCTGTTTTCATCAGGTATTTGTAATTGTTCTCAGCTGACTGTCTCTGCCTTGAGTCTCAGTCTCAGTCGAGGCAGAGACAGTCAGCTGAGAACAACTACAGATACCTGATGAAGACAGCAGAGTCAGCTGTCGATACGTCGTGTTTTTACACCACCATCCGGCGGGACACCCGAGAAGATTTTGTTGCATCGATACGCCGGGAAAGTCTCCACTCACACAAGAAAAATAAAGTACACAGTCTTAATTGCACTGTATCACATACGTATTTACAGAAATCATTCTTTATAGTGTTTATTTTTAGAACTAGTCAAAGCAAACTGGAAACCATTCGGTGCATTAATTCCCCACAGTACCACCGCACAAAGTTGTCTCAGAAATGGGTGACAACGTCTAATTAATCTGATATAGCAAAAATTCGTCTACAATTATGAAATATGATGACGTAACTCTTACCCGCGACTTCGTACGCGTGGACTTAGAAATTTATTGCTGGAACTGGGGACAGGAAGCCGTAAATTACGTAAAATGTGTCCCAAAAAAGCAGTGTTGGGATAATATGACGGGGAAGCCACACCACACCGTTCTACTATTGAACCAGTCTCATGAAGAGAACCAATTAGCAATCAACAAACTAAGAAGGGGAGGGAGGGTTAACTGACGGATACTACCTACCACAGTTCCTCCGACAGATTTTTGTTTGTGGTTTAAAGTTGCGGACATCTTATGTTAGTACCGTTTTAAACACAACGTTTTTTTCTTTTACTGTCTTTCCCTAAGGTTATAGCTTTTAGTGGTTAGAAACCCGTTAGCTAGCTATGTACTATCGCCCATGGAAAAAATTACGCCTTTCCCAGTAGTACCCCTACTTTCAATGTCTGTCCCTGTGTTTAATTGATAGTCATCGCAAAGGCTGATTTCAGTGGGTACTGTATTCTTTTAAACAGGAACGCCGGAATTACACAAACTGAGTGCGAGATAAACAAAGCCTGAGTGACAGATATAACATTAAAAAGACTTACACACGCTATTCGTCTATCTGTCACCCTTAGTTTTGAAAATTTCATGACAAAATATGTTATTTATCCCGAAAAAGTATCTTCCTGACGGTACATGGCATTTCTTCTCAAATTTTATCCAGATCCGTTTAGTCGTGAAAACGTAATAAAGAGACAGGTTACTTTGGCTTTTATAACATTTGTGTAGATCTGAACAGTAATTATGGAGACTGTCTCCAGCCGGAAGGTTTTTACGTTAGGTGTCTCCAAGGATTCCATTAGGAAAGCTGACTTGTGGAGTTATATAGCCGTCACTCGGATGCCGAGCAGGGGGTCGCCTGAAAGGATCAGCGGTCCTCCCCGGAGGTCTCACTTTAGGGAATTCCTTTGTGCGCCGTTTTTCCGCTGTTAATGGGGTTTCGCGAATGCGGGAGCCACAATGGAGTGTGACGGTTCCCAAGACATAGTGGCCGACGACAATGGTCAGCAGCCACCTGGCGGGCTGTGTGGGAGGTGACCTCCGTGCAGACACTGTACCTCAGCAGCCGCCGACTGCCTTTGACCGGTCGTCCACTGGATCCGAATTTCTTCCGAACCGCAATCGTCCGAGTAACGCCCGATTTGACGGTGCCGCAAAGTTATCTGTAGAAGCTACGTCATTTTTGCTTCAATACAGATAACTTTTTTAAATATGACATTTGGCTACGCGACCATACAGCCAGCACTATGTAATTTTGTAGTTTGCAACTATGTATTGTATCTTTCAATGTATTAAAGATTCTATGTAGTGTAGACGACACAAGACAAACACAACACTTAATTAAAACCACCCATGCCCGAGGCCGGACTCGAACCGGCGATCCCTGCAACGCGAGGCTAGCACGCTATCCCCTACGCTGCCGGGGTCGGCTACAGGTAACTTTGCGGCACCGAACAACAGGAGTAGATTGACGGGGAAATATATAAAACAAAGAGTACTTTTGAAGTCTACATCAGTCGAATACTGGTTTGATAGATTTTTTTTAAAAAAAAGACAAATTAATAAAAAAAAATCGTAATTTTTGCATGTGTCTTTAACTTTCCTAATTTCCTTAAATATTTTTGGAATATTTTTAGATAATTACTGGCTTTAGGCAAAAATATAAATATTTTCTCCTCGATACATATCGATACGATACTTACGGATATATTTTTTCATTTGCAGGAAAAAGGTTGTTCGACAGGTAGTGACTGTGATTACTTACTTAATTCTGATCGTCTAATTTTATCCTTACTGTGCTCTGTTCTGGAAACGTAATCTAGAAAAGCAATAAACACTACAAGTTCTAATAAAATAATTTGATCAAACGTACCTTTCCTCTTTCAGTAATATATAATAAGAATTTTTTATTCTTTATCTTGTATCTGTAAATTGACAACTTTCAACATCTCACAGACCCAGTCTCTTATTCTGGGATCTATGGAAAGTGAATGTATTGTATTGTGTTGTACTGTAAGGATAACGAGAAAACTAGATAGTAACTTAAAAAAAAACTTCACATTTCACACACTTAACATACAGGAAAAAGCTTACAGGTGTGTGAAATGTGTAGTTTTTGTGGTGGAAATTGTGGACCGTTCTCCCTTTCGCCTACTCCCCCGATAACCTTAATCAAGATGGCCGATACGCCAGGTCTGAGGTTTCTATCTGGTTTCGTCACAAATCTGCTTTTTTTAAAATTATTATTTTTTTCTTTCTGTTATTAGTCTCTCGACTGGTTTGAGGCAATCTTCCATCCCTACCTATATTGCGCTAACCTTTTCATCTCAACATACCCCTTACAACCCACGTCCTCAGTTATCTGCTTCATATTTTGAAGCAGATAACTCTCTGTCTTCCTCTGCAGTTCTTACCTTCGACTGTTCCCTCCACTAACAAGTTAACCAAACCTGTAAATCTCAAAATATGACCCACAACCCTTTCTCTTATTTCTGTAAGGCTCTTCCACGAACTTCTTAACTCGCCCATCATTTGCAAAACACGTTCGTTTTGTACTTTATCCGTCAACTTATTTTCAGCATCCTTCTATAGCACCACATTTCAAATGCTTCAATTTTTCTTCTTTCTGGTATTCCTAAAGTGCATGCTTCGTTGCCATAATAGGCTGTGCTCCATACATAGATCTTTAAAAAGTTCCTTCTGAGTCCTAGATGAATATCTGAAACTAAAAGATTTCTCTTTTTCACGAAGGCTCTTTTCGCTAGTTCTATTCTGCTATAGCTGTTCTTAAACATTACCATCATCATCAGCGTTCTGCACTGAGGCAGGTATTCACATCACTGTTCTCCATACTCTTCTTCCACATGGAGAGTCATACCATACTCTATTACTTGTATCACAGGGATGTTGTATTGCCATATCTCTGCAAAATGTTTATCTGTGTGTGATAAGTGTATTTCTGTTTGTGAAATACGTAGCTTTTGAGGCGGAGATTGGGGACCGTCATTCGCTTTGATTAGTGACGTAAACCAAAATCAGGACGCGGATCAAGTTACTGATAGATCGTCAATTAAGCTTTCTTCGGTGTTTCGCGAGTTCTGATCAATCTGAAATGCACCTCATTCACTTGCTGTGTACCATAGCCGAAACAATTTTTGTCGTTTCAGATTCCAGACATTGGTGCTGAGCTGACAGGTGGTTGCTACGGATTCGCTGCGAAGTACATGCACTGGCCTGAAGACCTGATAGTCGGCGGCACTATCAAGAACAAGACTGGACACATTCAGAAGTGAGTCTCGCAACGACACTTCACCGTCGCATCGCAGCGGAAAAAAAGTAACGTCATTCACTAATGCTCCTTCCGCCTATTTTCCAGAGCGAGGGCCCTACAGACGGTTGTCCAACTGATGGGAGAACGCGAACTCTACGAATTCTGGTCAACGACGTACAAAGTTCATCACGTAGAATGGACTACGGAGAAGGCTGCTTTGGTGCTCGATGCGTGGCAGAGAAAATTCTCGGAGGTAAGGACTTAATTTGCCATACACACCACTGCTCTATATATGCAACTGTTCTTTCTTCACAGAAACTCACTGTTAACTTTCTTTGCACAGGAACTCCGTAAAATTATGGATGGAGACAACGGAACGTCTCCATACAGCCTGTATTCGTTTTCTACCACTTCTCTCAACGATATACTAAGTCAGTTCTCCGAACTTCGGTTGGGAAAAGTCGTAGCCGGATATATTTTAATGGTAAGCAATGATTCATTCTTACTTTTATCTTATAACTAAAGTCCGTTAGTGAAGATAATGTGGATGCGGAGAAACTTGTGTTTATTTTAGGATAACAATTCTCAAAACCATTTTAAACACGCCGGTCTTAAAAGGAACTGGTAAATAATAATAAAAATAACGAATGGAAATGTACGTCGCTATTAGAAAGTTAAAAATAATAGTATGTTAGAAATGTGTAAAAGAAAAAATAGTTAATTACAAGACGTGATTTGAGTAAAGGGCAAAATTTAGAAACTAAAATTTTATTTATATGTTATGAAGTGGAGCATTTGTTCTACAACCCAGAACAGTATATTACTTAAAATCTTACATTTAAGTACGTTTACTACAAAACATTATAAAAAAAGACGACATAAAATGTTGCATTATCCTACGTGAATAATTTTGAGCAGTTGATGATAATATATCCTCGTAAGCTGAAATGGTATTAGTTTGAAATCGTTTGTTCTTTATCTGACTGGATTTAGAAATCTGCCGTCTGAAATGTAACTAATAATTTGTCAATATAAAAACTGATATATTGTTATTTCGCTACCGGACTGGACATGGATTTGAAGGGTTTTTATTATGTTAATGGAAAGTTGCTCTATAGAAATCAGCAAAACATTATAAGGATTATAAGAAAACATTATTGGCATCAATTCAAGGACATTCAAAATGCACAACCAGTTACCAGAATGGTTGCAACAGCTTTTATAGTCTGTGCAAAAGTCCGTTCAGATTTTTCTTATAGAACTCTCCAGAAACTAATAGCGGCAAAGAAGTCAATGGTTCCTTAGTATTTTTTCTTGTTTAATCGTTTGGCCACTATTAACAACGTGGTTCTTAACTCTGACGAGTTTTCTCCTTAACCAGGTACTCCTGTCATTGTCTTTTCTTGCCTGGGTCCATTTCACCCCAGATCCGGGGCGCAGTGTTTTGGCAGTTAATAATGTCTGGAGAGAATCGGATGCTTCAACCAACGTTCTGTACTTATCCTTGTTATAAATCTCATAGCGGTCAATTTCCAGTTGTTAGAGATCTTTTCTGACTACTCTTGTCCATTTTGAATTAGTCGCTTTCACTCTAGAGACGATGTTGATGATTTTGGAGGCAAGTTTATGATTGTACATCCGAACTATGTGACAGTAGAAAAATAATCTCCTCTTTCTCGAAGATGTTGTAATGCTCTCCAGTTGTTGTTAAAGGTCCTTATTGTGCCTGTGTCTGCATTTTCCCTCTTCTTCGACGGAACCCATGATTTTCCTCAGGATCTTTCGTTCCTTTAGTTCCAGTTTTTTGAGTTGTCCTTTTCTAGCCACGTACAAGTACTCTGATACATGCAGTACTGATGGTCGAACTACAGTATTATAGTGCCCGAGTTAAGGGAGAGGGATTTAGATCCATACATGTTCTTGGCGCACCTGGTATTCTTTGCTGCGTCCTCGTTGATGTTTGAGGTTATCCATTCTACAAGATATTAGTCCTTCGTATCATTTCGTTCCCCCGTAGGATTATATGTTGGAGATAAAATCTTCAACCCTAATTGAGCTGCTATGTAGTTCACATAGGATAACTGCTTCCTTCACACTAGATGCTAGGAGAGTGAGGTGATCTTCGAAGGTCAGGCAGTCGACTCGTATTATCTTTTTCTGACTTAATCCGTTGTCGACGTCAAGGTCTCTAGAGGCGGGAAAGGACCGGCGGGAAAGACAAGAGAAGGAATTCGACCACGTCATTTTAAAGGAACCGTCCCTCCACTTGCCTGGAGTGATTTGGGGAAACGATGAAAAATACAACTCTGGAGCCCTGAAGGGGATTAGAACCCGCGTCCTCACAAATTCAAGGCTAGGAATCGTTAAATAAGTTGTAACTCTCTTCTCTTCCACTTTACTATCCTGACTCGACTTCGGTGATAAAATTTTTGAAGTGTAATAACGTAAGGGCCAGAGATTTAAATGTAGGAATTGTGGATAAAATACGTGGCTCAGTCTAGGGGGGGAGGGGTTGGCTGGAAAGCTACGCTGGGCTACGTGGGGGGAGGGGGGGGGGGTTCCGATCCAGGCAACGTAGCTTTTCTTTAATATTAATTGTCACAGTTAAAATGAGATACAGGACACACAGAAGCATGTAAATATTTATTTCCATCACTTAATTATCCCCGTCTGTAATTTACGATAGTCTAACAAGAGAAAACAGTGCAAAATGTCTTCTGTAATCAATATGGAAAAAAGGTAGGTGCTACGTGGGGGGAGGGGGGGTTAGTGAAAAAAGCCACGTCGGGCTACGTAAGGGGAAGGGGGGGGGGTTTCACAGGAGCAACGTGGTTTAGGGACGCTCCCGTAGACGCATTATACCTCTGCAGTGCGGTTGTATAAGTCACCCTGTAGCTCAGTCAAAACCGAAACTGATCAGCATCTGTCGTCTCATTCCTCTGACGCCAATTATTGTCCTCTCCCCAACTCAACCATTCGCCACCGACAGTCGCTCCGCCAAACTGAGTTATGGATCCGCTGTGTAAATAACTTAACCATACAAAGCACGAGGGACACTAGCCAAGGTGTTCTCGTGCGAAGTATTCTGAATGGAGTTATCCCTTGTCTCCCTCTGTATCTCTGTCCTATCACAGACATCTCCCACGATTTCTACATTGTCTCTTCCTCAGCTCTTCACATGACATGACCGCACCAACTTAATCTTCCCTCTCTCATGACCTCACTAATACTAGCCACTCCAGTTATTTTTCTTAACTCTTGATTTCGAAGTCAATCCTTCAGAGAACTACCCAATAGCCAACTTCGCATCCTCATTTCCGTCTCCAACTCCATGTCACCAAACTGACCCTTGAATCCACTGTGTAAATAACTTTGCGCCTTTTGAATTCCAAGGGACACTAGCCACCATGTACTCGTTCGAAGCATTCTGGAAGGAGTTATCCATTATCTCTCTCTGGATCTCTGTCCTATCACTGACATCCCCCACACTTTCTGCATTGGCTCTTCGCATGAGATGACTGTACCAATTAAATCTTCCCTCTCTTATGACTTCACTAATACTAGTCACTCCAGTTATTTCTTTTAACTCTTGATTTCGAAGTCAATCCTTCAGAGAACTACCCAATAGCCAACTTCGCATCCTCATTTCTGCCCCCAACTCCATGTCACCAAATTGACCCTTGAATCCACTGTGTAAATAACTTTGCGCCTTTTGAATTCCAAGGGACACTAGCCACCATGTACTCGTTCGAAGCATTCTGGAAGGAGTTATCCATTATCTCTCTCTGGATCTCTGTCCTATCACTGACATCCCCCACACTTTCTGCATTGGCTCTTCGCATGAGATGACTGTACCAATTAAATCTTCCCTCTCTTATGACTTCACTAATACTAGTCACTCCAGTTATTTCTTTTAACTCTTGATTTCGAAGTCAATCCTTCAGAGAAATACCCAATAGCCAACTTCGCATCCTCATTTCCGCCTCCAACTTCATGTCACCAAATTGACCCTTGAATCCGCTGTGTAAATAACTTTGCGCCTTTTGAATTCCAAGGGACACTAGCCACCATGTACTCGTTCGAGTCATTCTGGAGAGAGTGTAGAACGTCTGCTTGATTGATATATGAGCCTGGTCGTCCAGTTGCCAACAGTTTGTGATGACGTTTGTTGCCTGCAGCTGGTGTACGCGGGGTTGTCGCTGGTCCGGTGGAGCGACCCTGTACGCTCGCAGACGGGGGTGGGGCTGGCGGGCGTCGTGCTGGTCTCCATCACGGTGGCCGCGGGGCTCGGCTTCTGTGCACTGCTCGGCATCGCCTTCAACGCCTCCACCACGCAGATCGTGCCCTTCCTGGCGCTCGGGCTTGGTGTTGACGACATGTTCCTGCTCACGCACACCTACGCCGACCACGAGATGAGCCACGTGCCCTCAGACGTGAGTACTAACCAAAGAGTAGTCCCATCAGAAACTGTATTTCCTACGTCGATTACAAGACGCAGTAACTGCCTGACAGAAAAGCAGAAGCACCCGGAAGGGAAAAACGAAATGAATCTTCACTGGTTGAGAGGGAATGTAATATTATTTCAGTGATTACAAAATCTGGTCAAATTTACAAAGAACATGACAATCAGTATCACGTTGGATCCTCTCTGGCCTGGATGAATGCATCCATTCAGTTGGGTAGGGCGTTATACAGCTCTTGTATCCTTTCCTGAACACAGCTGGCCCACAACTGTTGTAACTGGTCTTTGATATCCTGGATACTGGCATTGGGACAGAGTTGGTCTCACATATGTTCTATCGCGGGCAGATCTGGGGATCTCCATGATACTGTCGCCTGAGAGGTGACACGTGAGGAAGCAGGATGTCCGTGACGTACCGTTGTGCCGTCAGAGTTTCCTCAATCACTACCAGCCGTCACCTGAAGCCATACCCGATGGCTTCCCACACCATGACACCAGGAGTAACACCACTGTGCATCTTCAAAACATTGGAAGAATGGGACCTCTCCTCAGGTTACCACCGTACTCTCCTACTATTGTCATCCGAGGTAGAACGAACCGCAATTCATCGCTGAACACAGGAGACCCAGCAATGTTACTCCTGGCGTCATGTTATGGGGAGCCGTCGGTTATGACTCTAGGTCACCGCTGGTCGCGACAGGATACTTTTTGACGGCACAACGGTACGTCGCAGACGTCATGCGTCCTCCCGCGTTGTCTCTCGTGCAATAGCATCGTGATGCCATTTCGCTACAGGACAATGATCGTCCACCACACACTGCACGTGGGTCTATACACTGTCTGTGTGATATTGTCTGTGGCATATGACATCTCCAGATTTGTCCCTTATAGAACATGTATGGAACCAGCAATGCCAGTAAAGAGAATATCGCGGACCAGTTACAACAGCTGTGGCCCAGCTCACTTCAGGACACCCTTCCAAACCGAATCAGTGCATGCAGCCTGGCCAAAGGGGAAGCAACGTCATTCTCATAAGTGGGATGATGTAATTTTTTCTCGATTTTGTAATTACTGATATAACTCCTGAAGTTTCATCTCGTTTCTCCTCCCCTTCTGGGTCTTTCACTTTTCGTCATGTACATTTTTGTCTTATTTGATTCGTGTATGTCACCGATTAAACCTATAGTCACCAACCTGCAATCTTTCGTCAATCACTGGGCATTCAAAACCCTTTGCCATTTTTTTAAATTTTGTTTTCCAATTGTGCATGTTTCACTTCTTAAAATACGCTTTTGTAGTACACTTTTGAATTTTGTCTTAAAATATTTCATCTGATATTTCACAGAGTATGTCACAAGAAATAATCCAGTGAAGTCTATTATTGCGAGAACTTTTCGGTAACTTTTGGCATTAAGGCAATATTGTTTTCAGCAAACCTAAAGAAAGTGAACGGTAGTTACTGAAATGTTGACGATGTCTGAATTAGGCACACGAGGAAAAAGTATTTCATTCTACTTTAGACTATTCTACGTGTCTCCATTCTATGTAACCATAAATGCTTTTAATAGGTACAATAGGGTCCGTAGTCAAAAGCCTTAAAAAATAAATATATAACTACCCTGAAAATAGTGAAAAACCTTTTGTCATTCCCACTTATAATACTTTCCGGTATTTATTAGTTATTTGGGTTACTTCATTTTATTTGCGAATAGAGAGAATAGTACTAACAACTAAAGCCAGTGCAGTAATTAAGACTGACAAGATAAATTTGTATTTTAATGAAAAATATTGAAGAATATTTTCGCATATATTTCTTTTGGTCGGTTTACGTGGAAAGCGTAAAAGATGTGATCTACATCACATATACACCAAACATATTGAACCTTCGGACCGAGCGTGGTGTTGTAACGCATATCGTTCTGGCATCGCATTCGGGAGGACGGCGGTTCGAATCCCCGTCCGGGCATCCAGATTTGGGTTTTCCGTGGTTTCTCAAATCACTCCAGGAAAATGCCGGGATGCTTCCTTAAAAAGGCCCTGGCCGAATTCCTTCCCATTCCTTCCCCCCCCCCCCCCATCCTTTCCCGTCTGTTGAGAGACGTAAAGCAGTTAAAAAAAAATTGACCCCCGGGAAGATGGATACTCTGAATATTCTTGACAGAAAATTAGAAAGAAATCTGCAGAATTCGCCGATTATCACCCTGTTTCGAACGGCGACAGAATCGAAGTGAACAGCTAACAAGAATTATGCAGTCGCGGTTGGGCAGCTCGTCCCGTTTCAGACAATCAGTTGGGAGAGAGATCAAAGAAAAACATAAACGATTCGCTATTTGGTGCACACGCTCGGGCAGCAAACACCATGCGGAAAATTCTTATCTCTCGTCACTTGACCAAGATGTCACATAATTAAGTACCAACAAGCCTTTTTTCTTGAATAAAATAGATCCTGTCCCGGATGGCATTTTAGACCTCTGTACGAACGTGATCTGGCCGCAGATGCGTAATACGTTGCATGAATAGCTGAACAGGTTGCTGATTATAGTCCGTCAACGTGACTCAAAGAACTTTCAATTCGATGGAATTTTCACATTTATTTTGCTCATAGTAACAATTTCCTCCTGGAAATCGAAACCGTTTCCAGACAATACAAACAGCGCTGTTTATGTTCAGAAAATGTCGGGAAGAGAAAAAACTTCTACGACGGATCTTTCAAAATACTAAAACGCGATGGTCGTAGTCATCTCTCCCCTTCCATGTACTAAATCTTCTACCAATATCCATCCAAGCCTCATCACTAGAGTTCGGATCTTTGTGGCCCAAAAAAAAAGGTAAAAAAATGTAAAAAAAAACCAAAAGAAATTTGCATGCAAATACGATCTTAAAAAAGTGTAACTATGATCTAAAAGTGACAAAATATGATCAAATATTTAAATTTACTACACATCAAAACATGCTCAATTATATATCATTTATTTTATCTAGTAGTGTCGCTTTCACGTAGACAGCATAATTTGCTTCCGTGCACTCAATGCACCATTGGGAAATTAAATTTTAAATCGCTTTGTTGAAGTCTAATTTCATGAGGAATTATTTTTAATGAAACATTGATTGACGCGGAACGACACAGGCATGCTGCTGCTGCTTTGTCGAAATTAAAAGGCGGGCGGAACATTAACGTTTAGAGAGTGACAATAATTTATACATTTAATTCTTGACCTTTGAATTCTGACCAATTCAGTGACAATTAGTTTTGTATAATAGGGCTACAGTTCGGCGGATAAATATCTTAGTTTTTTTCTCTCATCTATTTCTTCATGTTAATTCCCGGTATTATCAAAATTACCATATTTTTCCTCCAAATATGACCTTAAATATTGTCATAATATGACCAATACTAGGATAATGGCCTGATATGCATTTATATGCAATATAAATTTTATTAAAATACAATGAGAAACGTCCAATCAGTGTTTATACAGCATTACATCTCAAAAAGAAGGCAGGAAAAAAATATGACTAGTCATAAAGATCCGAACCCTACTCATCACCAATATACGCCTTAGACTACACGTTACCAGCACTCTCTTCAACCTCCTCCGGATTTATAAACAGTATATTGATCTCAACATATAATGTTCCCTGACAAAGGATCAGTGGCGTAGCTAGGACAACAAGGGCACCGGTGGGAAAAAAAAATAAAATATATGAGCCTTAGGCCAGATGGGTGACTTTTTTTTAGCTCTGGGAAGTTGCTGTAGAGGACCTCCTAAGCTGAGCTTGGGGGCCCCTGGGCTGTGGTTGGGGGCCCCCTAAGTAGTAGCGTATCTAGGTTCACTAGGCCCTCAGAGCTAAAAAAAAAGGTCGCCCATTTGCCCTGAAGGCCCGTGGGCCCTCTGAGCCGCGCTTGGGGGCCCCCTCAGCTGCGTTCAGGGGCACCATGAGTGTGGGGGCCTCATTGCAACGCACCGCCTAGCCCAATGGTAACTGCTCCCCCTGCAAAGGATAATTTATGGATTCGATTATTGTAGTGACTGGAAGTTGCAGCAATTACGACTCCAAATTCCAATAAGGGGCCATCCACAAATTACGTCACAGGAATTTCATGATTTTTGGACCCCCCCCACATGTCACAGGTTGTCACATTTTAAATTTATAAATTAAAACAGTTCTTCCAAAATGATTTATGTATTTCTAGTTAAGAAATCATATTAACAATAAATCAAACATTTAAGAAAATATTTAAAAAAAACCATAAAAATCGAATTTATGATACAAAATTGAGTCATCATGTGTCTATGGATTTTGAGACCATTTCTTGATACTGTTTATATTGGCATAATAGTCACTTCATTCTTGATTTCGATAGTGTTGGGAACATTCGATGTGGCAACATCATCTTCATCTTCCGCCATGAGCCAAAAAGTGATACAAATTATGCATGTGATGTTACAAAGCTAATGACACGTCCCCCCCCCCTCGTCACACGTTGTCACACTTTGTTGACCCCCCCCCCCCACCGCCCAAGGTGTGACGTAATTTATGGATGGCCCCTAAGCAGCGTTGAGTCCCGTGGCGCATATTACACTGCATTCTAGGTCTTAGGCTAACTTGCACGTAACTCCCGTCACGTGTTTCTAGATTTACTCGATATCGCCTGGGTAAGTGGTGGTTGACTGTTTCATGTCTTCGCAGGAGCACACGGGGATTGTGCTGAAGCGGTCGGGCCTCAGTGTGTTGCTTACGTCGCTCAGCAACACCTGCGCCTTCTTTGCAGCAGCCATCATCCCAATCCCTGCTCTCCGAGTGTTCTCGTTGCAGGTAAGTGAATTCCAAGAGGATATTATACCCTAATATTGATGTTAAATATACAGTGCCGTATTCCTGCACTATGCAAATTTGCTAAATTATTTTTTTGCAAATGCGAATCAGCTGTTCATACCTCGTAGTAGGTCTCAGTGTTTGAAAGTACTGGCATCTTTTAAGGATTTTGAGTAAAAAAAAAAGAAATCACTCCTCAAAGGATCGGTGGTTGAAATTCCGTGTCTGCAGCCTTTCCAAATACAGTAAATGTGTATGATGTTGCTGGCAGCCATCGTCGTGGGTTGACTCAATTTAATACATACTTCGAACCATGGAGCGTTCACAATCTGACCTACATACACCAAGCAAGCTTGCGCTTCCCTACACATCAAGTTTTTACCCTTTCTATAATCCTCACACTTTTGGCATCTACGAATTTTAAATCTTCTCAATGTTTCTGGTAAATTATTCATCATTTCCCTTGTTGATTTATTCCAATCCTTGACTACCTTACTTATCAAAAATTGTTACCTGAATTCGAGTGCCAGCTTGTAATCATGCTCAACTTTTCCCTCCGATGCACCACTAATTCTTCCACCAGTACCATTCCAGGCATCATCACCAACAGTGGTGGATCCAGGATTTTGGTTTAGGGGGAGGGGGGCTTGACTTGTGCGACGGTAGGCTTTAGTCTCAAAGAACAGAAGAGCAAACATAAAAAAATCTTCAAAATTACGATGTGTGTGTGTGTGGGGGGGGGGGGGGGGGAGGCGGAGGTGTGGACCTACGTGCTTTTTTGGGGGGAGGGGGTGCTAGAGCCCCTTAGCCCTTCCTGGATCCGCTACTTATCACCAATATACTCCTTGTACACTCCCAGCATTCTTTTCAGCTTCCTGCTGTAAGAATAACAGTTATGGTCATATTTTGCACCACTCTAAATTCTACTACTAATATCTTTCCACGTCTCGTCACCAATATGCGCCTTGTACATCTCCAACACACTCTTTGCCTTCTTCCCACTAAGAAGCTTTGCTTGCTACAGGCCAGTTTTTTGTAAGCCCCATAATTCCATTTGCAACTTAGTTATTTCATATATGCAATTGTGATTTGAAGATGGGTTTGTAAACTACAGCCGAGGATACTATTCATCAAAATATACGCCATCCGAAACTAGTCGTTTCTCGTTTGGTAAATTTAATCACTAAAAAAATCAGTAAGTCCACTTGCACATATATGGTTTTATATATGCACCGCACGCAGGCGGCACGTTCAGGGGGGGGGGGGGGCGAGGAGGGGCGGCAAATCGAGTGACCGACTGTCGCCGCCGGGACAGTAGCAGAGCTAAAAAACATCGCTGCGAAGTAATTTGCAATGGCAGATATAGTGGGCGGCAATATTATGCAGCAGTAACCTTTTTGTTTAGCTCAACTGCTGCCTGAGGCGGCGACAGTGTGTTCGACACTCGGGGTGGCAACAATGGGGGAGACAAAATAATGTTCGAAGGGGCGGCGATGTCACAGTTTTTTGACCTGGTTCGGAAAATTCCTAGATCCACCACTGGCTGTAGTTATACAGGGGGCGGTATAATTGGTATTGTACGCGGGCGCTCAAACAGCTAGCGGCGTGGCAGTATATGAATCAGTATTATTAGTCGCCGAGCTAAGTAGGTTCGTGATTTATACATGGAAAATCACCCTAGTGCCCTACCAAAATAAAACTTTTTTGAAATCATGTGTAGATCATACGCCGGATGCTAACAGTTGCACTGAATGGCGGCGTTATGTATTTTCCCCCAGGCGGCAGTGCTGATGCTGTTCAACCTGTGTGCCATGCTGCTGGTGTACCCGGCTATAGTGAGCCTGGACCTGCGGCGACGGCGGGCAGGTAGGGCGGACGTGCTCTGCTGCTGCACCTGCCCCCAGCAACAACAGGAGGCGGCGGAGACCCGGCGGGGGCGGCCGCCTCGCAAGCTGACAGCTATCACCCGCGCCCTGCCCCCCGACCGCCAGCAGACCGTCACGGTGCTCGCACAGCCCCCACCGCCTCCGACCGCACATGCGCCGCCGCCCTCGCCGCCTCCATCACGAACGCAGCAACACTCTCCCGTAAGTACAGCCAAAGATACTATACATCATTTTCAGATTTATGGTTGCTGTAAATTCAATCATTTTTAAAATATTAATTCGGTAATTCCATTTCCAATTACATGGTTTTATATTATAACATTGTGATTTAAGCATAAACTTCAGGATTTACATAGTGCAGACAAAGATACTATATGTCAAAACATACACTATCCGAAACCAGTTGCTGTAAATTCAGTTATTTTTAATTCATATATTCAGTAATTCAACTTGCAATTTCATGGTTTTATTATATGAAATTGTGAGTTTACGATAAATATCAGTGTTTATAAAGTACAGGCAAAGATACTATACATCAAAATATACACCATCCGAAACTAGTAGTTTCCAGTTGGGTAAATTTAATCATTAAAAAAAAAAATCAGTAGGTCCACCTGCAAATACGTGGTTTAATAGTATGACATTGTGAATTAATCATAAACTTCGGGTTTTCAAAGTATAGCCAAAGATAGTGTTAATCAAAATATACACCATCCGAAACCAGTTTTTTCAGTTGCTGGAAATTCAATTATTTCGAAAATATATATTCAGTAATTCAATTTTCAATTACATGGTTTTGTGTCATGACATTTTGATTTAATCAAAAACTTCAGGGGTTACAAACGAAATGAGAAATTCAACATTGTTTGATAGTAAGCTCATTAAATCGTTTTCAGTGTAGAGGACAATCGCTGTATATAATTTTTACAAAATTACTGATGCTCAAATCATTTAATAATATGCCCAATAAAATAGGAAAGGGATTTACTTGAAATTGCAATACTGCTTCCCAACCACTAGGTAATGATGTTAAACAGTGGTAGTTAAACGGAAGATGTTATTTTCAAGCAGTAATTAGGTTATTATATATCTTGAAAAGGTATGACACCAATAGAACTACTTTTTTTGAAGTAGTGTGACATCATTAGAACTACTTAGGAAAGTAGATCTAGTGGTGTCATAATGGTCCAGGGTGTATTACAAGATTACATTGATTGGGAGTAACACATCTTGTGATTGATTACGGCAGTATTATGACGACATTACCTCGTGCAGTAGTTACATCTACATATATATTCTGCAATTCACAAAATTGTGGGTGGCAGAGGGTGCTCAGCACCAAAGCTAATCTCTTTGTTGTGCATTCCAATCCCTAATGGTATGAGGGAAAAAAGAATTCATATAAGAATCAGTGCGGCACCTTATTTCTCTAATTTTATCTTTCCTGTCCTTCCGACTCAAATAGGTTGATGAAAGAAGTATTTTACTACACTCGAAAGTGAAAGTGGGAGTACGCATGTTTACCAATAAGTTTAAATGAAATGTGTGTCATCTATCTACCAGAGACTCCCAGCCTAGTCTACCAATCAGTTCTGTGATGCTTTCATAAGGACTGTAGCAAGCGATCACGAATCGAGCGGCTCTTTTCTGTACTTTCTCTATAGTTTTGATCAACCCCTTACGAAACGGGTCCCAAATGGCACAACAGTAATCCAAATGTGGATGCACAAGAGATTTGTACACTATCTCCATTGTTCATTCATTATAATTTTTCAAGATTCGACCTATGAATCGCAGCCTAGAATTTGCTCTACCTACTAACGATTTAATGTGTATGTCTCATTTCATGTTCCTTAGTACTGTTACTCCCAAATATTTAATAGAATCTACCATATCAATAACTGTATTTCTGAACAATTGGATTCTTTTTGTTAGTTATGCTCATTGTTTTGCACTTTTTACAATTTAGAGTAAGTTGCCACTCAGCGCACCAAGCCAAAATAACATCCAGATCACGCTGAATTTCTAAGCAACCAGCCACATTTCTTACTTCCCTATAAATAACCGCATCACCAGCAAACAATCTAAAAAGACTTTGCACTTTGTCTCCGAGATCTTTGTAAAAAATTAAGAAAAGAAGTGGTCATATTACACTTCCTTGAGGTACAACCGATGTAACATCTAGATTAGAAGAACTTTCTCCTTTAACGACGACATACTGCAACCGACCAGCTAGAAAATCCTTTTTTCATTCACAAAGCTGATCCGATATACTTTACGCTCGAAGCTTCACTAAAAGGCGGTTGTGTGGCACAGAGTCAAAGGCTTTCTGGAAATTAAAAAAAAATGCATCTACTTGTGAACCTGCATCAATAACTTTCATTATGTTGTGTGTAAATAGGTTATAATATAGCTCGGACAAGCACAATGCCGATATAACTACTTTCCAAAGGAACATGTCATCGCTAAAACTGCTTCGGAATGTAGCTCCAGCAGATATGTCAGCGAAGTAAAGGAAATGGATTATGAAGCTATGGTCTGGTCATTGTCTGACAATGGTGGGTTGGTGTGAGACTCACACCATGGGTACTAAATACAGGATGCACAAGAGGGTAGTTAGATTGGTGTGAGGGAATTATTTTAGAATGCGCTTTGTATGATCATGAAGTCAAGGAATTCATCTGTTAATATCTTGTTCGTGTGTTGGTGGAATTACATTTAAGTACTGAAATGCTTGTCCCGTGAAAGAGCACCTCCTACCTAGTTTCTCTTTCAGAGCAGTATATTATTGTAATGGCATGTGGAAGAAACGTTAGGTCAATGGTTTTGCAGGAATGCTGGGTTGGGTCAAGAGAAGTCTTGACTGTGGATGTGGAGAAAGGAGAAGAGTCCTCAACCGGCAGATCAGTAAGCTGTCATCTTCAAGACTGCTGGAACTGGTCACTCACAAAGCTAGCAGCCTCTCATTACGCGCCTTTCATTGCAAAACCTGGTGTTAAGGTAGCTTTGTTTTTATTTATAAAGTTATTAGCATCTGTTGCTAAATTTTAGTATATGAATAATATTTCTTTGTTTTTTTTTTTTTTTTTGTCACAGGCTGTGTCCATGATAATGCTTGTTGTCATTTTAACGGGCAGTGTGTGGGGAGTTATGAAAGTGACTGATGGACTAGATCTCACTGATATAGTTCCTCAAAACACAGAAGAGCATGCATTCCTAAGTGCACAGGAGCAATACTTTGGTTTTTATAATATGTATGCAGTTACTCAAGGAAACTTTGAATACCCAAACAACCAAAAACTACTATATGAGTACCATGAAGCTTTCATGAGAGTGCCAAATATTATAAAAAATGACAATGGTGGTCTTCCAGAATTCTGGCTTGGAATGTTTAGGGACTGGCTCAAAGGTGAGTGCAACTGCTAATTAATATTCTAAAATTATAATATGGTATATAGCTGAAAACTGAAAGTTTACAACACAGATATCTGACACTCATCATCTAAATAGTTCTTCTTTTGAATAGGAGTGGAAGGCTAAAATCAGTTATAAAAAAAACATAGTTATTTAACAATATTAATAAATCATTTTTAAATTTTCTTCTTTGCAACTATAAATTTTAATATTCTCACCTCCACATTGTATATTAAAACCTGTATCAAACCATCAAATGCTTCTCCTTGTGCAATCATCACCAGGTTTTTGGACTGCATATGACCAGGTCTTTTTGTACTTGATTCATCCAGTTATATTCCTCATACAATATAACCATTAAATTGTGAAATATATACATTTGCATTGTTTGAAATCTACAATGGCATCATTTGCTTTCTTCTCAAACAACAGGACTGCAGAAGGCCTTTGACCGTGACTGGGAACGTGGCTGCATAACACAAGAGAAATGGTTTCCGAACGCAACAGAAGAGGGCATTTTGGCCTACAAACTGCTGGTGCAAACAGGTCATGTGGACAATCCCATTGACAAATCACAGGTGCGACAAGTTCGCCTCGTTGACTCGGATGGAATTATTAATCCCAAGGCCTTCTATAACTACCTGAGTGCGTGGGCAAGCAACGATGTGTTGGCATACGGTGCCTCGCAGGGCAACCTGAGACCCAAACCTAGGCCCTGGGTACACATACCAGGTGACGTGGGCCTGAAGATTCCCAAGTCTGCACCACTAATATACACGCAGCTGCCTTTCTATCTCCACGGACTCGGCGATACACAGCGAATAACGCAACTCATCAGCGAGGTAAGATATAAATAAACAACAAATATAATGAAGTCTTTCCTTGTGTAAAAAATGTATAAAAAGATCTTGTGCCTCCCATGGGGGGAGCGCATCAATCTAATGCTATATTTCAAAGCCGCTCTCCAACTTCATGAAGTGAGAGAGCTGAAACATTGCATCAAATTGCTGCGCTCTTCCAGTGGGAGGCCCGAGAACTTTTCATACAACAAACAAGAATATTCATTTTAAATGAAAGTTCGTAATATTTCATGACTATATATTCTTAAATCATTCCAATGAAATAGTATTAATACATAATTTCTGGACATTTTGGATCATTTTCCTCAATTGCTGATGATAATAATAAATAAATACAGCCTAAGCAATTTAATATTTGTTCATTTATTTACTTTCCAAACACATTTCACTTCTTACATTTTTTGATGTATTGCTCTATTTATCCACCATTCTCAGCAGCGGTGATTTCTGTCTACTTTTTGGATTGTAGTGCTAATTTACTTGTGCAATAACAAGCAGAAAATGACCTCCAATCCAAAAAGCAGACAGAAATCACTACTGCTGAGAGTGGTGGATAAATAGAGAAATATACCAAAAAATGTAAGTAGATTCTAGTTTGTATAAAAACTTCAATACTCAATATGGGAAGATTCTCTTTTTTAGGTAAGGGTGTCAGGGATTGGAATGAGTTACCAAGAGAAATGATGAATAATTTACCGAAAACTTTGAAAGAATTTAAAGATAAAATTTGTAGAGGGAAAATGTAGGTTGATGCAGGATAGGGGGAAGATGGGTGTGTAGGGAAATTGCCACCGGAGCCTGTGCTCCATTGCAATTAAAATTAAATAAAAATTACACAATTGTAACATGTATTCACAATCAACAGCAAAACTGCTGAAGATGCTTTAGTTAAGAAGCAAAACATGTTCAGAAAGTAAATAATTGAACAGACATTTAATTGCTTAGGCTGTATTTATTTATTAATAGTGGTATTAATTTATTTCTATTTTTTGTCGTAGAAGAGTTTCTGCACAAGTACAATAGAGTTTAAGGGGAAGTGAAATGAAATACTCTTTGGAATCATAATTTGCCAGAAATGATATCAAGAGAGTGCAGAATAATAAAATGTGTCTTTCCTTTGTGTAGGTACGAACAGTGTGTGACCGATTTGAGGAACGGGGCCTGCCGAACTACCCTTCAGGCATCCCCTTCCTGTTCTGGGAGCAGTACCTGGGTCTGAGGCAGTCGTTAGCACTGGCACTGGCCTGCGCACTCGCTGCTGTGTTCCTGGTGGTGGCCGTGCTGCTCGTGAATGTACGAGCGGCTGCGCTGGTGGCGTGCTCACTGGCGGCCATCGTGCTGCAGCTCCTCGGAGCCATGGGAGTGCTCGGCATCAAGCTCAGTGCCGTGCCGGCGGTACTGCTCATCGTCGCAGTCGGCCTCGGGGTACACTTCACAGTACACATCTGCCTGGTGAGTGACTGGCTGCAAACTCAAATCTGATAGCCTAATACCCGGCTCCATCATTTCTACGCCCATCTGTCATTTGATTGAAATATAATTTTTATGCATAATTATTAATATCAGAATATGATACTGCTGGGTCGCCTATCAAAATATGGCCACAAGTATTTGTAGTTAAATTTTTTTAAAAATTGTTCACTTGTTTGCTTTAAATAAATTACAATTCATTTCAAAGAGAGACTTTTAAAGAACAGAAAAAGTTTGGGTTGCCTATGTAAAAGTAACCACAAGTATGAGTTTCCATCTTTAAAAGCTATGCAAGAGCGTGTAAGAGTTAGAGGCACCATCAATCAGAAAATGTGGTGCACCATCTTTAACAGCTGGCAATCCCTACTTGTGGCCACTTTTTCATAGGCAGAAGAGCGGATGGCGTAATCGCGTTATGTTCGTTTTTGTCTTCCACCGTTTCCGTAGCAGCGGCTGAATAAACAAACAGTTAATCATTGACATTTGGTTGAGAATGAAGGCAGAGAAGGACGCCTTCGAAACGTCCCGCAAATGTGACATCTTAACAAGGCTGGAAGCCCGAGAAAAGTATATTAATAAACCATGAAATAGTTTAAACACCCCAGCATTCAAACCATAAGTTGTGTACTAAAGTGAAACTAAAGTACATATATTAAGACTAAAATATAGAATATCTACAGCTACCCACCAGGGTGGCACAGTTTATTTATTTATCTATCTTAATGTTATAGCACATAATCAATAATATAATTACATACAATTGTTTTGCTCTAATAAAATTTTACAATAAATTATAGTTAAAATCCAAAATCGACATGGCGCAACCAATGTGCTTAGACACCACACATTGGATTGTGGATGTACAACAGGCCTGGGCACAAACCCACGCCACTGTGTAGCGGCCATCCTGACTGCAGTTTTCTGCAGCCTTCGAAGCAAATGCTGGGTTTGTCCCGATCTTACGCATCATAAACTATACATTTCAGAAACAAAGGAATGTACTTATGACACACAGACCATAGTTTCACATTTTGAAGTCAGATGGCAACACTTCCTCCATTAGTACATAGTACGACCTGGCAGTAGGTATAAATTGCTTAGTGTCAGCGAGGACTTGTGGTTGTAAAACCAAAGCTCCAAATCTGACCATGCCAATGATATGTAAAGCTCATCAAAAGGCAGTCAACATCCTAATATTGGGAAAAGTTGGTGTAGAACAAGAAATAGAGTGCTTGCAGCTATAATCAGCACAGTAGACTTTGATGCCAACAGAGAGAGGAGAAACAAATGGAGCCAAAATAAAGCCATAAAACTCCTATCACTGCAAGTCTGATGGCATTTAAACAGACTGATGGCATTTAAACAGAAAGAGCAACAAGGGTAAACTTAAAAAAGAGATAACCTGTGCATGGAAGATCATCTTCTCACTTTTCCCTTTTTTTTTTCTTTTTTTTTTAACTGTGTAGGGAGGTAAATAATTGGCATACCTTAGGGGACAGGGAGGAGATATTTAAATGGAAAGGGATTAATTATAGGACTTATTTTGTGCCAAACCTGCCATACAGTTTACAAGCTTGGGTGATGATTTTAATGACAGCTTTTGTCACTATAGGAATAAGTTTCAAGGTTTCTGGTGGTACACAAACAAAAACCATTAATCTTTAAAATTTTGTCTGCCTGTCTGGCACAAAAACTAATGGACTGATTTCAATTATACTGAGCATGGTGATAGTTTATGTCATAGGCTAACATGCATCTTATATACAGACAAATATAGCATTCTATTCTTACACTACCACTTCAAATATTGCCTACTTAGAAGCTTTGTGAACAATACTGAGATGTTGCTCTGAGGCAGGCACAACCATAAAATCTTCAGATTGGTGGCAGTTTTGAGGAGTGGTAGAAACAAACAATTATAATTAAACTATGGTACCCTGTTGACTTTACCGTATTTTGTTCTCAAATTTGCTATTTCTGTCTTTGAACAAATGAACCAAGATAATAACTACATTATATGTCACATGCAATGAACAACCTTTTATGGAGATAAATACCATGTTAAAGAGCTGTAAAAATTATTATTTATTTTCTTCTTTACTTTTTTGTAGGGCTTTCTGTCAAGTGTTGGGAGCAGAGACCGCAGGACAAGACTTGCTCTTGAACATATGTTTGCACCTGTGATGCATGGTGCATTCACAACACTTCTTGGGGTGCTGATGCTGGCATTCTCAGAATTTGACTTCATTGTAAGGTAAGAAATTTTACTTTTGGTCTGTCTAAATTATTCTGAAATGATGCTTTCATCTTGAACTGAGTTTTGCATTTTTAATAGAATAGAGAATGAAACTGAAGGAAAAGCTAATGAAATTAGATGCCGAAAGATGTAAACCGTTTATCACCTAACACAAAACATATACAACAAAAAAAGCTTCTCCAAGTACACAAAACTGAGACATTACAATACAGCTATTAAACCAGAATGTCTCTATGGATCAGAAACACTTATTTTGAACAGGAAGAAAGATATAGAACACAATGAGAAAAAAGAAAATTATAAGGAAAATTTTGGGTCCAAACCTCATAGGAGACCAATACAGACTCAAAAGTAATCAGGAAATTTTACAATATGCGGACATTCGCAGTGATATTATAAAACAAAGAATAAAGTTTTACAGACACATAAAATGAATGAACCCTAACAGACTAACAAGACAAATAGTTGAATTCTATGGAAACTAAAGTAAAGCAATATCATATACAATAAAATGGATTGGAGAAATTAAGAAAGACCTCAGATTAGCAGGATTTGTTCCGAAAGATATTGAAAACAGAGATATATTTAAATTCAGAAGTGGCAAGTTGACCGGGAGGAAAGACTAAAGAAAAGACCTGGAACAACATGGTCAGATGACAGAAAAGAAACTCACAGGAAGGGTAAGAAGGAAATATGGGCACAAAGGAAAGTGAAAAAATGCTTCTCAGTACACTGCGTAGTCCTAATGGGCTTATCCACAAATAATAATAATACATTTTTAAACAAGGATTTAACATCTTTGCTCATATTTAGTGGACCAACTAACAACTTCAATGTAGTCACATACACTAACACTCCAAAAGTCTTGAGATAACATGATGCAAAAGTACAGATGGTGCATGTTTCATATCAAAATAATATAAATACGAAAATGATTGCCAGTGCTGTTAGTTGGACTGGTGAGTGTCTGGATGAGCATATACCAACATGAAAGACTACCAGTTAAGAATTAAGCAAGTTTGAGAATGGCATGGCAGTTGGAGCCTTACACATGGGACATATCCTTTCTAAAGTGGTTGCAAAATTTAGAATTCCATGGTCGACAATGTCAAGGATGTATCAAGTGTATCCTATGGGTAATATTAAATCCCACAAAGGACAGCATAGTGGCAGGCCATATTTACTGAACGTCAAGACCTGTGATGAATGAACTGATGTGCCAAGACCATTGGCAGATGGACAACACTTCTTAAAAATTGACTGACAGACAATAAGGGATGTACTAGAGACACATCTGTGTAATTTAAGCTTTAACAGCAGTTACTGTACTACCAAAAAGTAGTTTATTTTTCTGCCTACTTCTGCATCATTGAGAAACAATGCACGGGAGCTTCCTTCATGAAGCTGCAGTGTTATTATTGTGGAAACAACTGATAATGTATTAAAAATTATATGTCATATTCTAGTCAGTGAAACTATATTATTAAACTACAGGCAAATCAAGAATTTAAAGCTATGGAAAATGGGTAGTATATTTGTTCTGGATGGTTGCATTACATAAAAACATTAAAGTCAATAGAAACTTCATTTATTCCTTCAACTATTTTCATTTTTACCCAGAATATAATATGCAATTAACTAATGAAAATTAATTGCTTGATAACAAGAAATTAACTACTCTTCTTTTAAACAGATTAAAAGTTTCAGATTATATGTTTCCTCATAGCAAACAGTACCAAAAAAAAAAAAAAAAAAAAAAAAAAAAAAAAAAAAAAAAAAAACCTTTATTGAAACATTGAAAAAGTAGTCAAATTTGTACTACAGTGTATTACAGCCGCCTCAGTCAAACTGAATAATAGGTTCTGCAGGTTTTCATTAAAGCCAAGGACTATTTATGTTTTTATAGGATTTACTAAAAGTATTCAACTATATTACAAAACACATACTGTACAAAAGTCAAAATTATAGCATATACTAGCTTTTAATATGGAAATAATTTTGTTTTCTTTTGCAGGTACTTTTTCTATGTGCTGTTCGCATTAATTGCAGTAGGACTCCTGAATGGACTTTTATTCTTCCCTGTTCTTTTGTCGCTAATTGGACCATCTGCAGAGGTGAGTCGTTCAGTCGATTTGCAACTTCTATCTTTTTTACCTTGTAATGTATATGATTCTAAGACACCAATAAATATTACACAATGCATTCGCCTGAATAAACATTTATCTTCAATGATACTGGTAAATAATTATTCATCAAAAATTTTGTTGCCAAAAAACACATTGTCTCCCAATTGGTTTAAAAAAAAAACAAAAAAAAACTTATAGCTGTTCATAATACATGTATAAATTATATATATTTATATATTACATATGTATATTTATATATACAGTATATGTATAAATTCAAAAGGTTGAATTATTTTGTTTAATTATTTTAAATAACTTCAGAAAAATCTGCTAGAATTGTCTTCTGTATTAATGCAACCTTGAGATAATCTAATATCAGAGTAAACAAAGAACCAGCTTGGATGCGGGTTCCATAGGATTGCAAAATGACTTATAAGGTAATCTTATATTTAGTGAAAATGGAAGTTCAAGAAATGCTATTTCATATTGCTGAACATTATTGTCACATTTCTTATGTTTGAAAGCAAAAACAAAAACAAAATCTGTACAGCATCAATAGTGAGTTAGCCAGTAATAAAAACGGTCGCGGTTCTACATAATCTGTAGCAGCTATTTTTCAAGAAATTAAATATTAATTTTAAGGTAGATTGTGTATGGTGTACCATGTAGTTTTAATTAAAACTGTGCAGAAATTCTAGGGCAACACGAGAGGAAAAAATAGAATGCATTAGAAGCAAAAGAGAATGATTTTATCATAATTTTCAGAACATAAACTTATGACCTGACTTATATGATTGTAAATATTACATTACATATGCACTAATGCACACTCATTTTGCAGAATAATAATTCCAACAGAATAATGAACTAAAAGTATGTCTAGCATAAGAGAAAAATTCATTTGATTCCTTACTGGGTTTCTTTTACAGGTAATTCCATATGATCATACGGACCGGATATCAACGCCCACCCCTCCACCTTCTCCAGTACAGAGCAGATCAGGATCCTGTCGTATCACTAAAGTAGTGCAGCCCCGTCGCAGTGGTCATTGCAACCGTCTCCATGCGGAGCCCTCCCTCACCACCATCACTGAGGAGGGAAATTCCTGGCACTCAACCCATGAGATAGTAGTGCAGCCTGAACTGGTTGTTGAAACTACTTATGGCCCCACTGGAACATCAGTAAGTGAAATTAGAGACATAAAACTATACTCTGTTTAATATGGTTTTATCACATAACAGATTTAAAAAAATAGTATTAATAATTACCAATACTTGATTATATTTATATGAGAGCTGTCAAAGCTGCATTCAAATTGGAGACTCCTATTCAGACTGGTTTATGACTACCAAATGTATTCAACAAGGTAGCACATTATCACCGCTGTTGTTCATCAGTGTAATGGATGAAATTATGAAGAGAGTAAAACAGCAATTCAACCCTGATGAGTGTAAATCATTTGCATTTGTAGATGATGTTCTGATTTGGGGATATACAGAAGAGGAAGTGCCACATAAACTGAACTTCTGGAATAAGCATTTTAAGGAATTTGGCCTTAAAATAAGCCACACAAAAACAGTGGCTATGGCTGTCAGCAGACAGAATATGAAGCCCGTTATCTACCTGGATGGCAAAGAATTGAATCAGGTGGATAATTTTCAGTACCTTGGCAGTAAGTGACCTCTGACAGTCGATCCCAGAATGAAATTACCATTAGGGTACAAAAAGGGAGCTCAGTTTTACCATCAAGTTAGACACCTTTTGTGGGACAATCATGTTCCAATTACAGCCAAAATGGCACTGTATAATTCATACTTCTTACCAATTACAACGTACAGCCTGGAAGTATGTACCACTACCAACAGAGATGAAAACAGACTCCAGGCGGCCGAGATGAAGTTCCTGAAATCAATGGTCCAGAAAACCAGAAGAGACAAGATGAGGAATGAAATGATCCACAAACAGATCCTAGTCAGTGAAACCCTCCGAGAAAAAATTGCCAATGCAAGATTGTGATGGCTAGGACACATCAAGCGGATGGAGCCTACAAGATCACCGAGGATATGGCTGGATAAAGAATTTGAGGGTAAAAGACCAAGAGGCCGGCCCAGGAGATGGACTGATCTTGTGAAATTGGATCTACAGGATAAAGGTGTACAATGGTCCAAAATCCAAGAAGAGGAAACGTACTTGGACAGGCAAAAGTGGAGAGCACTCATACACCGCACCCGGGAAACTGGAGACGGAAGATGATGATGATGATGACTTGATTATATTTTGTATTCTTAGTCATGAATGTTGGTTACTGTGAGAGATAGGTTATACAGAGAAACACGCAGGGAGCCTTTAACATCACTTGTACATATTGATGGTTATGGACAAAACAGTCACTGTGAAAAAGGAACCTTGTATTCGTCAGATACCATACTTCTCAAGTGTAGTTTTAAGTTATTCAAAATTTAAAAGAGTACATTTTATCATTAATGCAGAGACAATCCAAAGAGAAACAAACTGAATCACACTTGTCCCCTGATGGCTGTTTCTATCAACATCAGACATAAATCTGATATAAAATCTGATAGTCTGAAAAATGTGAGAACAAAATGACAAACAACAAGAAGAGAGAGATTAAACATGAACTACATGGAAGTTTTGTTGCATAAGGGAAAGTAGACTGGTCTAAATGTTTCATATTTGCAATCAGAGAGAACTTTATTAAAGTTTAATTATTTCTCTATAATGATGCAATTTTCATTTTTTTATTTTTACTGCAGCCACATAATACATTTTTATGAAAATCTGATTCATCACTTAGCTCAGATATTGTGTATGGATTGAAATTGATGCAGAATACATTAATTATAAACTATGTTAGCTAAAGCATTTCTCCAAATTATATCTGGGGACGGTGTTATGGTAGATTTCACCTGTTTTTAATTCTGATTGCAGACTTCATCATCACAAAACAGTGATAACTCATCACAAAGTTCATCATCAACACCAACTCCACAACCTCATGTCACAACGAAGGTAACTGCAACTGCACATGTGAAGGTGGAAGTGCACACTCCATTACCAGGTTGGTAGTTTGTTGATGTGTGGAAATTAAAAATTTATATAATAGAATATTTAGGTTTTCATGATTTTTAGTTTTTTTTTTCTTTCTTTCTTTCTTTCTTTTTTTTTTTTTTATAAAATTTACAGATAGGAAAGAAGCTCTGTTCTGTGTTTCTGATATTTTTTGATCTGATTGAATTTTTTGCTACATAGTGTTGGTTAATTGAAAACAGGATTTGATAGGGAAAAATAAACCATTACTTACCACACATGAAAGCAAAAGGGCGAGATGAACACCTTAAAAACACAGAAAATTTCATAACATTTCAGTTAATAACCTTAGTCATGCAGGAGGCAAGACATATGATAGGGGGAAATATGTCACCACATCCTGACATGCCACATGTTTTTTACGTGTTCATCTTGCCCTCCTGCCTTTATCTGTAGTAAGTGATGGGTTATTTTCCCCTGTACTATCTTATTTTCAGTGCCTAATGGCAGATTCTTTGTTTCCATTATTCACATGTTATGCAACTGTTATATAACTTCTTCCACATCACACCATTCTCACTGCATACTAAAAGCTTATTGTCAAAGCTTATCATTTTACATTTGCTTTTGCAAAGTTTATAATTAGGACTGATATAGAATGCTGAACATGTTCCTAGTTGGCCCAAACATACAAAGAACTGAAATAATTTTAGTTTCCATGCTTCCCACGTGGCATCACAACTTTTATTAAATGTCAACATTTTCTTCTGCTTCGGCATACTTCTAAGGCAGAACTGCTCTGAGATGTGTTTCACATGCACTACTAAACAAAACTAACATTCTGTTGTATGTGAGATTTGAACAGGTTGACCAATCAGGACATTGCAGCTGTTACAAGGTTGGATGACATGTTGGGGGTCACAGAATGATTTGTTCTCTTCACAGTAAAATAATCCACACATCATGCAGTTATATGCCACTGTTCTCATTTACATTGTTAGGGCATTTGAAAATATCTAGCATCTTTTCTCTCTACCTCAGCTGTAAATTGTCCTCTTTTGAAAGAAATATTTAATTTAATTAAAATTGCAATGGAGCACAAGCTCCAGGGGCAATTTCCCAACACAGCCATCTTCCCCATTTCCTGCACCCACCTACATTTGCCTTCTACAAATTTCAACTTTAATTTCTTTCAACGTTTTTGGTAAATTATTCATCATTTCTCTTAGTAACTTATGCCATTCCCTGACACCCTTACCTAGAAAAGAGAATCTTCCTACACCATTGTGCCTGAAATCAAGTGCCAGCGTGTGGTCATGGTCATCTTTTCTCTTCCGTGCATTACTTTTAATTGTTACACCAATATCTTTCCATGCCTCAATACCAATATATATGCCTTGTACACTCCCATGACCCACTTCATCCTCCTGCTGTCTTCCAATGACTCCCATTCCAGCTATTTTATCATATCTGTTACTGATTGCATTGTATGTTAATTTCCAGTTCTAGCAGCCCTTTTTCCACACCCTCTCCAACTTCTGTACCTGATACTAGAAATGTAGGTTCCATAATACGCTACCATAATCGAGCAATGGTCTGACCAAAGTGTTGAAACCCAATTCCTTTACTTCTCTCGTACATCCTCTCATCACTCTCTCCAACAAGTGCAGAATTTTGAAACCTTTTTTTGCTACTTGTCCAGTGTGTCCTGCCCAGATAAGGTGGTTATCAAATGTAATGCCAAGATATTTACATTTCAAGTCTTCAACAAGCAATTCTTTCCCTAGCTTATAATCATAATCGATCTTTTGTGTTTTATATGTGTATCTAATAAGCTGACTCTTCTTTGCATTTATCTTCATCCCGTGTTTAGCAACCTAACTAGATATCTTGTCCAGACCACCCTGCAGCTGTTTACAGTCCTCTACCATTTTGATCATTTTATATAGCATTATATCATCTGCAAACAATCTAATTTATGATAGTAAACAATCAACACAATTATTCATTACAATAATGAATAATAATGGTCCCAATATTCTACCCTGTGGCACACCCATTTTTACTTCCACTTTTTTATATACTGCATTTTCTACCCTAACTTTCTGTTTTCTACCTTTTAAAAATTCTTCTACCCAGCAAATCACTTTCTCATCTACTCGTGGGGGTTGGATGTCCTTTACTTTCTTTAAGGTGTTGTTTATCTTTCTATGCACCTGCAACTGAAATAAATTTTGATCCTCAGTAAAGGAGCTGGGTCGGGAATGATTGGAAGACAGGAGAAGTGTGAAGAGAGTGCTGGGAGTGCACAAGGCGTATGTTGGTGATGGGGTTTAAAGGATATTGGTCAAAGAATCGGGAGACGTGCATAAAAGGGATAAGATGACCATGGGCACAAGCTGGCACTTGATTTTATGCATAACAGAGTGGAAAAACTTTATTTTGTGGGTAAGAGTGTCAGTGATTGGAATAAGTTACCAAAGGAAGTGATGAATAATTTAGCAGAAACGCTGAAGGAATTTAAAATTAATATTCATAAACCTCAAAAGTAGACGGGGAAGGAACTTAACACTGAAAGTATATAAAAATTTTTTTTTTGCTGTCGTCAGTCTTTAGACTGGTTTGATGCAATCCTCCATCCTATAAACTAAGATCACTAGGGAAATTGTCACCAGAGCATTCTCTCCTTCTCAATTCCGTTTTATTGGATATTTGCTATGTTGTAGTTCAGTATCAGAAAGCCAGCATGAAAGAATTTATATAACGGGTCTCAGATTAGAAACACAGATACTAGCACAAAACAATTTCAAACACCTGAAACTATATTCTCAAACACAAAATTATCCATTTGTGAAATAGGAACATCTTGAATTCTAATCCTTCATTTGGAAACACATGCATATGAACATTTAAGATAGAGAAAAGAAACATATGTTGCAATCTCTATATAAAAATCTGTAATTACTTCTGTATTTTAGTTACCATTATTTTTAGGCAAGGTAATAAAGTGATACAAATTTTGATGTCAACATCTACAGGTTCAGCTGACAGAGAAGCAAGCAGCAGGTCTCGTCAGAGTCGCCGAAGAGATTCTGGGTCAGAGCAAGAATCCACAGAAAAAAACAGCAGTTAACTATACTGAATTTTCTAATGTAGCATGTTACCATTGTCCATAAGGGCAACATACGAACAACCCAATATGAAGCAATTAAGTACCTGCACAGTATCATTATCAAGTTGAATATCTCATATAAAGACTTCCTCACAATTTTGCTTAAAAAAAAACAATGTTTCTAAACATTTATTGGTATCAATTCCCACTGCATTCTACTTGTTTTAGATTGAATTGCCATTTAATATTTCATAAGTGATTTTTCATAATAATATTATCACACTTCTGGATCTGAATTATGTGCAACTGAATTGTATATGTCTTAGCATTAGTAAAAATATTTTCAATGGTTTCTCGATTTCAAACGTAAAACAACCAAATGCAGACTGTTTTCAAATATACAAATTACATTTGAATTATGCACATCTTTAGATGACAAAAAGATATGTGTATTTGGATGGAAAATAGCTCAATGGTTTAGCCATATTTATTACCTGGAGAAAAGCTTCATTCTACATTAAAATATATATATTTTAACTGTGTACAAAGTTTAACTCCTATAGGTTATGAACACTGCCTGTATGTAACAATTAATTTTAACTATAAAAGCAAGAAGCAATGTTAATTTATTATTTTTTTATTGTATGTTAGAATGATCATTACATGTTATTAGTATGTATTTTAATTTTTTGTAAATTGATGAAGAGAAAAATAAGTAAGGATAAAGAAAAGCATTATGCTTATCATGCATGATCGCAGGATCAGATGGGAAAAAAAAATACAAATATATATAAAGAAAAATTATATTTTCAGATCTAAACCCTTCACATGAGACAGAGACTTGTTGATTCTGTATCATTCTGCCGTCATCCATGTTAAGCGTGTTTTATTTCTTTATCTTTATTTATGCATCCCTCTAGGTTACAATTTAATATCAAAAATATATTTTACTTGGCTGCTCCACGAGGTGACACTATTTTTCACTGAATTTAAGTATCAAGTGTTATGCGACATTATATGCCAAAGTTTAGTTTTCAGCGAAGTACTGAAAGGGATATAAGGAAACATTTAAATGATACACTGCCATGGTATATATAAATGGTTACTTTTTATTGTGAAAACAAAAGTGATGGTATAAAAGGCCATGCTTATGCTTCAGTGAAGACACAAATTCTAGGGGGTAGTATTCTTAAATTTTGTTAATCACATTAACACTTTCAGCCTTCAACATATCTTTGGATGAAGTTTATTAATCTTTAGGAAAGAGCTTTTTCTTAATTCAATTACTCATTAAAATTCAGGTTTCAGAATCAAAATCCCATTTATTTTATGAAAACTAGTATACCTTTGTAATGCAATTCATTTATTTATTATGAAAGTTTCAGTAAGTTCTTTGTGAGAAATAAGATTGCTCAGTGCCTTATGATGAGTCTGTTTGTAAAAATGTATTTACGTTAATTCATCCTTTCATTTCATCATTATATGCATCTCTTATTTATGAATTATTACAAACTTTAGTTTTATATTATATTTAAAAAATTTCAACTTTAATGTATATATTTATATGTAAATATACATATTAGTCTCATAAAAAGAACCAAATGATATATATTAAAACTAAAATTTTAACAAAGAAATGTTTGTACAAATGTGTATATATTTTGTAATATCTCTTTAAACCAAGTGTAATTATAATTTAATATATATGTATTATGTATTGTGTATATATTTTAAATTGGAATGTAAAACAATGTTTTACAACTATAAATACCTCTTGATAATATTGTAACATATGTAATATTTTAGAAAATAAGCTCCTATTTCTGTAACAATGATATTTTTTTAATATATACATGTACTTATCTCTAAAAGACAGAGGAACATAAGGGCACTTTTATGGCAAAAGTGTTATTTATTATATTTCATAAGAAAGGATTGTAAATAAGTATCACTGATAAAAATAATGAACAGTTATTGGTAATAATAGTGAACAGTACTATCACCCTTAAAAATTATGCTATATGTCCATTGTTTTTTTTCCATTTAATATTCGCCATATATAGTGGTGTCAGTTTTTTGATTGAGGGCTTGAGATGTGTAGGGGGAGTGAAGCTTATAATCTTAAAAAATTGAAGTAGTCAAATAGAATTTCATCAAGTCTCATCAAGAGTTATATGTATTTGAGTAAAAAGGTCTATTTTTTTATCTTAATTTCATTATAAACCAAGTGCATATAATATTATATTTAACCTTTTTCAAAATGATTAATTCTGTTCACAAAATTTGTTCGTCTTCCAAATTATACATGCAAATTAATCTCGAGTTACATTTTTTCAGTATTAATGTAATATACGATTTTATAAAAGAGCTTATTATGTTCCTCCTTCTACTATGCATCTACTTTTGAAAATGTAGGAAATAAATGGATGATGTTACAATTAAAGTCAGAGATGTGTTCCATGTAACAGTACAACTAATGTTCTGTCAAATAAAAGATGATTTTGTGTGATAAATTTTAAACCAGTTTTTTTATCATTTAAAAGTTTTTGGTCTAATGCAGCTGACATTTGATTCCACAAAATCAGAGCAGTATTCTTTAGTATAAGTTTTTCCATATTTTCCTTTCATTGCAAAGAATTTAAAAGCAAAAACATGTCTGAAGTAATCTGGATAAGCTATTATAGGTCATTTGAACTAAAATGCACAACTTGAAATATTTCATCAGTTAGACATTAAAAAAGAGTTCCTTCAGAATTCATGACTCTTTTGATATTTATGTATTTAAAACTACCTAATATGGACCTATAAATGCAAAACAACCACAATAATTTAAACATGTCACTTTCACTGGAGAACTAATTTGGCTGAATACATTAAAGAACTGCAGTAGTGGTGGACTCATAGTGACTGATGGTTGGCATTAAATTTGTGCCATTGAACAATACTGAGTTTTTCATCTACAACATTTCTGGTATACTTCACATTTCCTTCTCAACAATGTATATTTCACTAAACTAATATATATATAGGTATTACAAATATAACACAAAGACTGCTCACACAGAAAAAGAATTTAGCATTTTTTTTTAACTAAGATTAAATTATCATTATATATATGAAGAAGTGTGAAATATGTATGTGGTGTTAAACATACACAACTATTATTACTAGCTTTTCTGAAAGCTGCTATTTTTGACTCAAAAACAAAATGACCTTGCTTAATCCGAACAGTTAATTAAAAACGAATTATTCAATTACACATGGATAACTGTAGTGTACATATCAAAATTATATCTGAATGTATTCCAAACATAAAAAATTGCCAGAGGTAACACCTTTGCAATTTAGTTGACATTTTGAAGATTGGTTGGATGTTTCCGAAGGAAACACTAAGCCAGTACATCATGTATAGGACATCCAGTTCTATTCCTCCATAATTTACACATATCCCTAATATCAGAATCATAAAGGCATTACTGAATATAAACAAAGCTTCATTGAACATAAAGATTATTGTAAAGGCCTGTAAAAATTCAGTCCTTTTTTGGCCATTTGGCAGAGTCGACCATAAAATGGTTGAAAATAAGATAATAATGATTGGAGTGGATGAAAACATGACTTGAGAAATTATTAAAAGGTAGGAAGCAAAATATTAGGGTAGGAAATGCAGTATTAACAGAGTTGGGAGTGAAAATGGCAATGTCACAGTGTACCATATCCTTAAGCTACTCGTACTACTTAGTGGCAAACCCTAAAATTGCTCCCCAAGTATAAATATTCAGCATGAACAGGGCAGTGAGAATCATATATCACAGTCAATAGTCATCATACACGAAATTGTCCAACAAATGAAATATAATACAATGATAGGGCTGGTCAAATTCAGAACAGAACATATTAAACGTTTTACATGAGAGACATACATATGGACACTAAATTTGATGAACACTGGTTTGTGGACGTTCAAGATGTTGCCTCCTCCCATATCAGGCAAAAATGCAGCAGGAGCAATAATTTTCTCTCTGTTTCGCTGTTGTATCATTTATAAGAGGTATTGGGAATATACTTGTATGAATAGACGATGCTGCACCAATTCTAGAATTAACAAGTTTCAGACAGGTCTTTAATCCCATACATCATATCGAGGATGGCTCCAAACTAGATATGTTACTGAGATAGCATTCATTAATCTCAGCTTTGCCAATGGCACAATCAATGCTAGACAACTTGTTACAAAAGGGTACCAGTAGACAAAAGATTATCGCCTACTCGGTTCGTTGAGAGTATTTTTCAGAATCGGCTTCCTAATATAACCACCTAAGTATTCTAACTACTGTGGTATACAATATATACACCAATGAAAATACAATTCACTGAGACCTAAGGAACTCCACTAATGTGGATCACACTACAGTTGCAGCTGATGGAATGATAATGAGACACCGAGTATGGTGGGTGAGCAGTTAGCGCTCTGGCCTCGCATTCAGGAGTAAAGCAGTTCGAATCCCCATCCGGGCATCCAGATTTGGGTTTTCCATGGTTTCCCCAAATCACTCGAGGCGAATACTGGAATGCTTCCTTCAAAAAGGCCATGGTCAAATTCCTTCCCATTCCTTGTCTTCAGTCCCATCCTGCCTCTAATGACATTGACGCCAATGAGGTGTAAAGCCATAAGTAAAAAAAAAAAATTAGATAACGAGATATCTAAAGAACATCTTAATATACTATTAGGAAAATCATCTGCAGTCAGGCCACAGCAAAACATAAATTTCCATTGTCATTCTTAGGAATAAATAGTCAACAAGGAAACTTCACACCCAATAGAAATGGAGTACTATGACATTTAAAGTATCTGAGCATGAAACTGGATAGAATTCTATCATTCTCTCAACACCGTCAGAGTTCCAAACAAAAACTTCTTAAATCATAAACTAAAAAGAAAATCCTGGGGTACCACCCATCTGCAATGACTTCCTGCATTGCAGCCATGAAAAATGGGTGTAGCTGTTACTGAAGCTGGACTTCAGGAATTCTCAAACCCACTCCCATAGATGGCAACGAATTGTGGCAGCAGAAGCGAAATATAAGAAGCAGTAAGCAGTTCTCTTCATCTTCTGTATGGACATCAATTACAGTGTACGAGACTTGGATCAAGAAAGAGATTCTCATAGACAACTGACCCTTCAGTGTCAACTAGGATTCCAGCAAGTACCTGTGCCACTGCGGGAAATAAGAAAAAAAATTAGTACCTGCCATATAATTTTTTGTGCCACCTGGAAGTCACTCAACTGAACTGGTGAGTAGAAATGCAAATAGATAATTCTGAAATGCGACTATATTCACATGGCGCCACAGCTTTAACTTAATTTAATTGGGGTGGTAATTTTCCTACATAACCATTTCCCCCTTTTCCTGTACCCGCCTACTTTTGCCCTCTTCGAATTTCCACTATATATTCTTTCAGCATTTTTGGTAAATGATTCAACATTCCTCTTAGTAATTTATTCCAATCCCTGACCCCCTTCCCCACAAGAGAATCTTCCTATACCCTTCTGCCTCAAATCCAGTGACAGTTTTTGATCATGGTCACCTTTTCTCTTACATGCACCTGTCCTAATTCTTCCACCACGATCATTCCATGCCTCATTGCCAATATACATCTTGTACACTCCTATGACTCCTGTCTTCCAATGAATCCAATTTCTGCTCATTTATGGTATCAGTTACAGACTGTTCTGTGGGAATTTCCAAAGACAAATCTAGCTGCCCTTATTTGCACCCATTCCAACTCCTGTATTTTATACCCACAATGTGGGCCACATACTACACCGCCATATTTAAGCAATGGTATGACCAGAATTTTTGTAACCCAATTCCCTTATTTCTCTGGTACAGCCTTTCAACATTCTTTCCAAAAAGTGAAGGATTCTGAGCCATTTTGTTACTACCTGTCCAGTGAGTCCAGTACAGTTAAGATTGTTATAAAATGTTATGCCAAGGTATTTACAAGTATGTTATTCATCGAACTATTCCTTCCCCACCTTATATTCATAATCAACCTTTAGCTTTGTATCTGTGTGCGTAATAAGCTGACTCTTCTTTGCAATTGTCTTCATCCCGTGTTGAATCACCCAGCTAGCACACCCTGCAGCTATTTACAGTCTTCTACCATTTTGATACTATTATATAACATTGTCATCTGCTAACTATCTAACATCTTATTGTAAACCATCAACACAGTCATTCATTAGAATAATGAATAACAATGGTACCAAAACATTACCTTGTGACACTCTCATGCTATACTATCTTTTTTTTTTTTTTTTTTGGTAACTGATTTACGTCTCTTTTTAACATCGAGGTCTTTAGAGACGGGAAAGGATGGGGGCAAGGAATGGGAAGGAATTCGGCCATGGCCTTTTGAAGGAAGCATCCCGGCATTTGCCTGGAGTGATTTGGGGAAACCATGGAAAACCCAAATCTGGATGCCCGGACGGGGATTCGAACCGCCGTCCTCCCGAATGCGAGGCGAGAACGCTAACCGTTACACCGCCCTGCTCGGTGCTATACTATCAATTTGACCATCTTTGTCCGTTTCATTCGAAATGCTAGAATCTTTCATTCCGGTACAGTGTGGTGATGATTTGTTAATACTGCGTTGGGATACTATTTTTGTTCTTAAAATATCAACCAGTAGATGATAACTTGAATCAGATAAAAAGTATTTTAATGTACTTTCGCACCAAAATTGAGCAAAATAAAGTACAGTACTCTTTAATTAAGTAGGATTATAACCTACCTGTCATCCCCAACACTGATTCCCTGAAACTATCACTTGAAAACGTTAAAGGAGACTTAAGACCGGGTAGGGACATGGGCGAGCTATGGAAAAGTATGGACGCGAGGGGGGGAGCCATCACTCGGCCGGCTGTCGTTGCGGTGCCGGTACAGACCAGTATTGCCAAAGTACAGCTCGAGCTTTACACGAAGTAACTCATACACAGACTGGCGCAAATTAAAATCCCAACCCCCAGACGGTGTTGTGATAAATGAAAGAAATTTGGCCCCAAGTCTCACCACATGAAGAGTATTAAATGATTAAAAATTGAAAGTTTTAAATGTAATAGTATGAGAATTACGGGGCTACTTATTATGTAAATTGCTATGTGTGGTTTTGGCGTATAAGTGGCGAAAAGTGTGGTGTAACATGACACTTTGTTGTCCACAAGTTCTTGTTGGCGAAGTATGCCAAGGCAAAGCGTGACAACCGTTTACAACCAAATGTCTAACTGTGAGAAAAGTCGGAGAATTGGCGTGTTTTAAAGGGACGCATCAAATCGTGAAATCTCCAGAAGGATTGATCGTAGTGCAATGTCATATACAGACTTGTTACACAGTGATAATCGACTACATGTTCGCAGGCATAGCAGAGAAATGGCTTACCTGATATGATTTCAGAACGTCACACAAGTGCAACCACTGGTGTCATGTTTTGGCGGCAATCAGTTTCAACAGCATGACTGGGTATGCTCCTGGATATTTCTTCTAAGTTTCCTAAAATTCTACCATTCTTGTATGCGTGTTGAGTTTTTAATTTCCTCCAGTGGGGCGACCGTAAGATTCCAATACAAATTAAAAAAAAAAAAAAAGTAATTACAGTATAGTCAGTGAAGCAATTCTACATTAAACTCCTTCATAAAAATAGAAGAATATATAAAATATAAAAATAACGTAATTAAAAAAAAAACTGGTCAGATAATTTAACCCTGCAGTGGTCGCGTGAATTACATATGTAGTCCACTCAAGCCATTTCTAATGGGACTTTTCAGAGCGCGATGCCTTTGCGATATCTGCCGTCTTTACATGAAGTAGTTAACAAGTGTTTTACTACCCGCCTAAGACATACGTAGCTACAGACTCCTAAATATGACATTGTATTAGGGATGCTCGATATACATCGATGTATCGAAAACATCGATGTTTACCATTCGATGCATCGAATCAATCCGATGCATCGTTTACTTTCGATGTTTAGCGATGCATCGATGTTTTTCATTCGATACATCGAAAGAACACATGCGTTTCTTCGACGTGATAGAATCAGTTTTAAAGCAAAACAAAACAGAAAATTGTATTACTATACGTTATTTTTGTCACCTAAAATATTAAATTACATTTTTTTACTTGAATACAAAAAAAAAACAATACATATGCAACACGATTAGTTTTATGGCAAAACAAAAACAGGAAAATTGTATCGCTATACATTATTTTTGTCACCTACAAAAACACATTAATTTTTTTCTTTTAACTTGTATAAAACAAGAAAAACTACGCGATATGATTGGTTTTAAAGCAAAACAAAAAACAGGAACTTTTATCGCTATACGATATTTTGTCACCTACAAAATCTCATTATTATTTTTTTTTTTTTTTAACTAGGTTAAACTAAAAAAAAACTACGTTATATGATTGGTTTTAAAGCAAAACAAGAAACAGGAAATTGTATTGCTATATTTTATTTTGTCTCCTACAAAATCACATCACATTTTTCTTTTAATTTAATTTTGATAAAACAACAAAAAATTACAGTTGACATGAAATTTCCCGACAGTGTAGGGCGGAAGTACACCTTAGGGCAAGGCTAAAAGTACCTAGTAGGCTTCAATAATTTGCTTAAAGTTACTGCTCCTCATTATAAAATACCCAGTAGAGCAACTGTGATACGGTGGCTTGATGACAAGTATGACGTCTTGGCAACATTAATAAAATCAAAACTCTCAAATGTTGAACACCTCACATTAACAAGTGATATATGGTCAGACATGCAGATGCGCAGCGTTTTGGGTGTCACAGCGCATTTTGGTCTAGACACGGTGTTCGAATCAATGACATTAGGAGCTTATCAATTCAATGAAAGTCATTCATCGGAATATATAGCAGACATGCTCCTTAAGACCTGCAACGATTGGGGATTTGATATGGACAAAGTTTCTGCGGTCGTTACAGATAACGCCCCGAATATGGTAAAAGCTGTGGAATTAGGATTTGGAAAGAAGAAGCACAACCCTTGCTTCGCTCACACAGTTAATTTAGTTGCTCAAAATATTCTCAAAATACCTTTGGAAAATATATTGTCAAAAATAAAGACCATTGTTACTTTCTTTAAACACGATTTGAGAAAGTCAGTAAGTGCTGAAATAAAGTTAATACAAGGCCTGCCAACACGCTGGAGTAGCACATATTATATGGTTCAAAGATTTTTGGAGCTTAAAAATGTTGTAAGTGATATATTGATTTGCCATAAAACAGCACCTCCAATGCTTAATGGTTTGGAATTAAATATCGCGTCATTTCTTCTTAACATACTACGCCTACTTGAAGCAGCAACTAAAGAAATATCTGGGGATAAATATTGTACCAGCAGTATAGTGATCCTTTTAGTGCACTGCATGCTTTCAAAACTCAAATCAGTTAAGACTGATGAACCTTTAGTGATGGAAGTACATAAGCTTGTCCTAAAAGAAATCAACGAACGGATGGGTGCTATCGAACAAGTTTCGTCTTTAGCTATCGCGACCTTATTGGACCCACGGTTCAAAAAACTACGTTTTGAAGACCCGATGGCTTCAAATGCTATTCAAAAGATCAAAGATATGATGAAGAGGGAGCTGGAAGAAATGCGAACCGAATCTGATTCAGATAGTTCAGACAAAACATCGGACGATTTCAGTCTTTGGACCGATCATCACAGACTAGTTCAAAAAAACTGGAAATCAAACAAGACCAAAGAGAGTGGTTCCGACGAGCTGTCTGTCTCCGGTTGGCCAGCTTACCGAAAATTCGTTAGAAGTATGGTCCGATCATAAACAACAGTTTCAAAACTTGTACAAAATAGCTTATAAATATTTAACTTTGGTAGCCAGCTCAGTGTCATCAGAAATACTTTTTTCGAAAGCTGCACAAGTTTTAAATCAACAACGAAACAGAATTCAAGGAAAGCGGGTTAATAAAATTTTATTTATGCAAAGTTTAGAGAGAAAATATTGGGGTTTATAAATTCCAATTAGATTAGAATCCCAACACTTTCAGCGTTTCTCGTTTTACTTTTATTCTATCTTTCTATTCGAATTAAAATTTATAAATCCCAGTAATTTCAAATTGCCTTTGTAAAAGACTAATTAAAAATTTAATTCAAATAAATATTTCATTTTTCTAGTTTCCTAATCTTTGTCTCATTTTTAAGCTTTCCTAACCTTTATTAACCGATATATATATATCTTCACTTTATCCATAACAAAATGGATTAGTGGAAGTATGCAACTGTTTCAAATTGAGGGTAAGCAAATGAGAAATCTGCGACACAGTTACTTTTATTGCTTTAATTTATTTTGTGCATGACGCGTTTCGGGAATTTATTCCCATTTTCAAACGCACTATAAGTAGGTTTACATGTTTTTATTTATAGAAATATGAGGAGTCGTTGTGTTTGTTTCTGCTGGACGTTTGTACAGTTTTCATGTGATTTCTGGAAAAGAATTATATATATATATATATAGATGTTTTTATTCGATGCATCGAAAACATCGATGTTTTTATTCGATGCATCGTGAAACATCGATGCAACGTTTCGATGCATCACATCGAGAAAAACATCGATGTATTTTCTGGATGAACATCACTACATTGTATGTATCGAAGACCTTCTCCATGTGTAAATTTTAGATTTCTAGTGCCGCTCTGTAGCGTATAAATAAAAATGTTGTAAATGGCTCCAATGTTCGCTCAGTTTATGATTAAAGCTAAATTTTGTAAAGGAACAGAAGTTCGACATCCCTGTCGATTTGAGGAATCCGCTAGAATTTAGGTACCTGTATTCGGCAGAGAGGTTACTCATAATAGAAAGTTTCTTCTTCTCTAAATTTATTATGGGAAATTCTTTGAGAATCATACGTTTATTTATTTCATCGCGATCATATTTGCATATTCTCGATCAGTAGAAAGCATAGCAATCTTACACGAACCTAGAATTTAAGTGCATACTAATGTTACGATTTCAATAGCAAGATACGCGGTTCGACTGTTTTAAACACATGATCTACAAAAACTGATTACCAACGAGAGAAGATACGCTCAACGAACACGACCCGTTTGGATTGACTTGAATCCTGACAGTATTGTTAGTTTCAGTCTTCTGAATCATCTTGTTTGCATAAATTCCAACATGATGCAATTTCATGTCGAGTATTGGTTCACTGTCGATAATAGGTAGTAAATCGGATAACGCTAAATGTACTAAATTTATCCAAGACCAATCTGTTAGGTAATAAATTAAAAAGTTACATGAAAATACTTCAAGGGAACATGTGCATCTTAGCATGAAAGCTAATGGAATTCTAAATAAGCAAAACAATTTTTAAAAAAAATGAATTTCATGCCACGCTTAAAATGTCTGAGTATAATTGATGAGCGGACAATGGAAGTTGAAGCCTAGACTACGCGTATTACGACATTAGAATTGGTGTAATGCACCCTCCGCCACCCACTTTTAGCGAATCGCGTAGTAATAATAATACTCTAGGTTGCTTTTTTTTGTTTTCAAGGGAAAATATAACATTTTTCTTTAAATAATTTCGAGGATTTACAATTTATCCGTCTAATTACAATGATTTTAGCAATTTTAGATATATGTCTTTTAGTTTTAAAATTTCCTCGCTTTACACAAGAAAACTTAACATTTTATACGCCGCACACAGGGCTGACCGCCCCCACCGTCCCCCCCCCCCCCAGCTACGTCACTGCTCAAATCTCGTCTGATTTGGTTTCGTATTAATCTCTCCATTAGTTTAGGCCTACCTACCACTGATGTCAAACTGATTGGCAAGTAATTTTCAACCCCGTCTGTCACCCCTCCTTTATGGACTGATACTACTATCGTAATTTTCCAGTCATCTGGTAAAAAACAAGTATCCAGAATCAATTTAAGTAACTTTTCAAGATAAGTTACCATGTCACACTCTGCTATCTGTTAGACATCCATAGTAATATATATTACTAGCATTTGTCCGCTGCTTTCCGCGCGTGTCCTTTGGTATAATTTTGAAATTGGTAGTCCTATCATTTGCAACTCGCCACAATATGATGATGGATTCTTATAGAACTCGACGAAAAAAATCGAAAGTAAAGAACAACATTTTTTGATATCTCGCTTGGTTCCCGAGATATTGGCTCAAATATTACATAGTTAGGCTGATATGCTACCTGGATCAAAAGGGCAATTGGAAGCGCCGTAGCTTTATAAAACCCGTTTTTTGAATACATACTTATCTAGAAAAAGTGTATATAAAAGTAAAAAGAAACGTACTCTAGACCTGATGCGACAGATATTTTACGATGCTGTACAGAGTTAATAGAACAGAGCAACCATCTCCAATATGTTATTCACGTCAAATATAATATCCAAGTAAAGAACAAAATCTTTCGATATCTAACCTAGGTTTGTAATTATCTTAATTCAAAATATTCCTAAATTCATGACACAGAGGGAAATATTACTTCTGGTCCATGTCGCACCATGGAGGAAGGAAATATATGGAGGAGAAGTGATTTTAAATCTGTGACGCCGGCTCTAACCTCTCGCGCATGCTCGATGGCGGCAGCGCCGATATTGCGAACCAAAACAAATGCAAAGTTCACATTGTGTTTGATGCTGTGATTATTTCATTTTGTAATGCTTATAAGTGTTTTATAATGCCATGTTGTGTTGCATACGGTTGCACAAATAGGCAAGAGAGGAAAGAATCTGGAATATCATTTCATAAGTAAGTTGAATTTTAATAATTGTTGTGGAAGTTGACTGTAGGAATTGCAAACTTTGTTGCCTGTCTATAAATATTTACTCATAGCTCTCAATGGGATGACTTTGTTCTCAAATTTTTGTTGGTGTAGTGTAGAAAATCAGCATACCTTGCTATTTTGCACATAATAGACTAGCATTACTTTTTAACGAGTGTTGAAAATGAGATTTAAAGGGATGTGTTTTACATCGCGATTCAGTGAATTTAGTATTGCGCTTTCTATCGTCACGTTGCAGTTTATCCTGACAGTGTATAAGGAAATTAAATGTGTTAAATTATGCTATGCAATCTAGGAATCTTGATGAAGCAAACGATGTTGTTTGCGCGTATACAGTTTGCGATTCAAATACGCGTGTGTGGGTGTGTCTACATAGTTTGATTCTGTAGCGGCAATTTAATGGAGATTGTGGTTAGGTCTAAATGCAGTCTGTACCAGAATGGTTTTGTTGTTCCATAAAGGACAAAGAATTTATCTATTACTGTTAGTAGTTTCATGAGAACCATGTTAGTGCAAAAACGTGTATCGCGATAGTAACTACTTCCAGCTATTCCCAATTAAGCTTACGATGTATGGTAAAAAGATAACTATTTTTATTCTGGTCTAGGCCGCATTTCAACCTAACCACAAGTGGTAGTAAAAAAACTGAAATATCCATTCTGTATGTCCACCATGTAATTCATTGTGGCTTTGGCAGAATTAATTTTTAGTCCATGCCTCATATCAACTCAATCCCAGTATATCCCGAAAACTAAGCAAGATATCGAAAATTTTTATTCTTTATTGCGATTAGTCTCGTTCTGTTACATAAGAGTCGATCATTAAATTTGAGTTTTGAGAAATTTTTCTTCTGCATTTCAAATCAAGACACCTCACTTTTGATACAGTACATCTCGAGAACTAGGTGAGAACGAAAATTTTTATTCTTTATTTTTTATTTGTCTCGTCTTTTTAAATAAGAATCCATCACCAATTTTGACTTTGACCAATTTTTTCTTCTGATTTTCAACCAAAAACATTTTACATTTGAGACAGAATATTTCGAAAACTAAGCAGGATATCAAAAAATTTTATTCTTAAATTTTTATTTGTCTCATCGAGTTACATAATAATCCATCACCAGATTAGGGCGTTACATTTATCCTAGGTTCCCTTAGAGGTTTTTGTACATATACCCCGTGTCTGTATGGGTACGGCCTAGCCCCCCCACTCCTCCTCCACCCGGCGTCACTTCAATGCGTGGTGAAGGTCTCTTGCGTCGTGTTCATATATTTCTTTCTTCCATGGGTCGCACCTCATCCTAATCACATCGCCTCTGACTTAACGTTTCTCTAAAACTAAATGTCTCGTATTCTTGCATAAAAATGACCCTGGCCGCATTTTAACAAATTAACAAAACCTTTGACACACAATATGGCTAGAACTAAGTGAAATGTCGAAATGTCTCGCCTTAAGAAGACATCGTAAAATTGCGGTGCCACGGAATTTTTTCTTCTGATACAGGCCACATTTCGACCTAACCACATAGCCTATGCGATACCTACTGTATCTCCAGAACTAAGCGAAGTCTGGAAACGTATCGTCGAATTATATAAAAATGCATCATCACATTGCGGCGCCAATGAAAATATTTCTTCTGATACAACCAGTGTATTACGGCCGAAAAAACAAGCGAGCTTAAACTATCACAGAAACCTTAAAACCACAAAATATGTACGAATCATGTAAAATAAGTCAAAATATGGATAGGTGCATACTTGGTTATTATGCTACGAATATGCTTTATTAAATACATCCGAGGAATTTATTCGCATACTTGCATTTTGAAAACTTCCAGCATTCTTATATTCATTGTTACAGAGTGCAGATAGTACTATCTTTGGCACGAATAATGAATTGCTTCCATGTTGTTGCCATCAAAAACTCAATAGCACATTATAAGTTCCAACTCTAAGGCGATAAAAGCTACAACTTTACAAAATCAGGGGTATGATGGTTATGTAATAAAAAGAACAGTTTATTCTACCGGCTGTGGTTTGATCAGCAGCCAAAATTTGTAAACACTTTCCTTGTGCGATATTATTACGGAATAGTTACACATAAGAAATACATACTGTTACCTGTAATGTTTATTGTAGGCACCTTTCTTCGAGAAAAAAACTGATTTCTGTATCCATATCACACATTAGCGGTTTTCATTAATATTTTACGGCATTCAGCGAAAATTTAAAAACATGTCGTACCAAAGACAATGTTTGTTAACTGTCAAAGATATTAATAATCATGGCAACTGTGCTTACAGTAAATTATGTATTAATGACGCTTGATACATTTGAGTCCTATATTCCGTTAATATTAATGTTTAAAATTTTGGATAACAGATTAGATAAATAGCGGAAGTCAAGAAACGAAACATGATCCTTAAAAAAAGAGATTGTGATTTTATTGTCAGTTTTTCTGCAAGGAGTGAACATCTCAACTACTGTGTGATTTATATATTATAATTACCGATCTAGAAATGAATTTAAATATTTTCGCCTTCTTTCGGTACATATAAGTAATTAGCTATTTCCGCAGATTTTTATTTGGGCTGTAAAAATTTGAAAACACCATCCTCATTGCTGCGGTAGTTTCTGCGCGGGTCCCGTTCAAATAAAGAGACACATGCAGCTTGCTTACAGGCTTATAATAGTATAGAAGTTGACTAGATGGGTCATCTCGTAGAATTTAAATTAATTATTGTTTGATTTAATAAACATAAGAAATAAATGGATATTCTTTTTCGAGCTGGATTCCGCGTCTAGCTAAGAGTTGTGATAGCGTGAGCGACAATCTGACTTAAGCCGGAAGTGTCCGGTAGGTCTAGACAAAGCGAGGGATTATCTCCAGCCCTGCGAGTGAAAATCCCGGCGAGAAATGGTGGCCACGGGGAATTTTGCGGATGGGATCCGTGAATGCGCCGTCCACCCGGTGTATCGTGGGAAAAAAGTTATTCCTACGAATCCTCCTGAGAACTACCGATAGAACCTGAAAACACTTAGGAAATGGGAGGCAATGTATTAGCCAGCAAAGAGGGGAAACTTTTGCGAAGCTGATCCGGTGTGTTTATTTTCTCACGTGAATGGAAATTTTACAAATTTTGTCTTTCCATGACACACGCCGAGAGAAAGGAGGCGTGGACTCGCGGAAGAAGACAGGGGACCTTCTGAATGAGAGAGAATACTTCACTTCGTTTAGAACGATCGCCCTGACCACTGCTAGCCAGAGCAGTATTGATGGTTCCATTCTGTAGGCTTGGATGACTGAGTTCCAAGTCCGGTCGATGTTGTCACATGTGCTTGCTGACGTGACAAGTGCCTTGTAGTATCGAGACAGGTGCGCTATTTGAGCGACGACAGCACCCTTGCTGCGACGCTTCGTACAGCCAGACAGACACGGTAATTATTTCTCCAGAAACAGTGTGTACCCCGACAAATAATTGAGACAGCCCTTTAACGGTCTGATGAGTGAGAGTTCTTATGCCGCCGGACATAAAATTTCTGAGCTAGTTGTGTCTAAAAGCCGAGTGGTTTTTTGTTTTCTTTTCCTAGTTTGAATTGAAAGACTGACTTCCATGTTTGGAAACTTTCAATAACCATTATTTGTGGGAACAAATCAATTCCCTGGCGCCCTGTAAAACCCAGTCAAATCTGATGTTAACTTTTTATCTTAGGCTTGTCGCTCATATTTTACAGTCGCAATAAAAAAATACTGGATATAGCACCAAATATGAATATCGGCATAAAGCACTGGTAAATAAATCTTTTCCAAAAACAGCATTTACCTCAGTCTCTGCTGGCTAGGACGGATTAACTTTAGAGTATAACTGTAACTAAACAATAATAATTTTGTTTGGTCTTAATGTGGTAGTGTTTCTTGCCGGCTGCTCAATTCTTCTGTCACAGCCATCTGTACTAAACCTGGTAACGGAGACCTGTAGTTTGACTTGGAATCCTAGCCACTGGATCAGAGGCGGCCTTTGGGGGTGGCGAACAGGGCAATCGCCCAGGGCCTCGCTCTTGGAGGGGCCTCGCGCAGCTACACGAGTTGATTAAAGTTTATGTTAAAAATAATTATTTTATCTTCAGCTGTTAGTGTAACTGTAAAGTAAAGTTGTTTAATTGATGGTAATGAATACATTAATTACTAACTAATCAAAATTTCTCAATTAGATTTATTGACTGTCACATTCGTATAATAGCAGGAGAAACGTCTGATATTGATGGACAAGAACTGTATGAAGAAAATGACGGTGGTATCACAGTAATGACATAAAGAATAGAAAAAAAACATTAACTGAATTACTGAAGTGTAACCCACTATCAAAGAAATCTTGAGTGAGAATTATTACCGCCACACGTAATACAGTTGCGTCCGCAGAAAGAAGTTTTTCATGGTTAAAAAATATTAAAACATATTTGAGGAATTCGATGACACAAGATTAATTTTCAGCTCTTTCTATTCTTTGAATTGAAAATTAAATAGCTCATTCGTTAGATTCTTGTGCTTTTATTAAATATTTTAGTTTCAGGAAAAGGCGCAAACATCATTTTTAAATCCCTGCGTATATCTTCCAAGGCCTTAATGTACTTCAGTTTAATCTTAATGATTTGTCATCTTTATGTTTGCTAACTGTTAATAACTCTTCTAATATAATATTTTAATTTTTATGATGTTTGCACTTTTCGTTGATCATCAGAAATACCTACGATTAATATATTTTGTACAAAGGACAAGGGCCTCGCAAAGATCTGCCGCCCGGGGCCTCGCAATGACTAAGGCCGACGCTGCACTGGATTGACACAGCTGAATATGTTTCGATTCGGAACAATACAGTGCCATTGGTGCATACCTATGTCGGGCTACTGCAAGAAGTAAATAGCATTTAGATTGATACTAATTTGTGAACACTTTATCCCAGTTTCCCAAACAACGTCAAACTTAAAAGAGCCATATCTTATTTTACTCCTTATACTATAGGCTAAAACATTGATGAAACCCCGTCTGGTAAACATTTTAAATTTACCTTTCAACGTAATTTCAGTTTAAATTCTCTCTTTTCAGAAGACACAATTCATTTGCACCATAATGTAATACTGGTTCCCGAATAGATAACGCCAAATGAAATTGATTTTATTTTATTGTCGTACGCGTTTCACCTCTCATCGATCTATTATCAGCGACGAATCTGCGCTGACGTTTACACATAGTTTTACATCAATTCTTAACTTCTGTTTATCGTAATTCTAAACATGTAATATTTTATGGTTGTATGCTACTTACTATTTACATTGATTGATTATGGATTGTAGTTGCACATCTCCGCTTTTTCCCCCAAGTAACATACAACCATAGAATATTACATGTTTACGATTGTGAAAAAAATAAAAAGTTATGTAAAACTATATACAAACGTTAACGTAAATCCGTCGCTGATGATGCCTCACTGACTAGTGAGAAACGAAACATGTACGACAATAAAAACATTTCATTGGTTTTTTCTATTCAACTAACAAACCAACTATGGAAAAAATGGCCTACACCAACAGCGCATTATAATGTAATATTTACGCCTTTCTGGGTAATAGGTTATAATTTTGCATTTTATTCAAATATGCTCCGCGTTATTCAACTCTTTTTGAACAGCAAAAGCAATGAGTTTTTTATAAACCGATTTCTTATCGCTGAAAATTGAAGTGATGAGAAGTAGTATCTTTGTAGATGAAAAATGTAAATAATGTTTTTTTTTTTTTTACTGACAGCTGGGTAATGACTTCGTAGATTGAGGGAGTAATTTTTTTTTTTTTTGGCGACAGTTTGTGTAAGTAACATGTTCTTAATCTCTATTGTCTCTGTCTCCAAAATTGAACTGTTTATTGATTTCACCTGTCTCTTAACCAAACTTTCTCGGAAAAGCTTAGCCAATGTGTATCTTTTGAGTACGAATTTACTATGGTATTTGTTTACATCGCGATACAATTGGTACTACTTACATAATGATTGAATTAATGACGAAAATACGGCGCCCTTACAATACAATACGTTAATATATAATAATAATAAAGGACTCCTAATGTCTTATTCTGTACCACATAATATTAGTTTTAATTCTAGTCTCAGCCTCATTGAGCGCTATAAAAATGGAACTGCTTCTATTAACTTGAAATAATGACATTGTTAACTACTTTGGCTTCCGCACCACTTGGGTTTTATCTAACAGGCACCTACCCGAAAATGGTACTAACCTGTTGAAGTTTGGTTCAATTGCTTCGATATAATGTCCATTTCATGTTCTCCATTCTCTTTTACGGAAAAGTAGCCACAAATTAAATTAAAAATGTCGAAATATTAGAAGCTATGTAACTGAAAAATGACGAAAAAACTATCGATAATTTCGTTTTGTCATAGAGGTTGTGGTTAGGTTTAACTGCGGACTGGACCAAGAGAAACATTCAAGTAGACATAAAGCCTTCTGAATGTGGATAAGACTGCTCGAGTACTACCTGAACTCGTGGCCCTAGGAAGCCACATCATTTAATGGTTGAACTAGCTTATGGTGACGATGATTCATTCATTCATTTATTTGGTCCCTTTTTAATCATTTAAGGCTCGTTCGCACTGGGCGAGTAATTTAGTCGAGTGGCGAGTGATTTAGTAACTAAACGTGTGTGAACAGTGAAATTTAGTCGAGTCGATCCGTTTCGTTCTATTAAACTGGGCGAGTAGCACCCCCCACCACGCGGCACTGCCACTCACTTATTGGCTAAACAAGTCTGACTGTATCGTTTAAATCAAATTAATTAGCTTCAACAAGAATGTCGTTTCGCTGGAGCGAAGATTTTTGTAACTGCTTTACGTCTCTTTTTAACATCGAGGTCTTTAGAGACGGGAAAGGATGGGGGGCAAGGAATGGGAAGGAATTCGGCCATGGCCTTTTGAAGGAAGCATCCCGGCATTTGCCTGGAGTGATTTGGGGAAACCATGGAAAACCCAAATCTGGATGCCCGGACGGGGATTCGAACAGCCGTCCTCCTGAATGTGAGGCGAGAACGCTAACCGTTACACCGCCGCGCTCGGTGGGAGCGAAGAAACAATTTTAAAATTTTGATTCTTAAAATGTAGAACATGAATGCTTGCAGAATATTAAGTCCCCAACTATAAAAACAAACAAGGGAAGCAATCTACACGCATGGATTTGGAAAATACAATAAACATACCTGGATTTGTTGAGAAGTAAATTGAAAATTAAAAACATCTGCTTAGTGTACAATTTTATTAATTATTTAATTAATTACAATAGCATCTAGATTATACATTAAGATATTATTCCTACTGTTATTAGAAGTACTACCTAAAGCGATAAAAATTGTTTTAGTATTATCTACTAGCAGAAGTTAAAAAAATTAGTCCAAAAATTTAGGCGCTGGTGCTGAAACAGTTTACACTCCTTGAGCGAAATGATTCAGTTTGCTGGATGCATCTCTATGAAACATTAATTCAGTTCCTTTAATGTTTAATAGATTCCTTCACACTGTGATGAATTAGGAAAAAACCCGATTTTCCTTGTATAAATACGAGGGATGAGTGTCCATAAACTACATCCGGTGGCAATAAAGTAGAGAACTACCTGTAATTACTTAGTTGCCGGCATTGCACTCCTTAAATAGGTATCTTCATGCTGGATTTGTGACTGCATTTTCATTAACAGAACTTTTTGATATTCTCAAACAAATTCCTTCAGAAGACAATTTCAGCTAGTTCATTAACCCGTTTTTGTACCCATTGCTTTTTTTTATCGCATAAACTTCTTCATCCATCTCTTCTAAAATAGCGCTTGACATAAGCTGTATCAGCTCATTCATTTGATTGCGATGCAGCCTGCTGGCAAAATAGCACGCTACTTGTGTACTGTACTCGACCGTAGTGCGAACGATTTTTGGTCAGTGGCGAGTAATTTAGTAGCTAAACTACTCGCCACTCGACTAAATTACTAGCCCAGTGCGAACGAGCCATTACATACAACAAATTGTACAATGAAATTTAGGACAAGTCAAAGATTATAAGTTTAATGCCTTAAATATAAATATCTCTGCTAGTACATTTTTATTTTTATGTCAGTCACTTACTAATCATACATTTACATTATTTTTTACTTTATTATATTTTCACTGGCAAATATGTGATAACATTATACACTGTTTATTCACAATTTCTTTACTCATGCTGTTGTTTCCCTTGTTTCATCATTTAAATATTCTTTGATTGAGTAGAAAGCTTTATTATATAAATACTCTTTAAGCCTATGCTTGAACTGTTCTCTCTTATTGCTGATGAACCTTAATTCTGTAGGAAGCTTATTGTACAATTGGGCTCCAGAATAGGAAGGGCATTTTTCAATTTTTTTTTTGTGTTGTGTACTTGTAAATTGAAGTCAGTTTTATTACGGGTTTCGTACTCGTGTACTTGTTCATTCTTTTTAATAACATTCTTTGTGAGTGAAAGCATTATAGTCTTATATATATACATACAAGGAAATGTCAGAATCTTAAAATCTACAAAATATTTTTTGCATGATACTGTTCTTTTAGGATAGCTCTAATTATGTGTTTCTGTATTTTCAATATCCTCCTCATGTTATTCAATGTGGGTCTTCCCCATGCTGATATACAATATATTAATTGACTTTCAAAAAGAGAGAAATAGATGGTCATTAAAATATCCTTAGTACAGAATTCTCTAAGGTAACTGACCATAAATACAATAGGGGTTAGTTTCTTACAGCACTGATCCACCTAATTTTCCCAGTTCATGAAGATGTCAATTTGAATCCCTAGCAAGTTGGCTGCTTTTGTATCACATATTTGCTCACTGCTTATATTTAAGTTTACAGAGTACCTTCTCTGTTTTGTTTGAAATGTTATCATTTGAGTTTTATTTAGGTTAATTACAAGATAATTTTCTTCCAACCACATTACTAGTTTCTGAAAGTACAGATTAAGATTTGTCTCTAGATTCCGTAGATTGATATTTGACATCTTTACTGTTGCACCATCAACATAAATAACCATTGCATCATTCTCTCCATTTGGTCTTGGGATATCATTTACATATAGAATGAACAACAGAGGCCCCAGCACTGAGCCCTGTGGCACTCCTGATTTTATAGTGAGTGTGTTGTATGTAACATTGTTAAAGTCTGCATTGCTTCTTATAACTATATATTGCTTTCTGTTTGACAAATATGATTTTATCCATTCGTAAGCCTTTCACCTTATACCCCATTTTTCTAATTTGTTGAGTAATCTTTGATGATTGACTGTGTCAAAGGCTTTTGATAGATCTATAAGAGCTGCTATTGTGTACTCTCTAACATCCAAGGATTTTTTTTACCGAATCTACGAATGTTGTAACTGCTGTTTCTGTGGACCTATGTTTTCTAAATCCATGTTGAGCATCTGTAATTATGTTATGCTTATTAAGGAAGTCAATAAGCCTCTGTTCCATTGCTTTCTCAAAAAAATTTGATATACTAGAGATTAGTATAGTTCTATAATTGTTTACACCAGACCTTTCCCCTTTTTTGAATACCGGTATAACTTTAGCAATCTTCAGAGATTCTGGGAATATTCCACTTGTAAATGAATGATTTATTATGTGTACCATACGTTGTAAGAGATAACTATTACATTCTTTTAAAAGCATATTTGATATCTCATCAGTTCCTGTAGAGGTTTTGGTTTGTAATGACTGTATAAATTTTCTGATTTCTTTTTCTGTAGTCGGACGAAGAAATACTGAATCTGTATTAACCATAATACCTAAGCATTCATTGCCTTTTGACTTGCTGCCATGATTGTTTGTCAGTTTGTCTGCTATACTTATATAATGTTCATTTAATGTGCATGCAATTTGTTTAGAATCATCTACTATACCCTTATTATAAACAATCTGCTCAATAATTTGATCCTGTTTCATAGTCTGATTTCTTCCCCTCTCCCTATTTATAATTTTCCATAATGCTCTCTGTTTATTATCACTTCTGTGTAGTATCCTATGAATGTCGTCTGACTTTACCTTATTAATCTTATTTTTTAATTCATTCTTACACTTTAGAAGAATGTTCTTCAGTGACGGGTATCCCTCCCTACATAATCTACTAATCCAACCATAGCTTTGGGAAGGATTTGCTTTTCAGAGACATTAACTGTAAATCCAGACCACCATATGAATGGGTGCTCACATCTTTCCATCTGCCATACGTCTTGCCTATTACATGACACAACGTCAGATAAAACACGAACAACATGGATATGAAGAGATGGGCCAAAGACAGAAGAGCATGGAGCGCAGTCATGTGAAAACCTGCCTTAGGATAGAACACTGATAATCATGATGTTGATGTATTGAACTTCCACCTTATAAAGTCAGAAACATAAAATACACTTATCATATAGAAACCAAGTTACGTGTTTCGTTTACAGATGGCAACGCTTTGCTCTCTCCAATATAACATGATCACCATTCCACCACTGAAGCAGCCATCGCGATTAGAGCTACTCATGTTCATGAGATTTCCATGACTCTAGAGATGCCAAATCACTTGTGTTTGACATATGCTGAGGAGGGGTGGGGGATAGAACGTTGCTAATTATACTACCATAAATCCAAATGTCCTAGATAATTTCGATAGGAAAACATTGTATGCCAACCAGCAGAAGATTTTCCTCTACATTTGGAAACTGCAGTATGGGTGAAAGGGAAGGTAGAAATAATAAAAGTAGTTTTAATGTTTGCTGTTAAAATATATTGAATAAGGTTTGACGTTAACATTTCATGGAAGTGGCTGCTGAGGAAAAGATGGTGGGCCATATTTTGAGATAAACGGAACTTGTAGCTTTGCTAATACAGGATAAAGTTGAAGGGAAGAGGTTAAAATGAAATTAGATATTAAATTATTTGATGCAGATATCCAAGGATATAGACTGTAATAAGTAGACCTGCATTAAAGTAAAGATTGGCATGAGATATGTAACCGATTTTACTATTTTTATTTACTGATTTTATATTGTTTGTCGTATTGTTACCTAAAGTATTCTTTTAAATTTAATTTAATTGTTTTGGCATGTTTGCCTTGGTGGTAATTTCCCTACATACCCAATTTCCCCTTTTCCACCTACTTTTGTCCTCCACTAATTTCAACTACAAATTCTTTTAGTGTTTTTGGTAAATTATCATTTCTCTTGTTAATATATTCCAATCCCTGACAGTCTTACGAAAGAAAATCTTTCAACACCCTTATACCTGAAGTCATGTGCCAGTTTGAGGTCATTATCATATTTTCCCTTACATGCACCTCTCCTAATTCTTCCACCAGGATGTCTCAATGCCTCATTACCAATATAAACCTTGTACACTCCTATGACACTCTTCAACCTCCTCATGTGTTCCATTGAATCCCATTTCAGTTCCTTCATCATATCAGTTACTGATTGAATTCTGTGGTAATTTCCTGAGACAAAATAGCAGGGCTCCCTTCTGTGCACCTCCTCCAACTCCTGTATTTAATACCCAAAACATGCCCATACTACACCACCATATTCAATCAATGGTCTGACCAGAGTATTTCCATGTTAAGGTATCTAAGAATTCATATTAGCTTCCTTGACTACACCATTAGCTAGATCCATATAACAGCGAAAAGCATAGCAAGAATTAATCAGTTTGGTGTCATTTCTATGGTAGAACAATGAGAGGGCAAGAAAGACTGTTTTGATGAGCTAATTTTTTTCAGTTCAGAAACATGTTGCTCCTTTTAGGATAAGTGTAAAGGTCAGTAAGTCATTTCACATTTTGGTGATGTGTCCTGGACTTCATGTTCTCTTAACCTGTCAGCATATGTTTCTCTCCTTTTGGGGTATCTGAAATGCTGTGTTTACCCAGAAAATCCACAAATACTGGAAAAGTTGAGAGATGTGATTCAACATTAAGTACAGGGCATGAAATAGGTCAAAAATGTAGGTGAGATTTCAAAACAACTTTTATTTATTGGTGTTAGGGCTTTATAGTTCATCTATAAGATAAGAACTTAGTGAGAATTGGGAACAAGGAACTGAAAGGAATTTGCTATTATCTTTTGGGAGTTTTTTTCAGGTCTTGTCCTGAGGAGATTTGAGAAAACCTGGAAAACCAAAATCAGGATTGCCATACTGGGATCAAACCCAAGTCAGACATGCATGCAAGAAAAAAGACGTTGTATAAGTGATTCTTTTTTCTATGGAAGGGAAAGATAAATTACACCCACCTTGAAGGGAGGAGGGCAGTAGCAACAAAAAATATAATCCACAAACACAGAAAATGCACTATTTCAGGCCACGCCGTTTTTTCAAGAAAATAGGAACATATGATTGAGCTCACCCAACTGCCTGCTGTCAAAACAGCCACATGTGGGATCGAACTGATTATTTTTTTGCGCTTACTAACCTTTATTAGTATCATATCATCATGTCTCTCTCCATGTTAGCAAATAACTTTTCAATATAAACATAGTACTCTTCATTAAAAAACATGATAGTCCTCTGAATTGCCTTATGTTTTAATCTCTTGAACTGAGCCTCGTGGTTGAGGAGTTATTCTAGGATCTGGCATTTAGGGGGAGGCGGGTTTGAATCCCTGTCTTGCTGTCCATTTTTCCATGGTTTCCTAAAATCATTAAAGGCAAATGCTTGCATGGTTGAGCACATGCTCTGGTGGCAGTTTCCCTACACACTCATTTATGTCCTTTCTTGTACCCACCTACTTCTTTCCTCTACAAATTTAAACTTTAAATTCTTTCAGCATTTTTGATAATTTATTAATCATTTCCCTTGGTAATTTATTCCAATTTTTGACTCCCATAACCACATAGGTAAATTTTCCCTCACTGTTATGCCTGAAATTGAGTGTCAGCTTGTGGTCATGGTCATCTTTTCCCTTCCATGCAATATTCTTAATCTTTCCACTCCTCATCACCAATATATGCCTTGTACACTCTCTTCACCCTACCCAAATCAGCTCCAGCATTCTTCAGTAATTTCCACAGACAAAATAGCTACCCTACTTTGAAACCCCTCCAACCAGGTGTATAGCTACTATGGGGCAAGGCGGTGCAGCGCACTGGCGCATCTCTGGGGGTCCCCAAGCGCAGTTTAGAGGGCCCACGAGCCCTCTCGGCAAACTGGCGACCTTTTTTTTTCTTCTTTTTTTGTAGCTCTACTGTCGTCTAAAGGGGCCCCTGAGGACACAGGAAGATCCCCACTAAGGGCCCTCGCTGCTCAGGGGGCCTTTCTAGTTTCACTTTACTGTCAACCCTCTCCATGTGATGTGCAAAATTCAAACATTCATTTGGTTGCACACTAATGTGATCAATATCTAATTTCCTTCATGGTGATGGAATTTTCACAACCAATAATAGTATGTGATGTATGTTGAATAAATAAATATTATTTCGAAACCCTGTTAAAATGTTCAGATACTTGATATATTTTAAGAATTAATAGGGAGAATTGTGATATAAAAGGTAAAAAAAATGGTTTCTTGTATTGTAATAATTGTCTATAATTTTATTTAAATATTATTTCGAAACCCTGTTAAAATTATGTTCAGATACTTGATACATTTTAAGAATTAATAAGGAGAATTGTGATATAAAAGGCAAAAAAAAAAAAAAAAAAAAAAAAAAAAAAAAAAAAAAAAAAAAAAAAAAAACGGTTTCTTGGATTGTAATAATTGTCTATAATTTTATTTTACAATTGTTTGGTAGATTTTTATGAAGAAAAAAATGATACTACAGAAAATTGTAATTGGAAAATTAATAATTGAACAGGATCATTATTAGGATCATACCACATATTATTTATATTTGAAAATTGAAGAATATATATATGTATACTCAGAGCATAAATAAGTTTTTATTAATTTGATTTAATAACTCTTTCTTTAGAATCTGCCTTATTTAGAGTCTGCCTTATTACAATTCAGGTTTTTTGAACACACCATGAAAATGGGTGTTATTTGTCCCATGGAAATTCTTCAGTACTGATCATATTATGTTATACTGTTCAGTAACAGTGTTGTTGGAAATTATGAAATTTTAAAATAAGAATGTAGGATGCATACAAGTAATTTTGTCAAGGCTAGTTATGCACAGAATCATTTAAAATCTGGCAAATACAAGGAAATGCTTTAAACAGTAAAATGAATGCCAGTTATATACTGTGACAAGATTGAATTGTTCTCCTTGAACAACATTCTGCATAGAAATGCTTTTTCTTACTGTGAAAAGAGTAAGCTGGTTCATGTCAAATAAAATTTTTTGTTGTTTGATTACTTTCAAAAAGTCGTTTGTCCACTGTACTTTAGATTATGTTGAACTAATGTAGAATAACTTCATAGAAGCTCCAGTGTTCTTATAAGCTGTGCTTGAAAATATGTGGTCACTAAGACAAAAGGCTTATTAAATATTTGCAGATTAGCATTGACATTAATAAGGAAAACAAAGGAGGGTATGACTATTAATCTTTTCTTCTTAATTTGTCAGCTCTTGTGATTAAAGTACTCTCTTAGCTACAAAACACTAACTGAAGTTGCAAAGACTGATTTTCACATGCAAATTGATTCTAGTTGGGTGCTATTAAATACACTGGATTAACAAAAAGCTTAAGTAAATACCATACACAAGGCAAGATAAACGGTCAATTAGAATGGCAAACAAAATCCAGCTCTGCTGTTTATCTTCCTTATTAGTTTGTTCTGAATGCATTTCTTTACTTGATGGATTATCTTCTGGAAGGTGATTGTAAGAATAGCTGCCCTAAAGAAAAGAAAAAAATCATAAATCTTGTTACGTTTAAAGCAATTATTTTCACTGAATTCATTAGAAAGTTTTTGTTACTTACTGTACTTTTAATATCCGGCAGAAGTAAAATACGTTGAACGTATTTGTTTGATAGGACATTACATGCCTTTTTTGGAAGGCTAAACTGATGTTCATAACGTGTGATTGCAATGACAAGAATTGAATCGTTATAGAAACACTTGTTGCAATAATGCCGGAGCAGTAAGCTAACACTGGGGAAAGAATAAAATAAAATATTATTTTTGGTTTTGTAACTTTACCTTAAAAAAAAAACTTCATAAAATCTGTGAAGATTAAGAATTTAGTGTGCCATTCTCCTTATTAAGATGTTACTATCAATTAATACTTTATACTTACATATGTGAGGTACAGTAGTGCTTGCTGGAGCTGGAATGATGTCACCAAGCACCAAAGTGACCCCTGTTAATATTATCATGCTAATGCAAGAACATACCAATTTGCAGTGATCATTTGGTGAAAGACAGAATGATATTAAAATCATAATGCCACAAGCTAGAAAAAATATAATAAATGTTTAAAAACGTGATGATAAAAAGTGTTTAAAAAAGCTTTTGAGCATTTTTTATGATGGTGGTACAGACGTCAAAAAGTATTTGAATTTCAAAAAATCAAACTTAAACTGTATTTATAGAAAAGGATATAAAATGTATTTATAGAAAAGGCTATAAATATTACTCAATTTTTTATGTTCTTTGAAAATTATTGATTATGATGGATGTACGGCTCTTCTGCACAGTGTTACCTGGAAATCTTTAGAAATCAATATACATCTATATATATATAATACTGAATTTTTTAAATATTTATTTTTCACTAAAAAAAGTGCAGTGTATTGATTAAATATTATCTATACTTTGGATATTTATTTCTTCACTTTTCCTGTAAAGTTAGTATTTAAAAATACATGGGAAACACTGATAAAATCCCTACATCTATGATCAACTCTGCAATAAGTGTAACAAAATCCTTTGCCACTAGCAGAAATAAAAATATGCGCGAACAAAGCAACGTGAAAATGCTAGTTCCCTCTAATGCAAGTATATTTCATTGTGAGATTGGAGAGGGAAAACATAATTACAGAAAAGATTACTTCTGATTTTTGTCAGGTGTCTGTTCAAGAGTTTCTCTCTATTGGATGACAATAATCTGCCAAACAGGAGGACCTTGGTTCAACAATCCTGAAATTGCTGCAAGTGAAGGATTTTTTTTTTTTCGAATAAAGAATATGTATAATATATCTGTAAGCCTGTTAAAAACATTAAGGAACAGGTTTAACCTGCAGAAGGAATATAGTAAAGCATTTCTATCAATCATTTCTAGTAGTAAGACACTCCTGACTCAGATTTCAATGCTGCCTAAGTGGAAGATAGAAATTCCAGTTAGAATAGTTTTTCGAGTCCAACGGTTCTTCTTGCATTCATTTTAACTTCTTAAACTAGTTGTGGAGATCATTTTAAAGTGTATTTATCATAGTCAGAAAAATTTAGTTTAGAAATTTCGATTTGTTGATGTCTTTAAATCATGCGGTCAGAGGGGGCTGAACCTAAAATTTGAATTAACTAGTAAATGTGAAAGGTTACAGCAGAGTTTTTGTCCCAGTTGTAGTCAGCATCCTCTAGAATATTTTGAACAAAAAATCAAGTAATTAGGCAAAGTATAATTAGGACTTTTAATTTGAAAAATCGAGATTTAAAATAAAGAAGGTAGAAGCTAGAAACTTGTTTCAGAAGATGGAAAAAATCAAGAGAATTAAAATGATAAATTGGTTTGTGTAGAAAGTTCAAGGCGCCTGCGAGATAAATAAGATTTTTAGAAATGTATTGTCGTGATTATTGGAATGTGCGCCAAGATTGATGATGTAAGAGAATTTGGAATTAATTTAGTAGAGACCTCTTTTAGGACTAAACCAGTTTAAATCAGATAGAATAAGATAGTAAGAAGTTTATAGGTTAATTATGATTCAAGCTATTAATTACCTTTTGAGATATTAATTTTCAATGTTTTGCTGACGTCACAAAATCAACGGATTCAGTAAGTGGAGAGCAGCCATATTGGTTTTGCAGTCACTCTTCCGGTAGGTTTTGAGTAGGGTGGCTCTTGTGTTGCCGGCAGAGCTAATGGCTGCTCGTGGACGGTAGCTGTAGTGCAGTCTAATAATGTAGTAGTTGTGCTTTCATCTTGGTAAGGGGGCAGGATGAGAGTTTATCTTCTCATGTGAGTGTGCTTTACATGCAACCATCTATGGAAATGTTAGTCTGATAACCTTATTCGAAAATCTGGTTCCGAACTTCTGTAGGAGAACTTTTGGAAGATTGTAATTTTATGAAACTTTAAAACTGTGTGCAGTGTACTGATTTCATTTCTACCTTTCACATTTTAGGTGTATTTCATGTGGATCCATTTTATCTAAATATTGTAGGTACCAGAGACAACCCGTCATTAACATTATTGAAGTAGAAACTGTGTGTTGTTAAGCCAGCTCCCTAGCAACAGATTAAGTTTTATTTATGCTAGTTGTTTTGTTCTCATTCCTAATCTACAGTCCTATCTTGTATCTAATTAACTCAATGTTGAATAACATTAAAGTCTTAATAATAAATAATTATAATTGGAAGATAATATTTTGTTGAATTTTAGTTGTTTTTTCCTATTCTGCTTTCATTTTGCATCACTCTTCCAATTATCATTATCTTGTGTTTATAGAAAAGAGCAGTGGACACGTGAATTATCTTTGGTTAAATGTTAAACTTTTCAAATGTGTGCATGGGATTTATGAAATAGTGTTGAAAATACTTCCCAGGTTTCATCAATGTCTGTGAGAATTACACTGGTTTCATTGTCATGTAAGTCCATTTTTCTATATATCTTAAGTCATATACATTTTCATATATTTTTTATGGCATTCATTGTGACATTGGATTGAATATTGTTATACATCTTCATTGCAGAAATGTAATATTTGCAGATTTGCTGCCAGATTGTGTCAATGAAAGACAATATTTTAGTGGCGTACTTTGCCGCCATCTTCGGGTCTGATGTTCATGCTGTGACAACCAGAACTTAAGTGCAGTTGTCATAGTCACAGCATGATCATCAGACCTGAAGATAGCAGCAGAGTACGCTTCTGAAAGCTCGTCTTTCATCAACACCACCCAGCAGTGAACCTGCGAAGATTATATTCTGCAACACACCAGGAAAGCCTTCATTGTGTTTGTTTATTTTACTAGTGAATTCTTACTTTTTCAATGATTTTTGGTTTTATCTTTGATGATACTTTGTGACAGTTCATATGAACTTACCAATTATTGGCCCTCTAAGTATGGTTCTGTAAGAATCACTTTTTCTTTTCAGTGTAATATGGATAGTAATGCCAGATGATGGATTCAGAGATTCAGTACTAGTGGAAATTGAAGAATATGTCCACAAATTGACATTCCACATGGGTTCAGAATGGAAGGAAATTATGTCCCATTCTGATCCTGTGTTTCCTTGCTTCGCTTCCTAAAAATAGTAATAGTCATGATATCAATGAAAATAATAATAGTAACAGTAATAGTGATTTACTGATACATATATGAATGTAAATACTACTTTAGCCCTTGTATTCCCTATTAGTCTGCCTGGTTTGCACTACGAATATTTAACTGAAGTGTAAAGAGATTATTTACTTTATGCCAATACTGATATATACACCGAAGAGCCAAAAAAACTTGTACACCTGCCTAATATCATGTAGGCCCCAGCGAGCATGCAGAAGTGCCGCAACATGACATGGTATGGAGTTGACTAATGTCTGAAGTAGTACTGAAGGGAATTGACACCACACATCCTGCAGGGCTGCCCATATATTCATAAGAGTACTAGGGGGTAGAGCTCTCTTTTGAATGGCACACTGCAAGGCATCCCAGATATTCTCAATAATGTTAATGTCTGTGGAGTTTGATGGCCAGTTGAGGTGTTTAAACCCAGAAGAGTGTTCCTGGAGCCACTCTGTAGCAATACTGGACATGTGGAGTGGTGCATTGTCCTGCTGGATTGGCCCAAACCCATCAGAATGCACAATGGACATGAATGGATGCAGGTGATGAGCCAGGTAGGTGTCACCTGCCAGATTTGTATCTAAACGTATCAGGGGTCCCATGTCAATCCAACTGTACATGCGCCACACCATTACAGAGTCTCCACCATCTTGAACAGTCCCCTGCTGATATACAGAGTCCATGATTTCATGAGGTTGTCTCCGTAAACGTCCATCTGCTCGATACAAATGAAACGAGACTCGTCAGACCAGGCGACATGTTTCAATCATCA
>JARYHS010011408.1:195019814-195155183 GCA_031002005.1 Vandiemenella viatica
GTGATTTGCTGGGTAGAAGAATTTTTAAAATGTAGAAAACAGAAAGTTAGGGTAGGAAATGTAGTATCAAAAGAAGAAGAGGTAAAAATGGGTGTGCCACAGGGTAGCGTATTGGGACCATTGCTATTCATTATTCTAATGAATAATTGTGTTGATTGTTTACTGTCTGAAATTAGATTGTTTGCTGATGACATAATGCTGTATAAAAGAATCAAAACGATAGAGGATTGTAAACAGTTGCAGGGTGATCTGGACAGGATATCTAGTTGGGTTGGTAAACATGGGATGAAGATAAATGCAAAGAAGAGTCAGCTTATTAGATACACAAATAAAAAACAAAAGGTTAATTATGAATATAAGGTGGGGAAAGAATTGCTTGCTGAAGACTTGAAATGTAAATATCTTGGCATTACTTTTGATAACAAGCTTAACTGGGCTGGGCACATTTGACTGCTGGTAGGAAAAGGTTTCAAAGTTCTGCACTTGTTGGAGAGAGTGATGAGGGGATGTACGGGAGAAGTAAAGGAATTGGGTTACAAAACTTTGGTCAGACCATTGCTCGAATATGGTAGTGTAGTATGGGACCCTCATTTTACGTATCAAATACAGGAGTTGGAGAGGGTGCAAAGAAGGGCTGCTAGATTTGTTTCTGGAAATTATCGCAGAATGCAATCAGTGACGTATATGATAAAGGAGCTGAAATGGGATTCATTGCAAGACAGGAGAAGGATGAGGAGGGTCATGGGAGTGTACAGGGCATATACTGGCGATGAGGCATGGAAAGATATTGCAATAGGTATGAAAAGTAGTACATGGAAGGGAAAAGATGACCATGACCACAAGCTGGCACTCGATTTCAGGCACAAGGGTGTGGGAAGATTCTCTTTTTTAGGTAAGGGTGTCGGGGATTGGAATGAGTTACCAAGAGAAATGATGAATAATTTACCAAAAACTTTGAAAGAATTTAAAGATAAAATTTGTAGAGGACAAATGTAGGTGGGTGCAGGATAGGGGGAAGATGGGTGTGTAGGGGAATTGCCACCAGAGCCTGTGCTCCATTGCAATTAAATTAAATTAAAAAAAATTGTGACATGTTTACATATTTGAAAACAGAAGGTAGGGAAAATAAACCCCTAGCATACCAAAGTAGAAGGCAAAGGACTTGCAATGATACAAAACGAACACAGTTCACAAAATTGTGGCAGATTGCTTAAACATGCAGGAGGATTATATACAGTTAATGTTGAAAGGTGTCCACGTGTTTCATCTAAAGTTTTGTATAGTGGAATGGGAATTCAATATGTACATTTTGTTCAGTAACTATACTACTAGTTGTGGAAATAAGAATAACTAGATGACCCATGCAAAAATTTCGCAAATACAATGAGTATTAAGGTTGGGGTTTGTAATAGGATGCAAGAAGAATCGCATCATTTGCTTCAATTCTTTATTTATTTAGTGTAATAGGTACATAACAAAAGTTGACACCAGTGAAGCATTTTATTAATATCTCTGTGACATGTGCTACTACTATCTAGCAGTTTGGCTCTGAACTGTCTCATACGTGTGACATTCACAGTTATTACTTTTGCCTTTTAAAGGCCAAATTCCAAAAAATTCATTCTTAATTCATAATGTAGCCTGACTGGAGTTTTTGAAAGTTCAGGATGTCGAGTATGGCACATTAAGCCCATTTACAATTCCTAGAGCTATAGTTTTCTAGATAGGAAAATGATTTATAGCTCATTTTTCATATAAAATTTTGAGAGACGATTTTTTGGAAGATTTTGAAAATTGAGTACACCATGAAGTTAAGCTTTTGAAGAACACACTATGTCTAAATGAAAGGAGAGTTTTTTCTGTGCATGACACATCAATTGATTTTTGAATATATGCATTAGTTTGGCTGATATTTGAAAAACAAATAATAAAGATTCATCCGGAGATAGCAGCTTCCGGCAAAAGTTTTGAAAGCGTTCAGATTCTGAAGGGGAGGCGGTGAATTTGTAAAATGATGAAAAAACTATGAAAGAACTGTTATTACAGTTAGATAATGATGATAGAAAATTGTACATATAATCATTTAAAGCATATTTTGGAGCTGTAAGTTCAATAGGTCAAAAAATACATAAATTTTTGAAATTACACATCATATAACACTTCACTGTTAGAAAATAGTAATCAGGCAGATTTATACATCAAATGAAAGAGGAGCAAAAATAAATCATTCCAAAGGTTAGGCAACAAACGATACCATGACATAGTGTTCCCGGCAGCCATCTTAGAAAGTTATGCTTGCATGTGTAATAGTTGCAAGATCCACATGAAACTGTAAGCAGTTGGGGGTTCATGTGAGTTGGCCTGGCTCGATTATTTATCAGTACTTGCAATCACTTAATTTGGTTAAGATTTCCAATGCCTAAAGATTGTTCAACAAACTGTATAAATTTTCAAAAGAATATAGTGATCATTTTATTTTTCAATAGCAACACTAACTTTAATTTCTACGTACCTTTCATGATTGAGGTTATCCACTCTGGTGGTGACTGATTTTAAAAAGAACAATCTAATTTATTCAAAGGCAACGCATCACGGTTGGAGTTCAGCCGAAGCTATTAAGAGTAAATCCCAACTAACACTTCGTGTCTGACAATTTCTCGATTTCAGTTATATGTCAAGGGAGATAAATAGCTCGTGACAAAAAAATACACTATAGAAATAACGATAATTTTGTCCTTTATGGGTCTAATTCCAAAAAATTCCTTTCCTAAATATGATGTGACAATGGCAGAGACTTTAATCATTAAAGTGATACCTCTTTTATCAATATCAGTTAGATATGAAGGGAGATAAATGGCTTAGGGGACATCCATTAATTACGTGAGGTGAAATAGGGGGGGGGGGTCTGGCGAAATCTCACCAAATCTCACCAGGGGGGAGGGGGGGTCTATGGAAATCTCACGTGAGATTTTGCGAAAAATTTGGGGACAGTAGAGCCAAAAAAAAGGTCTACAATTTGCGCCAAAGTCGATTTTAGGAGGGTATTTCGTCAAAAAATTAGGGTATGACCTAAAAAAAAACTCTACAAAAGGTTCCAGGGCGATTTCTAGGGGGGTTCTCTCGGACCAGATCTCACCAGAAAGGGGGGGGGGGTCCCACCAGATCTCATGAAATCTCACCAGGGGAGAAGGGGGGGTCCAGAAATCCGGAAAAACACCTCACGTAATTTGTGGATTTGTGGATGCCCCCCTTATGACACAAAAACGTTGCAGAAATATTGATACTTTTGCCCTTCAAGGGTCAAATTCTGAAAAATTCCTGTCTTTATGATGTCACCAAAGCGGAGATATTAAACTTAATGATACTTTATTTTACAATTTCAGTTAGGTAGGTATCCATGGAGATAAATGACATGTGACACAAAAAACAGCATTTAAAAAATATTGAATTTTTTTTTTACCTGTAAGGGGTGAATTTGAAAAAAAATTACTTTCTTAAAATGTGATATGATCAAAGCAGATACCTTAATCCTTAAAATGATGGCTCATTTGTTGATTTTGGTTTGGTATGAAGGGAGATAATAGCTTGTGACAAAAAAAAAAAAAAAAAAAAAAAAAAAAAAAAAAACACCTTATAGAAATAATATATATGATTCACTTACAGTTATACTGTCATTCATAATCATGTTTAGAAATTGTTGATGGGATGAAAAACCCAATTTAAGTTCACAAGTGTGACGATCGTTTGGCCAGGCAGAAACATCTAGGAAGCACCATGATTCCAGGTGAGCAGGTGACAACCATGTTACCAAACCATCGTATTTAACAAAAACAGGAGTCTCTCCAAGTTGATCTGTACCAAGGCCAGCTGCGCTGTCAAAAGAAACAAAACTTGAGACAAATTTTACTGTTCTTTTATCATTTATTTTAGCTTACCTCTTTGTAGAAATGATAAAAAGGATACTATCAAACAAGGATGTAGAGAAGAACTGCCACTTGCACATGGCATGTGTGAGCATTGTAAACCTGTAATATAGAGTGAACGTTCTGGATGTTTTTGCCCATAGTAATGCTTTGAAATAAATGAATCTGATCTCCGAACTAACCATGTCACCAATTGAAACTGGAATGGTATACAGGGCTGGAAACTGAGTGAAAGTGCCATGGAAAGACAGCCAAGTATATGCTACAAATTATGCAACATGATCTCGTGTAGATGAAAGAGCCCACCGTAGATTTTGGACATGTGGAAGTTGGTTATGTTATAGTTGTTGTTTAAAGTGAATCCGTTATTTAAGCTGACAAGGGACAAATTGACTAAGAATCACAGGATATCATGGATCTTTTATCAGATTGTATTGCTGGACTATAGGACTGAGAATATGGAGCACTGCGATCAGTGTTAGGTAACCTGGGTCAGTGCTGATACGTACATTACTGTTTGTGAAAATTGCAACATTAAAAAGGAGATGTGTGATTACAATGAAATTACTTCCACAGGTTTGAGACGTGCCAATACACAAATGATTAGAAATGCAGAACTGTACATGCACTTTGACTGTGAGAATTCAGTATGGTATGAAGCCATCACATACTGCAATAAGACCCTCTAAAATATTGTGGCATGGAATGCTGGAGAACACACTGCAATGCGGTTTGTAGGTATGTCCACAAAGCATTAACAAAGTTGACTATTGACTATATCCCAAACATTTCCGAAGAGTGATATTCCAAGGAAATAAACAGGCCAGAGGAGCAGTGATACCAGTCATTCTTCAAAGAAGGATTGCATATTTCTCGCCGAATGTGGCCATACGTTGTCCTGCTAAAATATGGCATATGGAGCTGCTAGCAGAAGGGACAGTGCCTTGGATTCTAAATCTTCTTGATGAGTCAGTTGCTGTTCAGATTGCCCTTACTATGTAGGAGCCAAGGTCACATGTTATTGCCAGTGGCACCCAGAACTGTCATGCTGCTATGCCTCTCAACGGTCCAGTCTGTCCGATTGCATTCACCACGGTAGCTAACATGTACATGACCATTACTGTAGGACAAGTTGAAGTGAGACTCGATTAGGTTCACCATGGTAGCTAACACATACACGGTCATCGCTGTCGGAGAAGTTGAAGTGGGACTTGTCCGAAAACACTACATGTTGCCATTCAGCACGCTAGTGAGGGTGTTCACATGGCCATTGCAGACTGAGGAATTGAGGGTCTCTGACAATGGAAGCTGTCGCAATGCACGTACCACCAGTCCAGCCCTTAGGTGGTGTCGACAATCACTGCAGACATGTCCATAACTGTTGCAGTGCTTCAGTGTTCAGACAACACTGTGGACGAAGCTGTTCTCTTTGTTATGGCCATGCAGACAGAATGACTGTCCTCCCGTGCTGTGGTCACATTGTGTGATCCAGTACCATCTCGTCGCTGTGTACGACTCTCTTCTATCAGTTGGTTCTACACATGCACTACTGTTGTAGCAGAGTGCCCTGTACAAGCCACAATTCACAGTACGACATATCGGTTTCCCACAGACCACTCATTCTTCCACGTTCGAACTCGTTCACATGCTGATATTGTGCCCTTTGACTTCATCAAGGCATACCAGAACCTTCTTCTATGTCTTTATTTTATTGCTTTGCACCGATCAAGCAACACAAAAGGAGGTACTCTATGTTTATGTGAATGTCTCTCTCTGCAATCTTAATCACTTATTCTAGTTCCACTATTCTACACATCATTCAGTTTTGAGTAATTCAAACCATTCCTTCTGGGTACTGCAGTTTTCACCAACAGTGGTGTAGTTTCTATATATATATATTTTCCCCCATTGCCATTATCTTTTGCAGTCTTTCCACTTCTTCTCCACTCTCCTGTTACTCATTCATCCACAGGCTAAATGTTTTTGTTAAATATTTCTTCAGTTCTGGAAACCACTACTTCTTATAATTGTACTGATATCTGCCTTTGTTTCTGGTTGTTGGTTTAGCATCCATCACAATTATTGTTTCTGTAACAACAGAGTTTTCATCAATATGTTTTACGAAGATATCCAGCACATCCTCCCCTCCTGCCCTACCATCCTTATTCTTTGCCCTACCACTTGTATAAGCTTCCTTTATTCGCTAAGATATTTGCAAGTCTCCACTCCCTTGTATATTTAATTATGCCACTACTAGCACATGGGTAGTATATAGAAGTTATAACAACCCTTCTTGCTACTCTAAACTCTGAATATGCATTTAATTTCTTTCTGAGATCCTAATCTTATATCATCCGTACTTCTACTGTGGTGGGCAGGCTAGATCAGTATCTTTTCCTAATTCTAACAAATCAGGATCACCAGCAAACTAGTAATTTTGCTAACCAGTGTGCATACTCCTCCTCCTACTTCCTCTCTATGTGCTCACTCAGTATCCATTGGGGAAATCCTCACTCTGTTCAAATACTCCTACAGTTTACTATTAACAATCTGACAACTAATGTTGGCATATTGTCATTATCCTTTGCCTTCCATATTGCAACCCTCCTTTTATTGTTTTATCAACTTGACTTCTATAGTATTTGGAGTTTTTTCTAAAATTCAGACTAAAATTTACATACTTCAGCAAGAAAATATCTGGCTGCCAGATTTGATGATGGGGTAGGTACAATGTTGATATATTGCCATATGATTCTGGATTCCAAACAATTTTTTCGTCCTTCCATTTCTGAAACAAATAAGTTTTATTGGAGGAAAACAGTTAAAGTGAAGTAATAAATTTCGTGTTTGATTTCATCTTAAAAGATTTAGCCAAAACATGTATAAAATAATAATCATGCATAGAAAGTCAAAAGTATTTGAAACTTACCAATTTTACCATAGTATTCATGGACAACGTTGACTTCTTCTGATCCTGAATGTAAAATTGGACAAGTATATACTGCATTAATTATTTACAAATAAAAATGTTAAAAATATCTCATATATTGTCATATGTTATTTTTATAAAGAAAGTCAATGATTTTGACAACATATATGTTAGTTATATCATTGGAGATATTAGAACTTTCATTTAATACTGTTGATTTCACTATCAAATCAGTATTTAATTTTACCAAGCAAAGACTACTCACCACTTTCACATTTATAATTTTCAATTCAAGGTATACATCTGTTATCTGATCTTCTGATAGAACTGGTCGAGAATATGGATCATATGATGTTAGCAAATCCTTGTGCAGCATCTCTGTTGGAGTTATTTCATTTTTATTTTCTTGGTATTCTGGAAGGTGAACATCAAAAGGAACTCAGGTCCAACAGATCTCAAAAAGGAGATAGCTGTTAAGTACATCTTTGACACTTTATCTTTTCGGCATAATGAAGCTGAGTACACCTCACACAATTGAAGTCAAAATAAGAATTGTCATTTACACTCCATCCATGATACTATGTTCTGAACAGCTGATTCTACTAATTTATTTACTGCTGCCTGTGCAAATAACATGCAAAACTTATAAGGTATACAATTTTTGATATGGTATAAATTCGCAATGCTGTTATGTGTATTGCCTTGTAGTTTGAATGACAGAAATGGAATATGTTAAAGAGGCTTTACTAATTTTTGTATAAAGAATTAATTACTTTTGAAAAGACATATTTTAAAAAAAATGTTAATAGTATAACTTATAAAATCAGGACTAATTGATGATAAACCTTGGAAATTCCTTGTTACCTCTTTTTCAACAGTGTGTATATTTATTGCCCACAAATATTCCCTCTAAAAACTCCCAGACTATCGATTTCCAGCCATTTTAAGTGCTTATAGGTTGTAATACTTGTAGCAATGCAGAAATTAGCCAATATTATTGATTAAAGATAAACATAAGCAAATTATGTTATTATTAATTTAATTGTTATGGAGCTAACACTCTGGTGGCAATTCCCCTAGTCATTAATTACCCCATTTTATATTATTTTGCAAATTTTCTTTTGTATTTGCAGTGTTAAATCCCTCCCCCATTCACTTTTCTGCTTTACAAATTTTAATTTTAAATTCCCTAAGTGTTTTTGGTAAATTATTCATAATGTCACTAGGTAATTTTTTCTAATCCCTGACACCCCTACCAACAAAAGAAAACTTTCCCACTCCCTTATGCATGGTCACCTTTCCTCTTCCATGTACCATTCCTAATTCTTTGCCCAATATCCCTCCAAGCACCATCACAAACATCTGCCCTGCACTCTCTTCACTCTCCACCCTTACTTTAATAACTCCCAATCCAACTCCTTTATCATATCAGTTACTGACTGGGTTCTGCGATAATTTACACACCCTCCAACTCCTGTATTTGATAACAAACTATACCACCATATTCAACCAATGGTCTGACCAAGGTTTTGTAACCCAATTCCCTAACTTGAGGAGTTCCCTAATTTTGAGGAGCAGTAGAAATGAGAATGATGAACCATCAGGTATCAAAATCTGAAAAGATAATTAGATGAAATGAAAGAATTAATATACTTAGGAAGTGAAGTCACACGAGAGAGTTGAATCTTGCTTAACTGGTAGAAGCGAGATCAAAATATTGTGTGTCAAATTTTTTGGTTGCTGCAGCCCTCCTGCCTTCAACTTTTATAGGTGATGATTTTACATTCTCTTTTCTTTCAAATAATAAGATATAGGTACTAGAGAGATGGTTGGTAATGTTACCTGTAGTGTTACTGGGGCAGCCATACACCCACTTGCCAGTAACTTTGTACCAGGTGCTGAAACATATGTACTGGACAGCCAAAGGAAATGGATCCCGTGCATACAAAAATGGTGTATCAGAGCCACCTTTTCCAACTTCTATTAAGCCATTTGATAATTTGATCCAAAATGGCCTTTCTTCAGTTGCTGAGAGGGTGCCAAGTAATCTTGTATAGTTTAGGGAATTCTTTCTCTGCTGTCCACGAATAACACAAAAGGTATTAACACCAGCACCAAGCACTATTTCATACACTGGAGTTGAATAGGAAAGCAGAGTTGTTGGAGAGAGAAGAATGTGTGCATCACTAATGGCTTGTACATAAAACTTTATGAGCATGTAGTTTTCTTTATATTCAGCCATCTCTTTTATGGGATGAAAGTTGGTGTATCCATAAGTTTGTGTATATTCAGTCTTGCAGCCTGGATCAAAATCTGAAACAAATTAATTATATTAATGCTTTTTTTTTTACAGGTTTTTACAGTACTTTTTTTTTAAGTGCTTGGTGTTTCATTTACCTGGTGAACTGTTTATTATAGCTGAATGCCAAACTACAATCAGTAAGACTAAGGAAAGTGACAACATGATTGAATACTAAGTGAATATATAATACTGCTGTGTGGAGTAGACGGGCAGAGTTGCGTTACAGGAAGTAGCTTAGATACTGAGTTATCATATCATCCATGAAAGAATTTATCTTAATACTTTTTAAAGGAACAGTTTTCTTGTTTGATATAAAAGATGCCATAAATGTAATGTTAGATGTAGATTCATATGGCTAAATTGTTTCTTTTTATTTGTTGTTGGACATGTTTTAAAGCATTAGAATAGACAGTTGGAGAGTACTGAGTACTTAAAAGCAATGGGTGAAGCAGACATGGATTAAAAAAAATTATTTTATAGAAATTGTCCCAGAAATTTTAAAACCTTAATTGAATACCAATGCATCAAGTTATTAATCTTGTTTTGTATCCTGTGTTGTTGAAGTTTATCTATTCTAGGATTTAATAATGACAGTTAAACTGCTGTTATGCAATGTAAAAAGGAAAATGACCTCATCCTTCTTTATCATCTTAACATTTCTAATTATTTGGTCAAATGGTAATATTAAAAATTTTTGCTTCAAATTTTTCAGGTCTCAAGCAACATGGGTATGTCCAAGCTGGAGGTAAATGTGCAACGGTTGCTATCACGGTGTGAAGATCTGGCAAAGGGAGATAAAAAAGATTGGAGATTGGACAAGGTAGATTATTTTTCAATTTGTACCTTTATAAAACCTATGAAATTGTGCACAGTTTCTTTTGTAATTGGGAGGTAACCATAAACTTCATAGTAAATGTTTTCAGCAAATACCACCTTCATGTTAAATAAAAATAATATTGCAAGTAACATCTTTCATATCTGTTTTAAACTTGTAAATACGTATGTAGGTAAGGCAGTAATTCTTCTCTCTATTTTTCAGTATATTGTTGCTCTTGATGAAATGATTTCTACTCTTCAAAAACAACCAAAGTAAGTGAAAAATTAGAACCTGCTTAACATACAGCATAGATACAATCTCTAAATTCTGTGTTATTGCAATGAGTCTATAGAGACCATTACCTACATTTATAGCAGGCAATAAAAACCTGCAGTTGATTTATGCTACTGGTACTTTTAACCTATACAGCAATGTTTGGAGAAAATAAGATTGTAGTAATTACTATACTGATTTTTTTTTCTCATTTTATATGACATTTGGTCTTGTGACCTTACAGCTATGGTCAGAAACACAATATGAGTTGAAACATACCCTAAATAAAACAATGAAAGCACCTTCTTTTGGTTACAGTTGGTGCTATTTGTTGCAATAAGTAGAGTTCAGGAGGTGATGACACACTATGTCATATTTTGCTATGACACATAAATTTGATTATACATTTCTATCTCTCTTTCTCACTCTGAAATGCTGACTTCAGAAATATCGTTAAGAACTATTTTTAATTAGTTTCAGTTTCAGTGAAAACATTTGTTACTATTGCTACTCATTTGTCACTCCTTGAAACTTTTGCAGTCATTATTACTCTGAAAGATCTCTATGTAAATTACATTTAAGTTAATTTGATTCTTGGCTGCCCGGGTGGCGCCGCATAATGTTTCTTGAAACATGACGTGGCCCCACCCGGACAGCCAAGAATCAACTGAATCTGGCCACGGAAACCTACGATATACATTTAAGTTAATTTTTTTTAATTAAAGAGAGAAAAAATGATGTACAGTAGAACACCAATTATCCAAACTCCGACTATCTGAATTGCTATTTTTAATTAAGTGGATGGAATGTCAGGCCGAGTGTGACCACATGCAACTTCTCAATGTCAAGCGGTTGCTTAAGTTTCTTGCCCGAAAACGAACGAGTACAGTCAAACAGGTTGCTTTGACCGAGATTTTCAGCAAGCAATGACTTTTTTCACAGTACAGTATGTACATACTGTACTAATGTACAGCACTTGTAAGTGCACTTAACATGTAAAAGTGTGGCCTTTTGATTTAATTAATTAAAACATCTTTTTCTTTATAGTTTTTTCTCCCATTTTCAACATACATACAGTAATTAATTAAAATAGACCCTTTTTCTAAAAAATCTAATTATCTGAATTTTTGATTATCCTAATGGGGTCTGGTCTCAATTGATTCATGTAATTGGAGTTATAGTGTACGTATAGTAATGAATAAAATCTTATTTTCTCTGAATGTATGCCATATAGTGTTAAGGCACTAGTGGTATGTATCAGCTGAACTGATTTTTTTAAATTGTGCTCGAGAACATGCTTTGTTGGCAATTTCCCTAGTCATCTAATTACCCCTTTTTTAGTTACAGTAGAACTCCAATTATCCGAACTCTGATTATCCATATCGCTGATTATCCGAATCGCTTTTTTAATCAAGACAGAAACGTACTGCGAAAAGGCTTCCCCTCTTTTATAAAAACCAACCCAAAGTTCGGATGACTGCAGCATTGTTTACTGAGTTGAACGGCGAAATTTTAATCCCTGAAGTGCAAAAATACGAAAACAACCCTTGGAAACAAAGGCATTTTCAAGATACATACAATAATTAATTAAAATAGACCCTTTTTCTGAAAAAATCTGATTATCCGAATTTTTTATTATCCAAATGGGGTCCAGTCCCAACTGATTCGGATAATTGGAGTTCTACTGTATTATTATCTCATATACTGTAAGTGTTAAACTTCTCCACTATTTGCCATTTACAAATTTTAAATTTAAATTCCTTCAGAGTTTTTGGTAAATTATTAATCACCTCCCTTGGTAATTTATTCCAATTTTGGACATCCTTTCCCACAAAAGAAAATTTTCCCATTCTCTAATCACTTTTTAGTGTATTACAGATTGTCCTGTTTCATTCCATATAGTTTTCATTTTATTCCTGGAATTCTTTATTTTCTCTGTTACATACATGTTCTTGGCCTCCCTGGCAAGAAGGGAACTTTACATACTGCCTCTTATATTAAGTAATAGTTTTAATTTAATACATTCACATTAAAGATAAATGCAAATGATAAAGAGAGCATCAGTCACATACTGTAGTATAAAAACTCACTATAACATAGTGCCACGGCCATGATAACTTCCTGCTTATTTGTAGATGGTTATGCCTGAATATTTTTACGTTTATTATATTTTGATGCTGTGACAGCAGTTACTTAGCTATCATCCTTTCCTTCCTTTATAATTGATTCTAATTTCTGTACAGCAAACCCTGCAAAGAAACCATGGCTGAATACATCAGAAGAATGGTCTTCTTGAAAGGCTTAACAGAAACTAGTAAACTGGTAAGCAAACTAATTTTATTCACTTGACATTTAATGTGATAACAGATTATAAAAAGAATTATGCCACTAATGTTCTTTGTTTTTAAAAATTACTGATTATTGCAAATTACTGATATTGTATCACTCTGCCATAAATAGTTAAAACTGATTGAGTGTGTGTATAAAAACGGGTAATCCTGGCAATAGGTATATGCTACTTAAGACTTGGGTGTAAGATGTCTCACATATTCTGCTCTATAACTTTGGGATGGCACCCTTCAGTGTTTCGCCAAGCAACTTCTGATGCAGCATCAGGGGCCTAGAAAACATGTTTTTGGCAAAATGATGTACTACTGAAGTAATAGATCAGTTAAACAAAGTAATTGTTAATGTGTAATTGTTCCTATAGGAAAACCCCACCTAAGTTCCTTTATCTCACTGTCGGCCATTAGATACTGATGGTAAAGTGTGGTGATTATCCATCCAGTGTTGTCATAGTAATTTTAGTGGGCCCATGAACTCATTGACTTTCTGACCCTGTAGTTCCAAGCCTAGAAAATTTTTATTGCTTGCACTAAATTTTCAGATCTAGTTGTTCTTCATTCTTGCTGCTCTGTAAGATATACATTTGTTCTAATTTTGTTGGAAGTATATATAGCCAGGAAATAATAGGTGCTGGGTAGTGAAAATAAATTACAAATTAGGATAGGAAAATGAACCACCACTCACCTTAGATGATGGTTGCATGGCGTAAACACATAAAAAAGACAAGAACAAGAATAACGTTGTATATTTCGGGTCTTGGCCCTTTGTCAACAGGAGAACATTATGGAGGTTGGATGCTGTAGGAGACTGTTTTACAGGAACATTCAAACAGAGGATGGGCAGAGGGGGATAGTGACTTAGAGCTAGTGCCTGACCAATGCAGAATGTTGCAAAAAGAGCAGAATAATACAGTAAAATCTTCAAGCAAAAATAAATAAGTAAACAAAATAAAATCAAACAAAAATCAAAGAATCTATGCAATTAAACATCACCTCTTGTATATGAAGGTTCAATTTAGACAGTGGGGATGGTGGCAAGAAGGGGATTGAGGGAAGGAAAAGTACTGACTGTGTATTATCTCAAATTGAGAACAGGAGGTTGCCTTGCGCCCAGTTTGTATTGGTAGTCCAGCTCCCACCTTCTGAGTTCAGAGGAGCTGCTGTTGTTTGGGAGGACTCTGAAAGCATGGACTGTGAAACAAGAATTAAAATTATTGGTGTCATGGGAGATGGCATGGGCAGCTACTGGATGTTTTAACTTCCGAGTGAGGACTGTCTGTCGGTGGCCATTCATTCTTATGGCTAATGGATTAGTAGTAGTAGAAAACCAGGCAGCATTTGCAGGTTAGCTGGTATATTACATGGGAGGTTTCACAGATGGCATGTCCTGTGATAGGAAAGCTGTCGGTTTGGTGAAAGTGGTGGAGACATGGTGTTTGTCGCACGTCTTACAGCCGGGTCTATTGCATGGGAAAGATCCTTGATGTTGTCTGATGAGATGAGGAAGACTGTGTTTGTGGACTAGGAGTTGCCTGAGGTTGAGAGCCCTGCTGAAACAAGATGTGGGAAGGCCAGGGAGGATTTTTGGAAGAATGAATCTCATTTCTGGGCAGGCTAGCAGAAATTATATCCCTGCCAAAGAATTCTATTGTTCGAGGTAAGTGGTGGTTCATTTTGCTATCCTATTTTGTAATTCCTATTTGTTTCATAACACCTATTATTTCCTGGTTATGATATATATATTCTGTGAGACAGTCTCCTACAACACCCACCCTTCATAATATTATCCTGTTGACAAAGGAGAAACCCAAAATATACTATGTTATTTGTGTTCTTGTCCTTTTTTATGTGTTCATGCCATGCAACCCTCACCATCTAAGGTAAATAGCGGTTCATGTTGCTATCCTGTTTTGTAATTCCTTTTTGCTACTTAGCACTTATTATTTCCTGGTTATTATATATATTTTTTAAGAAATTTCACATAAAGTTCTTGAATTAGTGCTGTTCTTATTTAGTTTACCCATAAAAGGATTATTAAGTTGTTTGTCGGCCAAATATCTCATTGCATTTCCATGCAAAGGTTTTAGCTGCTTCAAACCAAGTCGTCATTAACTGTTTGAATGACTGACATGTGACACATTCTTACAGTATATCAACTGTCTTAACAGTCTTGTTATTCTGGCAGTCTTGGAGGGAATTTTCTGCCTTAGTTGTGATCTGTTTAACTGTTGACTTGCCAACTCCATTACATGAGGCACCAGCATGCATCCTCAGAAACAGATTGATGTCCTGCATTGTGTTACATGTTTTAAATTCTTGACAATTATTTTTTGTTTATTTTATTTTTTATTTGCAAGATTGTTGATATATTGGGTTGCTGCTTATTTTCATTGCTTTGAATTATCTTCCTTCTCATTATAATTATTTTATATATAGGTCCTGTAAACACTAATTACACTTGCAAATGATGGGTTCATCAGGATGAGGCAGGTGAATATTATCTGTAATTGAGGCACAGGAGGCGAGAGAGGTGGGGGGGACATATGTGATGTTCAAAATGTGTTGTTATGTCATTTAACCCTGCAGTGGACGCGCTCTGAAAAGTCCCATTAGAAATGGCTTGAGTGGACTACATATGTAATCCACGCGACCACTGCAGGGTTAATGGTAATTTGCTCTTAAGAGCATAGTTAAATATATAAATATCAATTTTTAAGATTAATTTAAATTTAATGCCAGACACAATAATAATTATTTATTATTGATTTTTGAAAATGTGGAAATTTTGAGTATCCTTGTGTTTTTGTGAATCTGCACCATCCTTCCTGAGGAATCGTTTCTGGCTCTGTTCTTATTTAAATTCAATTATTGCTCTTTCTGTTAACCCAAAATACAGTATTTAACAATGCTGCAGTTTTATTATTATTTTATAAATGATATATCCAATTTCAAAATGTATATGCAAGCTAAAATGAGACTTCATGATAGATGAATTGTGATGTAATGTGTGTAGTAAATAAGAATTAGTAGTGTAGAATAGAACTGGTTGCATAATTTAGTGGTTGCTCTGTAGTTTTCATAAGATAATAAAGGAAGAAAGATCAGAAAGAAAAGATTCTTCATTCATTGAGTTGGCTGTTGAGCTGCATCAGGTTTGATTGTGGTAGTGTTTCGTCAAGAGCCATTGGGGTATCTTCTAGGGTGAGTCATGTGTGCGTGGGGCACTTTTTGTTGTGACAGTTGAAAAACTGAAATTGAAAATGTTGTTGGATTTGAATCATTAGTGCTTTAACACAACTTTTTGTGGTTCATTTCTGCATTGCTTCTTGTCCCCCCCCCCCCTTTTGTATTAAAATAATCATTGTAAGTATTGAACTTCCATTTTTATGGTTTTTTATTTATTTCTCGTGTCCAGGATGAATAAAATTAAAAGAAAAAGTAAAACATAAATATTATTAACTACTAGCATTTGTAGAGAGTGCAAAACCATTATAAAAAAATTATCTTCCTCATGGACAATAGCTCACATTCAGTATTCATATTATTTTGTATTTATTTCTTGTGTGTGTCCATCACCAGGCTATACATCTCCTTTTGTAAACCTCAATTTGTTTTATCATTTCATTTATATAACAGAACCTTCCTTTGTAGTTATTGCATTAAAATAATACAATGATAGCTAAAAAAAACCATCACTCCAACAGGATGGTGTCCAAACTGATAACAGATCACAAATAGAACGAATTGGGAGGGTCATTAGAGTTTTCTGGTATGAGCTATTCATTGGCCAATGAAGAGAACGAGATGGATACTGGATATTTTTGTAAGTATCTTCTATAATACTTATAAGAAAAACCTTTTTGGCCTTGTTGTCTACAGTATTTTGCAGTAGTCAAATTTTGATAACCAATACAATAACAATTTGTGATTTAATGGAGTAGTTACTTTACTACACCATTTAATTCCAAGTTAATTTTGGAAATTTTAATTCTTCTTAGCGAGTTTTGTCTGATACTGTTTGTTGAAATAGAAGAATGAAATGGAAATTCCACCTCAATCTTTAAATATTAAATTCATTTCAAATCAAATGCAGATATTCTGTAACATATCATTTTTTGGATACAATATAAACTGTATTTATAGCATGATATCAAAAATGATATTGGTGCAAATCAAATAAATATAATAAAGACCAAAAAATTATTGTGAATCAAGTGAAAGTTATTCTTGTGCCCTGATTGTGGATTCTTTCATTTTTAAAACTAAATCAAACACATAAAATATTTTGGTTAAACATATTATTGTAAGGCTTGAAAGTTTATATTTAAAAAAAAATGACAACATATTTTCCAAATTTAAAATCTGTAATGAAGGGCGGGGAAAGTAAAGCCAACACCTACCATTGATAAAGGCAGTAGGACAGCCATGAACACATATTACAAACCGAGCGTGGTGGTGTAACGGCTAGCGTTCTGGCCTCGCATTCGGGAGGACGGTGGTTCGAATCCCCGTCTGGGCATCCAGATTTGGGTTTTCCATGGTTTCCCAAATCACTCCAGGCAAATGCCAGGATGCTTCCTTCATTAGCCATGGCCGAATTCCTTCCCATTCCTTGCCCCCCATCCTTTCCCGTCTCTAAAGACCTCGCTGTTAGAGAGACGTAAAGCAGATTAAAAAAAAAAAAAAAAAAAAACATATTACAATATTTCGGTAGTAAACCTTAATCATGTGAGTAGATTTGACATGCAGTTTAGAGATTCTAATGTCAGATAGGCAGGGATGGGGGAAGGAAAATACTGAATCGATATTTGTTAGCTATGGGGAAATAGTGTTGCTGGAGACAATGCCAAATTTATGGGGAGGCAAATTGACGTGCTTGCTCTGGGTTGCAAAATTGTTTTTAAAGGGGTGGTAAATGGAAAATTTCCGAAAATATAAACAGAATTTAAGAAAGTGATAATATAAAATTAAAATTATATAGACATGAATAAATAATAATAATAATAATAATAAGTGATGGGTTTGCTGTAAGGGTCTTAGCATATGTTGAGGCTCAGGGGGATGTCTGGAGTCAAGGATATAATGCTTAGCTGGTTCCCATCTGCAGAATTCAGAGGGGTTTTGGAATCTGGGAATATGAGATCCCTCACTGTAAAACATTTATTTAAGTTGATTAAATTGTTAGAACTGGCATTGGCTACCAGTAGAAGATCAAGGTTGCTGGTGTGAACTGTTTGCCTTTGGCCTTTCATTCTGATGGAAAGTTCATCAGTGGTGAAGCCACAATTACAAATTTCTAAGTTGAAGGATTCAGGAATTAAGAGGTTGAGATAGAAAGATGGACAAATGAGAGATTTATTAAGAGTTCCATCTTGATCGAGTGATGTCTTTGTTGTACTATAGTTCTGTTCAGTCCTTGATTCACCAACACTGGATATAATACAAGTACTTTAAGATAAAGTAGCCAATCCATGTCAAAATTAAGTTCTATATAGTCTTATATTTGCCAAAGTCTTTCTCAGACAATTGTGTATGGTCTAAAATCTAGCCAAGCTGCTAAGTATGCAACTTCATGAAATTCAAGAAGTTAGAATTTGAACAAGTAATAAGGGTTTGATGGAAACAAAAGGTCATAATTAAAAATATATTTAAAGATAGAAAAATTATTGCTTACGACAGCACACAAAACCTTTGTGGCCAGAAGAACTTGAAATGTTGGAATCCAGGAAAACGTGTTGTTCTCTGTTTGTATTTTTATGTATGTATATTAGCCTTCAATCACCTGTGGTAGGTGAAGGTTTCTTTCTCTATCCCACTGAAATGTGAATATGTGTGATATTACTTAACATATAAATAATAAATTAAAATGGAATGTCAGCTACCAAATATGGCAAGTTTGGTGCAGATTCACAAAAAAATACACCGAGTAACTCAAAATAATGGAAATTTTGTCATTGCAGAACCGTTTTATTATTATTATCTAACATGAAAATAAGAATAGTGACAAAGTATTGCAGAAAATTAGTGCAGTTCATACACAGTTTCATACATTGTTAATGAAAAATAAAGTGCAACATGCTTGTTACAAAAAGTAGGAAAAGGCATTTTTTTTATCAAAACTCAAATACAAACATGATACCACTATGAGAGTTGAAATTTGTGTCATTAAGCCATCAAAAACAGATGCTCTGGCATTATTCACTTATATTTCACTATAATTATTCAAGTTTGTAAAAATGGCTTTCCATAACAATGTAACCTATGGAATTGATTTTTTGAAATTTTATTTTAAACCATTCACAGACAGAAAATCATAATTTGCACTGACATAAGATTATTAAGTCAGAAATGAATCTGCAGGTTTAAACAAAAACTCATTGCAATTGTCACCATCAGGCAAATTTTTCATCCATGTAAAGTGTTACCTGTGGTAAGCTTGCTAATAAACAGATCTGCATAATGATAGCTTTCTTCTCAAGTACACACCAATACATGAAATTTGATCACTATCTGCAAACAGTTATAGGTTTATCCAATATTTTGTAAATATATTTACTAGCTAAAAGCATGGCTTTGTGGTGGCTCGCGAAGTTTTGTTATAAAAATATTATATACAATTAAACAAATTAAATAATAATCATAAGGATTTAAAAATTTTAAACTTTGCAAACTATCATCAAAATCCGTGTTTTAGTTTGTTAAAAAAAAAAGGAATGTTTATAACAAGACACAATCTTCAAATATTTAAAATATACATTTATTTAATTTGTTTTTAATCAGATACAAAATTTCTTATTCAAGTTTCTTCCTGTTTTCACCATTTTAACATACTTGAATTTTTAATATTACTAATTCTGTCGTAAGAAATTTTTTTATTTAATGCTAGGCTATCTAAATTTTTTACTGTCTATAACGCAACATATGTTAAACCAACAGAAGTTTCTTTTTCTCCAATATCCAGTGTTAAATCTTGAACTTTATGAATTGTGACTGTGGAAGCTAACTGTAATAGATTTTTTTTTTTTTTTTCACAGCTGATATTCTGTGTTTTACAAAATTTAGTTGTAAGTGGAATTGGATCACAACCACTATTTTCATAAGTTGCATGAATATAATTTTTGAAATGGACAATTACCACTCAAATATATATGCTAATAAAAATTATTAGGGTAATGGAAACAAAGAAACTGCCATTAGGCACTGAAAATAAGATAGGATAAGGGGGGGGGGGGATCAGATACCCATCACTTACCACAGATGAAGGCAGGAGGGCGAGACAAACACGTAAAAACACAAAAAATAAACACAAATGCACAATATTTTGGCATGAGCCTTAATCGTGTGAGAGGCAAGACTTATGACAGGGGGAAAGATGTGGTCACATTCCGACCCGCCACATGAATGAAACAAAGGCGGAACCCACGCGGTGGTGGTGGAATTTGCTGGGGGTGGGGGGATAAGGTTGACCAGTGATAAATGTGAAACAAAATAATCTTTGTCTAGTATAATTAAAAAAGAAATTGTTATAATTTAATTTAGATCAGTTATAAGTGAAAATAAATGGATATATATATATATACACATAAATGAACCACCACTTACCTTTGATGATGGTATCATGGGTAAACACATAAAAAAACACAAAACGCAGGAAAAACAAAGAATATTTTGAGACTTGGCTCTTTGTCAACAGGAGAAAATGAAGGAGGGAGGATGGTGTGGGAGACTGTTTCACAGAAAGGCCGTTAGTCAGGAACATGGTGGGGGTAAATGAACAGGGCAGGGAGAGGGGAACAGTGAATTGGAGCTAGTACGTGAGAATGCCAAATGCGGAAAAATATATTCAAATGTTCATAACATAAATTTGAGAATGTAAAAATAAACAAACAAATAAATAAATAAATAAAATAAAATTGAAAAATATAATGATAATAATAATAAAAGAATCAATGTAGTTAAACATCACCTCTGGTATGTGGTGGTTCAATATACTGTAGACAGTGGGCATGGATGCATGTAGAGGGTAGAGGGAAAGAAAAGTACTAACTGGGTATTATCTCAAATTAAGACCAGGAGGTTGCCTTGTGCCTAGTTTGTATTGGTAGGCAAGTTCCCACCTTCTGAGTTCAGAGGAGCTGCTGCTGTTTGGGAGGACTCTGATGGCATGGACCTGTGAAATAAGAATTGAAATTATTAGTGTCATGGGAGATGGCATGGGCAGCTACTGGATGTTTTGGATTCTGAGTGAAAACTGTCTGACAGTGGCCATTCATTCTAATGGCTAACGGATTGGTAGTCAAACCTATGTAAGAAGCCAGGCAGTGTTTGTAGGTTAGCTGGTATATTACGTGGGATGTTTCACAGGTGGCGTGTCCTATGATAGGAAAGTTCTTGCCAGTGATAGGGTTAGTGAAAGTGGTGGAGGAATGGTGAATGTCACACATCTTACAGCGGGGTGTATTACATGGGAAGGATCCTTGGGGCTGTCTGATGGGACGAGGAAGACTGTGTTTGTGGACTAGTAGCTGGCTGAGGTTGGGAGGCCTGCTGAAACAAGTTCTCGGAGGGCCAGGGAGGATTTTTGGAAGAATGGATCTCATTTCTGGACAGGTCAGTAGGAAATCATAACCCTGCCGAAGGATTTTGTTGATGGATTCAAGGCCAGGGAAGTACAAGGCGCATTCAAGTTCTAAGGCCTCCGATTTTTTTTCTAATTAACTATTCACCTGAAATCGATGAAACTGGCGTTACTTCTCGACGTAATCGCCCTGCAGACGTACACATTTTTCACAACGCTGATGCTATGATTCCATGGCAGCAGCGAAGGCTTCTTTAGGAGTCTGTTTTGACCACTGGAAAATCGCTGAGGCAATAGCAGCACGGCTGGTGAATGTGCGGCCACGGAGAGTGTCTTTCATTGTTGGAAAAAGCCAAAAGTCACTAGGAGCCAGGTCAGATGTGTAGGGAGCATGTGGAATCACTTGAAAGTTGTTATCATGAAGAAACTGTTGCGTAACGTTAGCTCGATGCGCGGGTGCGTTGTCTTGGTGAAACAGCACACGCGCAGCCTTTCCCGGACGTTTTTGTTGCAGTGCAGGAAGAAATTTGTTCTTCAAAACATTTTCGTAGGATGCACCTGTTTACCGTAGTGCCCTTTGGAACGCAATGGGTAAGGATTACGCCCTCGCTGTCCCAGAACATGGACACCATCATTTTTTCAGCACTGGCGGTTACCCGAAATTTTTTTGGTGGCGGTGAATCTGTGTGCTTCCATTGAGCTGACTGACGCTTTGTTTCTGGATTGAAAAATGGTATCCATGTCTCATCCATTGTCACAACCGACGAAAAGGAAGTCCCATTCATGCTGTCGTTGCTCGTCAACATTGCTTGGCAACATGCCACACGGGCAGCCTTGTGGTCGTCCGTCAGCATTCGTGGCACCCACCTTGATGACACTTTTCACATTTTCAGGTCGTCATGCAGGATTGTGTGCACAGAACCCACGGAAATGCTAACACTGGAGGCGATCTGTTCAACAGTCATTCGGCGATCCCCCAAAACAATTCTCTCCACTTTCTGGATCATGTCGTCAGACCGGCTTGTGCGAGCCCGAGGTTGTTTCGGTTTGTTGTCACATGATGTTCTGCCTTCATTAAACTGTTGCACCCACGAGCGCACTTTCAACACATCCATAACTCCATCACCACATGTCTCCTTAGCTGTCGATGAATTTCAATTGGTTTCACACCTCGCAAATTCAGAAAACGAATGATTGCACGCTGTTCAAGTAAGGAAAACCTCGCCATTTTAAGTATCTAAAACAGTTCTCATTCTCGCCGCTGGTGGTAAAATTCCATCTGCCGTACGGTGCTGCCATCTCTGGGACGTATTGACAATGAATGCGGCCTCATTTTAAAACAATGCGCATGTTTCTATCTCTTTCCAGTCTGGAGAAAAAAAATCGGAGGCCTTTGAACTTGAATGCACCTCGTATTGTGTAACCAGGACTGGGGTTTGGAACATTCAATACGTAGAGCAGGTTGCAATGTGGCTCATGAAAGTTGCTTGTGAACCAAAGCTGGGGGATAATTGCGGGATACCAGTGCTTGTGAGATGTTGTTTGAATATTCCATAAGGGATTTCTGATTGGAGCATATACGTCTGCCTCGAATGCCAAGACTGTAGGGGAGGGAACGTTTGGTATGAAACTGAATTTCACATGGACCTACTCCCACACCCAGGCTACATTCTTGGATGTGGACTTGTCCATTTCCAATGGCCACCTCAGCACCTCCGTCCACACCAAATCCACCAACTCACAACAGTACCTCCATTTTGACAGCTGCCATCCATTTAATACCAAATAGGAGATCAAATAGCAATAAACAAAATATTGCCCGGGTTGTGGGATCGAACTGAGTACTCCCCCCCTCCCCCCACTCAGGAACACACCGCCTGAACACGCACGGCTAAATCGATCCTGTTAACAAACAGTTTTCCGTAGCAATATAACTCATTTAAGCACAATTTTTACACTTTTTAATCCCCGATTTCTATTAAACGGAGGTCTACCAGGCAGAACTGCTTCATGGCGAGAAACCAGAGGTTACCTACTAATTTACCATACTTGTTCTACGAAAGCGATTTCCACACTGAAGACAGCATGCATGAATAAAAATAATTATAATTAATTAATTTTTTTAATTTTTTTGCACATGTAATGATTGATATCACATTTAGAATTGACTTTGAATTAGTATGTTCAATTTCACATCTTGAGGAGCAGCAGCTTTTTCAAAAAGTTTACCTACCACTAAAGTGCACAAATCGTCTCCTAGTGTAAGGACTCACTTCGCTCGCCCTAATCACAGCTTCATAAAAAATAGAGTAACCTAAGGCAGATGTTAATTAAATCCTTTCACCTTGGATATAAACCCAGTAATTTCAGGTTTTTATTAGTCTTTTTCGTGCTTCAATTTCTACTTGTCTTTTTGATATTCAAATCAGGTAGTAAATTTTGTCTGGTACTAAAATTTCTTGAACTTTTTTTTCTGTAGACTAGTCCTGTAGAAAAAGCAGTCGCAGTTCAGCTTCTTCCGCATGGGAGTGCAACTGCTTCTGACATAGCAATCAAGCAAATACACCAAAAAACTACATCAAAATACAATATAGAATTAAGAGAACAGCTCTTTCAAACAGAAAAAGGTATGTAATTATTATATTTGTAAGCAGTAGAAATTTTTTGTTATTATTATTATAATTTTATGACTAATAATTATGGGATTTTTTTTTTTATATAGGAGCAGAAGGTGATATTAGACAGAGAAAGCAAAAGAGTACTGGCAAAGATTTAGACGAGTTACTGAAACTACACCATTCAATGCAAGAAAAAATTGCTGAAGATATGCTCATCCTTGCTCGTAACTTAAAACATCAATCACAGTTGGCTGGTACTATCATTAATAAGGATAAAGAGGTATTAAAAGGCACCAATTAACAGTGATTATAAAAATATCAATCTTCAGATATGGCAGGGTATCACTAATTGCAGTCAATTGATTATATGGAAGCTTAGGAAGAAAATAACCCGTTATTTATCACAGATGGTGACAGGATGGTCAGGATGAACACAAAAACATGAACACATACTATATAATAAAACTGTAACAGAGTTGTGTGTATATATTAAATTTATTTCAAAAAGAGTGATTGCAATGTATACTGTTGTTGATAGAGATGCCCAAAATGTAAATTTAGAATTTCCAGTTTGCACACAGGGGTGTAATGGCTATAAGTAATAATTTACAGTCTAGCTTCCTGATATATAAAATCCTATATGTGAGTAAACAGTATCATCACTGACAAAACACTTGACATATTCAGTCATATTCATAGTGTTATTGAGGTGGATTGTTAGGTTTTTAGGTTAATTCCAATATATATTACAGTAGTGTAACTTCTACATACCACACTGAGATGCAATTATATTTTGTCAACTGTGATTTTGTCAGGCTGATTTTGCTCATACTTGCAGTAAATGTTTGTCGGTCAACAAGAAATTTAGTATCCTCAGCATTGGGTAGATGAAATAGGGTATATTTCATTTTGATGTGAGATTGGAAAGTTGATAAAGATGAAAGTTTCCACAAATAAGTAAACATTTTTTGTTGAATGTGATTCACACATCATATTAGCTTCTTGCCCCATTGGTGTTAATTATGACATAATCGGTTTCAAGAGGAAGGATCTTACATGAAAGAAGTTGCTGGCAATATCAAAAATTTCTTTAATAGTTTATCTGAATTAGCAGCACAAATCTCAAATTCCACATGGACAAAGTCGCAAGTACAGCTAGTGCCATATAAATTTCATGTATCATTCAGTGGTCCCTCTGCTCCCATTGTATTCTTCATGAACTTGTCTTTAGTTTCCCTGTTTGTTGCTATTAATTCTGTTTTTGTTTCATGTGTTCTCTACTGCTGTCTTTTAATTCTGTTGTTCTCTTCTAATCAACCTGTTTAGTCTACTAATCTCCCTCTTATTGTATATAGATTCTGTGTTTATATTTATTTTTGTTTTGGAACAAAAATTTCTTCCCTGTTTTTAATATCTCCTTGAACTATTCCCACATTGACTCCACTTTCCTTGATGATCTATTGGATTTTTCACATTTATATTACATTTATTCCAGGTCATAGGAAAATCGTCCTTGACCGCTGATAAGAATTTAAGTCACTTAAAAGTTGAGTCTGAAAGATTACAAGAACATAGCCGAAGAGCTTGGAAATGTTGGCTGTGGCTTATGATTGCCATCGTAATGTCAGTGTTTGTTTGTGAGTACTGAAATTTACATTCATTCATCACAAGAGTTTAATCAGATATAGATAGTGCATTTTTTTAAAACAATACCATCTTATGATTTGTACTTACTTCTTATTTGCTTCACTGTTATATTTGTGAAAAGGTCTCATTTTTCTTCGTCAGATAAATTGAAAATTCTAATGCACCTAATAATCCTTAGAAGTGGGTACAATTTACTCTCCTGTAATATGTGCACTTCTAAAATTATAAGTGAATGCCAAAGTCAGTAAAAATGCTTAAGCAAACTGAATATTTGAAAGGTATCTAGGATAAAAATCATATACAAATCAAGAGTAGGATGAGGTGAGTTGTTAATCAGGTTAACATATCATTTGGAACTAACGAGCAAGAATTCATTAATGGTCAGACATAAATAGAGCACTGGAATGGAAATACAAAATTTCTGTAGACATTGTTAAAAGGGCTCCTCACAAAACTGCCAAAGTAGGTTATGATAAATTAGGGAATATTTTAGTTTTGTCATGAGCTACCAGTAAAATAATGTGGGGGGGGGGGGGGGGAGAATTCTCAAACTGTAGATAGCTGGAAATCAGTTGTGTGCGTATAGATGTAGCAGTAAACAGGATAAAAGCAGGACCACTGTATAGCAAGAATTCAATGTTAATATGATTAGTATTTATGAAATTAGAAAAAAGGGGGAGAGGTTAAATTTGGTGTAAATAATCTTCTGAAATTTTGATTAATTAGTGTAATTCACGAAGACTAAAGTTATAAAATATGTTTTTAACAAGGTGAGATGAGATTTTTTCTGGTAGGCAGTTATGCTAGCTTCCATGATGCTGAAGTCATATAATACGAATCCATTCTTGTCAGCACAATATATCGTGATCCTGTGCCAGATAGATCACATATTGAATTTGTTACTCAGTTTTTCGGTTGGAGTATTAAAAACACTGGTAGAAAAAATATGATCAGGTGTAAGCAGCACATGTGACAGATACATAGAAAATGTTGGTTTATGAAATAGCATCCAATTGGAAAATTGTATGAGAATATCTAACACCTTCGGGAAAAGAGACTTGCCTTCTTTGTAGATGATGCCACTACGGTGGAAAAAAGTAAGAAGATGATCCCAGAAGATGGTAACCATTGAACATGTCAAGACTGAAATTGGTGTTAGTTATGGATACATCTGGAATGTCACATTTTTTGCAGCTTCATAGTGTTGACAAGATCTATGTCACTGTTGCCTTTTTTTTTTTTTTTTTTTTTTTTTTTTTTTTTTTTTTTTTTTTTTGAAAGAATGAGTGTGGAAATTTAGGCCTGAAACCTGTTGCTATGATGTGCATACACAGGGGCAAAGAGTAAAGTAATACATATTTCTGCAATCTGGTATGTTGAGGAACTGGAGTTGAAGTGTTGGTGTTGGTAACCAGTTCACTGGACTACTGTCAGTGCGTCCATTTTGAAAATAAGTCAGCTGGGATTCACCACGCATATTCCTTAGTCTTGGCACTTTGCACCATATAACTTCTTCATCTTTTCTGGAAATAAAGTGCTTGCTTTGACAACAATTCTGAAGTGCAACAGTGATTTCAGTTTAAAGTGTAATGTTCTATAAAAATAAGAGGGTCATTCAAATATAATTAAGAATTTTTTTCACACAGCTTTATTGGTTGTAAATAAAAATACAAATCAAGTAACTTATTTTTCTACATAGTTTCCTTCAGCAGAAATACTTTTTTTAACCAGATAGGAACTTTTATGATCCCATCATAGGAAAAGGAAGATGGCCGCACCAGTAGCTACATTTGTTTGACCACCATATACTCTCAAATCATTCGCCTCCTAATATTGCCTTGTGTGGACCAAATATATGGTAGTCAGATGAGGACAAATCTGGACTGTCAAGAGTGTGTTCAAGAGATTGCCAGTACTTCTGGTAAAACTGCTGCATGCGTCCACTCATCGTCATGCTGAAGGAGGACATCACAAATCGGTTGACGGCATTGTTTCGTGCACTAAGTTGTCTTGGCATTGTCCGGCAACTGGCAGTAATAGGCTGCATTCCCTGTCCTTGGAGTTCATAGGAAGAGCATACACCTTTTGAATCTCAAAACATAGTTACATCTTGGTCTTGCTTCCTCTCCAACTCTCCTCCATTCCATACTCATTCTCTTGTTTTCTGGGGTATCATGATGGACCATGCTTCGTTCTAGATCAAAATATGGTCCAATGAAAACCTCTCCTTCTTTAAAGTGATTAATTAGTTGCTCACAAATGTCTTCCGCACATTCTTTTGTGCCCAGTTCAGAAGACGTGGAACCCATCTTGTTGAGAATTTTTTGAAGCCAAATATGTCTTACATAATCATATGGGCACTTCCAACATTTATGCCCACCTCTAATCCAATTTCAGCAACAGTAATGTGACAATCGTCTTTCACAAATTCATGCATGGCCTGAATATTGGCAACATTGGCGCTAGCCGCCATTAATGGCTTTGAGTATCCACTTTATCATGACCATTTAAAACTTTTTGGCCCAATTTAACAATTGGATTTTAATTAGAGTAGCATTATCGACTGTGCTTGAAGTCTGTTCCAAATTTCACAACTTTGTTGGCCAGAAAATGAATAATTTGTTTTGCAACAGATGGTATTACTTTTTGTTCACTTATGACAACAATGAAAATGCAGACATATGTGTGAGGTCTGTAGACATGACAATCTGCTCACCTCTCACCCCCACCCCCTCCTTGTTGCCTTAGATTTCCCACCAAGCCACACTACTCAGTTCAGTAGATGAGTCAAACAAACAAAATTCCAGCTCATATTTGAACAACCCTCATATCTTAACCAGCGTGGATGGTTTCTGTTCTGTCATTTGTACAAATAAGTTTTCCTTCCAGATGATTTCATGGATTTCTAAATAACCACTTGTATATGATCTCATAAAGGGATTTGTTGTACACAGTGAATTTTGGGTAAAATGTGTAGTTACTTCCATTTTTTGTCTCAGATAGGTTGAAGCTGTTGTTGATCAGATAATTTTATAACAGTTTTTTCTAGATGGCTTTAAAGGGACAAATTCATACTACTTTTGTTCAAAACATTTTACAACGAGTTATATATTTATTATCTCACCTAAACCATTCAGCAAGAGGCGAGTTACATATAATGCGTAGCGAATAACTTTTATAATCACGTTCAGGGGTAAAGCACTTTTCATCTCATTACATAACCTGGTTATATGTCCATCATCTTGCTAAAACCATTTAGAATGGGGTAAATCTCATATAGTTATATAGTAAAGAATTTTTATAACTATTTTCTTACCAAGTCTAAAACATTTTTGTAAAAGAAATAAGGTTGTTTTTCATTCATGGTGAATTTTGTTGCATTCATTTCCACTAAGAAAGCAGAGAATGACAATCACTTTAAGGTGGTTTTGTGTGCTTTTAAAATTGAGGAGATATTCCAAATAAAAATAATTCGATATTTTTAGAAAAAAGAGCTAGAAAGATAAAAGTATGCTTAAACGAAAGAGAAAAATTCAGTTAATAACAATAAAATAATTGTTTAAAAAAACATAAAAACCGACTTAAAAAAAAAGCACTAAAAATTTTAAAATAATTATACCTTGCTTAGGAAAAAGTAAATCTAAATAGACAACATTTTACATTACTTTCATTGAAATTTTGACATTAATTATTTATTTTTGGAGTCGGTGCCAGCTGTCACATCGCGAAGATCGAATTACTGAACTTCTTTTGGCGTTAGAGGCGAAACGGGGAGTACGAACAAAAATTCCCAATATTTTACAGCATGTCGTGAGGCAGATAGTGTTATTGCGGGAGACAGCTTAGGGAAACAAATTAACAGTATTTTAATCTGTGGCTTGGCCTTATTGGTCATCCAGGCATATCTCTGGCGCTACAGTGTCAGTTGGTAGGTTGCATCATGAAGTAAACGATTTACAGAGTATAATATCGGCGTATCATCTGTATGTTTCAGTTTTGTTGAAACATGTTTCTAGCATTAATTGTAGGTAAGCAGTAACATGATTTTTTATGTATTATTGTTATTCCTTATTGTTTTTATCTTTTTGTTTTTTTCTTGCTTTCGCTGGCACCGACTCCAAAAATAAATAATTAATGTCAAAATTTCAATGAAAGTAATGTAAAATGTTGTCTATTTAGATTTACTTTTTCCTAAGCAAGGTATAAAGTTATTTTAAATTTTTAGTGCTTTTTTTTTGAAGTCGGTTTTTATGTTTTTTTAAACAATTATTTTATTTTTAAATTTTTAGTGGTATTATACTTCGTTTAGTATTTTAAATATGCCGCAGCAGTTCCAATTTTGCGAACTTCCTGGTAGCTCAGAGATTAAAGCGCTTGCTTTCAAAGAAGAATTCTGTCTTTATATACCACAACCACTTCCAGAACGAGGTGAATTGGGCGTTGTGTTAAGGATTGTCAAGGCTATGTTTCGATCTTATCATAACATCTGTTAAAGCTGCTGCTCGATAACTGAAACATGTAACATCTGGGCATTAATACATACCGGCATCACACAAAAAATATAGATTTTTAATTGGTGAAAGCTTGGGATCAAAGTTGAAATCTGAAGTACATGTTGAGACATTACGACACATTTATTTTATAAATATTTGCCTTGACTTAAAAATAGCATTAACTGATTTTGACGGGATTTAAAACTGTGGATATTTTGTAAAGAACATTGGAAATTAAAAGGGGTGAGGGTAAAGGGGAAGAGGGATTGAGCTTTTGTATACCAAATATAGACTGCCTTTTCTGATTGATTAAAGTATATGTGTTGTAAATTTCTATTGATATCAGATAAAACTGTAGGTATGTATAAAAAAAAACAATTAAGGTGTGTGGAGACGAAGAGTAATTTGGTTTTTGTAAAGCTAGTGTGGGCAGTATTTTTCTCTTTGTTTTAAAATATACACGTGCAAATTCCATCGAAACCAGATAAAAACTGTAGCTTTGTGTAAAGAACATTTGCCAAAATAAAATGGGGTAAGGGAGTAAGTTGTAGGGTTTTGTAAATAGAATATAGACACTATTTTTCTGTTGTTTTTTTTTAAGTACATGTGCAGTGGTCCATGGAAATCTGATAAAACTGTGGGTATCTATAAAGTACATTTGAAATTAGGAGGGGTGGGGTAGAATGGAAGAGGGGTTGGGCTTCAGCAACCTAATTTAAACAAAATTGTTCTGTATGTTTTAAAGTATACGTGTGCAAATTTCCTTCAGAATTGGATAGAAACTGTAGATTAAATGATGGAAAGGAAGGATCGGTGTTTGGACTCTCGAAACCAAATGTAGACAGTATATTTCTGTTTGTTTGCAGTATACATGTGCATACTTCGTTCAAAATCAGAAAGAAACGGTAGCTTTGGTATAAAGAACATTGACAGTAATTAATGGGTAGAAAGGGGGATAGGGTTTGCATTTTTGTGAAAGTTATGTGGACAGTATTTTTCTTTTTCTATTTGTTTTAAAGTATACGCATGCGAAGTTCCACCGAATCGAATCAAAATGTGGGTTTTGTACAAATATTAAGGGAAGGGGAGCTAGGTAGTTTTTTTATTTTTTGGTCGGAGATCTTATCCATAAAAACATTACATATATATGTGCCAACTTTAATAAAGATCGGTCAAATGGAGTCGACTGTAGCTTTCTAAAAAGAAATTGACAAAAATCAAGGGGTGGAAAAAGGGAGAGGGGTTCATTTTTTGCAAACCAAGAGTTGGCATCATTTTTCTCTTTGTTTTATAGTAAAAATTTGCTAAGTTCTGTCTAAACGGGATAAAAACTGAGGTTGTGTATAAAAAATTAAGCAGTTTAATGGGGAGAGTGGGTGGTTTTTAGATCTTTTGGTCAGACACCTTCTTCGTTAAAAAAAATACATATAAGCATCAACTTTTATGGTAATCGGTCAAACGATTGCGACTGTAGCTTTTTATAAAGAACATTGACAAAAGTTAATGGGGTTGGAGGAGAAAAGGGGTTGAGAATTGGCAAACCAAATATTGACAGGATTCTTCTCTTCATTTTAAAATATTCATGGGCAAAGTTCAATAAAAATCAGATAAGAAATGTAGATTTCTATAAAATTAAGGGGTGTAAAGGGAGACATGGGGTGGTTTATTTATTTAATTAATTTTTTTTTGGTCAGAAACCTTCTCCATGAAAAATTACATGTATATGCCAACTTTAATGGAGACCAGTTAAATGTGTTGACTGTAGCTTTGAATAAAGAAAATTGGTAAAAATTTAGGGGGTGGATAGGGGGAGAGGGCTTCAGTTTTTTTTAAACCAAAAGTTGACAGTATTTTTCTCTTTATTTTTTACTATACATGTCCAAATTTTCATCGAAATCGGATAAAAAATGTGGGTTTGTATAAAAATTAAGGGGTGTAAAGGGGGAGAGGGGTATTTTTATTTATTTTTTGGTCAGATTCTCCATGAAAAATTATGCCAACTTTGATGATAATCGGTCAAATGGTGTCGAGTGTAGCTTTTTATGAAGAACATTGACAATAATTAAAGGGGTGGAAGGAGGGGGGGGGGGTTGAACTTTGGAAGACCAAATATTGACAGGATTTTTCTCTTTGTTTTAAAGTATACATGGGCAAAGTTCAGTAAAAATAAGATAAAAAATGTAGGTTTCTATAAAATTAAGGGGTGTAAATTGAGAGGGGTGGTTTTTTATTTTGATTTTTTTGGTCAGAATCCTTCTCCATGAAAAACTACATGTAATTGCCAACTTTAATGGAGATCAGTTAAATGGTGTCAACTGTAGCTTTGAATAAAGAAAATTGGCAAAAATTAAGGGGGTGGATAGGGGGAGAGGGGTTCAATTTTTTTAAACCAAAAGTTGACAGTATTTTTATCTTTATTTTTGGCTATATATGTCCAAAGTTTCATCGAGATCGAATAAAAAATATGGATTTGTATAAAAATTAGGGGGCGGAGGGGGTAGAAGGGGTGGTTTCTCAATGAAATTCATATGGGACCACTTTGGAGTGATACCCTATCCACTAAAAAAATTTAATTTAAATCGGTTCAAAATTGGTGAAAATATCGCTGGTCATACATACAAAAAAAAAATAATAATAATAATAATACAGACGAATTGAGAACCTCCTCCTTTTTTTGAAGTCGGTTAAAAATATAACAGTTCAGAGGTAACTTGAATTTTAAAGTAAGAAAAACGAAGTTTTTAGTGTTGACATACAATAGCATACCCATGTGTGACTTTCAGAAATTAATAGCTCTTAAACAAGAATAATTATGAGAAAAGTTGTCATGACCAAAAAGATTTGGAATAAATTAAACTATAACATAGCAAAATTTCAGGAAAATCCGAGTAAAATTAGTGTTTCACAGGAGTGGGGGCTTTTTCTAATTCACTAAAGAATAGTGTTTCCCCGCAGCAGTACACCGGTGTTCCACGGCGATTCAGCAATAGATAAGCCTAGCCTACATAAAGCCGACCAGTGCAAGGAGTCGGGAATAGTTTACAAACAGTTTTAACGGCACTGGCAGTCTTGGATAGTTTCCAGTTTTTAAGCGGGTAGTTTTGAAGTAGCAGTACGCGTTGCTCCGCGAAGGTAAATTCAAAATGTAACTACTGAAAGTTCAACTATCTCGCCTTGGAACAAGTTCGTTGGACTTACTCATTCACTTTAAGGAAACTAAGCTAAACTCAGTGAAAGAACTTTTTACAATGGTTTAAGAAGTCAACAGAAGCAGTGTTTGAAAACTACCTTGAAGCTCAATCTAATTTTGGGGTTGCAACTAGAAAATATGTTTGCAAGAGTGAATGCTTCATCAGTGTTGTGCCTTGAAGGATAACCTGCATCTTCTTATGTGATTTCGAAGTTCGATTTGCCTATATGTTTTCAACAAGAGTAAGCTGATACCAGTGTTAACTTCAGCAAACTATCAGAATACATTTTAAATTCGTAACTACAAGTGACTTTCTTTCATTTATGTATGACCTGTTAGAGAAAAGGTATCAGTTATACAGGCAACACAATCAAGTTAACGAGTAATGTTTGAACCCCATGCAAGCACATATTCGTGACAAAAGAGATAACAATTCAGGTGCCTTTGCAAAGTATGATATTTTCCTAGTTTAATCAGATTTCTATAGTCATAGGATAAGTACCATTAAGTTGATAATTTTGCTGTGCAGGACTTTCAAAGCTAATATTGTTTTTTCTTCCTTTTTTGCAGGTATGGTTCTTTTCATGAAAGTTATGAAAAAAAGAAAAGTATAAGCGTAATTTACAGCCGTGTTACTATTCATTTGTATGCGAGTGTGAATGATGAAACAAAGTTTAACAGTTCATGATTTTATCTGAATATCATATGCTATATTGGCAGTGCTCATCTAGTTCTTGAGTGACTGCATAGTAAGAAAATATGTTTGAGATTCATTATAAGAATAAAATAAAAGTTTGAGTCCAGTGATTAGTGCATAAAGGAATTTTAGAAGCGTTTTCAAAGTAGTGTATTAGAACCAAACAATTTCCATGCCTAAACATTTCTAAAAAAAAACCAAACAAACAACATATACTTCATCCAAATCAAAATTGTTTATGGAGTGTTCTCCATCATTTCAGCCAGTGGGGCACATCAATGAGTACTGGTCAGTTCATTTAATTCAAACAAGAATATTTGAGCATGTTCTCAGTTTAGGCTAACAAAGCCTACAGCTTTGTAACGTGACCTTAATAAGGATATTAGCTTACACAGGATTCTACTGTCGTGTTGTGTTTGTGGAAATTGGTGAACATAACTGTGTAATTATCATGTTAGATTTGAATGTATACACACAACATTCTTTGATAAGATATAAAATCATATATATTATTTCTATAACTTTTTTTTTTTTTGGTCACAAGCCATAATCTTCCTTGATAACTAATCGAAATATATGAATGAGGTATCATTTTAAAGCTTACAGTCTCTACTCTAATCACATCATATTTTAAGAAAGGATTTTTTTGGGATTCAACCCTTATCAAAAATGTCAATATTTCTAAAATCCTATTTTTGAACCGCGAACCATGTATCTCCCTGCATTCCTAATAGAAATCGATAAATGAAGTATAATTTTAAAGATTAAGGTCTCTGCTTTGGTGAAATCATATTTTAAGAAAGATTTTTTTTGGAATTCAACCCTTAAAGGTCAAAAGTATCAATATTTCTACAACGCGTCTTTGTATCGAGTCATTTATATCTCGTGATATGTAACCGATATAGATAAATGAGGTATCATTTTGAAGATTAAGGTCTCCACCATGGTCACATAATATTTTAAGAAAGGATTTTTTTGGAATTCGACCCTTAAAGGGCAAAATCATAATTATTTGCATAACATATTTGTTTTTTTTTTTGGTCATGAGCTATTTATCTCCCTTGATATCTAATCAAAATGAAATTTTATTTTAATGATTAAGGTTTCCAGTTTGATCAAATCCTATTTTAAGAAAGGAATTTTTTGGCATTCCACCCTTAAATGGAAAAATTATTATTATTTCCATAACATACTTTTTTAATCATGAGCCATTTATCACCCCTAAAATAGATAAATGAGCTATCATATTAAAGATTAAGGTCTCTGCTTTGGTCACGTCATTTCTTAAGAATAATTTTTTTTTTCGAAATTTGACCTTTAAAGGGCAAAAGTAATAACTGTGAAAGTCACATGTATGAGACAGTTCGGAGCCAAGCAAGCTAGATAGCAGTAGCATATATCACAGAGATATTAACAAACTGCTTCACTGGTATCGACTTTTATACATCCTTATTATACTAAACAAATAAAACAATTGAAACAAATTAGGCGGTTCTTCTTTCATCCTATAATTGCCCCCAACCTTACTATTAATTGTATTTGCAAAATTTTCTCATAGGTCATCTAGTATATTGGAATTAGTGTACTTCAGGGTATAAACAAAAGAAAATTGTTAAGATGCAGTTTTAAAACTTTATACCATTTTTATTTTTTTGTGAATTAGAGACATTGTATGTGAAATGATAACCATGGGCACAAGGTGGCACTCTGTCTCATGCATAAAAGAGTGGAAAAGTTTTCTGTTGTGGGTTTGGTGTCAGGGATTGGAATAAATTACTAAGAGAAGTGATGAATAATTTACCAAAAATGCTGAGGGGACTTAAAATTATAGTTAGTAAATCGCAAAAGTAGATTGGGGGGGGGGGGGGTGTGATTTTAACACTCACAGTATATAAGATAATAATCATAAAAATATTAAGAAAGGAGTAATTAGATGGCTAGGAAAATTTCCAGCATATGTTCCATCGCAATTAATCATTCAATGAAAAAAATACCATAACTAGGGTTTGTGATGGAGTCACTGTTAATGATTAAAAAGTCATTGAAAATTATTTTAAAAAAAATATTTTAATCATGTTTGATCACAAATAATCATCAATAAATCATTAACTTTTTAAACTGAGCTGTAGTCTTGGCATAACATTTGATGATAAACTCAATCCTGAATTTATTGAAAAAGGTAATATGAGGATGCATCAGCGAATTGGTATACAAAAGTTATGTCATGGCATTACTCAAGTATGTTAGGGCAGTATGAGATCCATTCAGTGACACATTTAGTATCTGTAGTCCCCTAGGCTGTACCTGTGGTGCGGGCCCTTATATTTTAATGAAAAATATTGATTAACGACTGATAGTAAAAAATATATGAGGATAACTTACTGAAGAATCGTAAGTTTGAAACCTGTTATCTGCATCATTTCTGAGACTGAAGTGAATGAGGTTAGCAAGTGATGCTCTCATGTTCAATTTTTCAACTGATGATCGATAGATAAAGTGCTGCCTATTGTAGTTGTTGCAACCAAACACCCTCAGCAACAGCCCACAGAATTAAGAACTCGAAAGATTTAATAACAATATGAAAGAGGCGGCCTGCATATTACGACTAAACATGAATAAGATCACAAAAGCATGAAACAGAGAAAGATTAAAAACACAGTATTGATTATTCACACATGCATGACAACAGCAAAATGGCAATTAAACTGTTTTTAGATAGCGTTCCACTAATCAGAGCTTTCCCATGTTGCACCAAATGATCGAGATTCCTGAATGCAGAAATAAAGTTTTAAAAGAAATAAAAAATTACTTAAAACAAAAAAAAACAAAAACAAATAAAAAAAAAAAATAGAATTAATATTTAATTCTAAATATACCTATTTCAATTATAAATGAGTGTAATTTTTTTAAATACTTACTTTCCAGCAAAAAACATTAAAACTTGGACCTCCCACTGTTTCTTGCTGTTTATATTGTATACAAAATGAATTTATGAAGGTAAGAGAATTTTAGTTCATGTTGCAGGTGTACAACAGTGACATCAGTCTACATTCACATGCTCCAACCACAGTATAATGCAATCTTATGTTACAAGTCCTCCTTGTTGTGCCACAAAGTTGTTACTTTTCAGTATAGGTGCACTGAAACATTATTTTATAGTACTCCCATACTTCAAAGGATTGAACGGTGTATGCATGAACATTGTTTTCAGGTTTCACGAGTATTTCGGTGCTAAAACTGTTTCAGAAATAGGTTACTTTCTTTGTACATGTACAAATTTTTTTTTGCATGTGGTGCAGGTCCTCAGGCAACAGCCTGGATAGCCTATGCCTGAATGTGGGCCTTGATGCACCTTATGGGCAACAAATAGAGAAGTTGGAGGGTATACAAAGTAGAGCAGCTAGATTTGTTATGGAAATTACCACAGAATACAATCAGTAGCATATGATGGAGTTGGGAGTCATTTGAAAAGAGGATGTGGGTGATTGGAGTATGTAAGCCATATGCGGCATGAACCCTGGATAGTGAATAGTGGTTGATGAACTAGAGGTAGTGTATATGATCAAAAACTATTGATTTTGGGCATAAAGTTGTTCTAAAATTTTCTTTTGTAGGTAACAGTGAAATACTGGACTAAATTACTGAGGGAAATGCTGAATGAATTACGTGAAATTGTGAAAGAATTTAAAGTAAAAGTTCATGAAATGTAAATATAGGTTAGCAAGGCCATTAGCCCCATTTACAATTTAAATTAAATAGTGATAAAATCTTAATCCATTTTTTATCTAGTGGCCGTCTTCTATTCTGCTATTAGACATTATTGTATTGTTGTAATTCAATTATTTCTGTGAGTAGCATGAGTTTCTTTAGTCTACTATTTTATGAATTTCAAATGTGCAAGCAACATTGTTATATGAAACTCAGAAAAACTTTCATGGTTACAGAAAAAAAAAGGCATGGTAAGCAGTATTTCGGAATTCAGGTACAGTTCAGACAGCAACGAATGAAATATACGACAAAGAATAGGTGAATAAAGTCCAGTTGAATAAAGATCATGTTGAGCTTTTACCACATACTACAGTTAACAGTTACTTTGAATTTTTTCCAAAAGAGATAACAATCGGGGAGGAATGTCAATTGGGTAAGGTAAGGACAGTAATGAGGTTTGTTTGTGAAACCTTCACGGTAACACATTGGTTGTAATATTTTGAATGCCCCTCCTCCGTAGCACTAGATTCAGTCACTTCATAACTTTTAGCAATTGATGCAGTGCTGTCACCTCTTCTCAGTGTATCCAACACTTTTCTTCTCTTGACTCAGACAGCCAAAACTGTTGATAGGGGAGAAAAAAAAAATTGAAGTGGTAGGAATTACTATATTTGCGTTTCACAAGAGCAATCATCTTATTGTTCTGGATTTATCAACGTCTGAAACATCCTGCACATTATTTGGGACACACTGTAACATCAAAGCTACAAACAGAAAGAAATAACATTATCTTTAAAAAAAAAGCTAAGGATTTTTTTCAGGATGAAAGCAAGCAGTATGTTTTTTTTAGTGCTTATAGCTAGAAAATAAGGCTTCTGGAAATAAGTATTTAATCTTTATTTTCAGATTTGTGTCATCATATAAGATGTATAAAAAAATATAGCAAACATTTTTTTAAAAAGCAAATTCGTAAACATTATAGTAAAAAACAAGTTTCCTTCCTTGGGCCAAATGGCTTATTATATCTTTGCATGTTTTAAAACAATTTTCTGCATTTTTTCAGCAACACGTTAATCATTGCCTAAAAATAAAGTTTTAGATGATCATAGTTTTTGTGTTTACACAGCACAATATTACAAAATATTTCTCACAAAAATTAATAGCACCTTCAAATATTACAAAGTTAAAAAGAATATCTAATAAATGCTGTCTTTAATACAGCTTTCAGTACCCTGGAATGTTATCCTAGAGCAGGGGTCTCCAAACTTTCCAGCCTTAGGGCCATACTGATTACTCCAGTAAGTTCCGAGGGCCAAAACCAACATAAAATTAGAATACTTCAGTAAACTAAATTTAATTTGCTATAAAAAATATGTTCTCTAAAAGGAGATTTCAAGTATGCTAGCTCTCCGCGGGCTGGACAAAATCTATCCGCGGGCCGTAGTTTGGAGACCCCTGTCCTAGAGTAAAGTACTATCAATAAAGTTAAAAATAAGGAAGGATAGGGAAAATACCCTGTCACCACAGATGATGGCAGGAGGGCCAGAATGAACACAATAAAACACATTACAATATTTCAATGAATAACCTCACTCATGATAGAGTAGAGACATATTGCAAGTGGAAAGATGTGTACGCAGACCTGCCATATGAATTTTCTCTGTCCTTATTTTCAGTGCCTAATGGTAGTTTCGTTGCCACACTCAAAATTAGAAATTCTTGTAAACTATGACTACAACTTCACAGCTTTAGTGATATCTTATGATTATGGCTACTAAAGATTGCACAGAGTGAACATCTTTCTCAGTATGTTCAGATTTGTATAGTGTATAAAAGGTGAATATTGCAATACTACAAAGTATCTTGTCTTAGGCTGCAAGTGACCAAGAGCACTCAACTCTTTGTGTGTATCAGCACAATGTTGTTAAGTCATAAGCAATTCATACTGAATTATAGGCAATGACTTTACTTAAATGCAGTTTTTCTTACCATAAACATTTTATAATACAGATATGGTAAGACTCGTATCACAGTTTTAACAGAAACAAAAACCAAAAGCTAATATGGCTTCAGTCCGAATCATCTACATAATCTTCAGCACTGTATGTTGCAACATATTTGTTCACATGATGTGACAAGTTCAGCTGTATAATGTTTTTAATGGCTGGATTCATAGCCAGATCAAGTGGACTCTGGTCATCTTTATTGCACAAGTGAGGGTTTGCACCTTGTTCCAAAAGACGTTCAACTACTTCCACATGCCCGCGGGAAGCAGCAATGTGTAGTGCCGTGTCCCCAACTCTATTCTGGAATATGAAGGTATACATCATTTATTCTTTTACCAGCAGATTTTGCACAGTATAAAATATATTTTTAAATTCAAAATTATTACCTGGGCATTGATTATCTGATTTGGAATGGCCAACAGTTCATTTACGCAGTCAATGTGACCACCATGGCAGGCCCAATACAGTGGTGTATTTCCAGCACTATCTAAACCAGTACCGGATACTCCTTGCTTCAAACATTCTTGCAAAAAACTTAAGTTTCCCCGACGAGCTGCTTCATGCAGTGGCATCTCTACTTCTTCCGTCTGACTTTCCACTGAAAAAAGTGAGAAAATGACAAGTTGTCATATTTAGTATTTAAAGTGGCCAAGTATAAAGAAACAAGTATAATTAATTTAATAACTAAATATTCATCATGAATAAAGCTATCTGCGAATAGTTATATACACAACTTCTGTTATGTACATTGAAGAAATCATTTACAATTAAAATGATTTAATTAAAACTTAACAGCACTGTGTAATACTAAATCATACCAAAGATTTTTTTGACACATTTCTTTGTGACCATATAATAATTATTGTATTATAGTGTGCTCTTTTGTATTTCTTGGAACAACACTCTTCTGATTCCAGCTTCCAGTCCACTACAAGCGCATATAAATCTTATTGTCTTATACTTGTAGAGGACATTAGAACATACTCGTGCTTTACATAGCAATTTTAATATTGCAAAATTACAAGTAAGATGTACATAAAAATGGCATACTGTGTTCAATAAATCATAAGGAAGGAACTTCATGTACAATCATCAGTATCCAAAACCAGTTTCAAAGGCTTTTCTGTTGACACAATATTTTAAACAAGAGAATTCTAAGTTGGCTCTACAATTTTTTTGTTATTCTGTTTCTGAAATTTTGGGCAGAAAACTGAACAATAAGAAAGGTGGAAGAAAAGTTTATTCCAAGACAGAAAATAAAGAGAAATAGAGAACCTGTGTACTATAATATGGAGGTGAGAAGGTTAAGGAGGTTAGTAAGAAGAGAACATAACAGAATTAAGAAACAGCAGGGTAGTAGGGAATATTTAAAACAACTAAACAAGGACTTAATAATAGCTAAGAAGGTGGCTAAAGATGGGTTTATGAAGAGTGCAGGGGGACCATTGACTGATGAACCTAGAAATTTCTATGGCTATATTAGAAAACTGAGGGGAAAGGAGGGAGTTGAGACACTTATAGATAAGGATGGAGAAGAAGTTACAGAGGATTTGAGAAAGGCAGAGATTTTAAGGAAATGGTTTAGTGAGAACATTCGGGACATTGAATCAAAAATTGAATGATCTAAATTGGAGAATGAGCTTAATTACACAATTAGAAATCAGCAGACCAAAAAATTTGAAATTCATCCTGAGGATATCATGAAGGAACTAAGAAAGCTGAAGAAACATAAACGGGCTGGTGTCTTAAAGATAGAGATATGTGACATTTTAACTTATCTTGAAACTTACCAGAGGACTGGAAAGGTGCGATAGTAGTGTCAGTAAATAAGGGAGGGGTGGGTGAGAAATAGAGTCGAAAATTATAGGCCAATCAGTTTGACATCAGTGGCAGGTAAATTAATAGAGACTGATATGCAACAACATCAGAAATATAAGTGAGGAGCGTAAGTGGTTTTCAAGTAGGCAACATCGCTTTAGGCAAGGATATTCATGTGAATCTCAGTTGCTGGGATATATTCAAGATATTTTGGATGAAATGGACAAGGGAGGCCAAATCGATAGTGTAGCACTAGATCATTCAAAGGCTTTTGATGGAGGGAGCCATTGGTGTGGATGAGAAAGTGTTCTGCTGGGGAAATTTTTTTAAAAGGTAGAAAACACAAAGTAAGAGTAGGAAATGTAGTATCAAAAGAAGTGGAAGTAAAAATGGGAGTACCACAGGGTAGTGTATTGGGACCATTGGTATTCATTATTCTAATGAATAATTGTGTTGATAGTTTACTATCAGAAATAAGATTGTTTGCAGTTGACATAATACTATATAAAAAGGATCAAAACGATAGAGGACTGTAAACAGCTGCAGGGTGATCTAGCTGGGTCCGTAAACATGGGATGAGGATATAGGCAAAGAAGAGTCAGTTAATTATATACACAAATAAAAACTAAAGGTTGATTATGATTAAAAGGTGGGGAAAGAATTGCTTGATGAAGACTTGAAATGTAAATATCTTTGCATTACATTTGATAACAAGCTTAACTGGGCAGGACACATTGAACAGGAAGTAGGAAATGGTTTCAAATTCTTCTCTTATTGGCAGTGGCGGATCTACAAATTTTCCGAGCCGGGGAAAAAACTTGAGATTGCCGCCCCCATCAAACATGAATTTGCCGCCCGGTACGGTACAGAGCTGTTCTTTGATTTTGCCGCCCCCTGATGGTTGCCCCTTGGGGCAGTAGAGCTAAAAAAAAGGTCACCGCCACACGAACTTGCCATTTACCACTCCTTCAAACATGATTTTGCCGCCCCCCTGAAATTGTCGCCCGGGGCAAGCGCCCCGGTTTGACCCCCCCTAGATCCGGCACTGCTTATTGGAGAGAGTGGTGATGGGATGTACAAGAGATTGCTTTAATATGATAGTGCACATTTTGAGTATCAAATACAGGAGTTGGAGAAGGTGCAAAAAAGGGCTGCTAGATTTATTTCTGAAAATTACAACAGGAAGCAATCAGTAAGAGAAATAATAAAAGAGCTGGAATGGGATTCATTGGAAGATAGGGAGCGTGCACAAACCACGTGGCTCGGTCCAGGGGGGGAGGGGTTGGCTGGAAGGCTATGCTGAGCTACGTGGGGGGAGGGGGGGTTCAGAGCCAGGCCACATAGCTTTCCTTTTATAACATTTTTCACAGTTAAAATGAGGAACAGAACACACAACAGCATGTGAATATTTATTTTCCTCAGTTAATTATCCCCTTATGTAATTTACAATCATCTGACAAGAGAAAACAGTACAAAATGTCTTCTGGAATCAAAAGGGAAAAAATCTACGTGCTACGTGAGGGGGGGGGGGGGAGAGGTAGAGGCAAAAGCCACGTAGGGCTACGTGGGGGGAGGAGGGGTTCACAGTAGGCCAAAATGGAGCTACGTGGTTTATGCACGCTCCCATAGGAGGAGGGTGAAGAGGGTCATGGGAGCTCACAAGTCGTATATTGGTGATGAGGGATTGTTGTAAGAATTGAAAGTAATACATGGAAGGGAAAAGATGATCATGACCACAAGCTGGCAGTTAATTTCAGGCACAAGGGTGTAGGAAGATTCTCTTTTTTTAGGTAAGTTACCAAGAGAAATGATGAATAATTTACCAAAAACATTTATAGAATTTAAAGTTAATATTTGTAGTGGGCAAATGTAGGTGGGTGCAAGAAAGGGGGAAGATGGGTGTGTAGGAAAATTACTCCTGGAGCGTGCCCTCCATTGCAATTTTAATTAAATATTAAATCCTACATTTGCAAAATTTAAGCTTGGAATGGCAGGTGGACACAGATGCAATTATGAACTTTTATTTATATATACACCTTAATGTTGCCTGGTCTCTGTTTACTGAGTTGGCTCAATAGCTTAATTAGTTGCAGACAAATGGTATTTCTGACTTTGATTCAAGTTGTGAACAGGTTGATTGATTCATCAGAAATTTTACTTGACTTTATCTACTCAAGGCTGTCCTAGAACTACAAGGCTGTTCTCAGTTGTAAGCTCAAATAGTGGACCCAGAAATAGAATTGCTATGTGCGTGAACGTACTATGCAGATATATCTCTTTTTCAAAGATCTCTCTCGTTATTCTTAGCTTCTACCTTACTAATTAAGTTTATATAATAATTTACACTTGTACAATATGGTGCAACATCCTTCGTGTTTGATTTAATCAATTTACTTCTGTTTTTTTGAAAACTTATTTGCATAATATTTATGTGTAGTACCAATTGGCATTAAATAAATAAACAATAGTTTTAAAGAACAAGAGAGCAGAGAAACCGCCAAGTTATTACAAATAATTCAGTGACATAATTATTTCTATAAGCACAGAAACTAAGCCTCCACCAACCACAATCAAAAACCTAATTTAATATGTGAATAAAGTTGGGGAGGAGTCCAATAATCATGAGTGACTGTAAGGAAATAATAAGAGAAAGAAATAAGAATGAGATCAAGAAAACAATATAATACATGGGCCTAGAAATAGCTTTGGTGTTCAAAAATGTAAAAAAGTAAGGTGTAAAATACTGAGACAAAAAAATTTATAGCCTGTAGTAGAATCATGTGGCTATTGTAAAAGTAGATAAATAAAGACAAGCAACATTTAAAAAGGGTGAGAGGTAAGGTTGCAGTTTATCCAAACTAATTTTCAACTTTCAAGTAGAGGAAGCAACCAAGGAACTATAACCAAATTTTACATGTGGCCCAAGAGCAAAATCAATCAGTGTGCTGTGATTGTTTTCTTAGAAGACAAGAGTTAGGATAATGAGAAATTACCTGATATGGAAAAAATACTGGGAGATTAATCTGGACTAAATATAAACCAAATAACAAAAGCAGTATAGATTATGTTATTTGATAAATAAGATTGCAACTGATGCCTGAATTTAAAATGATCTAAGTAGGATAACACTAACAAAAGAAGCTTTCCTCAAAAAAATATATATTTTTTCTTTGTTTGTTTCAAACACAGACTCAGATTCAATAAGAAACTTTCTAAGACTGTATCTATGAAACACAGAACTTTATAGAAGCGTGAAATGTCAGAACGAATTTAAGTTGATACATTTGGAATTTGGTGTTATAGGAGAAAGTTGAAAATTAAGTGGAAAATAAAGTGCAATATAAACACCTTTCAGAAATGATAGGTGAGAAAACAAGGTTGTGAAAGATTTTCACAAACTGAACGGTGAGTCGCATTTTAACACACGGGATTAATCAATTTGTTAGTGGAAGAGTTTAAGAACTGCAGAGAAAAATAAAAATTACAATATATGAAGCAGATGATTATAATGAGCATAATGAGATAACAAGGTTGGCTGAAGATAGAATGAGGTCAGTCAGGAGACCGATTGCTTTTGTCTGTAATCTCTATAAAGCAATTATTAATATAAAGCTAAATGGTTGAAAGAAATTATCATAATAATAGGAGATGGGCATACAATCAAAATCTTTCACTGATGTTTTCCAGGATGTAAAGCCTGATTTTTATCCTTCACTTCATTAATACAATATGATTTTTAATATTACTTTTATATTATAAGTAACACACTATCATTAAAACAGTAGCTGTACAAATGATAACAGATAGATACAAAATTATAGTAGGGTAACATACAAGTACCATGACCGTCATTAAGGTATTGAAATTAACAGGACAGGAAAAGTAAACCCTTATTATTGGTTCTGTTGAACACAAGGCTTGCGTGAGCTCAGTCACTTACTACTTTTAACTTGACAAAGGGTTTACCCTGAAATATTGCATTTTCTGGGTTTGTGTATTGTATTGTGTAGCTGCTGCCCTCCTCTTTTTTTTTTATCAGCTTAACGTCTCTCTAACAGCGAGGTCTTTAGAGACGGGAAAGGATGGGGGGCAAGGAATGGGAAGGAATTCGGCCATGGCCTTTTGAAGGAAGCATCCTGGCATTTGCCTGGAGTGATTTGGGAAACCATGGAAAACTCAAATCTGGATGCCCGGACGGGGATTCAAACCGCCGTCCTCCCGAATGCGAGGCCAGAACGCTAGCCGTTACACCACCACCCTCCTCTCTTCAACTTTGGTGAGTGTTGGGTGTATTTTATCAATCCTTTTCATTGTCATCTTATAAACTGTGATTTTATGAGATCTGGGTTTTAAGGCTGTAAAGTATGTCAAGGATATTGTCGTATGGTAAACTGGACATCATGAGAAATGTCAAGAAGTGGGGAACACAGCAGAACTTAAATAATCATACTGTCAGGTAAAAAGATCTGAAGTAAATTTCTTCATTATTTCATTTTTTGTCTGTTGCTTAATGTAAAACCTTACTGAAAATTTTCAAACAAAAGCCTCCAGTTAATTATACAAGATATGTCAATGTTATGCTTTCATAATTGTGAAAAAGTAATTGTGTTATTCTGGTTTTGAAGCTCACATTTTTAATGTGTAAATGATAAACCATCCACTATTTGCCTAAAATACTGGTGCAAGGAATTAAATCCTGTAAAACAACTTCAGTTTGAAAATCGATTAATATAATCATTAGAACTTCTTGGATTTTATTGGATAAAAAGTACAAAAACTTCTAAATGGCTGTAGCAGATTGCTTGAACAAAAATGTGCATAAACTCTGGAGTGGAACTGACAGTTTCACAGAATACATTCCTATGAGAATGTTACAACACCTAACTAATCTAACAGAACATTGACAAGAAAAGGTATACTTGTAACTGTTTGATGATGGAAATAGAATAAGGAATGTTTTAGGGCAATGTGAATCAACCATAAAAGCTGGTAAGCAGGCATCTGTGACAATACAATACAAATACAAAATTTTGTGTAAAATGTTAATCATGTGAGAGACTAAAATGTGTGTTGCTGCAATTGGAGCTAGTGGCAATTATGGTGTGCTATGTTTAACATTAAATATTTTTTCTGTGTTGCACATGGATGCATATGATTATTGAAATAGTAACCTAGTAGCCGAACATGGCATCAGTAATGAACATTATACCATAATTGCTTGGAATTAGTCCAGTTCTGTTTCCACATCGAGCCTTCCACCAATTAGGATCTGTTACTTGGTCAAAAACATACAGTAAGTCTCCTTCTTGAAATGACAGTTCATCTGGCTGGAAAGCAACATACATGCATGGTAAGTGATGGTTATTCTATATTTTCCCATTTATATAAAATAAAAACTAAATGTTACTGTCCCTGTCACACAAACTTCAATGTAGACACCAATTTTAATTAATCTGAAAATTAATACAACAACTTTGAAACTATGAAAACATTATAAAGCATTATAAATTTGATTAATGATAGGGAAAGCAACTCTGTCATTAAACAAAGCTAAACGCAGCAGAATTGTTGCACTAATAAGCTATATTTCCGACGACCGCCTCAGAGATGTTAAAGAATGTATGCGGAATGTTTTGGCAACATATGGGTATCTGCAGTCTAGTCTACTATATGAATAAATTTGAGTTGCTGTTTTTGAGGGTGAGAATACTGGCACAAGGGTGGGCAACCATAAATAATTGAAAGTAAAGTAAAGAATGAAAAAAAAAAAAAAAAATGGTATTTAATGACATACACAGTAAAAACAAACAAAATTGCAAATATATATAAAAAAAAACAGTGATTCAATATAACATTCAAAACAGGCAAATGAATACAGAAATCAATAAAAAAAAACACACACACACACACAAGATATCACACAGGTGTCACAGGTTGGTTCGTATATTTCATTATTTATAATCTTTAGTTCAGTTTATACAGCCAAACTATGATCTTGTTCTATGATCTTGTTGGTACCTGTAAATGAACGTATCAGAGTAGCGTGAAACATGAAACAAAGTAACCAAATGTTTCTGAAGTTAACAGATTTTTTTTTTTCTTCAACTTTATATGGCTGCCAACTCTGAGAGAGATTTGGTTATTTTTGGCATGGCTTCCAACTCAGAGAGAGATTTGGTTAGTTTTAACATCACCACCAACTCTGAATGAGATTTAGATAGTTTTAGCACAACAAAGAATTATAAAATACTATTTGAAAAAAAAGTTCACAAAGTTGCAAACATGACTTTTTAATGAACTTCAAAGACTACAGGTTTCCTTCTCCACGAAGATCCAGAAACACACTCAGACTGAATCGATGTATCTTAGAAAGGTGATTCACAGTTGGCATGTTCAGTGATTGGATAGCTTTCTCCAGTGAAAGGGTTAGTGAAAGTGGTGGTGGGGTGGTGTATGTTGCACATCTTGCAGCAGGGTCTATTGCTTGGGGAAGAGCCTTGGTGCTGACTGTTAGGATGAGGAAGATTATGTTTGTGGACTAGGAGCTCGCTGAGGTTAGGAGGCCTGCTGGAACAAGTTATGGGAGGGCAGGGAGGATATTGGGAAGAATGGATCTCATTTCTGGGCAAGTTTGCAGGAAATCATAACCCTGCCAGAGGATTCTGTTAATGGATTCAAGGTTTGGGTAGTATTTTGTGACCAGGACTCGATTGTAGTTAGTTTTTGTAGGTTTGGAATGATTGATGGGCTTCTAATGTTGCCCATGAAGGCTTTTTGTTAACCACAGCCATAGGGTAGTTGCGAGATATCAATACTTGTGAAATGTTGTTTGAATAACGCATGGGGGACTGTTGGTTGGAGCATTTAGGACTAACACAGATGCCAAGACTATAGGGGAGGGAACTTTTGGTACGGTACTGGTGACAACTGTCAAAATGGAGATACTGTTGCAGGTTGGTGAGTTTGATGTGGACTGAGGAGTTGAGGCAGCCAGTGGAGAGGGACAAATCCACAACTAAGAATGCGGCCTGGGTGTGGGAGTAGGTCTATGTGAATTTCATCATATCAAAGGTATTAAGATGGTTCAGGAAATACACATGCTGAAAACTACCTTCTAAATTTCCTCTCGCCTCCATCCCCACTACCTAAATTGAACCACCACTAACCGGAGGTGATGTTTAACTCTATAGAGTCTTTGGGTTAATGTTTTTAATTTATTTATTTATTCTTTCTTATTTAGATTTTATTATATTATTTTGCTCTTCTGGCTCAGTTTCGATATTTATCTATGCTCGGCTATTAGCTCTAAATCACTGCCCCTCTACCTGTCCTCAGTTTGAGTTTACCGCCACCATTTTCCAGGCCAACTGTTTTTCTGTGATGCAGTTTTGCACGACATCCACATGTTCTCTTGCTGATAAAGGGCTAGACCTGAAAATTATATAACGTATGTTTTTGTCTTTTCTCTGTGTTCATATTCCACATCCATCATCTAAAGGTATGTGGTGGCTTCTTTCTTATTTTACTTATTTACTCTTATAAGCGATTGATGAGTTTTTTTTGTAATTTTATTTTACTTCGAATGATTGTCACAGATATTATTCTGTCCCACATTAACATTGGTCAACTTTCCCCTCCACCAGTTCAATACCCACTCTTCCCTCATTTCAACATTGGTTCATTCATATGGCAGGTCACAGTGTGTTCACATTTTCCCACTGCCATGTGTCTTGTCTCTTGCATGATTAAGGTTAAAAAGATATATTGGGAAGTGTGTGTGTTTTCTTGTGTTCCTCTGGCCCTCCTGCTGTCATTTGCAGTAAATGATGGGTTATTTTTCCCTAACTTATTTTCAAAAGAAAATAATAAAAACAGCCATCAATACACATTAGACATTATTAAATTTACACTGAATCAACACAATAAATTAATATGATGGTAAAAAAAAACTTAACTTAGTCCGCAACCCGAAGGTTGGTTGGATCCTCCCAAAGCAGGCATACTAAGTCATTGTGTCAGAGGTAGGATGGCCAGTTCCTTTCCTCTGGGACCTACAGTTTAACGTGGAATCCGAACCACGGAGCTTCCTGGCATATGATTAAACACAACTCTCAAAATTCCTGCGCCTGCCGGGATTAGTGCCCGGGGCAGGAGCAGCAAACTTTTTGAACGCAAGCGCCTTAGCCACTGAGCTACTAGAACACTCACACATCTTCAAAATGCCTGCCATATAATAAATAAACGGAAGAGAGCCATATAACAAAATGATGCTATATAGCATTATACATTCTAAAGTCAAATACAGTTTACTGGTTGTTATAAGATGCAGTGCAGTGTAATGAAAGATTGTGAAACAAATACACAACAAACAGGAAATTGATCTGCTGTAATCACTGATGCTAGTAATAAAGTGTACGTACAAATAAATGTAAGATTATCAGAATTATTACTAAGTCTTTGATGTACAAAATGTTGGATATAGTTACATGTACCCACATTCAACATTGAAAACCACTGCAGATGCTTCTGAGAATGAAGTCGAACACGTTTTGTAAACATATAGATAAATGAAAAAAGTAGCTGCATTTTCAATCATCATTTATTATGTATTTATAATCAATAAATGCCATTAATCTCCAGATCAGTAACCCCTTCCTAATTTGATGTAATCTGTACAATTACTACACAAATGGAAAATACATTTGCTAAACTTAATCTAAATCCATTGTATATGGCAATTTTGTCAAGCATAAATAATTGGCAACCACAAAAAAACAAAAAAAGAGTGATATATGACATAACTTAATTACATAGTGATTAATTATTTTAATATGAATGAATGGGAGGAGGATATTTGGAAAGAAGAAAACTGAGCTATGAAAAATACAGAAGGGTAATAAATAAATGGAAAATAATGCTCATTGAAGCCAACCCAAACAAAATATTCCTCCACTTTACATGTGTTAACCGCTTACCAATTGTGCTACGTAGTTGTACAATGCTCGGACAACTTTCACCTTTCCTGAAACAAATGAGAAAACCAAATTAGTGAAAACTCAGCAAAGTATAAGCATTTAATTTAAAAATGTAATTAATTCTCTATGCTGAGAGAAACTTTGTTCTTATGTAAAAATGTAGTATTAATTTCAATTAAACAGTTTTAATATCTAAACTAAAATGAAAGACTGCTGATAAGGTTTAACATCATAAAAATGAGTGACACATTTCATAGCCAGTGACTTCAAAATTTGATTAATAATGTAAATTTTTTGGGATTACTGGAAATCGTGATTCCGCCATGAGTTGTCATCATAATACTGCATTGGTCAAACGCAAGAGTCCACTATAAATTGTTCCCGAAGTACATTTAACGGTTTCACGCTGGTCCAGGTTGTGTTACAACCTAATTTGTGCTTGAAACTAATGGTCCAGGCTATATTACAACGGAATTACTGCTTGAGAATAATACCTCTTGGGACTGACTACAGCAGTACTCCAACGATATTACTGTATGTAGTTGTATGGGAATCGCGATCTCCAGTAGACCCAATTTTTTAAGCTTAATATACTTTGGCAGCCAGAAGTAAATTCATAATACTGCACCACAGTTCCCTAACCAAGAGTTAATCATATTACTGAGTAATTCTCTGTCTTATATCCAAAACCCTTTATAGAGACTGTTCATATTACAGGAGATGCAGCAGAAGTGTGTGATGTTCAGGATCGGTATACAGGCAATGTTAAATTATCTGAGGAATAAATATTCTGCTATAAGTAAAGCCAGACATGTAAAAGAGTTGCAGATAGTCTGAGAGTGCTAAGGGTAGATGGAGATGTTACACTATCCATAGGCTGCCTCAAAATAGGCTAAGTAAATTATTCCAGGCTCTGACCCCCTTATCTATAAATGTTCAAACTACCTTATGCCTGAGTAAAGTGTTAGCTTGTGCTCATGGTCATCTCTCCCTTCCACATAATATTTCTAATTCCTTAATGAATATCCTCACAGGGTTCTTCTAAAATATTCGAGTTACACCCTCACAGTACTCTCTTCATGTGCCTCCTGTCTTACAGTGATTCCAAAACAGAGCCACGGGGCCTTTAGCAAATACAAGTAAGAGGCCCTTGGTTTGCTTTATGTATTAAAGTTTGGATATAATACAAAACAACACATTTACAGAACTTATATGGAAAGGATTCATAAAATACACCCAACATTCACCAAAGTTGAAGGGCAGCAGCAACACAAAACAATACACAAACACAGAAAATACAATATGAGTGGCTGTGTTGACCGAAAGGCTTGCGTGAGCTCAGTCACTTACTTCTTTTAACTTGACAAAATATTGTATTTTCTGTGTTTGTGTATTGTTTTGTGTTGCTGTGCCCTCCTCCCTTCAGCTTTGGTGAGTGTTGGGTCTATTTTATCAATCCTTTCCATATAAATATTGTCTCGCGGCAGTTCCATTGTTACCAAACTATCATTCGTGACTTAAGGTGGGAAAATTTAAAGATAACGCTAGCTAAATAAATATTTCTAAGTAAATCATTTTCTATATTCATTAAAGTTAGATCATCTAGATGCATAGGCGCAAGGCCCCCAGAAGTCGTAGTGCCCGTAGCATATACTAACTCTTGCTACGAGGTTTATCAGGTACTGCTCTAAAACCTAGTTCCTTTATCAGATCAGTTACATATTAAGTTCTGCAGTTATACCCAGAAGTTAGGTTGTTTTCTGATTATGTAATGTTGTTATACAATATGATTACAAGGACTGTGAACAGCTTCATGGAGATGTGAACATGATAACTACCTAGATAGGGTGAGGGCAGAACTGCTTGTTAAAAGCAGAGATTGTAAAGATCTTGGCACAACATTCGATGATAAACTCTCTTGGGCAGGAGACATTGGCAGGTTGTAATAATTAATTATTTGAGAGAGCGATGAGAGGACATACCAGAGAAGTGAGGGACTTGGATTACAAATCTTTTGTCAAACCATTGCTTGAATATGGTGGGGTAATTTGTGAACCAAAATTTAGGCATCAAACACAGGAGCTGGAGGATATGCAAAGGAGAGGAGCTGGAGGACATGCAAAGGAGAGAAGCTTGGTTTGTGTAAATTACTGCAAGACTCAGTCAGTAACTGATAATAAATAATAAAGAGCTGGATTGGGAGTTTGCTATGGAGGGAATCTAGATTAATTTATGGAAGTAGCCGCACAACACAATTGGTAACAGATAATATGATACAGAGCTGTGATGGGGTTAACTGGAAGATAGTTGAAGAGAATGCTGGGGGTGTACAAGGTGTATCCTATATTTTTGATAAGAACATGGATGGATATTGGTAGAAGAATCAGGAATAGTAAATCCAAGAGAAGAGATGAGTATAAGATGGCACTTGCTTTCAGCATAAGGGAGTATGAAAATGTTCTTTTCTAGATCAGAGATTGGAACAAATTACCAAAGAAAATAGTGAAAAACTTACCAGAAACACTGAAAGGATTTAAAAATTATAAAGGTAAAAAGTATTTTGGAGGTGTTACTGCAATCAATGAATTTCAAGACAACATGATGTAGATAATGGAAACAAAGAACTTGCCATTAGGCACTGAAAATAAGATAGGATAGGAGGATGAGATGAACATATAAAAAACACAAACAACTTAATAATATTTTGGTTAATAACCGTAGTCGTGTAGGAAGTGAGACATTTGGCAGGAGGAAAGATGGACCACATCCTGACCAGCCACATGAATTACACAAAGATGAAACATGTGAGAGGGTGGTGTTTGAATTGGTGGGGGAGTAAGTTGACCAATGATAAATGTGGAATAAAATACTATTTTTTATTTATGGCTTTACGCATTAGAGGCGGGATGGGGCTGGGGACAAGGAATGGGAAGGAATTCAGCCATGGCCTTTTAAAGGAGGCATCCTAGCATTCGCCTGGAGTGATTTGGGGAAACCATGGAAACCATTCGAACCACCATCCTCCCAAATGTGAGGCCTGTGCATTAACCACTCACCCACCACACTTAGTTGGAATCAATCTTTGTGACGATCATTCGAGGTAAAATGAAATTTATTTTAAAAATTTGATCTGTTATAGGAGTAGATTAAATAAAACTAGAAAGACATAAAAAAATATAACTATAAATGTATACATATGTTGAAAAATATGAGAAATTTCACTATAAAATTGCAAATTAGTAAGCGACAGGTTTAGCATAGGTTGATGCCAGGGGTGCATCTGGTATCTAGGATATATTGGTAGGCAAATTCCAATTTATGGAGTTCTGAAGAGGTGGTGATGTTTGAAAAAACTCTGACAGCTCTAACCGTGAAACGGGTGTTGAGATTGTTGGAATCATGTGAACAGGCATGAATTGTTATTGGATGGTCCCAGTTGGAAGTATAAACTTTTTGACTATGGCCATTCATGCTGAAGGATGGTTGATCAATGGTGAGACTGATGCAGGACTCAGTGCAGTGAAGACAGGTAAGTTGGTAGATTCTCCTGTGACGGGATTAGAGTAAGTGGTGGCGGCTGGATGCATGCTGCATGTTTTGCAGTTGCCCTATGTCTCACCTCCTTCATTTTATGTCTCCATCTCACCCTCCTGTCTTCATTTGTGGTAAGTGACAGGTTATTTTTCCCTATTATATCTTATTATAAAGATAACATGGTAGAATAGGATAGCCAGTGTGTAGTAAAATTTATGCTGAGGCATGTGTTCCATAATAAAGCATTAAATTTCCATAAACAAATTTAAATGCCCTACTTTGCACCCACTATAACTCCTGTATTTGATAAACATAATACATTTTACAAAGATCTTTTCGAATAGAAGCAGATCCATCCTCAATTTTAGGATTCCATAGCAGCTTTAGCACAATCAGCCATATTATTGCACTATGAGAACTAATTAGCCAAGCAAATGAATATCAGAAGCTTCTTTGTGTAAATTTTCTGGATTTTAAAAATACATTTGTTTCAGTAAATCACAATACTGTCCTGCAAGGCTTAGCTGAACATGGCATGGACCCAATCTATCTCAAAGTGCTCCATAATATTCATGACACCTCCTTTAGCCTTTCTCAGCATCATGGAACCAACTACAGACTTCTGCATTGAAAGAAATGTTAAGCAAGGTGATCCCAATCTCGAAATTATTTTCAGCACTGTTAAAGCTGGAATGGGCAGAAAAAGGAATTAGAATCAATAGAAGAAGACTTAGTAACTTGAGATTCATCAATAACATTAAAATTTTCACTGACATTAATGAACTCCAAACTTTGGTTACCATATCATATATCATATCATATCACTTTATTCACCATTAGTCAATACATATTGAAATAGGCTTCGTCATATACATACTATAATTATGTATACATATTAATACAACTGATAGTATAAGATAAATAATGTAACTAAATATATATTACATCAAATAATTCTTCTGTTTTATAAGGACATATTGCAGTTATAAGATCCTTAGTGCTATTTTTAAATTTATTTAGTGTCATCATTCTCAGATTATTAGGTAGATGGTTGAAGAATCTGATTCCCATTGACTTAAAACTATATTTAGTTATGCTAAGTGAACAGTATTCAATTCTTATATTGTGTTTATCTCTAGTGTTATGATCATGTACCTCAATATGTTTTTTTAAAGAGGTGTTGATTTTTCTTTACAAAAAGTAAACATTGAGATATATATATATATATATATATATATATATATATATATATATAAACCCAGTAATGTCACGATTCCTAGCTTTAAGAATAATTCCTTGCAGTGTGTTCTAGGTAATGCTCCACATATCAGGCGAACTGCTTTTTTTTGTAAGACAAAGAGACACTTTGAGTAGGGACTATTTCCCCAAAGGTAAGTTCCATTGGATAGGTAGGAGTGGACATAACCATAATAAATGGAGAGTAATACATCTGTTGTCACTGTACCTCTAAGTCTCCTAATCATGAAAATTCCTTTAGCGACTTTATTCGATATCAATTCAATATGCCTCTGCCATTTTAAATTTGATTGTATAATTATTCCCAGGAATTTGACAGAATTGCAGGTAGAATTGCTCTTTAAACTCCTCTGTGCTTGTAAAGCAGCTGATCTGAGCATGAATCATTTAAAAATAGAATTTATGTCTATCAGATGAGCCACGATGTGGAACGTGCAAATAAATTTATTTATCTTTAGAAAATGTCAATGGGTACATTTATCTTAATCAACTTTTAAATTTGATAAGAGATCAGAAATTTTCTGTTGGGATGGCAAGCTTTAGGTATACATTCTATTGTCCTCAAATTAAACACGTACACAACTCTATTTAAGAATAACAGTTTAATACCAGTGTATTCTTCCCATGCTGACTTAGGGCTGTGACACCTGTATAATAAATAAATTTGCAACAGAAAAACTTAAGATTGGTCTAAAGAGCAATGGGAAGATCAGTGCTAGGTTTCACAAGAAAAGACATGAAAGGAAACAACATTAGTTCATTTACATAATGCCACAGTCATCTCAGAGAGTTGGCCACTTTGAAGTGGCAGTGGGCCAACCATGTTTTCTCAGAGGAAAGATGGGGGAACAAACAGTGTTGGAGTGGCACCAAAAAGAACATCAAAGACCTAGAGGAAGACCACCAGGCCAATGGGACTAGGACATACACAAGGTTGCTGAATTTAGCTGGCAGAGAATTGCCCAAGACCAGTCTACCTGGAGGAGATTGGGGTCTATTGGAGATTGCGATTCCGTAACAACAACATTAAATAATATCATTGTAATATTGTTGCAGTCAGTAGCAAAACGTATAATTTGCAAGCAATAATTCCGTTGTAATACAGTCAGGACAATTATTTTCAACCAGAAATTAGGTTGTAATGCAGCCTGGACCAGCATGAAACAGTTAAATGTACTTCGGAAAGAATTTCTAGCGGAGTCTTGCGTTTGACCACTGCAGTATTATGATGCCAACAGCAGACGGAATCGCGATCTTCACTAATCCCGAAGACTGTTCATATTCTGCCAAGACTATGAGAGGCCACACAATTTCATATTGTACTTGCTGATGAGAATGAATATGAGGGTTCATATTGACCTATCATAGCCAAGCAACAGTTTGATTAAGCCTTTGTATCCATAGCATAGCATTACCTCATTCCCCTGGTACACCTGCCCAATATTAGTTGCAGCTTCAGTTTACCTTGTTGTTCCTGCTATTGCTACCAGCTTCCAACTACTATTATCTCTAACCCCTCAACCTAAACATGATGTTGTACCATATACATCTTATAATTGGAAACTAAGTGTGCCTATAGTCTACAGTCAATTCTAAGGCACAGTATCGGTTTCGTCTGTTTTTAGCAAGCATGCTTACACGCAGAACGATAATGAGCTCTAAACAGTAATTTCAGATAACAACGGTTCAATACTTACCAGGTTTTGGAATTGGTTTTGGCGGCGCACTTCGATTGACAGCTACTTTGGAAGCCATTGTTTTTGTTTCAACAAAAAAAAAAATATTTCTTCAAAAATAATAATAATCTGCCGCAACTGACAACTAAAGCTCCTTTATTAAATAATGAAAGTGAACGAAAACTGCTCATCAATAGGAAAACTAATAATTTAACTAAATATACGCCTCCTGGTGTTACATAAAATAATGCTACTAGTGTAGAATATAGAGGGTTAATCAACACACGAGTAAAACAATAACATTACAGTAAACAACAAAGGTAATAAAAAAAAATAAAGATTACTGTCTCAAACACCCCTTTCCAAAATTCTCAAAACTTGTTATCTTTAACATTGCGATAATATTCTCCAACATGCGGTTAATAAAGTTATCGATATTCCGAATCATTTACTGTCGAATTCTTACTACTCGTAGCTATCGACTTTTACGCGCGATACTAGCGTGGCTGTGTTGAATGTTGGTAAACTTGGTAGAGACTTCAGAGACAAGTAGAGCATTTGTTTTAGTGGGAGACTGGGAGTGTGTTGGTTTGCTGAAAATGACAACAAAGCGAAAAGCAGATTCGCAAGTTCCTGCAGAAGAAAGTGATTTGTTACTGATTCGTCCACTGTAAGAGTACTATATTCTTACTGAATAATATCGGATTTTATTAACTATTTCTAATGTTTATAAAGAAACTAATCACATGCCTCTTGCAGGGGAGCCGGACAAGAAGTCGGCCGGTCATGCATCATGTTGGAATTCAAAGGAAAAAAGATAATGGTATGCACAACATATTGTCAGATTAAATTCTACATTGTGTAGAGGGTCAGGGAACCATTATATCATATCATATCATTTTATTCACCATTAGTCAATACGATATTGAAATAGGCTTCGTCATATACATACTGTAATTATATATACATGTTAATACAACTGATAAAATAAGATAAATAATATAATTAAATATGTATTACATCAAATAATTCTTCTGTTTTATAAGGACATATTGCAGTTATAAGATCCTTAGTGCTATTTTTAAATTTATTTAGTGTCATCATTCTCAGATTCTTAGGTAGATGGTTGAAGAATTTGATTCCCATTAACTTAAAACAATATTTAGTTATGCTAAGTGAACAGTATTCAATTCTTATATTGTGTTTATCCCTAGTGTTATGATCATGTACCTCAATATGTCTTTTAAAGAGGTGTTGATTTTTCTTTACAAAAAGTAAACATTGATATATATATAAATAAACCCGGTAATGTCATAATTCCTTGCAGTGCGTTCTGGGTAATGCTCCACATATCAGGCAAACTGCTTTTTTTTGTAAGACAAAGAGACATTGTGAGTAGGGGCTATTTCCCCAAAGGACAGTTCCGTAGGATAGGTAGGAGTGGACATAACCATAATAAATGGAGAGTAATACATTTGTTGTTACTGTACCTTTAAGTCTCCTAATCATGAAAATTCCTTTAGCGACTTTATTTGAAATCAATTCAATATGCCTCTGCCATTTTAAGTTTGATTGTATAATTATTCCCAGGAATTTGAGAGAATTGCAAGTAGAGTTGCTTTTTAAGGATATATCAAGGTGGTGTGTTTTTTTTCCATCTTTGATGAGAAAGCTTTGTCATTCGAAGTTGTAGTGGAGCTTACTTTTACACATAGATCATCAGCATAGTTGTAGCATTTGGAGTTACCATTTTCCATAATAGGTGATAGGTCATTGGGGTCTATTGGAGATCGCGATTCCGCTACAACAAAAATTAAATAATATCGCTGTAATACTGCTGTAGTCAGTCCCAAGATGTATTATTTTCAAGCAGCAATTCCATTTTAAATACAGCCTGGACCATTATTTTCAGCCAGAAATTAGGTTATGATGCAGCCTGGACCAGTATGACACCTTTAATTGTACTTCAGAAAGAATTTATTTCTGTGTCTTGCGTTTGACCACCGCAGTATTATGATGCCGACTCCAGGCAGAATCGGGATCTCCAGTAATCCCGGTCATTGATATATAGAATGAACAGTAGGGGGCCAAAAATATTGAATGATTTATCTACAAATTTCTGTAATTCTGTTAGGAAAATGAGGGGATGGGTAGGTATTCTTAAAATTGTTAACGATGGATAATTAGTTACTGATGATTTTAAAAAATGCAGAGAAGCTAAATAAATGGTTTAATAAGACCATTAGTGACTATCATCTGGCATTCGGAAAGTGTAAACCAACGGAAGAGCTTTTGCCTATAAATAGAAATGAGCAGACCAAAATTTTTTAAATCCTGTACATGGTGATAATGAGGTAAACACCATAGGGGGATTACTGGAGATCACGATTTCACTACAACAACTGTGAGGAATTGATTTCATAATACTGCAGTAGGCCCTAGTCAATTGCATAACACTGCTAGAAATACTGGGTAATAATATCTAGACTGGGATACTGCTGCAACCACTTACTGCCTCGTGATGTTAACATTTCCAGATGGAGAGAGTATGATGTCATCGCGTTGCTGAATGTGAGGTATACATTCCGCACACTGCTTTAAATGTCCCTAACGGGGCCTTCCACTGAAATTAGTCACTAATATGTCTCATATTGAGAAATTGTTAATTTTGCACCAGTAGTACAGGCATAAATTCATTAGCATCGAGGTTTTGATGGAGCCTGGACCACACTGAAATATAACTATCGAACACCTTATTGCGAATATCTAATTTCTGTGTCATATCTATCACTGTTACTGTTGTTTACGTCTTAATGCAGTCTGGAACATAGTGAAATGTATTCGTTGCCCACAACATTGCTGGTACCCAAGTTCCAAATCATATCTATCTCTGTTAGTATGGTCCAGGCTGTGTTACAACCTAAACGCAAACGGTTGTTGACGAAATCTTCTTTTATAAATATTTTATTTCGTATGAATGATTTTAATATCAATTTCAGCCATGCAAAGAAATATAGAATAACAGAATTAAATAAAAATCAATGCAATGGTGATTAATAACGTTAATGTTACAGGAACTGATGTTATGGAACGTTACTAATGAATGGTATCAATTATCAGTATGGAATGTTGTTGGTATTTTAATAATATTATTAATTGCACAAGTAATAATTTTCTTTAAGTTTTTCAATTAGTAATTTTTTTTATTATTGTTACTATTGGTTATGTTATATGGCCTAAAGTGTATTCACCAATCGATCGAAGGCTGAACACGTCACACAGTGACGTCATACTCTCTACATCCAGAAGTGTTGACATCGCGAGGCAGTAAGTGGCTGCAGCGGTATCCCAATCTAGACATTACCGGAAATACTTTCAGAAGTAATTCTAGCAGTGTTATGTTGATCAATAGTGTAGAAGAACCTAATTACTGCTTAGATATAATTCATCTTGTGATTGACTACCACAGTATTATATCATTAATACAAAGAGAAATGTTGTTATAGTGATCTCCAGTAGACCCACCATTGGAATGGATGAAAATGTAACTTGCTGATAGGGGAATTCTTAACACATAGATAGCTAAAACTTAGGAAATGCACTGTCAAAAGAGATGAAAGTGAAAGTGGGGGTGTTACAGGGTAGCATATTGGAACCATTGCTATTATCCTTCCAAGCACCTCTCTTAATTTTCCCACCAATATCTTTCCATGCTTCATCACCAGTATAGGCTTTAGACACTACCATGACTCACCCTCCTTCTATCCTCCAATGAATTCCACTCCAGCTCTATTATCATATTAGTGACCGATTGTGTTTTTGCAGTAATTTTCAAAGACAAATCTGGCAGCCCTCCTCAGCACCCCCTCCAACTCCTGTATTTGATACCCAAAATGTTGATGCCAAACTACACAACCATATTCCAGCAGTGGTCTGACCAAAGTTTTGTACCCCAATTCCCTTACTTCTCTAGTGCATCCCCTCATCACTCTTTCCAACAGGTGAAGGATTTTGAACCTATTCCATACTACCTGTCCAATGCGCCCTGCCCAAGTTTGCTATCAAATGTATTGCCAAGGTATTTACATTTCAAGTCTTCAATAAGTAGCTCCTTCCCCACTTTATAATCATAATCAACCTTTGGTATTTTATCTGTGTACCTAATAAGCTGGCTCTTCTTTGCATTTATTTTCATCCCATGTTTACTCACCAAGCTTGTTATCCTATCTAGATCACCCTGTAGCTCTATACTGTCTTCTATTGTTTTAATCCTTTTATAAAACATTGTCATCTGCAAACAATCTAACTTCTGACAGTAAACCATTAACACAATCATTCATTAGAAAAATGAATAACAATGGTCCTAATACACTCTTCTGTGGGACTCCCATGTTCACTCCCAATTGTTTTGACACTGCTTTTTCTTTCCTAACTTTTTGCTTTCTACCTTTTAGGAATTCTTCTACCCAGCAAATCACCTTTTTATCAACTCCAATAGTTTTTACCTTATTTAGCACCATTTTATGGCTCACTCTGTCAAAAGCCTTTGATAGATCTAGTGTTACACTATCAACTTGGCCTCCCAGTTCCATTTCATCAGAAATATCTTGCATATATCCTACTAAATAAGAAAAGAAAGGAAAAATTAACCCACCACATACCAAAGTAGACAGCTGAGATGAGAGGGTAAACTTATGCTGACAAACACTTCACAATATTTCGGAATCTGCCTTGTTCACTAGTAGAAAAACGGGCCATTAGGCTCGGTATTTGTGTACACAATGAACGTTACCTAATGACTAATCGAGTAGTGGGGGAGGGTGGGGGAACGGCTAAGGAGTAGACTATCGCTATATCGGCATGCAATGTCTGAGATAATATATTGCAGTCGATGCTAAAATGAACATATGTAGTAAGGGTACGGTATAAACCCCGGAGGGGGGGGGGAGGGAAGATGGATTAAGTGGATGATTTTCACGGTGATTAAGTCCAGGTGGGTGTCTTGTATCCAGGATATTCTGGTATGCTAGTTCCCATCTCCGGAGTTCTGCTGCAGTGGTGCTGTCAGGGAAAACTCTGCTCTCACAGTAAAACAGTCGTTGAGGTTGTTGGAATCATGGCTATTGGCATCTTCTAGTATTGGAAGTTACAGGTTGCGGGTGTGGACTGTTTGTCTGTGGCCATTCTTTCTAACAGAGAGAGTTGCTGTGTGGTGAGGCCTATGTAAGAACTAGTGCAATAGCGGCAAGTTAGTTTGTATATAAGATGAGTTGTTGAACAGATGGCATCTCCAATAATGGGGAAAGTTTCCCCTGTGGTGGGATTGGAATATGTAGTGGTGGGTGGAAGCATGCTGCAGGTTTTACAGTGGGATCTATTGCAAGGATAAGATCCATATGGTGCTTTTGGAGAGTCTGACAGAGGGTATTTGTGGACTAAGATATTATTAAGATTGGGTGGTCTGCTAAAACATGCAGGAGGGGCATTGGGTAGAATTTTGGGTAGGAGAGTACGCATTTCTGGAAACAAGCGAAGGAAGTCATACCCCTGTTGCAAGATATGGTTGATGGACTCGAGGCCAGGAGAGAACTGAGTTACAAAGGCAGGGCTATGGTTGGTTTTTGTAGGAGACAAGTGGGAGTGGTTACGTTGAGGGTGGGTGATCACGCAGGAGATCTGTTTATGTACAAGATCCCTGGGGTAACAATGGGAAATAAGGGCTTGGGATAGGTTCTGTGAGTATTGATGGATAGAATGAGCAACAGAGCAAATGCGACTTCCACGGATGGCAAGACTGTATGGGAGGGAACGTTTGGTATGGAATGTATGGCAGCTATTAAAGTGTAGATACTGCTGTAAATTAGTGGGCTTGATGTGGACTGCAGTATGAAGGACACCATGACTCAGCATGATGTCAACATCAAGGAATGTGATGTGTGAGCAGGAGTAAGTCCAGATGAAATTGATGGAATTGTTGCTATTGTTAAGGGAGTGGAGGAATTCAAGGAGGCAGTTTTCGCTGTGGGTCCAGATCATAAATATGTCATCAATGTATCTGAACCACACAGTAGGTTTAAAGCGAGTGTTGTTGAGGAAACATTGTGACATAGTAGTAAATTAAAAGGTAAAATGATTTATATATATAAAGAAAAGAATACAAAGATTAATATTGTTTGCCCAGAGAGGCTTTAAAAGGATATGCTCTCTGAAAAAAAAAAAAAGAAGTGAGGTGAGAATTGTTGAGTAGAGAAGACAATGACGAAGAAAAAGATTGATTTGGCAGCAGCTTGTATTTGATTTGAGAGAGATCTTGAGTAGAAAGGCGAACCTGACAATCTTCGGAATATATGGACAGGCGTGATCGTTATTGGTGTTCAGAGAGTTGTTAATGAATAAACTGTAAAAGTACATAACTAAAAACTACAGTCTACAAATTATATTCATTTATCTATAAAGATCTGCTTGCCGTCGCATTTCATTTATATGCGACATGGCGACTTAGTGAGGACCGTAACCGCACGGCGATTACTTTCTACGTCAAGATTGAATATCATTAAGTTGGTAAACCTGAAAAAGAAGATCAACAAATTCTCCTGTGTGCCATCTAGCGCGAATCTACAAAACCAGCCTACAGTCAGCTGACCAGCTGCAGCTGAGTGCAACATCGCATCGTGGTGAGAATTCCTGTCACTGCACACGACATTGGAACCAGCGGAGTAAATATACTGCGACGCAGAACAACACGAGAAACATTAAAGCTAAGTGTACATTTTAATTTTGGCATGTTAACATAAATTCAATAACGTGAAAATTGAGAGGTTGTGTTTATCGCGTGTGATGACTTCTTAAAAAATTTTTTGACGTTTTCTCACACTAAAAACTGTTGAATATCTTTGCAATTTTATTGATTACGCCGATTTCGTCATATGAGTGTACTCAAAAATACCAAACATAAGTTTGGCGGAACATAAATTTCGGCAGACAAAAAAACTATTAGATGCGCTTACAAAATATTTCTTACAAATACGTGATTAAGAACCATTCTTCTTTGCGTTAATATCTCTTTTGTGTACTTCATAATTAACTTACTAAGCAATATCATTCCTGTTTGTAAAACTTGTTTATACGATCGGAAATAGTGTTTACTTTCTCCCTAGTTTGCTCACTAGTTAGCAAACTAGATATTGATCTTCTTTCGATAATTTTGGCTCTAAGACTAACCGATCATGGACGAAGTGAATTTTCCACAGAATACAATGTCACATGTTGAGACTCCACATTTGCCTACCACATTGGAGGCAGAACCACCTTTGCTGCCTTGCAGCAATGTACCCGTTATTGATCCAATAGGTACACAATTTCTGGGACCAATAGACCAAACAGACAGTATTTCTTTGCCAGAAAACATTGTGCATTCTGGAGCATCTTCTGAGAATGAGTTTTTAGGGTTCAGCCCAAATGAGTTATACACAGACTGTCCCCCACAACCCAGTCAGGCACCATGTTGTAGTACTCAGCCAACTAGCCATTCAGAAGAGATAAATACTCAATTACGCCTCCTGATGAGTATGATGTGTTCACAATTTAAGGCTCTTGATTCTCAATTTAAAACTATGAATGCCAAATTAGATTCCCAATTTGAAGCTTTTAACACTAAATTAGATTCCCAATTTGACACTTTTAACACTAAATTAGATTCCCAATTTGACACTTTCGCAACAGATATCAAGGCTGAGTTGGGTACAAAGCTTTCCTACCTAGCTTCCCAAGTACAGGCTTACACAGATGTAACATCACATTTAGACCATCGAATGTCTGTTTTGGATACAAAACTACAAACATATGAAAAAGAATGTAAACACAGTACTCCAGTAATCCAAAACAAAATGGTTCATATTGAAGCAAACATCACTCATAAAGTTGACTCACACTCTCAAAACGTTAACATTCATTTTGCGGAGGTTCAAAAACAAATAAATGAGTTAGATAAAACCAGAGAGAATAATACTATTTCAAATTTAGTGGTGGCCTCAGTTAATAATGATGTTATGTATGGAGTTGATGTGTCAATGAAATATGATGAGACTTCAATGAATGATGGTGTGATTGGAGTAAATGTTTCAAAGAAAAGTGACAGGCCTATTTTAAATGGAGTTGATCTTTTAATGATGGGTGGTGTTATGAATGATATGCTTGTGTTAATGAGTCGTGATTGTCTGAAAAAGAACTATGCTTCAATTGCTATTAGAAGTCAGAAGGTTTATTGTGCTTTTGTGCAAATAATACCAAAATTTTGTATGATTCAAAAAATTGTATTTCTGAAACAGCTTCTCCTATTTTGGAATGATTTTGCAAAGAAAAGCTGGAAAAGCCGTAAGAAACCTTTTCATCTTCTTAGAGGGGCGATAAAACTCGCTGCCTCATCTTACGTACAGGTTATTTTGGCAAAGGTTTTCATACCATATTTTTATTATGAACAATTTTAGTGTTATTGGTAAGGTCAAATGCGTTCTTTATTTTAGCAGTGATTGTCCTTTCTGGTAATGCACATATTAAGTGTAGTAGTTGTTATCGTAGGTAAGGAATAAAGAGGAACTGGGAAGAGATAAAGTTTGGGGAACCCGAAGAAGGTCATTGATTTAAAGATATATTAATAATGATAGAGTGAACAAAGAAAGTAACCTTTTGTTGGGCAATTATTTTGAGTGGCTTGTAAGTGTGAAAAATAATGAATTTAACTTGCAACCGAATGATGATAAAAGAAATGATTTAATTGATTATAAGAATTAGACTAACAGTCCTTGGATGAACAAAGAAAGAATGCCAAAAGTAATAGTATTAGTAATGAAATGTGAATTGTTTTAAGGTAGTGAATATTTACTCTTAAGTTTCTCTTCTGTAAAGATATTGATTATGCATAGGAAGGTTATGTGAACTGTGACTCATTAAAAGAGTATATCAATTGTCTACACAAATTGGGTTGAATATTTTTTTTAAAGCCACATTATGATGTATATGTATAAAAACTATCAAGACAAGTAGTTTTACTGTTATAAACTGATTAAAGACAAAGAGAATATTTATCTCACATATATAATTAGCCGATATGAATGTAACAACAACAATAGAGAATATAAATATGAATATTTCATTGCATGTACACACTACCTTCAAGGTAGGCAGTTTATCTACACTAATTTTTTGTTTTGTGTTACTTGTGTATGTTCACAGACTTTGAGCTATTGTGGACAGTGAGTGCCGCCTTTTTTCGACATCACATCACTGTGCATCGGGAAAACGCGTGCACCTATGGCAATAATGGTCTAGCTTTTGAAAAGTAGCCTAAGCATTTGTGTCATTATTATATAAATTCTATGAGAAGTGTGACGACACATGACAGGACTTTGTTTTTGTTATTGTTCATTTGTTATTGTTCATTTGTTATGTTTTTTTTAAATGTAAAATTGATGTTCATTTAGAGTAAGCAAAGCTTGTTAATATTTTGTACAAAAATTTTAAAACCTCAATACCAATAACGACGTTGCCATTGAGAAAATTTTCCCCATTTTATTGTTCATTTATAAGCAACAAAAAAATGAGGAATATTTTGGGAGGGGTTGTGACATAGTAGTAAATTAAAAGGTAAAATGATTTATATATAAAAGAAAAGAATACAAAGATTAATATTGTTTGCCCAGAGAGGCTTTAAAAGGATATGCTCTCTGAAAAAAAAAAAAAGAAGTGAGGTGAGAATTGTTGAGTAGAGAAGACAACGAAGAAAAAGATTGATTTGGCAGCAGCTTGTATTTGAAATTTGAGAGAGATCTTGAGTAGAAAGGCGAACCTGACAATCTTCGGAATATATGGACAGGCGTGATCGTTATTGGTGTTCAGAGAGTTGTTAATGAATAAACTGTAAAAGTACATAACTAAAAAAACTACAGTCTACAAATTATATATATATTCATTTATCTATCTGCTTGCTCGCATTTCATTTATATGCGACAACATTCCTCCCGAGGACCAAGGAATAAGTTGGCATAGGATGGGACCATGCGGGTGCCCATGGCAGTACCACGGATTTGGTGATAAACTATAGAATTAAAGGTAAAGAAATTTTTGGAGAGAACTATATGGGCCAAGGTTGAAAGGAAGTATGTACTAGGCAGGCTATGTGGCGGTCGTAGGTCTCACTATGGAGAATGTTGGTATTGAGGGAAGTTACATCAATGGAGACCAGGAAGGAATCTGGAGATAGAGGTGTGTGGATAGTGGATAGGCGTTCAAGGAAATGAGGAATGTCTTTCATGTAGGAGGGAAGATTTTGAACAAAGGGTTGGAGATGTTGATCCACAAAAGCTGAAATCCTTTCAGTGGGCGATCCATATGCCGCAACTATAGGTCGCCCAGGATTACCAGTCTTGTGGATCTTAGGAAGAAGATACCGTGTGGGGATTCTGGGGAATCAGGAGGGAGATAGACTGAGGAGAGAGGCCTTGCAGGGGGCCTTGTAGGTCAAGAAGGTTTTTTATTTCCTGGCATATGGAGGTAGTGGGATCTGTAGCTTGTGGAAGGTAGGTGTTAGTGTCCGACAGTTGCCTTAGGGCCTCGGCCACATAGTCATTGCGGTCCATCACTACTGTGGTTGAGCCTTTGTCAGCAGGGGAGGATGATGATATTATGGTTTTTGGACAGTTCTATCATAGCTCGAGTTTCCATATTACTGATGTTTTTAGAGTGCGGGATGGAGTTTAGGAAAGAGGGTGAGGAAAGGGTGGATGTGAGGAACTCCTGGAATAGAATAAGGGGATGGTTTTGTGGGAGCCGGGGAGGATCCAGAGAAGATGCAGGTTTAAACTGTTGTAGACCGGGCTCAATCTCGCTCTTGTCAGCTGGTGTGTGTCCTGTGACGGAAAAAATGGTACCGCCAGAGAAGAGAGCGGCAGAACGCCAATGAATCCCAGACCAAAGCAGCATGGTCGAACTTGGGGGTCGGAGAAAAAGTGAGTTCTTTGGATAAGACCGATATTTGAGGTTCAGTCAGGTGGGTGGAGGAGAGATTAATCACTGACTGTTTAGGTTTAACTGGAGGAGAGACAGGGGGAAACTGGAATAAGACTTAACAGCCTTTCCTTCATCCCCATGGCAAAGGGTATGTTTCTCGACCCAACCATCCTTTACTTGGTGGTACGTGCATATTGAGTGAAACGTTGACGCATCTGATTTTGGTGGCAACCGTGCTAGCCTGAATGAATTTTTGGCAGATTTCTTAAACATTTCATATCCGAGCCTTCCAATGTTCCACAAGCTATTTTTCCATACCATACCAAGATTAGCTGTTGCCCTGTGTGTTCTCCAGATGCTAGTCACTGGAGGCTAGGAATTCTGAGAAGTTAGCTTGCATGTTACTGTCAGATATGGTTGGTATTGAATTGAGGCAGCAGAATTTTTCTTTCCTATAGACGAAATATTCTGATATTATATCACATCCTGCTAATGCATAGATGAAGAGGATATGTGTGGGTTCAAACTTGTAAATGTTACTAAGGCCTATTAGCAAAATGAGAAAGCCAATATACTCACTTAGAATTATCACACTGTCGGATTTTGCTGCTTGGGAATAGCTGCGTCAATAATCAATCCAGCTGCATCTTGTTTTGCCTGTTGATCTTGGATGCCTCCTTTTTCAGTTTTTGCATTAGTATCAACATTACACGGTTCTTCCTGCTCTCATTTGCTGCATCACTGCAGCATTTGTTTCCTCACTGAAAATGATGTCTGCTGAAGTATCTGATGTTTTCAAACTACAAAACATTTCAGATGACTTTATTCCTCTCTGTGCAGCATCATTTCGGTATCTGTCAAATATAACTGTGAAGTTGGATCTATAGTTCGTTGTCAAATAGGCTTCATATTGTCCACAGAAGCAGCCAAGGTCTTCACTACGATGCCACATAACCTTATGCAGAAGGCATCATCCATCCATAACAAAACTTTTTATGTTGGGTGTTGCATCTTGAAGAGATTTAAATGCTTCATATAGAGACAATTTTGTTCTCTTGAAGTACGGAACAAATTCAAATGGAAAACATTGTTTCAATCCATTAAAACAGAAAAGAAATGGATTTATGACTAATTTTTGACTTATTATGACTTGATTTTGACTATGTAAATAAACTTTGTGCCATAACATTATATTTTAAATTTTGCAAATCCGTTTTTCAAACTGGTACAAATACCATCAGCTAATAGAACGGACTGGTAGCACAGTGGTTAAGGTATCTGACTGGAGATCAAAATCCAGGTCTCAGCAGTGATTTTCGAAGGTCATTGACCCGATCTTCACCTCTGCCACAGCTTGCTGTGTAATATGAAGTAAGCCAGAACGATTCTGGGGTTTGGATATCACGTTAAGCTGTAGGTTCCCTATACCGGTTCTATTACTTGGTCAAGTTAGATCGCCACGAAGGATCGCATTGCACGGCACGGCGTATCAAAAACACTGTCACTCCTTCAGGATCTCCCGGTCAACAATGCTAAATGATTATTGAGTTGACCATCAGTAATCAAAGGGTAGTACAGATATATACTATGCCATACAGATACATATATATCAGTTTTATATACAGGGGTTTCAGGACATTTTGAGCGGCAAAGTAGGTAAAAACCCAGCTTTTATTAAAAGTGTGAAATTTGGCTGATTTTCAAAGAACTGTAGCGCGCTTAGTTTTGAGTTTAGAAATAAGTTTGTACTACAAAAGTTGTAGGAAATTTTGTCCTCTTTCAAATTTGAAATAGAGTGATTCTTGCTAGGACTTATCAGGAACGAGTTATAGTTGAAAAAAGTACCAAAATTTTTATGTTTTTTGGCCACAGAAAATTGTGCCGAGGGTGTTGAAGGTCAAAAACTTGGTTTCTGCATACTCTCACTAATATATACAGGATAAGAAAAAAGACATCTTCTATGTGATATAATGTTTCTGAGATCCCCCTTTTTACGACACTGTTACTGGACTATATAAACACTTATCTCTAGGCATAACAGGATTATAATATTTTTGTGAGACAGTTGGGTTTTATATAGTGTGACTTTAGTAGCACCATCACCACCGATGTCTTTACTCTTGGTGTGTCATTGGCATTGGCTAATCACATGATATGTTTAAAATTGAAACAAAATTTTTGGCCAGCCACAGAAGTGACATATGTTACAGAAAGCTGTTGGTTATGCCACTATAACTGTCAATGAAACATTGGGTGGTCCGTTCGATTGAGGAAGTATATGGTATCATTGACTGGCCAGATTGAGAACTATGAATGGGTGATTTGTTCCGGGTGGATGCTCAGAAAGCAGATTTTCCATTCACTAGACTGTTGTGTATTCTGCTACAAGGAGCTGGCTAAAGTATGTCAGTAATATGAATTGTTTCCACACAGTTAACAGCTTTCACATATTGGCTTCAATCATGCATATTAGTGCAGTTGATTTCACTGTTATATATTCTATAACACCATGCTATATTGCATTTTAATAATGTTTGTTAACGTTGCTAAGTTATACAAAACTTCTAAATTTAAATCATGATTTGGGCTATGCATTCCTTCTCTTTTTGAGGCTTCATATCAAGCAATCTGTGCTGAAATGTACACTTTATTTTACAGCTTTGGTTAAATTATTGTACAATTAGCTATTAATTTTCTGCTTTCTATTTACATCAGTGTTATTAGTTTTTGTATCTGTAAAATTCTGTTTTTCTAATCAAGTATGTTACATTTGAAAACATCTGTCACATTAGTATCAGTTTTACTTAGCACTGAACATTTTTTCCATTATTCCTTTGTACCATTGCCCCATTTTTCTTTTTTGTTAATGTGATTTCACTAGTTTTTAAAGCGAGTTAATTGATATTGTTTTCGTAATATGTTTTTAATTGTTATGCATTTCGACATAGATTCATTGCTTATGATACTTCGAAAAGAGATGAAATGTGAACGACAGTTATAAGTAAGAATCATTTGCATTGACACTTATTTGCTGACGGGTGAATTAATTAAGCAACTGCAGACGAATGGCCTGCAATGACATAGCAAATTATTGAATAGTTGTTTGCCACCAGTATTATAGATTTTCTGTGTGTTTTTATTTCCAGCTGGACTGTGGCATACATCCTGGCTTATCAGGCATGGATGCTCTTCCATTTGTTGATCTAGTAGAAGCTGATGAAATAGATTTATTACTAATATCACAGTAAGTACAATTCTAAATTGCTATTGTAGTTTATACAAGGTTAAAGATTGCAAAACATTGTTTCTTTTGGTCACTAGTTGTCCACCAAGAAAATTTTATCTTACTATATGAAGAAAGTATTTTTAATGTTTTTATTCTTCCAAATCATTAACCATAATTTAAATTTTGACATCCTCTTAAAACTGTGGTTTAAAATAAGATGAAAAAATAACCAGTTCATTTGTGATAATTTTTTTAGTAAATTTTAAGGTGAAGTATGTCTCAAACCGAGTGAATGGTTACAGTTCTGGCCTCGCATTTGGGGGAACACCGGTTTGAATCTCTGTCTGGGCATCCAAATTTGGATTTTCCATGGTTTCCCCAAATCACTCCAGGCAAATGCCGGGATGCTTCCTTCAAAAGGCCATCGCCAAATTCCTTCCCATTCCTTGTCATCAGTCCCATACTGCCCCTAATGACGTTGACGTCGATGAGGCATAAAGCCATAAGCAAATTAAAAAAAAAAAAAAATTGTGAAAAGTGACATAAAATTATTGGAAATGTGATGTGTGTTATAAAACCTCTTTGTACACAACATTTGAGGTGAGAATATGATCATGAGTAACTTTTTTTACTAAATGTGTCAATAACAGGAAGAAAAAAAATACTAAATTTATTAAACATGTTTAGAGTTGTTATTTAAATTTGTAGGTTACTACCTGAAATATTGAATTGAGTAGCTATGGAAAATATATCATGTTCTCTGTGCCGTATCAATGCAGAGGCTAAAACTTCGATTTATAAACAAATAATACAACTTGTCACTCCTATTTAACAACTCATCAGATGTGGAGAGCTTAATATTTAGAGTGGTACTTCATTTGTAGAATTTGCTCATGTATGAAAACAGGGGAAAGGTTTGCAAAACAATCACCTTGAAATAATAAATAATATTTATGGGTCCTTAATGTGGAAGTGAAGTTTATAGGTTTAATTGAAAATTCTGCATAGACAGCACCTTTTGTACAGCTTCCTCATTTGTATGGTATTGTTTGTTTTTTTAGAAAAATAGTTACCTTCACTAAACTTAAATTTTGTTGACCAGAATACTGTAATCCAAGCTGCATGCACGTCCATGTACAAGTCTAGTTGTTTTAAGTTATTCTCATTTTATTACTATGCTTGCCTCACCTTTTTCTTTTGACACATTTTTTCAACAACAATTTGGGATAAGATAGAAACTCGGTTATTTTCTGACTCCCACAACATGATTTTCTTTTCTACTGCTAACAGATAATATTTTAGTGTCATGCACCATCCTGCTATATCCTGTGATAAATTATGACTACTTTCTTTTATTATTTATATTGCAAGACTTGTTTGGTATCATTAATAAAGTAAGACAGGATTCAAAGATGTTTTGTCATTTTCGTAGTAATTATCATTTAAGCATTGTTTGCTATTTTTTCTTTCAGTTTCCATCTTGACCACTGTGGGGCATTGCCCTGGTTTCTACTGAAAACAAGCTTTAAAGGAAGATGCTTTATGACCCATGCTACCAAAGCAATTTACCGTTGGTTGTTGTCTGATTATATCAAAGTGAGGTACATGAATATCTTAAAGAGTTTTAATCATGTTGCTATATCACACTGATGCAGTTTTACTGAATAAGTTTTTCATAGAAATTATATAATTTGTATTTGTCTCAGTAGTACCATGGTCCAAATCACATTTTTCCAGGCTAGTTATAATTATTATCATTGTTTTTAAATTGGTGCAGATGATCCAGTCCATATTGAAAGAAATGATGACAAATGTTTTACTATGTTAAACATTACCCTTTGATCTTTACCAGTAAATATTGACTTGTGCAACTTACAGCAGCTTTTATTTTAGCGCAACACCATCATAATTCAACACAGCACAACTTATTACAACAAAAGCTAGATTTCCACTTGGAAATTTTTGCTGGAACTTGTGTCATGATTTGTATATCAGACAATCATAGCATATTATCTCCTAAAATGGTTCATACATTTGGTAGAAATTGGAACATATAATACAAATCCATCATACATTTTGTATATACTTATTTTCCTTTGTCAAATATTTTATACACCTGCATGCATATTAACCAATAACTCAAACCAGAGAATTAATCAGTGGAATGAATTGCCAAGGAAAGTGCTGAACAGTTTACTGGAAAATTAAAATTCATAAAGGACAAAAGTAGATGTGTGGGGGAATTTACACTCAAAGAATTTAAGATAATAAAATAAATAATGTCATTTCTAAACAGATCCAAAAACGCAGAGCAACTCTTAGCTACCTCAGTGCCTCACCCCACGTGGCAACCTTTTGTTGACTTTCAAAAGGCCTTTAACTTGTTGGACAGGAAAGTCCTCTTCAAAATGCTCACTGAACCGGGGCTTGACAAAACTGTGAATTCTGTGAAAGCCACCAAAACTAAAACTACACCCAAGTTCAGAGGGCAACTATCAAAGTCCTTCAAAATTGAAACAGGTGTTAGACAAGGGGACAGCTTGCCATCAATCCCCTGTCTATTGGAGAAAGTCTTTTGTGGATAGACGACCACATTACTAGATGGCTCTGGTTGAAAATGGGTTACATTAAGGGCAAACTACTAGTCAACTGCCTCGCCTTCACAGATGACTTCACTCTCCTAGGATCTAGTGTGGAGGAAGCTATTCACCAACTATCCTCCCTCAACAACATAACAACTAAATTAGGGTTGAAGATTTCCATAAACAAAACAGAGTTCATCAGCAACATCATAAATGCACCCAACTTAATCTCACCGGGGAATACAATGACACAAAGGACTAATGCCTTTAAGTATTTTGGAGAATGGACATCCAAACATCAATGAGGACTTAGCCATGAATAACAGTTGTGATAAACTAGAGAGAACATCCCATATTTGTTAGAATATATATCCCTTAACCTCAAAAAAGGGCAAAAAAGGGCGCAAAAAAGGGCTGCTAGATTTGTTTCTGGAAATTATCGCAGAATGCAATCAGTGACGGATATGATAAAGGCGCTGGAATGGGATTCATTGCAAGACAGGAGGAGAATGAGGAGGGTCATGGGAGTGTACAGGGCATATACTGGCGATAAGGCATGGAAAGATATTGCAATAGGTATGAAAAGTAGTGCATGGAAGGGAAAAGATGACCATGACCACAAGCTGGCACTCGATTTCAGGCACAAGGGTGTAGGAAGATTCTCTTTTTTAGGTAAGGGTGTCAGGGATTGGAATGAGTTACCAAGAGAAATGATGAATAATTTACTGAAAACTTTGAAAGAATTTAAAGATAAAATTTGTAGAGGGCAAATGTAGGTAGGTGCAGGATAGGGGGAAGATGGGTGTGTAGGGAAATTGCCACCGGAGCCTGTGCTCTATTGCAATTAAATTAAATTAAAAAAATTAATACACTTCAATACTGTAGTTGTGCTATGAGTATTGTTTGCATTAGAGTGTGTAGCATAACCGATAGTAATAACATCCTTGAGGTAAGCGTTCCTTGCCACGGGCCAGTTAGTACTCTTAGAGAAGTTGCCATAGCAACGAGAGACACACACAGAGACGGAGAGATTACTTAGTAGCAGCTAAGGAGAGCTTGTTAGAAAAAGTTCGATAATGTATTTAATGAATGTATTTAATTTAAAATAAAAGTTGTGATTCATATTGTGGAGAAAGGACTAACAAACTAATTATTTGATTAAACTGCACAAAAGATATCTTCCGAAATAATATAAATAGAAGTACATTCTTAAATACAACACGGCGTATTTCTCAATAAGTAATACCAAGCAAATGCTTATAAGAAATGCGACATGGCGACCCTGCAGTTGATAAAAAATAACAACTAAGTTACAATTCGACAACAAGAATTCATCGAGAAAAGATCCTAGAAACGACTAACAACAAATTGACGGCAGCGCCTCCAGCGGACGATCTGGAACTATTAAGAAAAACATCGCAGTCGGGAACAGCTGATCTTGGATACATTCCATCTGTGCTGATATTTACTACGTCGCATATGGAGGTGGTTTGAACGGCTACAGCGACTGAACCACTCGTATATACAGCTAAGTGATTTTTCTAAAGAGTACTAAAGTGTAATAGTCTACCATACACTTTAAATTTTCAAATAATTCACTGTTCATAACCTTACGGAGTGTAAATTATTTTCTTGACCTTTTAACTTGCAAATTAATTTCACGAAGAACAAGACGTTACCTGTAAAGTTAGATTTTAGTAATTTCAAGTGTACTTGATTTTAATTTGCGTAAAGTAGAACATTCGCAAGCTTTCCAGATATTTATGTTAACAAACAATTTCTTGAAGATATAGGTAGATTAAGGAATAATTTTTACGAGTTGAAAAGTGGCCGACTTTGGTCCAATTTTGACTGAATCTTTATATAATATTAATTTGTCGTAAGAACAGTTTGATTGTTTTTTGGAACTTTCTGTTCCCAATCGGGATTTTTTTTTTTTTTTTTTTTTTTTTTTTTTTTTTTTTTTTTTTTTTTTTAGAAAAAATAATATATTTTAATATTATGCAAGAACCTGTTGGTTGTAGTGAAGACAGGCCATTGACTTTCTCTAACGATAGAACTACATCCACTACTGATACGTCGCAGGATTTTCTATGGGTTTCCTGAGACTGAGTCCCCAATTAATGACAGGAGTTTTAACAATGTTACTCTGTCCGATTGTGAAGCTACTTTTTCTAATATAGGACTATCTGCCACGGAAAACTTACTAGATCACTTCCCTTAGAAGTAACTGAACGGACAACACTTGATGTCCCCGAAATGGTTTCTCCCAAGCACTCAAATATGACAACACTTATAGAAGGCATCACTAATGATGAACCACAGACACTGAGTGGTACTAACAAAAACACTCAACTACCTTCAGACACGATTTCAGACTTAAAACAGTTTATGTTCAGTTTGTTTTTACAATCTCAAAAGGCACTGGTTGAACGTCTGAACAATTTCAAAATGCACTGGTTGAACAGAAAAGAGAGTTGTCGGAACACTTTACTAAATCTCATGAGGGCTTATGCAATAATTTCAGTTTGCAGTTCCAAACTGTTAGCAATCAACTTGACAGCATTACAAAGGAGGTTGCATCTAACAAAAAGATTTATGAAAAATATATAGGTGAATTGAATGACAAAATTGACATTACCAAGACACAAACTGACAACACTGATTTAGCCATTGAAGAGTTGACATTTAAGGTGAAGAGTTCAGAAGAGAAAATCTGGGCAATTGAACAGAACAATACGAGAATGAGGGGTCAGGTAGAGACGATAGTAACAGACCTCCAGACATTAAGTAATACAATTGAAAGTAATGATAGTAGGCCTAATACTGTAAGGGAAAAATATGAGCTGAGTGATGTTACAATTAATGGTGATATAAATCATGTAAAGGATAGACAAATTGTTAAAGAAGGGTTTCACTTAAAAGATGAGTTTAAGCATGAAAGTAACCAGGTGGAAACTTACACGAAGACAGATGAATCAGTAGAAAAGGGTTGTAAGTCTATAAAAATGTTTGATATCAGAGACATTAAAGGAACAGGTGACTTTTGTCATGAAAAGAGATGGAAGAGACTTTGAAGGTAGATGGATTAGGGAGTTTGATGATTTTGAAGGAAGTAAACTGTGACATTCTTTCCATTGTTGGGGAGAATTATGTTTGTGATTATGAATCAAAGCAGTTACAGAATAATGGTGTTGAACATTTTCAGAGTTCTTTACATATTTTTGAAGTTGGTTTGCCATGTTACTGTTCTGGCAAAGTAAGATTAATTGTAAACAGAAAGTTGTTTTGTATGAATACCTGGGAAAAGGTGAACTGGAAATATAGAAAAAAGGTTTTTTTTCTGTAGAGGGGTAAGCTATGCTTACTGCCTCATTCTGTGTACAAATTCAATCAGGATATTGAATCTACAACTCAGAAAATGATCACTTAGTTTAAGATGAATGAAAAGATTTAACACTAGTGCAAGTCACAGGTGTGTAAAGATAAACTCCATCATATTGGAATTTCCTATTATTATTAAGTTATAGTTAGCATATTATTATTATTCAGTGCCACAAAACACTTGTAAATAGTACTGATTGTTGTGGCTGAGCACAATTCAACTGTAATGATAGTAAAAGTTTATAACCATTAAGTGGAAGCTGTCAATTACCAATATTGATGATCTCGATCAGATGTGCAGTCTTCGGCTGTTACCACAGCATACCATTACATAAAAGTTTATTGTCTATTAAGACTTTCTTTTATTAAATATATAGTTTGTAAGGTATACCGGAGCATTAGAATGAATAGAATGAGTGGAGAAGAAACGAGGTGTTACTATGATAGAATAAATGTGTAATGAATTAAAAAGTAAAATATCATATAGAGAGGGTACGGGTACAACAACACAGTCAAGACTCAGTTCCTGTAAATAAGGCCACTATCTAGGCATTGCCTCTAAATGATACCGAAAGGTTCGGGATTTGGTTAACACAGGCATAGCTGAGGTCCAGGTAGAACCTTCAAATGATTCTGTTGTTACATCTCTTAGCCTAGATGTGAATATATTCAAGATGAAGTAGAGTGGAGAAAACTTATTACTTATGGGGAGAATATAATATAATGTAATGTATTGAAGAAATAAAATAAAAATGAAGTTGTGATGGTGATGCTAGATTAGCAAGAAACAATGGTGTCCCAGTCGTATTAGCGAGGGTTGATTGTACTGGTCCAGGGACCAAACATGTGATTTAAATAATGTTGCCGGTTATACAACAGTTAAATGGTTCAAAAGGATCGGTCTTATGAAGAATATAATGTACCAAGGGCAGGTAATAGAATTTTTAAATTATTTTAATGGTATGCTTGGTAAACAGGCGGAGGCCATGACAGTTAAAGATGATGTTATTAAATAACAATTCTGTAGTATAATATTCCTATTGTAATTTTGGTTTTTAAGTGATAAGGACAGTAACTTGTCGAAATGTGTGTTACAGACTATAGGACGTTCCAACCAGTAGCGGCTTATGGAAAACCACCAGGGAAAGTTACCTCAAGACATCGGTACTCGTGATATGTAAAAAATGGGTTATTAGCCAAATGTAAAATATAAGCTCTCCTTACCTAAAACGTGACAATTACAGGAAAGTTTACCATAACCATTTATAATGGTATGGATGTCAAATGGTATGGTAAACTTGGGGGGGGGGGCTGTAGCATAACCGATAGTAATAACATCCTTGAGGTAAGCGTTCCTTGCCACGGGCCAGTTAGTACTCTTAGAGAAGTTGCCATAGCAATGAGAGACACACACAGACGGAGAGATTACTTAGTAGCAGCTAAGGAGAGCTTGTTAGAAAAAGTTCGATAATGTATTTAATGAATGTATTTAATTTAAAATAAAAGTTGTGATTCATATTGTGGAGAAAAGGACTAACAAACTAATTATTTGATTAAACTGCACAAAAGATATCTTCCGAAATAATATAAATAGAAGTACATTCTTAAATACAACACGGCGTATTTCTCAATAAGTAATACCAAGCAAATGCTTATAAGAAATGCGACAAGTGTTTGAGGATACCTCAAAAAACTGGAACTGAAAGAATGAAAGGTTCTGAGAAAAATCATAGGTCCTGTCAAAGAAGAGAGGAAATACAGACTCAGGTATAATAAGGACCTATACCAACAACAGGAGAGCATTGACACAGCCATGAGAAAAGGGAATTATTGTCCTGTGGTCACATAGTTCAGATGGACAATCATAATCTCGAAAATATTCAAAACTGTTTCTTGAGGGAAAGTGACTAATACAAAATGGACAAGGCTAGTCAGAAAAGACCTCGAATAACTGTAAATTAACCCCAAAGACATTTATAACAGGGATAAGTACAAAACTTGTTAAAGCATCCAATTCTCTACAGGTGCTAACAGAAAATACTCTGCCCCGGATCTGAGGTGAAATGAACCCAAGAAAGAAAAGACAATCACAGTGTCAGGATGAAGAAATACCGGACTAAGAAGAAGACTCCTCAGAGTCAAGAATAGGGATGATCGATATTAGAAAAACATCGATGTTGACATCGATGTTAAAATCGATTCAAAAGTATCGATATGCGATAAACATCGATAGAAAAACATCGATATATCTAAAACATCGATGTTTTCGGTAGGAAGTAATACTGTCTATTCTATTTATTAAATATTTATTGAAAATACAGTACAATATTTTGCCAATATCTATTAATATTGCTCATTCCTAACCCTACGTAATCCCTCCGTCACTGGCCCACCATGCAATACAAAAATAGTTTAAGCATCTAGTAATTCACTCACCTGCAGGCAAAGCCAACCGACATCGAAAAAAGAATCCTTAACACTCCTTCAATGCAAAACAAAAGCAGCAACAATATATCCACTTTTTACACAAAATAACCTAAAAAGTAGGAAATAATACAGTGAACAAACTCATGGTACCTACATTGTTGGGTTGTATTACCGCAAAAGTTACTGGTCAAAGAAATAATAATACAATACAGAATAAAGAGTTACCATACCTGTTATTTCGTTATTTACAATATCAATAGCAAATTAAATTCGCTTCGCTATACAAGTTCACTCATAACACACACGCACTTACAAGAATCACGCGAGCGTTGAAGTTGACAATATTTTTTTTCTTTTTTAATCCCGTAGAAAATGCAAAGATGTAACTATTCGTACGGCGTACTCCGGTTACGTTGATCAGTGTCATCTAGTGTAAAATAGTTGAACTTGATAGTCATCTAGCTAGTACGTCCAATCCACACTAGATGGCCCTAAAGAATATATTGACGTTTCGATATTTTATTTTCATAACATCGATGTGTCGATGTTATCGAAGTCGAAACATCGATGTCAAAACATCGATATTTTCGAGCTAAACATCGATGTTTATTCACCATCGATGAATATCGATCATCCCTAGTCAAGAACCACATGATTCTTAGAGGCCAAAATGGAAAAGAATGAGCAGAGTGTAAAAAAAGTGACTACATAAATTGACAGTTAAGTATATGTTCCGTTGCAGTTAAATTAAAATTTCTGTAAACAGAAGGTTGCCATTTCTAATTCACTCAAAAGGAGAGGGCTGCAATGTAGAACTAGGGATAGGAGAATTTTCAAATCTGATGTTTAGCATTACACCTCAGTTACATTAACACAGTATCACTTGTAAAGGGGGGGGGGGGAGAAGGTCTCTTGTTTAGGAGACCTTTTTCGTTGAAAGCTTTAAAATTTTACATGCTTAATATATGAGTTTTAAGAATCCACGTGAGACAAAACAGTCTCATCACATGACATTTTTAATTATAATATTAGACAAGTGAAATGAAAATAATTACACTTTGGAATACCACAGCAAGATTTGATTCTTGTATTTACTGTTTTAAATGCCAGGTCTGTGCTCATACAGGTCAATCAGGACATCATACAAATTCTGTTACAAATCCCTTTTCATATTCTGAATTTGTACCAGATGTAAACATAGCTAAAAGTCAACAGGGTTGCAGTTGTATAATGTTGCTTCGATGTTGACAGTGCTTACCATTCATCTATGCTGGAAGAGTAGATAAGGGTTTTTCAAGGGTAAAAGGTCGAATTATGGACAAAATTCACAGGGAGATGGTTGGCATGTGTGCACTAGACTGTATGGTTTGCAGCAACATTACCAGGTGGTGCAAATTCTTGCAGACGCCCTTGTGATCAAGGCGGATTTTCCACATGTTGGACATTTTGAAACACATCAGGCAAACAGAATGTCATGTCCAATGAAGAGACAGTTTATTATTACTGGTAAATCCACTTTCGCATACTAATGAACATGCTAAACATTTCGTATCATATAATGCATGACCGATTGAACTTGCATATAGGTTGTGCTTACAGGTGCCCATATAGAGCAGCGAATGAAGACATACCTGGAATCCTTGAACAATGTTTTCTGAAAGATATTGTTACAGGAGATGAGTCATGTGCATACCACTATATGTCTGAAACCAAGAGAGCATCCATGATATCCCAGCAAAGAAGAAATTCAAGTCGACTAAAATTGTGAACAAAGTGCTCATAGTTGTGATCTGAGACATTCAGCATGTTTTACTAGTAGATTTTCTTCAGATGGGAGGGGGGGGGGGGGCACACTTAATGCAGCATTGTATGAAAAAACATAGGTTAAGTTGTGTCATACACTTCTGTTGATTATGATTATAAACTGGGGAAGGAGCTACTTATTGAAAACTTGAAATGTAAATACCTTGGCATAACATTTGAAAGCAAACTTAACTGGGCACGACACATTGGACTGGTAATAGGGACAGGAGGTTCAAAATCCTTCACCTGTTGGAAAGAGTGATGAGGGGATGCACTAGAGAAGTAAGGGAATTGGAGTACAAAATTTTGGTCAGATCACTGCTGGAATATGGTGGTGTAGTTTGGGATCCACATTTTGGGTATCAAATGCAGGAGTTGGAGGGGGTGAAAAGGAGGGCTGCCAGATTTGTCTTTGGAAATTACCGCAGAACACAATCGGTTATTAATATGATAAAGGAGCTGGAGTAGGATTCATTGGAGGATAGAAGAAGGGTGAAGAGAGTCATGGGAGTGTACAATGCCTATACTGGTAATGAAGCATGGAAATATATTGGTCTGAAAATTACCAGAGGTGCTTGGAAGGTTAAGGTTGACCATGACCACAAGCTGGCACTTGATTTCAGGTATAAGGGTGTGGGAAAATTTTCTTTTGTAGGAAAGGGTGTGAGGGACTGGAATAAATTGCCAAGAGAAGTAATGAATAATTTACAGGAAACACTGAATGAACTTACAGTAAAAATTAGTAGAGGACAAAAGTAGTTTGGAAGATGAAAGAAAGAAGGGAGGATATGTAGGGAGATTGCCACCAAAGTGGACGCTCCATCACAATTTTATCAATTATTACTATTAAATTACTTATCTCCTTCATGAAAATGCATGCCTCCATGTTGCTTCTGTTTGTATGAAACTTGAAAAACATTCATGAAATTTTCATTTAGGAACAGGCAAAAAAATGTATTTGGATGTCAATGCATAAGCGTTGGCATCAATGTAACCTTGTTTTGATGCTGTTATCTTTGAGAAATAACTAGGCATTATATATTTTTTGGAGAAATGTATATTTTTCTCATAAAATATAAAGCTACAAGACCATTAAACAATGAATTTTATAAAGACTCGGAGAAGAATATCCCAGAAACTACTGGTTGTGCCACGGACATAACATTTGTGTCTTCGTGCTACATTCAACTTACAAAATACATTAAAAACCTACAGCAAACTAGATTCTTTTGATGTTTTATATCAAATTTTTCTTTTTTTTCAATTCCGTAATAAGTCTTTACTCCCTATCCTCAAAAATAATATTTTTTTTTTGTATTTTTTTTCCATTATAGCAATATAGCAACAGAACAGATGCTGTACACTGAAGCTGATCTTGAATCAAGTATGGATAAAATTGAGACCATAAACTTCCATGAGGAAAAAGATGTATTTGGAATTAAATTTTGGGCTTACAATGCAGGACATGTCTTGGGAGCTGCCATGTTTATGATAGAGATTGCTGGTGTGAAGGTAAATCTCATTGTAAATGTTGGAAAGAAAAAGAAAGTGTGAAAGAGAATTGTTCTGAGGTTAAAGTGACTTTTAAATGACTTTTCTGAAATATTTTACGGTCTTTTACTTAAATGTTTTAATATAATGGTTAATTCTTATGTGTCCTGAACTACATATTAAAAACATATTTTATAGCTGCAGTAGTACTAACTTTGTACTCTTTCAGTCTATCTGCTTTATTCCTGTCTGAATTGTTTTACTCATCATCGTCATTGTTAGACGTTTTTACTTTTGCAGGTCATCCATGCTTGCCTATCACACAAAATTCCTCCTTCTCCTACTCAGAGGATCTGAACTGAAGTACCTATGTGATATGGAATTCTTAAAACAACTCCAATTTGATCATAGTTTGTATTGCCATATTATAGCGGTATTTAAACAATAACTTTAATTACCATATCCCATCCAATTTGATCGCCACAATTTTGTTTTACCTATATTTTCATTATTAATCTTCTTGTTACTAGCATAAAGACATTATAAATGTGATGCCATTTCCCTGGTACCAATTGTTTTTCTTTTCAGTGATATCAGAGACAACTTTTTTTGCGATGATTGTTGTTGGAGCTTATCAAAGTGTCCTGTTTACAGGCAGGGTCATATATTGTCAAAATTTGTTATGTATCATTATACCATACTCATAATGCAGGCTTTTTTTTTCTAGATCTAAAAAGGTACAAAACTTAGTTTTTTTCCGGATTTCGAAAAAGAGCATGCCACTTGAAGACAATTAAAAAAAAATTTATTTTATCATTTTAAATTTACCATTCAGGCAGGTCTGTAAATAGCTGTATGACCTCACACAGCTCAGACAGTTTAATTATGATCTGTTGCTAAGCAAAGTATGTGGCAAGTGAGCTTCATCTTCTTTCAAATTTACAGTATAAATAATCTATATTACATCTTGCAATTTCCATGTTTTTAACGTTTTCAATTCTTGCATGTTTCTACATTTTCTTGCCATTAATTTAAATGGTATTAATTTTACTGTTCTTATTTTACATTGCTGTATTGCTCTAAAGACCACGTTAATGATTATTGTATACCTCTAATAGTAACTTATCTTGGTTCTCTTTCTATCTCTTCATCTTCTATTCCAGATATTTAGATATCTTTATAAACAAAGTGGAGGAAAAATAACTCATCTGATCATATGCCTAAGTTTCATTATAGCTGTGTCATACTTCAGGCTCTTCCTGGCAGCTTAGAGGTGGAATTCCTTCCTTGTCCTTGAACCTTTAGTGTTGCTGGAGAACAAAGGTGATAGTAGAAAGTATTCTCATTCATGGAGAATTATAATTGTTTGGTTACTATGGCCCTTCATGTTTTCATGTGTTGCATTCATACCAGATTAGCTAGCTAATCTGTTAGCTTGTATAAATACATTTTATGTAGTGTTTGTGCAGTTTGAGATATTCTTATTATTTTTCAATTAATTGTATTCTTATTTGTAATTCTTAAGGTATATGGTAAATAAATAACATCAACAAACTGTGAATGTCAGAACTGACAACTTTTAATCCATAAAAATCATTTCTTTTCTTTGGATAAAGGCTGGTTATAAGATCTGAAATGTGCATCTTGCTTCCATTGTCTTCACAAACCATGACAGCAGAAACAAGGCATCCCAACCTGTAACCACTGCTCTGCTACTTTCATTGGTCTTATCCAGATCAATTCTTCATTAGGATCAATTGTTTTTAGCAGATAGTATTTATTTATAACTAGAAGCCTCATATTTCTACAAATTCCACAATCAGTGAAACTATGATTTCAGTTGTTGTCAACAGCTTTGTGAGATTTAAACTGCCTCCAACACTCCTCCTTTCTCCCGTTGATCAGTACCTATGGTCTCTTTCCGGGACTAAGCCACATATTGAGACAGCATCAGGATATTTGGGACATTATCATTTCAGAAGCCACTGAGATAAGAACAGCAGATCAGTTACTATGTGTAAGGACAAAGGCTGATACCGGGGCTGTAGTATAGCCTTAGTGCCTCAACTTACTCTTGATGTTGACTCAAAGTTCTATGGAAAATTTACGAAATAACTTAGACTTGACCATGTAGCCAGGATAACTCAACTTAAATGCTTGAGGTCGCCACAATATTTGTTTAACCCACAAATAGAGAAAAGGTTGTAAGGTGTCTATGAAATGATAAAAGTTAACTTTTAGAAAATTCCAAGTTTATTTAAAAGAAAATCAAAAGTTCAAAATTATAAATATGCACTTAATAGTTGAGTTGGCAAATCGAACACTCTTTTCCAAAAGTTTGCAAGTTATGGAGAGAAATTAGAACCGACCGAACCCCTGATGTAAATTTACAAGTTCATGTTACGAGTTATGCGCGCCATACACCAAAGTCCCAAGATGGCCGACTCGGTAGCTTCACCTTACACCGCCTTCCTCCCAACCGACTCGACCCTTACACAGCACATACTGCTCAGCTTGCAAAAGAATAAAGATGGAGGATCATGCCCGCACCAGATTATATAGGCTCTATGACGTCACAGCCTGAGCGCAGCTTTCTACTGCTGCCTAACCAAAATAGGCCTTAGCTAACTCGGTAACCAAACAGATATACAATAATTAAAGGCTGACAGTGTTTAAACTTTTTTAATAAAGAATCAGTGGATATGCAGTGAGTAACTTTAAGTGCTTGGTTTTAAAGATCTATTTTATCCTACGCGTATGAGGCGACCTACTTTCTGCTTGGGGGACTTCTTCTTCTTTTTGAGCTTGCACAATTTCGTCATTTCTTCTAAATCGCAATTTATCTAAATATTATTATTATCAACGTGTTCTCCCGAAATTCCTGAGTTTAGTGGTGTAAGTTTTATTGAGATTGATGCCTGGATAGTAAAATTACAGCTTTGACAAGATTTACAAAAATGATATATGTGTTTTAATTTAATAACTTTACTTCTACAGCTTTTATCAAAAATGTAAAATTACCAGAATATTCTCTGAATTAAATGACGTATTTTAAAAGTTGTCTCATCTCTGTATCTGACTTTGATTGGCTGTAATAAATTCCTAAAGTTGGCACATGGTTACATGATGAAATAATTTCTAAAATCTTTATAAAATCGGTTCTACTGCATGTAATGGTCTGAAATTAATATATGTGATATTAGATTTTTGGGTCTTTCAAGAAATCTACTTTTTATTCCGAAAGCTTTCTAGGATTCTGTGATAAAAAATGCTAAAAGTGAAGTGCATCTAACGAAGTGTTTAAAAATTGATTTAAGTTATTTACACGTCCAGAAACTACGGAATTTTAGTGAATTTATACTTTAATTAAATTATTATTTCTTTAAAACTACTTTATTTCATTTAAAAGTGTGCAGAAATAGTGAAATACCAAATATCAAAAACCTATTGTTTGGTGAACTGAATTACTATGGATTATCACCTTTTAGGTTAGTAGAAGGTTTTTATATCATTATAGAAAGTTAATTTAGTTGTTTTATTGAATGTTGAGCCACTTTATTGCTCTTAAATCGGTTTAGAAATGACGAAATGCTCCCATAGTAGAAGCTCATTGTTTCAAAACTGAATTATTAATGATTATTTTATTTTCGGCTGACTTATAGTTTGTTTACTGTGATACAAAGTTTATATTGGGCTTTTATTAAATACTGACAGTCTTTACTGCATTTAAATTGGTTTAGAAATGGTAAAATTTACCTATAGCAAAGTTTATTGTTTACAAATTGAATTTATGTGAATTAACTTATTTCTGACCAAGATAATGTTTTCTTACTGTCATAGAAAGTTTATTTAGGTCTTTTATTAACTTTTGAATACCTTTACTGCTTCTAAAAGGGTTTATTTAGTCTGTTTGGTCATAGTATCTGCATGCTCTATAAAGCGCCACTCTCCTAACCTATATAAGCAACGAAACTATCTGTTACTAAAGAGTTAGCTTCCCCCCCCTATGCCTAAAGGTGAGGAGCTAGAATTTAACAAAATTCTAAGGTGCTTACTATGCTACCAGCCACTGTATGCCATAAGATCTCACAATTAAAATTTTAGAAGTAGCACAGCAGGAATGTTCATTAATTTACATTACATCACTGGCCTTGTTCAATAATGGATGACTTATGGACAAAACTTCCAAAATATCAGTTTGGTGTTTAATTCATTTGATTGAATATCCCAGTATTCAACATGTTAACAAAACTAAAAACTCAAGAACTTTTTATTCATGAAATAGGTGCTTCTGAAAAATTCTTTACTGTTTTATTTAATTCACTGTTACTTTCATGAAAATATAAATTTTATTTGCAATATCATTTAATAAATTATGAGAAGCTACACTATACTATCATTGTAAATAACAAAGGATATGGAAGATGTCTTGTCACTCACCAAAGTTGAACGTTGCAGTGAATATAACATATGAGACAGCAAAAACATGTACAATATTTCAGTTTTAAGCCTTATTCATGGGTTAGAGACCGAATCATATGGTAAACTTTGGCGTGTACACACCTCCTGAACCATATGACCCAGTCCCTAATGCAAAAATAAAGTATAAAATCGAAATATTGTACATGTTTTTGTTTGGCTAATATGTGTTTCACTCATTGCAGCCTTCAACTGTGGTGGATGATAAGTAATTTTACCTATGCTTTGTTATTTACATCGCCTAAAGGCCATTTCCTTTTTTGTTAATATCATTACTATACTATCATTGGAATAGCTGGGCAGAAAACCATTAATCGTTAATTAGTGAAATCAGCAAAATTGCAAAAAATTAACTTTTAAGTTACCCTAAAAAATTATTAACGGTCTTCTTAACTTCCGTTAAATTGAACTACCATTAACTTTAGTCCGTTAAATTGGCAATTGAAGTATTTGGTTTGTTGAATTGCGTGCCACGCCACACTTGACCATTCAGCGATTCTGATTGGTGATTGAATTAGTTAATACGAAGTGCGAGTGTGATGCATATACAACTGTTATGCTAGGCATGGTGTGGGTGTGGTAGGAAAGCTAGAGTTTTGGAGCCTTTCTATTTTACATCTGCTAACCGGAGCTCACTACTCGTTTCTAATTTGATCGGTGATTAATTTTAATATTTTTTTTTTTTACTGCCAGGAAAATGCACTTTTTGTTGATATTGGTTTGGTGTTCGTTAATTAAATAAATTACATTCGTTACATGATTACATCATGGAAACTGAACTCTTGAATCCGTTAGTGAAAGCAGCAACACTAACAAAAGCAATGAGAATATTATAAATGTGATTATGTTGCATTTAAATCATGACTGAGAGAACAATTGATATATGAATGCAAACTGTGTTTGCCTAAACTTTCTACAATCAAGGCTCACATGTCTAGCCTTAATAATCGTAAAACACATATTAAAAGGATGCATATATCCAAATATGAACAGTTTGAAGAAAAAGTAAAAGCAGGGTAAACTCATGGGAAAAAGAAAAATAATTCAAAGCCTTCTTCAAGTGCTGTAGCTTCTTCTGATGTAGATAGCAGCACAATTGATTTGATGTCACCTCCATCTGCTAATAAAAGTTTATGTCAATAAAACATTTGGTATCGTAGCTATAGGCTTCCAAGCTGGTGTGGACTGATGTATTGTAAACCTTTTCATTGCCAACATGATTCCACCACATGTTGAAGAATCCGATATGTTTGAGAAACTGGTTAAAAACGTTGAACCCCCAATTTCCAGAAGGACATTGGGTAGACGTATTATTGATTCATATCATGATACATAGAACCTTGGCACAGCTTGCAATAATACCTATTGCAAAACATAAACATCAGCTACACTTTTGGACGGTTAACTTTTAATGGTTAACTTTAACTTGTGTTAAATTTGCAAAAATGTAATGCTTTAACAATTATCGAAGTTAACTTTTTATGTTGCTGATTAATGATTAACAAAGTTAACTTTTCGATTAACTGTGCCCACCTATGATCGTTGGTATCAGTTATCATGATGATATAACTAATCAAGGATGTAATGGTTTATAAATAAATTTCATTTACTTGTTTTAATTTCTATGCCTGTTTTTTATGTATATCTTATAAGTTTGATGAAAACCATGTTTTATTTCTTGTTTCAGATACTATACACTGGTGATTTTTCTCGACAAGAAGATAGACATTTAATGGCTGCTGAAATACCTAATATACACCCAGATGTTCTGATCACTGTAAGTGTCTAAGTTGACTCCTTTTGGCTGTAGTATGAAATGGTATAAAGAAGAAGCAATCTTCATTTACTTAAATGGTTTAGTATTTGGTGTTTATTAAACTGTCTTAATTTTGTGTTTCTTAAATGATTGTTTGCAGGAGGGCGAGACGAACACGTAAAAACACAAAAACGTAAACACAAATGCACAATATTTTGGCATGAGCATTAATCATGTGAGAGGCGAGACACATGGGAGGGGGAATGATTTTGTCATATCCCGACCTGCCACATGAATCATTTGGCTCATGCCGAAATATTGTGCATTTGTGTTTATGTTTTTGTGTTTTTACGTGTTTGTTTCCCCCTCCTGTCTTCATCTGTGGTAAGTGACAGGTATCTGTCCCCCCCCCCCCCATCCTATCTTATTTTCAGTGCCTCATGGCTGTTTCTTTGTTTCCACTATCCAATTAAATGATTGTTGCACTGCTCTTGAATTATTATTTGCTGTGGAGTAGTTTAAGGGATAAAAGTGGCACAATAACTTACAAACTGTTTGTGATATTTTTGACAAAATTTTTTCTGGAAAATTATTTTTTCTTCATGATTTTGAAAATTTATGAAGTGTGTCAGGTCATTTATTATTATTATTATCCCACAATTCACTAAAAGTGGGTGGCGGAAGGTGCATTACACCAATCCTTATGTGTAACCATTTGTGCATAGAGCGGGATATATAGGATATGGCAGGAGATACCCGTAGGCTATTTTTTGAAACCATCCCAGCATTCACCTGGAGTGATCTGGGAAAACCCAGATCAGGATGGCCAGAGGGGTTTATAGATACCTACTATTATTGGAATCTAAGTTCTATCACTTGATAACTCCTTCCTATTCCACTCTCTAATCACTCGTGGGGAAAAAAAGAGTATAGAAATGTATTGGTTCTGACTCTGATTTCTTTTATCTTGTTTTCTTGGTCATTCCTAGATATAAATGTAGCTAGTAGTAGTATGTTTTTGCCGTCATCCAGAAATAGGTCAGTCGTGAATTTTTCAATCAGCCTCTGCCAAAAGCAATGCCTTCGGTGTTCCAGGTCTTCCCAATCAATTCATTCAAAATCACCCTTACCCTTTCCCTCCAGCTATATACACCTGTAACAAATCGGGTGGCTCTTCTTTGGACCTTCTCCAATGCATCCATTAACCCATTTTCATAGGGACCCATATATAACAACAATATTCTAAGTGAGGATGCACCAGAGCTTTGTATCCAATTTATTTAACTTCCGGTGTAGATTGTTTCAAATTACAACCTAGAAATCGGAGCATATGATTTGCTCTCCCAATTACCTTCTCAATATGTTCACTCCACAACAAATTATTGTGAATTGTTACACCTGGGTATTTAGTGGAATCTACCATTCTAAGGTTCATAAGTAGTCTTGTGTGAGACACTGTATTGAAGGCTTTTTTAAAATCTAATAGAACTAAGTCAGCCTGGGTTTGTTTATCTATAACTCATCACAAGTCATGAATTAAAAGTGCAAATTGTGTTTTACAGGCCTTTTCTGAATCCATGTTGGCTTGAGTTTAAACGGTCCTCTTCATCCAATAGATGATATGTTCTAAAATTCTGCAAAATATTTAAGTTAGCAAGATTTGTATATAATTCTGAGGATCATTAACATTTACAATTTTACTGGACTTATGATGGCGGTCTTCAACCCAGTGGGTATGTTTCCTTGAACCAAGGAGGCGGTTGCAATGGTATACCTGTCCTTGTTATTATTATAGTTTTTACATTACACTGGTGGTGTATATTCGGACTCGTAACTGGCTGTGCTAATCAGCCTTAAAATATTACTGATTCAATCTTACCACAGCTGCCACTGGAATTACCACATATTAGTTACTTAAAGTCACTCAAATAAAGTTTGTGTGGCACAATGAATAGCACACAGATCGAATACTAAGTTTATCTTGAACCACGACTGCACGAATCACACAGTCTTTCATTAACACAGTTTTATTGTACTCATGTCTACAAAGCAGATACAATACGTCGTAGTAAACCACCAACTAGTGAGTTTGACCGTACTGTCCACATTTCTTCATTATCGTTGCACAACACTTGGGACATGGTAGACATCACCACAAAAGTTATTGGCACATGATCAAAAGTGGTTTAAATCACAGTACCATCACTAGTGTATAGCACTAGCTACACCAGGACAACGTGTGCCCTACCATTTTCCTGTGCTAACCCTTTCACAGGCAGATAATTCATCTACACAAAGCAATGAAAGTAGAGGCAAGATGATAAATACTTTCATAGTAAAAGATAATGGCAAGACATTTGCCAGTGCTTCTTTGTGCTGTTATGACACGTGTAGTTTTTTTAGTAGCAGCATTTATTCTATTTATTTATTTAGAATTTAGTTATCTTAAAACAGAATTTGGAAGTGGGTGCATTTTTTCCCCCCAGGAGTCCACATATGGAACACACATTCATGAGAAAAGAGAAGAACGTGAAGGTCGTTTCACTGCTCTGGTTCATGACATTGTGAACAGAGGTGGTCGCTGTCTGATTCCTGTGTTTGCTCTTGGGCGAGCTCAAGAACTACTACTTATTTTAGGTATTTATTAGGTGAAAAATTAATGGACTACAGTATCATTTACTTATGTAATTAATAGCATTAATTCACTGGAATTGGTTAATTGATGGAAGGTTCCTTCAATAAGCCATGAACAGAATCCTTCCCGTTACCTGCCCCCAATTCCTTCCACCTCTAATGACTATGATATCGATTAGGCGTAGAGCCAGAAGCAAAAAATAAATAAGATAAAAAAAGTAAGTTTTATTTAAATACCAGCCCAAGCGTGGTGGGTGAGCTGTTAGCACTCTGGCCTTGCATTCGGGAGGATGCCGGTTCGAATCCCAGTCTGGGCATCCAGATTTGGCTTTTCCATGGTTTCCCCAAATCACTCCAAGCAAATGCCAGGATGCTTCCTTCAAAAGGCCATGGTCAGATTCCTTCCCGTTCCTTGTCCCCAGTCCCATCCCGCCTCTAATAACCTTGACGTCGACGAAGCGTAAAGCCATAAGTAAAAATAAATAAAAATACCAGACATTGCCATGTAGTCTTTACTTTCATATTTCCAATAGGTTTTTGCAAACATTATACATTGCAGCAAATTCTTTGGAACAATTAGAGTGATTAAGTAAAAACTCTCATCATTTTCTTATGCAGCATATAACTGCAGAAAAGTGAATATAATAATCTACCTAGGTAAACTGTAATTCTTTCAATGGGCAGAACATTCATTTGGACCATCACAGTTTCTGCTCCAAAAGCACTGACTTTGATTTTCAGTGAATTTGTTCGCTGTTATTCTTAGATAGATTTTCTTTGAACCCATTTTATGTATATGTTTCATCATTTACTCAAAGAAAAAGAAAACGAAGAAGTTTTGTGCAGATTTATCTTATGCAAGTTCTTGGCCAAGTTGATGTTAATATTGTGATTGTGCCGCTAAAACTTGTCCCAAACATTTTTCTACAAAAGTTTTTTTTTAATTTCTAGTATCAGTCCTTATATTTGTAACATTTGATTCCATGACTGATAGGTCCCTGTGTCAGTGCAGCCTAAAGTTACAACAACATGATTGATTGCATTTATGCAGCACCATACTGGATGTTACAATCATGAGTTCAAATCATTATTATGGTTTTAAATAAATAATATAGGAAAGGGAAATTAACTCATCACATTTCAAAGTTGACAGGTGCGACAAGAGAAAACACGTAAGGCGGACACACGAATACAATATCTCAGTATTAACCTTCTTCATGTAATAGAGAATTAGTCATTTGGTTCTGAATGTGTGTGCACGCTGAATGTCACCACATGACTGGCTACATAGTGGGAGAAATGATGGTGGAACTGTTAAGGAGTGGATTATCAATATATCGGCAATGACTGAGATAATATATTGTGGGCAAGAAGAAGAAGATGGACGGGCCAACTGAAGGAGGACATAGAGAGAAGAGGCTGGAACTGGAATTATACCATGGACAGAGAAACCTTTCTGGATAGGAGACAGTGGAAGACTATCATCTACAACAATCAAGGCTCATAAACCACGCCCGGGAAACTGGAGATGGTCCCCAATGATGATGATGATGATGATGATGATGGATGGTAAAATGAATATATATAACAAAAATTATTACTAGTTAAAATATGTAAGAGGAGGGAAAAATTAAAAGTGATGTGTTAAGTGGTAGGATTTTATTGGTGGTTAAGGCCAGGGGGGTGTATGGTATCCAGGACATTGTGGTACGCTAGTTCCATCTCCAGATCTCTGATACAATGGTGCTGTCAGGGAAAACTCTGATTGCTCTCACAGTAAAGCAGTCATTGAGGTTGGAATCATGACTATTGGCATGTTCTGGTATTGGAAGGTACAAGTTGCAGGTTTGGACTATTTGTCTGGGGCCATTCATTCTGACTGAGAGTTGCTGTATGGTGAGGCCTATGTAGGAACTACTGCAGTGGCGGCAAGTTAGTTGGTATACGATGTGAGTAGTTGAACATGTGGCATGTCCAATGATAGGTAAAGTTTCCTCTGTGGTTTTACATAGCATTACTTAACCTGCCAGCAAATGCTGAGATGCCCTCCTCAAAACTGCACATACATAAGCAAAATTGTACAAATCAAAGTTGCAAATAACTTACACAGTTGACAGGCAGATGACAACATACAATCATTTTTTCAGTTAGTTCATCTGTAATCTCTACAGAATAATCAACACAGAATCTCATTCATTCATTCTCCCACTGAAACACAAGTTTCTGAAAACAATAAATTCCTGACTTTTGATTGGTGTCTCTTTTTGAGTATTGTATAGTTATTTGATAATATTATTTATTTTTAATGATCTTTATTTATAAATTGTTGTAATATTTATAAAAAAATACTTTTGCCACCTGTTTAATATCATCCATCTTTGATTAGTGATCTGTTAGGTTAGAGCATTGCTGATTAATTTTTACTAAATTTGCCATTTTTTGTGAGAAGAAGCCCACATTTTCATTACATGAGGAAGACTGATCTGATCTACCTATGTCACAAAGTAATCTTCATTTGTGTCCAGCTGGTTAGTGCCATGGAAAAATTACTAATTCACAGCAGGTCATGTTGTCTTTACCAGATGTCATGGATCATCCATTAGTTGTAAGCCTAATGTGACTGCTTTAACTGGCCTGCACTGTGTCATACTTGCTTTATATGATTGTAAGTGGAGTAACAGGCCTCAGTCCTCCACAACGCCTGTACCCAAGCCACTCCCCTCCTGGCCTGCTACAGTACAGTGCTGACACTCCTGAAATAACTTCAGCTCATAATGAAGTCTGTGCTGTGTCATTTACTTCCTTGAGACCTTGCCAAGTTGATACGCAACTTTCCTGTTGAAAATTGGCTACAACTAACTTCCAGGCATTACTTGGGTAGAGCCCTTCGACCCTGTTGAAATTTGTTTATGTTAACCAAAATTCAAAATGTCTTGCTTATGACTGAGCTGCAGAAGGAAAAAGCTCCCAACAGCACAACTGTCTTATTAAGCTCATCGTTTGTTCTTTGTCGACAGTATGCTTGGCTATTGCAGATTTGTCTAGTTGGATTGGTCTTAGGTTGTGTTATGCTCCATTTGGCACTCTTCGGCAGTTATGAGCCATGTAAACTGACCGAGTTAAACTTTGCCACACATAAATGGTATGAAATAAATTTCTGGAATTCATAGGCCTAGAAAATCTTACTATATTATTCTGCAGTATCTCAAATACCTAAAGACTTGTTTTGTGATAGCTCAACAAGAAATTTTATTTAAAATAATATTATGGAGAGATTTTGTTGTTGCAATGAAGTCTTCATGGGTGTACCACCGGTTTGTGTTTTGAAAACACAATATTTCAATGACTTGCTCTGTTGTCTTCCTCAGGTGCAAAAACATCTGTAGTGGTCTGCTGACTGGTCTACAGATGTTTTTGTACCTGAAGAAGACAGCGAAGTTAGTTGTTGAAATATTGTATTTTCACAACATAATTTGGCGGTATATCAGTGTAAACTTCTTTGCAATCGTACACTGGGAAAGTCTCCAGCCTTACAGATTTTATTGTTGTTTTAGATGAATACTGGAGCCAGCATCCGGAACTGCATGACATTCCAATTTATTATGCATCTTCATTGGCAAAAAAATGCATGGCAGTTTATCAGACTTATGTTAATGCAATGAATGATAAAATTCGAAGACAAATCGCAATAAATAACCCATTTGTCTTTAAACATATTTCAAATCTGAAGGTAAGTTTTTAATATTTGTCATATGAACAAATGTTCTATTTAGTGGAATACAGTGCGTTGCTATAAATATTCTTTCCACCTTGTTGTAGGGTATTGACCATTTTGAGGACATTGGGCCTTGTGTAGTAATGGCCTCCCCTGGTATGATGCAGAGTGGTTTATCGAGAGAACTTTTTGAGTCTTGGTGTACAGATTCAAAGAATGGAGTTATTATAGCTGGTTACTGTGTTGAAGGAACATTGGCAAAGACAATTCTTTCAGAACCAGAGGAAATCACCACAATGTCGGGGCAGAAATTACCTCTGAAGATGTCTGTTGACTATATTTCTTTCTCTGCACATACAGATTATCAACAAACAAGTGAATTCATCAGGATCCTCAAACCACCACATGTGGTTAGTATGAGCTGATAGTTGGATCTACCATCAGTTAATGTCTTATGAAAATTGTATTTTATCTGACAGATCATTTGTGTGGCATTGTTTTAAAATATGGGATTAAATTTATTGTTAGCTTAAAAATGTTTGTTCTTTTTATTTGTTACAAAATTAATTTATAAATGTTTATTTTTAATACACAATACATTAACTGAATTGTGGTGGTATGCATGTTCATTGTTCTTAACAATATCAGTGAAAGAGCTTGTTCTTTTCCATATCTGTTATATCGTTTTTTAATCATTTTTAAGATACTTAAATAGAGAAAAATATCTTTTTATACTCCAATTCCTTCTAATATTATAATCTTTAAACAAATTTCTGATTTGTTTAATCATCAGTGTAATACATAGTGTGGAAAGAACTGATTGCTGTAATATCACTGAACACTTGAAAGACACACTTGTGTTGATCCATTGGTCACATGAAATACTAGATTGTTATGTGAAACTTTCACACTTGTCACATACATTCATATCGTAGGTCTCCATGTGTATACATCTTACCCCTGCCATATGTCTCACCTCTGACATGATTAAGGTTGCAAACCAAAATAGTGTAAAGTATGTTTATTTTTTTTTATTTTTTCTTGTGTGTTGCCTGGCCCTCCTGCCTTAATCTGTGGTAAGTGACAGGTTATTTTTCCCTGTCCTATCTTATTTACATATATAAATACTTAATCTATGTTCTTCAGTTTGTATTTTTTGCCACGATAACTCACCATTTTTGCTCTTTGTAGATATCTTCTTCTTTAGGTCTTGTAACCATTAAAATAAGGTAATTATTATTTAACATTAAAATAAACTCTTCATTTCAGGTTCTTGTGCATGGTGAACAAAATGAGATGAGTCGATTAAAAGCTGCTTTACAAAGGGAATATGAAGATGATCCCAATACTAAAATGGAAATACATAATCCACGAAATACTGTTGCAGTTGAGTTATACTTCAGAGGTGAAAAAACTGCAAAGTCATGGGCACCCTAGCCATGGAAAAACCAAAACCTGGCCATAAATTATCAGGAATTCTAGTAAAAAGAAACTTTAACTATCACATGCTTGCTCCATGTGATCTATCAAGTAAGTAGCTCTATAAGTTTTATGAAGTTGGGGAGCTGCATAATTGATGCTGATGGAAAGAAAATTGTCATTTACTAAAGTTGAATGCAGAATGACAGAGAATACTCATTTTGTGGTAGGAGAGTTTGTGTGGTTGTCTTTCAGCAGCTTAACATACTTAATATTACTACATTAATTCTTTGAAAATAAGATAGGATAGGGAAAAATTAATACTTTGCAACAATGGAGCAGAAAGTAATGCTGTGAGCTGATACTAATGTGCAAAGGAAATTGATAAACTAGATCCAACACTAGCCAAAGTTGAATGAGAAAGGCAGCAGCAACAAATAATAATAATAAACCTCCACAAACACACAATTTCAAGCTATCTCCTTATAAAAATAGAAAACATGTGGCTGAGCTCACACAGGCACATGAATGTTTGTTTTGACCTATGTGATCAGAGTGGCGATGTTGGGAGTGAAAAATCAGTATCAGTAGAAATATTACTTGCAGGTAACAACAAATTGATCATAACTAAATAAAATAAAGAATTATGAAAGTAGTGAAAAATTATTAAAAATATTTAAAAGATAAATAAAAAGTTCTACACATTCAATGATCAGTAACACTCAGTGTGAGACATACGACAGTGTTACTTGGAATGAAGTCTTCACGGGTGTACCGCCGGATATCCAGCGGTACACCCATGAAGACTTCATTTCAAGCATACGCCGGGAAAGTCTCCGTTTTTACATCAGTGTTACTTGGATTCTCCAGTCACTAAACAGGCATCGGTGTGATCACATCTGACCTTGTTAAGTGTCTCATCTACTTAATGGAATAAGGTTCAACACCAAAATATTGTGTTACATGTGTTCGTCTTTTTTGTGTTCCGTCATTCCCAGCCGCCTTCATATATGGTAAGTGTTGGTTTGTATTTCCCTATCCTTCCTTTGTTTCATTGTCTCGAAGGATTATCTTGCTCATTAGTATATATCCTAAGAATCGAAGGGGAAAAAATGGGAGCTGCATGGAAACTCTGAAAGAGAATCAATGCTCTGTGTGATCTGATAGGGTCCAGTTGCACATATTAATAAATAATAATGTTGTTACTCACCAGATTTGACACATAAACAATTTTTTGATAGCATATCAGTATACATCCCAATATTATATTCCAGATATACGTGGGGGTTCCCAAAAATAATCAGAATAGCATTGCCTTAGGGCGTAGCTTGTGTAGTACGCATTTCTGCCGCTAGGCATTTATAACGCAACTCATTGTCAGTTCATTGCCACCTGTGTTGTCGACATGGCTTGTTCTGTTAATCTGCAGTGGTTTTTATTGCTAGCACGGTTTTGTTATTGTTTCATTTTTGATGATGGCAAGTTTAAGTGAACAACGTGCAACTGTGAAATTTTGTTTTCTACTCAGTAAAAATGGTGCTGAAAGTGTTTTAATGTTGAAAACAGCTATGAAAAAAGCTCAAGTGTACAAATGGTTTGCTCAGTTTAAAAATGTCGACATGTCGATTGATGGCAAACCTCGTTCTGGACATCCATCAACTGCCCAAATTGACAAAAATGTTGAAAAAATTTGAGATCTTGTGCTCTAAGACCATTGACAGACAATTGATCAACTGTCAGAGGTTAGTGGGTTATCTTGGGGCTTGGTTCAGTGAATTTTAACCGAAGATTTGGGAATGAAAAGGGTTGCTGTCAATTTTGTTCCTCGGACTCTTGAGTGACAATCAAAAAGAACGTCAAGTTGAAACATGTAGGAATGAAGACTTTCCCGGCGTATGACTGCAATGTAGTCTTCACGGGTGTACCGCCGGATAGTGTTGTGGAAACACAATATTTCGACGGCTGGCTCTGCCGTCTTCTTCAGGTGTAGAGACATCTGCACTGGTCTGCTGACCCACAGATACTGGGATGGTTCGGTTGCTGCTCTTCCTTATATACATGTCCGCGTCCGGCGGCTGCGTGGCCTCGGCGGGCCTGGCTCATAGTAAGCCTTCGCCGAGGCCACACAGCCGCCGGACGCGGACATGTATATAAGGAAGAGCGGCACCCGAACCATCCCAGTATCTGTGGGTCAGCCGACCAGTGCAGATGTCTCTACACGTGAAGAAGACAGCAGAGCCAGCCATCGAAATATTGTGTTTCCACAACACTATCCGGCGGTACACCCGTGAATACTACATTGCAAGTTGAAACATGTTGTGCTTTGAAACAATAGCTTGAAATTGATCCAGATTTTCTGTCAGAGATCATTCATTACTAGTGATGAGTCACGGTGCTATGGTTATGACCCAGAAACAAAGCAACAGTCAAGCCAGTGGATGAGGTCATAGTCACTCCGTCCAAAAAAAGTCGTGAAGTCAAATCAAATATCAAAACAATGCTCATTTGTTTTTTTGACGCCAAGGGCATGGTTCATTCAGAGTTTGTTCCCCCACATCAGACCATCAATCAAACATTTTATTTGGAAGTTTTAAGAAGATTATGCAACAGTATTCGTCAAAAAAGAACCAATTTATGGCAGACAGGAGACTGGTTGTTCCACCACGACAATTTCCTGCACTCACAACTATCTCTGTGAGGCAGTTTTTATCTAAAAATGGCATAGTTCTGCTGCCCCATGCACCTTATTCACCTGACTTGGCTCCGTGCGACTTTTTCTTATTTCCAGGCATGAAAGGTCACTGATTTGACAGCATTGAAGAGGCCAAGAAAAAAATTAGGGAGGAGCTGTCATCCATTTCTAAAGATGACAACAGAAAATGTTTTGAACAGTGGAAGCTCCAGCGGGACAAATGTATTAGTTGTGATGGAGAGTATTTTGAAGAGGATAAGGTTGTTTTGTAAAAAAATTGAAAATATAAGCCTTCAAAAAATAATTCATTTTTTTTGGGTATCTCTTTATACATATTACAAGGAAATGAAAAGTTGCTTGATAGCGAAATGATATAGAAATTATGAAAGGGAAATAATTTACTGCTTACCACAGGTAATGGCAGAACAGTGTTGATACATGGAAATGAAACAAACAAACATGAAATTATCTACGAAGCTGAGTGAAATGGGGGGTTTCAAATAGACTTCATCTCAAAATAACTTCTCCAGACAGCCAAGGAAGAGGTAACAATAAGTGGGATGCCATCTAGGTCCCCATGGCAGTACCACAGACCTGATGATATATTTTATTATTAAGAAAAATAGAATGTGTGTTAGGGAGATGCAAAAAGTTGTGCTACGGAGGGCGCTGATCTAAGAAAATTTCCATTTCACTAAGACCATAGAATTGAAGAATTTTAGTGTACGAAGATGTAAAATCAGTGGTCGCCAGGATGGGATCTGTTGGAAGTTGTGGGGGCTGTAGCTACATGGAGGAGGAAGTCTTGGCTATGCTTAATATGAGGGAAGATAATAGCTGTGGGTTGGATTTTTTTTTTTTTTTTTTTTGGTGATATGTATGAGCATCCATTCCAAAGGAACTGGTCACTCAATGCAGATCAGTACTGAAAACCTTGGTGTACAGGGCATGAGCTCTATGTGATAAGGATAGTTTGCAGACGGAAATGTGTCATTTACGCAACGCTTTCTGTGAGAATGGCTACAATGAGGTGTTAATAGACTCGGTTTGCAGATGAGCAATAAGAAGGAAAATACACCAGCAGGAATACCCGGGTCGCTTCGCCTTTCTTCCTTATGTGGGAATGACTACTGCTGAGATTGGCAGAATTTTATGTAAATGTGGCATTCAAACCATTTTCTGACTACCGGCCAAAATTAAGAACATATGGTGGTCACAATATGATATAACGTTATGAACACCTGGCGTATATCGTATTTCTTACAAATGTGGAAAGGCTAACATTGGGCAGACAATACAATGTATTAACTGAAGGAGCACCGAACATATTCGCAATGTCAGCCTGGGCCAGATTGACAAGTAAGCGGTTGCTGAGCACAGTATCGGCACAGGACATGGCTTTAATTTCAAGGCAACAAAAATTCTTGCGCATACTGTAGGTTATTGGGATAGTATTTTCGCTGAAGCTATCGAAATCCGTATCTCGAATGACCTTGTTAACACAGATACTGGATTTCAGCTAAGTAAGGCCTGGAACACAACAATCCAGCAGATGAGACTAGACCAGGATTTGTGGAAAATACGCACTTCTCTTGCATGCTAGCAATCAATGGTACCTGCCAGCAACTAATCGCTTCCACCAATAGAAAAGCTTCCCGCTGATGGCCAACGTTTCTTACCAGTAGCCATTGGCCAATCGGAAATAGAATGCTGTAGCGTGGACTTCAGGTGGTACATAAGCGGCTCTATAACCAACCGGCAGCAGTCACTTGACAATGGTGGCAGAGCTTATGACTGCCGAAATGTTGTGTTTGATCGATGGATTAACTTATCCTAGAAAATTTTATCCATATGAAGTTCTTTCTCCTATGAGTTTTTCAGAACTGTTCAAAAATACTCATTACTCATTTTTAACCTTTCTAACTCTAGAAATAGTGAATGTGTGGCAGAAATTTATTTCATTTGTTGTGGCTAACATTACAAAAACTAAACCGATGTAAAAATTTAGTGACATAAAGCTTTAATAATTATTGTACAAATTAAACGCTTACGACTGCTTATATGGAAAAAAGTGTTGCGATTTAAATTTAAATTATATGCCCATGTTCCAGCCTCACTCTAACTGTGAGACTATTGTGACAACTAGACATTTTTGTTATATTACCATGATATAAACACGAGGTAAAATTTTGAGATTGATTTTGTGGAAAATGCTTGAGAGGCGCACCTTACCACTGATTCATAGTATTATGCTGTGGTCCTGCTGTATACAGCCCTACAATAAGATAAAAATTCACGATCCCAAAGTCTGGTGGTCTCCTTCTCACTGTTTTTGATGCTTAGAATGTCCTAATATTGAATTTTTCTATTAATGCAAACATAATTTGTACTGACATTCTGTGTTCAACTGGCTGATTGAAATTACTATGCAGGGCTTTCATATAATGACAATTATTGTGTTTATTTTGGGATATCTTACTTTGGTTCAAGCAAATTAAGTGAAGCAGTATTTGGACTGTAATATTTATGTACATTTGTGTAGTATGTATGGTACCATTAGTGTGGAATATTAATCATGTTTAAATAAACAAAAATCAACTTAGTAACAATTACAAAATTTGAAGTTTGAAATCATGGTTACAGTGTTGTGATGTATACTGTTACAGAGTACACTGATATGAGCATGAGTCAGGTAATGCAGCGTCAGAGTGTGCATTATTCTGGTTCCATAACCGTGTTGCGCCACCTACTAACCCAGATTGCTGGCAATGTGGAGGTCATAGAAGAAAAGAAGTTTCGTATTTTTGGTGCTGTTGAACTTTCTTTAGAAAACAAAATAATTACGCTTGAGGTAACTACTTCTCCATATAAGCAGTATCAATTTCTCATAGGATTAAGGCTCAATTCCAGTTCAACTGCAGTGATCACAGCAAAAATTTAAAACTTCGGTTCTTCCAAGTTATTAGTGTAAACTTGATGTACAACTCCTCATTATATAAAATTACCGGTGAAAAAAGAGGTGTTGCAAAATATCCTTATGTTCCAACTAAGGCAATGGCTAACTTCTGCTGTGGCAGTTAAATTTAAATGATATTTCATTCTAATTGCAGAAGTGTCATTACGTTCAGGTGAATTAGTTGTCTCATATTATTGTTCTTCTATTATACTTAGGAACTGTAATTTTTCTTGAGTTTCAACTTTGTCAACTGAAGGCTATTTCAGATTCATAGTTGCACCATAAATATTTTATCTATACATTTTTCCAAAAGAGAATGTTTCAATTGATTAACCATAAATACGAGGGTGGCCCAGAAACTAATACACCAAAATTTTTTTCTTCAACAATTATTTATTGACCACAATGAAACTTATACACAAGAAAGAATAATGTTTCGTCCACACTCCATATTTTTCCACATAATCTCCTTCCCATTGTATGGGCTTCCTCCAATGAGACACAATGTTCTGTTCACAAAGCCATATTCACTGTGTGAATCACCTCTTTATCATCCTCAAAATGTCTCCCACGAATGGCATTCTTCAATTGTCCAAACAAGTCTGATGGAGCTAGGTCAGGGCTATAGGCTGAATGGAGTAACACTGTCAAACCCTGTTTGGTGATGTGTTCCAACATCCCCAAACTTGTGTGAGGGCGTGCGTTATCATGTTGAAGCAAACAATCACCTGGGTTGTTATGGTGTCCAAGTTGCTGGAAGTGCTTCTTGAATTTGGTTAATGTGTTCATATATACCTCAAAATTAATGATGTTGTCTCTCAGCATCACATCAATAAGTATGACACCATCACAGTCCTAAAACACAGTGATCATGACTTTACCAGCGGAAGCAGTTGCTTTGAATTTTTTCTTCTGTGGAGAGTCAGGATGGTGCCATTCCATCGTTTGCGTTTTTTTTCAGGCTCAAAATGGTGAACCCAGGTTTCACCACCTGTCATAATCTGGGACAAGAAGGCTTCCCCCTCAGCTTCAAAATGCTGCAGCAACTCAGAAGAAATGATTTTTTCTGAGAGTTTTGAGTTCCTCCATAAGACAGTGCGTAACCCATCATGAACACTTTTTTGCATAATCAAAAGCACTGATGATTACACCCACACTTCCTTTGCTGATTGACAGCTCCCGCACCAGCTGCTGAGTTGTTATACGTCAGTCCTCACGAATGAGCACATTAGCACGCTGCATCTTGTCAGGTGTTACAGCCGTGGGTGACCTTTCTGACCACTACAAATCTTGGAGCTCTGCAGACCCCCTTTCAGATGGCTTCACTCCCTGTGCCCAGCAACTAACCGTACTTCTGTCAACTGCTGATACTCCATAAACTGGCCATGAACATTTGTGAATGTTTCCAAGTGTTTCTTCTTCCGCAGTGAGAAATTCAATGACGACATGCTGCTTGTAATATACACAGACACCATCTTGAACCATTGCTGCAAATACACTATCTGTCAGAAGAAATGAAAACTTTGTGTGTGCAATCTGAAAACTTCAAAGAATTCATATCAAAAGTTTCGCATTCATACCATTGTTAGGGGCTGAGAAAAAAAATGTGGTGCATTACCCAGAAAGTAATGCACCACATTTTTTTTTTTCTCAGCCACCTTCATGTTAACCTGTGCTTCTACCAAAAATTTTATAGATATCAGTTTTGGCTACTTGTGAAGATGTTATTGTGTTTTAGGGTAGTTATATCATACTTAAGAATTTGCTAAAAAGTGATGTGGCAATAAAATAATCAAATCATTTGCTCCTGCCATTTCAGATCACTTACGATTTCCATTATCAGCAAATTCGTTTCTCCTGCTGGATGAGTATTTGACTTGCCATAAATCTTTTGAGAGGGAGAGACAACATGATATCTACACAGCCAACCATATACAATTTTGCTTTAATATGTGGTTTGCTTAATACTTTAGTGTTAACACGGCTTCCACTTCCTACCACAATTTTGAGAGGACTTTGGCCTTAATTTGGCTAAACACTTCCATTGCTAGTTAAAATTTTGTTTTGATAATACTTAAGATTTATTACAATTTTGTTGTTTATGTCATGTGCTAGCATAAGTGATCTTGTGTTTCTGCAATATCTGAATGGTTATTGACTTCCAACTTTAATTAGAATCTGGAAGTCTAATGGTAGATATGGTCTATCTTTTATGACATCAGTAAATAGTGTTTCTCAAACAAAGTTTCAATGTTTGATGGTTGTAAAATCAAGACCTTTGATTAGCAATGCAATGCAGTTACCAAATCATTCACCTAATGCAGTCATTAGAGGCAGACTCGGCGTGCGCACATCTAATCCCCTTCCCATATATCCTCCTCTTTCGTGTTTAAGGTTTATAAATACTGTAAAGTGTTTTCATGTTTGTGTTTGTTGTGGTCCTCCTGCCTTCACCTGGGGTGATATGTGATGAAAATAAGGAAGAATATGGAAAATAAACTAACACATTTTTTCTGTTACAATTTTCAAATGGTTTTTTAAAATTATTCAGGAGAGTGTTATAATTTTCTTCCATCTGTTTATTTAAAGTACAACTTGGGGATAAATTAAATTCAGATTCCAGAGATGGAACCCCCCCCCCCTCCCCCCACGTAGCCCAGCATAGCCTTCCAGTTAACCCCCCCCCCCCCTGGACTGAGCCACGTAGTTTGTGCACAGTCCATAATTGGTACAACTTAAATTTATCGGGTTTGGACTGGGAATCAAACAAGATTTGTAACAGAAGATAACTTCAAAATGCCTTAGTGAGGGAAGGAGGCCTTACACAAGTGGTAGAGCAGAGCACAAGGGGAGCAAACATGCTGAATACCTTCCACATAAAGCCTGATTTCAACTTTGTGGGGTCTCTGTTTACTGGTGGAAGCAGTTCTGATGGATGTTGGGGGGTTCATTATATAAGTGGCCAGAAGTGAATGTAATTAATTATACATACCAGTAACAATTGAAAGAAAGAATTGCCACAAAGTAATATTTATATGAAAAGGATAGATAAAATACACCCAACACTCACCAAAGTTGAAGGGAGGAGCGCAGCAGCAACACAAAATAATAAACAATCACATAAAACCCAATATTTCAGGGTTAACCCTTTGTCAAGTTAAAAGAAATATGTATTGCTGCTGCCCTTCCGCCATCAACTTTGTTTAGCGTTGGGTGTAGTTTATCTATCCTTTTCATATAATTATACATACCATTATTTACATAAAAAGAAGCACATATTCCAGAATTGAAGAGATACTTTAAACAAAGATTCAGAATATGGAAGTAGAGTGGAGGGTAGAAGAAATATGAACAATTGAAGATGTTTTAAATTATCTATTAATAACTGTTTTATTAATTTTTCCCAATGCATTTCACCCTTTTGGAGTGGGGCAGCATCAGTGGGAAGATTGTGGTAGCTGTCACATGTCACTCCAGAATAGCGCTTACTGCACTTCTCTAAACTGGTATTCGATCCCAGAATTCAACATTTTAACTGTAACTCTTATATGCATTTAACTGTTGCTAAGGTATGTTGTATTTTCTTGCTGAACCTGCAAATTTTTGGATTGCACCAAACTGATTCCACTGTTTACATTTTATAATAAGTAGTTTCAATGGGCTGTAAAAAAAAAAATAAGTAAGTATGTATTAAACAATACTCAACATAAATAGCATTTTGTTATCATTCAATCTTTATTATTATTAAATAGGCTCTTTATCTAATTTTCTAGTAAATGTTTAGAGGTAAAGATTCCAGGAAGTGCAGAATTTTGGATCTTATGAACTTACAACCACCTTAGCTTGGCATCAAAGTACAATACTGGCCAAACAAAATAGCACATTGACTAAGTAACTGAGTTTTTACGTGGGAAGTCTGAATTTCGTTCATGCTCTGGGAATGTTTTCTCAAAAACACATTAAGGAACTACTAGGATTTTTGTTTAGTGATATCTGTGGATAGTTCCCTTTCTGTTTCTTGAGGTAATAATGAAACAAGGTAAAACCTGCTCCATCACCCACACATCTTCATTGTTTGGTATTCATTTATAATAGAATATTTTCTGGTTTTGGACAGATTAAGCAGGCTAAATATTTTTTAAATAGTTTATTTTTTGATGTGTTTTAGTGGCTTGCTACTCCAGTGAATGACATGTATGCTGATGCAGTGCTCACAGCTGTTCTCCAAGCTGAAACGTTGGATTCCTCACCATCATACTTCCCAACTCAATCAAAAATGGACAGGATGCATTTTAAGGTTTGTAACAAAATAAATTATTCGTAAGTTTCAAATACATACATTTACGTGGATAAGAAATTGGCATGTTCTCCAAGCATGTTCTATATTTCCTATAATAGACAAAGTATCAACCTGGAAACGTGTAATGAAAATATACATGAAATATGAGGTGTATCAGTTAGTTTTTGTGTTTTTTTTTAATTGTAGTCTGCCTTGTAGCAATACACATAGAAACCAAAATTTAATTTTGTGGACTGATGAAAAAATACTGATTTATTAATTGTAGATCATTTTTTACTTATGGTAGTTGTAACAGGATCAAAATGTTTTAGTTTAAACCAAACATGTTAAGCACCGAGTTGGCATGATGCTTGTGAATCATGACAACAGCCGCAATAGAGCAAAATATCAGTGGAAATGTCACTCCTTACAGATAAATTAATGAGATTAAAATAAAATGGTACATGTGTGAGTGATGAGAAATTTTTAAAACTGTAAAAGAAAAATAATAATAATAAATTTAATGGAAATATTCACCTTCCTCAGCCTGGTATATCTATCACTTGCTAGTATAATTCAATTATTTACATTTTTCAATTTATTATTATTATTTATATTTGACAGTTTTTAACAATTTCCCACCACTTATACATGTCCCTTTTCTATTTTGTTTTATTTTCATTTGATTAATTTATCTTTGCTGATATTGTTTTTGCCCCTAACCACCTCCACTCTGATAGCAATAGTCAAACCTGAAGTAATGTGGTTGCATTTATCTTGAATGCCCAAGCAAGCTTGCTCACATGTTTCCAATTTCATCACAAATATATTTTTTTAAAAAACAACAACAACAACAACAACAACAACAAAAACAACAGAAGGAAGTCTGCTGTAGTTCAACAATCAACCGACAAATCGACTTTCGAATTTATTTGACCAGACCAGCAATGTGTAAAGAGCAGGTGAATAAGAGAAGCAATAGAAATACAGTAAAGACTGAACAATGTGAATGAAGATAATAGCTTCCAACTTGACTATGTTGTTTATGCTGCTTAGAAGAATGCAAGACTAACAACTCTATCTGACAGCCTACACTGGGCACAGTAACATCTGTGACTTCACTGCAGGCAGTTAGCATGTGCGCATGCTTTGTTGTGCTGTGTATACATGACCACATGATGGCTGGAACATCAAGTTTTATTAAATCAATATGGCTCCACCCAGAGAACCCACTTTTCTTATGGGTTTACACCTCATCAATGTTGAGGTCATTAGAGGTGGCAAAGGACTGGGGACAAGGAACGGGAAGGAATTCAGCCATGGCCTTTTGAAGGAAGCATCCCGGCATTCATCTGGAGTGATTTGGGGAAACCATGGAAAACTCAAATCTATAGGCTCGGACGGGGATTCAAACCCGCATCCTTCTGAATGTGAGGTCAGAACATTACCACTCTCGGTCCCCAGAGAACCAAGATAATATGTACGATGACCGCAGAAGTCTACGCAATCGTTAGAAGGAAATGTTGTATAATTCCTAAAAACATATATTACAAGAATAGCAATAAAAGGCTGGTCACACATGCAAACATGGTGCAGCAAATTGGCTTTATTAAAGAAGGCTGTACTGTTGACTATGTAAAAAATGAAATTAAGTTATCTTTCAGTGATTTTTATACAGCATCACAGGTTTCTGTAATAATAAAATACAAAGTGCACTGAAGTATTTGGGTGCTGTGCTGCAGACTGGTGTAACTTTCATCTGTTAGTAGAAATCTCAAAAAGATGACATCCAGTGTTTACCTAGTTTCTTAAATGGGTGTTCTTTTTGGAAATAAAACCTGATACTTTTGAATATGCAAACTAAAATATATCCTCATCTGTGCTTAAATAATTTTTGAAATGTCATGCCCTCATATTGCAGATTTTTACCTAACTATTGATGAATTCCTTTTGTATCATGTCATGCAGACTGCAACTTAACCCAAACACATTTACTTCTTTTTTTCCAATAATATTTTTATTCTAGCTGCTGCACCTACTGAAGCTGGACAATCATACAAGTATACCTTATTCATTTCAGAGAAATATAGTAAAACATTTTCTTTTGTGTAGTGGCCCAGATAAAATATCATAAAATCTCAAATTAACTCTTTCATTAAACAAATATGGTAAAATCATTTGTAAAAGATCTTTGTCAAAGAATTTGTTTTATGATGACAAAGGTGGTGAAATAATGAAGATTATAGCTTGAAAGGATTGGTGTTCAGTAACTGTGTATTCGCCAAGGAAGTTTTTTGTTTCGGAGGAAGTATTGGAAGAAAAATGAATTAACTGTTAAATGTCAAAACAAATTTGTTGCTCCATACTGTGCTGGTGTGCCTACTGTCCTTAGTGCAATCTGCATACTTTATGTAGTGTACACATATATGTTTGGTTCTGAGAACGTTTGTTAGATTGTCTCATCTTTCTCAGTATTTTCTCACCACCATTAATGTTAATATTGATATTGTTTCAATACGAGTTGAGTTAAGACTTAAAGCATTAATCATTTTGATTCTGAGTTCAGTACTATATGCCAGTGAAAAATTACGCTTAATACATGAGTTTTTCATCCAGTGATGATTTTTTTTCCCCTTTTGCAGTTGATAAGGTCTACAGAAATTGATATACTTTGTAAGGAAAGACTTGCGTTCGACGCAGCCACTCATAGAATGTGGCTGCGTTGAATGCAAGTCTTGCGCAAGCCCAGCCACTTACATCTGTTAACTTGAAAAAGGGTTTTAACCCGAAATATTGTATTTTCTTTGTTTGTGTGTTGCTGCTTTCCATATAAATATTGCTACTTGCGGCATTTCTTTCCTTTCATTGTTACCGATATATTTTGTAACCTTTCCTCAGATTCTAATTGTAGCCACATTTTATTGCAATTTTCTTACTTTTACGATGACAGTTATGGAACACTTGCTTGCAGTTAGTTACAACACATCAAATGTCTGTGACTGGTTTGCACCTGAAAATAACAAATTCATTCAATATTTGGTTTCTGAATTTTTGTTTAATCACAACAGAACCAAATTCTACTTGCCATCATTCTTTGTAAAGTTGCCATGTATTGTTACATTGATGTTTATAGTGTAGGCTTTTCTTCTTCGTACCAACTCTGTCACTGTAATTTCCTTAGTTTTCCTTTTCCAACTCCTGTAATTTCATTTTTATCATTTACACTGATTGCTCTGTATTGTCTATATTGGAAATCTTGTAGGTCTTTCTTCATCTGCTGCTGAAAAATGTCATCTAACTGTTCATTACGTTTTAGCAGACCTTTTATTTATGTCTGAAGCAAGTGAACGTAAGTTACTGATTTAAAATAGAACCACAAATATCATAATCAGATCCATCAATATGTCATTATTGAATAAGTAACTAAAATCTTCTAAGTTGTTCCATTCACAAAATCAAATTATTAAAAATGTGTCAGTCAGTTGTGATCAATATTTTTAATGGTTACTATTCTTCCTCTTTGCTGGCAAATGTAAACAAAGTAAAAATGAAATAACTATATCACTGCAATTTCAGTTCTGTGCGTTCAACTTATTTCTATTTGTACTGATTATTCAAGTATATGTGACATTAAGCAGAATTGTAGATCATGAGCCATGGTTATTTGAGTGATTTGGTTGTCCTAGATTTTGAGTAATTTAACCAGCCTATAATACAGTGAATGTTAAAAGCATCCAGAGTGTGCCGCAAATATGTATTTTTTCGCACTACTTCCTGCCATGGGCAAGGCAGTGGCCAACCACATCTGCTTAATGACTTAGACCTCTGACATCTGTGTCAAGGTGTTAATATTGACACATGTGTCAAAGACAGCAACACTCAATTTGGGATGTATGACAGACATGTCCATGCACATAGTGCAGCAAAGTTTGGTGTTGTGTGGGATATGGCCACAGAAGTATAATGCGAGTGCCTCTGCTACCAACCGCCATCAGCTGCAGCGCCCCTCCTGGGCTTGTGAACGTATCATTTGGACCTTACAAGACTGCAAAAAGGTTGTGTGGCCAGATGAGTCATGATTTCAATTGGTAAGAGCTGGTGATAGTGTTAGAGTGTGTTGCAGACCCCACGAGGCCATGGACCCAGGTTATCAGAAAGACACTGTGCAAGCTGGTGGTGGTTCAATACTACTATGGGCTGTGTTTACATATCATGGACCACTGATCGAACTGAACTGACCATTGACTGGAAATTGTTATATTAAACTACTTGGAGACCATTTGCAGCCATTCATGACCTTTATATTCCCTTTATATGATGAACTTGACCGAGATGGCAACGTGCCATGTCACCAGATCAGAATCATTCATCCTTGGTTTGAGGCAAATTCTGGACAATTCCAGCAAATGATTTGGACAACTAGATCACCAGATGTGAATCCAATTGAACGTATCTGAGACATGATCAAATGATCAGTTTGTGCACAGTGTCCTGCGCTGGTACCACTTCAGCAATATGGACGACTGTAGAAAGGAACAACTTGTTGAGTTAATGCCGTGTGTGGTTGTTGAACTTGACTGGGTAAAAGGGTGTTTCACACTATATTAGGAGTTATTCCATGACCTTTGGTGGCACTTCAGTGTATAATTGCACAGTTTAACACATCAGTTATGTTTGTACCTTTTTTTTTTATTTTTTTTTTTTTTTTTTTTTTTTTGCAGGAATGCTTGATAGAAATGTTACAAGAAATGTTTGGAGAAGATTCTGTTCCAAAGATATTCAAAGGAGAAAAATTATATGTTACTGTCGACGGAAAGAAGGCCAACATTGATCTTTTAAATTTGGTAAGTTTGTGTCTTAAAGCACACTACTTTTGATCCACTGGGTTTTGAAATAATAATAATAATTAAAACTCCATCAGTAAATATTTTTGCAGTAACTGACATGTCATGATTTCACTTTTCAGATTGTTGAATAAAAAATATATACATTAATTTTCCAAAACAATGTAATGGAATTTTATTGACTGAGTATTAATATATGAAATTACTACCTAAATAACAAATTAGGATTGGCAAACGAAGCACCAGTTCCTTTACTTTGTGTATGTTTATAGATGACTGTGGTGATAGTTGTTAAGTGTAGAATCCAGTTTTGTGTATATGTAGATTAAGGAAGGAAGAGAATAAAACATAATGCCAGATTATTCAGTCTTACTCTTCTGAAAGACACCAAGGAGGTCTTCAATTTTAATGTCTCCATCCAGTGGATGGATTACCATCAACAGTGACATAGTCTCTCACTAAAGATGCACATCACAATGGTTTGAAATTTAATGTAGCATTGGTGATTAGGAATCTTGAAACAGTACACCTTCTACTTTGCTGACCAAGTACCAAATAGTGAATCAGCTTACCCCCAGCACATTTGTCAGACGCCAATCACATTGCTGCAAAGACATGTGCCACCTGGGCAGGCTATATACTGTATAATTTGTGATATTATTGAAGATGCTATACACAGCGTGTTTCAAAATGAATATCAGAGTTTTGAGGCTTTACAGAATTTATATTAATTGGCTTACAATTATAAACAATCCATCAAATGAAAAAGCAAATCAAATATACAACATTTTACACTTTTAGCAGGCGTCTTATTAATTAAATATTCCACTTACTTTTTTCGGGGATCGCACTGCTTTAATTGATGGTTCAGTACCAATGTTTTGGCGCCCAACCTGGTGCCTTCATCAGGGTTTTCAGACTCGAAATGGTGTGGTTTTTTCGAGTCTGAAAACCCTGATGAAGGCACCAGGTTGGGCGCCGAAACGTTGGTACTGAACCATCAATTAAAGCAGTGCGATCCCCGAAAAAAGTAAATGGAATATTTAATTAAGCAAATCAAATAGTTTTTTTACCTGCAAGTGTTCAATGTGAGCACCATTCGTCACACACTACACATTAAATCGATAGGTGGCGTATCCCCATGTCTTTATTAGAGTGTCTGGAATAACAACTGCTTCAATACTGTTTCATAAGTTGGGTAGGTCAGCTGGTAGTGGAGGTACATACACATGATCTTTTATGAACCCCCAAATATAAAAATCACACGGCATCAAATCGTGTGAACTTGGAGGTCTTGTGAAACAAGCTCTGTCATGCGGTCTGTAGCGACCAATCCAGCGGTTGGGTAGAGTATCGTTTAATCAATTGCGTACTCTGTTATGCCAGTGAAGCAGGCACCATATTGCTGCCAAATGAAGTTCTCTGGTTCATCATCTTGAGGAAAGAGCCATTGTTGTAGCACATCAAGATAAGAAATACTAACTAGTTACAGTTGCTTTGTCATAAAGGAAAGGTCCATAAACTTTCTGCTGTGATATGGCATTAAAAAAAAATCAATTTTGGTGAGTCTCATTGCTAATTACGAGTGTTTACATTTAGAAAATCTTCGTCATGCAACAACATTTTGTTTTCAAAGTTGTTACATAAACGTTAGTCCGTAGGCTTTAGAACTTGTAACAACTGTAATCAATTCCTTTAAAAACTGAAACTGCTAATTCATGACTAGCCTTCCTAATAGATTTTTTAGGAATACGTGCGAAAAAATTTCTCACTCATTCAACATGCTCTTCAGTCAGGTTTGGTCTTCCTGTACTCTTCCCCTTTACAAAAACAGTCGGTATCTTCTAATTGTTGAAACCATATGCCATATATTATTATCACTTAAAGGATTGCAATGAAACTTAATATGGAATGCCCGTTGATCTGTAAATACTGATTCACACTTTGCAAATTGTAAAAGACAAAAAGCTTTGTTCAGCTACTAGCACTTTCTAGTTGAAGATAGGGAAATGCTGAATGTGCATGCATACAATGGAATTGTTTGATTTGCTCTTTCATTTTATCTATCGTTTATAATAAAAACTCTACAAAGCCTCAAAACTCCAATATTCATTTTTAAATGCCCTTAATAAATTGAAAATAAAGCGGGATATACAGTAATTGATATGATTTCCCTATGTAATTTTATGAAACTATTATTAAATTTATAGATAATTGTGATGGTGAAACAAGCTTTTCCTCTCCATATGTCTCGCTTCCAATATGAGTAACTTTATTCTCTGAAATACTGCTTGTCTGGCCCTCCTGGTAAGTGACAGGTTATTTTCCGTATGCTTCCTTATTTTCATTGCCTACTGATAGATTCAGTGATACCATTATATATAAATTTAACAATAGTTTCATAAAATTATCTAAGGATATAAATGGATAGCATGTACATATTATTGTTCTTATAAATTCAATAAACATTTGTTCTTTTTTTCTAGGATGTCTCTTGTGAAGATGATGAAACGTTCCAACAAATAGTTCAGACAGCAGTAACAAAGCTATACCAATCTTTAGCACCCCCTAAAACAGAAAAAGCAAGCTGATTTGACTGCGTCCTTCTATGATAAACTTGTAAATTCTGCACATATTTTTATAAATTTGAATGATGTGACATATGTGTTTTTGTAACATAAAGACTGTTCCGTGTACCTGTAGTGCATGTTTTTAATTTAAAAAATTAAAGTGACAGAATTTTTTATCGATAGAGATATTACTTAATAGGAAAAGATGAAAACAGAGAGAATACTGTTGCCAGTGCAGTGCTACTACTTCATACATCACTAATGCTTAAATGAAAATGAAGAACTGCTGTTTGTCAGTGAAAATAAGATGGGATAGGGAAAAATAATCCATCACTTAACACAGATGAAGGCAGGAGGGCCAGACGAACACAAGAAAACACAAACAACTTCACAACATTTCAGTTAATAACCTTAGTCTCATATGAGGGGAGGCATACGGCTGAGGGAAAGATCTGACCACATCCCGACTGAAACATGCGGGAGGTTGGTGTTTGAATCAGTGGTGGGGGAAGAAGGTTGACAATGACGAATGTTGAGCTACATAATCTTTGTGACAATCAGTCGAGGTAAAATGATTTTTTTTTTAAATATGTAATTTTGATGTGTTATAGAAGTAAACAAATAAAACTAAAAAGATATAAGATACATACTAATGTTGAAAAATATATGAGAAAACTGGCCGTAAAATTACAAAATAGTAAGTGACAGGTTTATCGTTGATAAATAAACTCTTTTCGGGCTTCCAGCCACATAAAAATCAGGTTTAACTTAGGTTGAGGCCAGTGTTGTCTAGTATCTGGGAAATGTTGATAGCCAAGTTCCCTTTTACTAAGTTCTCAAGAGGTGGTGATTTTTGGAAAAAAATCTTGACAGCTCCAACCATGAAACAGGTGTTGAGGTTGTTGGAATCATGTAGTTGGCTTGAACTGGATGGTCTTGGTTGGAAATATAAAATTTTTGCTTGTGCCCATTCATCTTTTAGGATAGTTTTTGAGTGACGAGACTGACGTAGAAAGCAGGTACATTAGTCTTCATTGCATTGCTTCCTTTTCGTGCTTTGATCTCTAAAAAGCAGTGTATTCTATATTTCTTAAAAGCAATGAGTACAGGTGACACTACCGACTTGAGAGTGGGAGGTTCTTTGCATTTTACCAATATGAAATTGTTAATGACAATTCCCAAATGAACTATTTGTTTTAAGATTATTATTACATTTGATCCACATATTGTTTATTTTAGTATACAAAACTGAAGAACTAAATAATCAAAGTCAAAAAAATAAAGCTGAATTCAAGCACAATCTCAGTGTAATCTTTTATCGATGATTTTTGAAAGGAGTACTCATCTCAAATACAGAATGAGCTGTTTGTGTATTTCTACAATCTCAAAATGGTTATAATTTCTTGCCCCATTCTTGGTACATATAAGTCATACACTATTTTTGCAGATTTTAATATGGACCATAAGTTCTAAACATTTGAAAACACCATCCAAATTTCTGCAGTGGTTTTTGCGTAATGCCATTTCGAACATTCAGACACATGCAACTTGTTTACAGATTTCTCAACTTTCTGACTTTGCATTGAAATGAAACATGTCCCATTTTACTCACTGATCAATGAACTGTTCAAAACCCCATCAAAATCTAACTAGTAGTTTTCGCGTAAATCATGTTAAACGAAAAATGAATACCAATTTCTGGATACTAGTTATAAATTTCTCAGCATTTTGACTTCACATCAGAATCAAAAGGGGGGGGGGTGGAGAACAGATTGGCTGAAACGAGGAAGTGTCCTCTCACCACTATTTTTCTTTGTGATCATGGATGACCTAAGGGAGAAGGTGGCAGTGAGGATGGGAGGGAAAATAAAGATGAAGGCTTTTGCAGATGACCTGGTCTGGGTAAGTAGTGAAGAGGAAGTTCAGCAGCAGTTGGATGTAAAGGCAGGCAGTGCGAGCGAATATGGTATGAAATTTAATGTGAGTACATGGTAACAACCAGACAGAAGTACAGGATAACCAGGGTAATTGTGATAACAGTAGAAGGTAAACTGCTTCAAGTACCTTGCATGTTTTTTAGAGGTAAGTGGAAGGGTTGATGGTGAGAAGCAAAAGAGGGAGCCAGACAAATGGCATTTTTAAGAAACATCAGAGGCCTGATATGGACAAAGGATGTGCCAAAGCAGCACATACTATGTGCCTATCCTGACATATGGTGCTGAAACCTGTAAAATAAAGAAGCAGGACACAAGAAAGTGAGATGAAATTTCTAAGAGGCACAATGGGTGTTACTAGAATGGATAGGATAAGGAACAAAATGATCAGAGATACCATAAACCAGGAACTACAGGAAATTGTAGTGAAGGTCAGGCTAAGATGGTATGGGTATGTAAAGAGAATGGAGGAGCAGAGAATCCCAAGAAAAATCCACAAAATTAAGATGCAGGGTAAACAACCAAGAGAAGACCAAGGGATGGAGTGGAAGAGAGGACCTGATCAAGATGGTGTCAGGCTGTGGGAATAAAGAAGCAAATGGAGAAGCTTGTGCACAAAGCAGACCCAGGCAGTAGCTGGAAATTATTTCCGATGATCAAAATGATTTCAACTCTGGATCAGGTGTTGCACATTATTAAAAAATCTATCAGATTTCAACCAGCAGTTTTTGTATACGTACCTTCATTCAAACACAAATTTTAAAGACAGTCAATTTCTTTCCTGTGGGTGATCAAGTGTCCCAACCCCAATTTTCCAAAGGTATCTTAAATGTACAAACTTTTTTCCGGTTAGTCTTATTGTATTCACTTCCCATTTCTGATAACTTAAGATTCACTCATTAAAAGTATGCTGAATTAATGTTTATGAAAAACAACTGTTTCAATTATGTCGTTCTTATTGTATCTTTCAATATAGTCTAACAATGTTAAAGTTAAGTATTCTTAAAAACAAAGCAACAGAAATCAAAGCAGATGTTGTATATGGATGGAGCCATCTCTTTAACAGCATATTAAATTGTAAAATGATGCACAAGTGTTACTCGGCCTACAATCTAATAACTATCATTGACCAGACTGGCAACTCTGTTTTAAGATGCCAGTTTCAAATCTCAAATTGGTCTGCAATTATTATGGGTGCTTCACCTGATCACCGTTGTCAAAGCTACTCTTTGCAAAAACCTCCTATGATACATGCACTTATCGCCAAGGATTCAAGATATAACCTAGTTCCCATCACTTGCGACTTGTTACATAGAGCCACTACAGCATTCTGCAAGGTTGTGAGAGAGCACTGCAGTGCCTTTTTTTTTTACACTTAATAAATTCATCTACTACTAAGCAGTCCATCACTTTTGCCTTTTCTCAAGTCTAGCATTCACTCATTACACACTTACAAATGGGGGAGAATGGAGGGGTATTCCTGTCTGTGATGATCTGCCTCCACCGGGGGAGTGCATCAATTTGATGCAACATTTCAAAGTCGCTCTCTGTCAAAGTGTCAGATTTCTGGAGCAGTTACCCTTGTATAGACCATGTCAGTCAACAGTGACATCGCATCAAAACCGGCTACAATGTCAGCAGCAACCATTGACCAGCACGAGCTTAATAAGGACAACTGCTCCTGGAAGATGAAAGAATTTATATTACTGATACACCTCCATTGTTTCTGCTCGTTTGTTTTTTTGTCATTGCTTACACAGTAATCAAATAAATAATTGAAATCGAAGCTTGTATATAAACAGTTATTATTATGGTCGTTGAAATAGTTTCCAAAATACAAAGGTAATATTGCAATAAGAATGTGCAGTGTATTCCATTCGTTTGTATCATCGGTAGTTCCAGTCCAATAGTAAAAACTGAGGAATCGGTGTCCAATATTATCATAATAATCTACGTGTCTAGTTCACTACTTCGGTGCCCTTCTGTTCATTTGACAGTACTCCATGATCCAACTCTGTCATCATCATGTGACCCAGGCTTGCTGACTTTTCTCAGTTTAACCCCAAATAGACGGAAGAATGTCTCCTGAACCTATTCAGTGACAATTTAAATAAGCTGTAAATGATTTTCCCAGATTTCACAATGGAATTCCAGAATGGCCACAGAGCTGTCATTTACAAGAATTCAGTTCTTTGTGCTGGTAACACAAAGGATGGGTACTGGAAATTAGCTGGTTGATGGCTAGTATTTAGCGTAATATATAATCAAAACTGCATGCCAGTGGTCTGTAAGATGTTACGCTTAATTTAAATAATGTGCTTGGTGGCAGCATAGTGAAGATGCACAAGAACCAGCACAGGAACAGTATAAAGATGGCTGCTCCACTAGCAACATGCAACAGAGAAAGAACAGTGTTCGGCGATTAGATTTTTTCAAAGTGATGGTAGACATTTATTGCAGAATGAGGGTTTGGTACGGGGATGCCTGTTTGTCACAGCAGCAAGTGTATTAATTGTGTGAGGTCTGTAGTTGATGCTCTGCACCCAGGCCAGGCACTTTGTGTCGTGATCCCTGAGACCACAGCAACAGTTGAAGCCATTTTACTGGAAAACCGCCGAGTGACATTGGATGGCATACCGACAGCTGTAGACATTAGTCATGGTTCAGCAAATCACATTATGCATGATGTGCTCAGGATCCACATAAGGTTTCAGCACAATGGGTGCCATGGCAGCTGACTCCAGAATTGAAGCAGCACGTGTTGATGTGTGTGAAGAACTATGATACCTGGAATGAGATGGTATGCCTTCCCTACATGAATTGTCACCCAAGACGAAACATGGTCTAATACCATCAGCCTGGTATGAAGAGAGCGATCAAAGAATGGTGCCGTTCAACATGTAAGCTGTCTTACTTTTATCTCTTTAATAATCATCTAAAAAGCGACGAGAAATAGGGTTAATGTTACTACACGGTACCGCAGCTTAGAAGCAAATTCACAATGCCTTAAAGTCAGAAAAGTAGATAAACAGATAACAATAATAATAAATAAACAGTTTATAGTAGAAGATCACTTTTAAACTCATCTAAATAAGCGTAATCCTTAACCATCAAAATTGTAAACAACCAAGTTGGGTTACGTGATCATATCACTAAATTTTCCAAACGGTTCGAGACTGTAAAACACTAGTATAATAATAATTATACTAATGAGTAAACCCCGGATTTTTAGGATCTAAAAAATCAGATTTAGGTTTATTCAATTCACGTTTTAGGCTTTTATAGGTTTTTAAAATTCTGATTTAGGAATTTACACATTTTTATGAGAAACTAAATTTAAAACGCGCAATATATACTGCCATAGTGTTAAAAATGTTGTGACTTCATTGTCAAGTACTCCTTAAAAACTTCTAATATGACATTGCTCGTTCACATTAAAACTTGCGACATAAACCACTATTATGTTCAAAACATTTTGTCTTTGTTGTAGATTGTAAACCACTAATTTAAAACTTCTAATATGACACTGAACAATGAAATATGTTTACAGATTTTGAGGAGTAAATCCTCTCGTCTTTGTCGTTAAAATTCTCTTGAATGCGGAAAAAATACGCTCCACGTCACATGAGGTAAGAGGTGTGAACTTCATATCAGCGATTTCCTTAGGATTCCAAGGCAGTATTCCTTATTCCTTTAGTCCAGAGAGAACACGGCCTATTTGTTTCATCCTCTTGAAATCTGGACTGCGGGCTAAAACAGCCTCCAGCCTCTTGGCTACAGGTACCCAAAATACTCCAGAAGGCACCTTGGCCCTCACTTCCTGCATGATTTAAATTGCTTCCGTTTATGGTAGAGTGCCTCCTTCCAACTTCTTGATTGAAATTTCTATTATAAGATGGCGGCAATGAATCTAGTCGCCGAAATATCGTGTGACAACGCACTCTTGACTCGGCTAGTCACCCGAGAGCAGTTTATACAATTCCTGTACAGTTGGTACTGAATGCAACGCTTTCTTTGCATTTACTATAGCAATAGTTTCGCTTTCATCTTGTGCATCGATGATCTCCGTGATGCTCTCGTAGTTTTCTGCATAATATATTGCGGCTGCGAGTCAGGTCCCCCATCGTGTCACCACTGGCTCGGGAGGGAGGGGTATTGATGGAAGATTTTCCCTGAAAGTAACTAATCGACTTGGCGCTTTCAGGAATATTTTCTTCGCTGTAGAAATTATCTCGTTAAGTACAGGGTGCTGTTCCCGAATTTTTTCAGTTACCCGGTGGTCCCCATCAGCTAGGCAGGTTACCTGCACCATTCGAGGATGGAATCCCTTCAAACTCTCCCCTGCTTTTATCATATAAGCTGCACTGTCTGCCACAACAACCGTAACTTATCCTCGTGTTCTAGATCTGGCCAAAACAGTTTTAATGCATCCATACAGTAATTGTCACTGTAGAGTGGTTTGTCGTTGGAAGTTCTCTGCACATAATGATATGGGGTATACTAGGTTCCTCACATGCGAGCTTGCCGACTATGTGTCTGCCGCAGGCATCTATCGTCTCATATATACTTAACCAGATGAATTGGTTAGCTATGTCCAACGTATTCCTTCAACAGGTTTTCTCATACAGCCGACGCAAGTAATTCTTCTTAAAGTGGATTCATCTGGTATTTTTCTGTTACAAAATTCTTCCAAAAAGGTTTTCAGAACTGGATTCTGAAGGGTATATTAGCGGCAGTGAGAGCTTCACATAGATGCAGGTTAAACGAATCTTCTGTACCCAGCTTTGAACTTGTAACGAAACTCTGCTTCTGTTTGGAAGCATTTCTCCTGGTAACATTTGCCAAAATGAGTAGCCTAATTTTGATGCTGCAGTACGTGGGATCGTTTTTCTGCGGCATCTATATAGAAGGCAAAAATAAAAACAGTCCACCTGAATAAAACACCCCGCATAATACCCTGTTAATATTGTAAAATTTGATCCAGCAGTCTAGGCTCTACCCCTTTAGAAATGAAAACAAATAAAACCATTTTTTTTAAAAAAATTATAAGAGATACACATATATAAAACAAATTAAACTTGCTGGTTTTACACATACTTGGCAATATATAATTTTCTCATTTGCAGAAAAGTTCTTATACGTTCCAATCCACTCTCGCAGGAGACTACTTCTTGAGGATTTCTGTTTAGGCATGATGGCTTTTAAAGAAGGAACCAAAAATATGTAGGCCTACACAATTTTTCAATTTCCGAAGTACCACTGAACAATGATGGTATACAACTGTTGGGTTTGCTTTCCTGAGATTGTTAACGTTTAACATCTATGTTTTAATCTTGCTTTGTCGATTTGTTTCTACCGAATGCAAGCCTTTGTTATAATGTGATGTTGCCACACCGCAGTTACTGATTTTCTCAGTGTTACCGTCATCAGTGAGGTTAAAACACACCATTTAATATTGTGGTGAATAGTTATTCCAATTTTAAGATAAATCCATTTGTTTTACACGTAAACGTAGTCCATTTACCCTCAAAGTTCGGTTTCACCTTCGGACTCTTCGAGGGTTCATTCCTATGCCGCTTACATTTGCAGTGTCTTGGAGCTTAGGATTCACGTAGTAATAGATACAGCTAGGGATGGTGACTGCCCAGGTGATATTAACTTGGATCGATGTAGAAGAAGGAAACGAAATTTTTGAGAAGGAAAGGGGAAAGAAAGCAACCGTAGCCTGTCAATAAGGCACTGTTCCAGCATTTGCCTGGAGGTGAAAAGGAAAACCACCATTTCAGAACAGCCGATGGTGGGGTTTGAATCCAAGACGTTTCCCGAGTCCAAATAATAATGAGCTAATCCATCCGATCATTTATTTTATTTAAGTAAAAAAATTACAGATGTACTGGATCAGTACATCAAATTAGGTCCTTTTAGGTTCTGAAAACCGAATTAGGTCATTTTAGGTTATAACATAAAAATTAGGTCATTTTAGGTCCTATTAAATTTATGAATATTATTAGTTTATACAAAAGACGAAAAAGGAAATTAAAATTTTGAGAATATTAGGTTGGGAACAAAATAGGTTCGAACCTAAGAATCCGGGGCTTACTAATGAGAGTAAAATTCACTGATAATTTGTAGTTTTAAATAGGTTAAAAATAGTAAACATGATTTTTTTTAAACAATGAGCCATGTGTACTCTCCAATAAAAGATTATAACTTGAATAGGTAATTTTCGAGGTTAGAAAGTAGTTTTTATGCTACCAAATAATATTCCAACTAACATTTTTTAAGTTTCAAGTAGTTGCCAGTCGTCTAATAAACGATATAAGTAATTTTAAAGTCGCAATATAAAACGACAATGTGATCACTTCTAAATACGAACTTTTAAAGCCACTTCAGTAACTAAAAACACTTGCAGAACACTTAAATAAATTAAAGGAAAGCTCAGTAAATAACATTTTTGTGAAATAAGTCGTAAATAAGAAAATAATAATTTCATGCAGAATTGGAAGCCAAAGGTTTTAACTCGGATTTTTGGAAAATTAATAACTTTTGGAATACTTAATGGATTTTAAAGAAAGTTAGCTCATTGGAATCAGCAGTCGTGTAAGAACATTTTTGCAATAGGTTAAACTAAAAATTATAAACTTGAAAAACTTACTCTGTAAGTCAAAACAACCACACAATTTCACTAACAAAAATAAATGTTTTACAAGGATTTAACGAAATTTGTGACTAAAACCCACTAATTATAAAACACTTCTTAGGAGGTGGTCTACACTTAGGGATTTTCGGAGAGCCCTCCGTTAACATATTTTTCTTGAACATTTTTTTTTATTTCGGTAGTAAGATGATGCCATTCTGATAAAAGGAAGTGCGGGTTGGACGGCTTCAGAAGACGATAGATCTTGGTGGTGTACGGACATGTTGTTGGAATCAAGTGTGTTGTGGCGTGGGGTATCATGGGAAGACTTAGAAACTGGAAGGGATGATGAAGCTCTTCAGGGAGGCCATGTTGAAAATTTGAACTTTGCAATACATGTGGACAGTTGGTAGGAGAGTGTGAATTTTCTGTTCGGGGTTCGGCGGTCCTGTTTTGCTTCATTTCTTGCAATTTATGTGTGATGAGTAGTCTGATGCCTTAGCTAACTACAATATATGTAATGTGTGGAACTTTTTTCAAGAATACATTGCTTTCGTGATCTGAACTTTAAAATTTTTCAATTCTAAAATAAAACCTTTCTTACCTAGTGTTTATTTAGGTAAGTGGCGGCCGTTTCTATTGTGCAGTTAGCGATTTCCGAAGGTTAATCACGGTTTCTGAACATTTCTTAGACATTAACAGTATTATGAAGGTGCAACAGTTTAGGTGAAGAAAGTACACACCCCGGTACGCGGCTAGGCCCCTAACAAACATCACCAAAACCAAAGAAGTTTCAAACACAGCCATCCGCAGGAAGGGTTATGCTGACCCTCTTTAGTGCTCTAAGAGGATGCCTTTTTCGTCCCAATGCACAGCGAGGGACCACTGTTGCCAGTAAGACACCACCTCAAAAATTATCTGCAGCCTGCCATTAGAACAAAATGACGTGGATTACTATCGACAGGTGTTCTTCTGCAACATGACATTGCATGGCCCCACACGGCTCGTACAATCATTGCAGACATGCTGTTTGGACCTCATCCACCATACTCACTCAACCTAGCCCCAAGTGATTTCCATATGTTTGAACCCATAAAAAAGCACTTATTGGAACAAAATTTCAATCTTATGACGAGGTGCACTAGGCAAAGCACAAGTGGTCGTGTCCCCTAAAAAAAAAAACAAACAAACAACTATACGAGAATTCTGGCACTTCTGAAGCATTGAGCAGCCTGTCGAAAAATGATGCATGTGACTTTCCATCTACACTGTTTGTGCCTGGGAATAGGAGCGGACAGGACATTGTGATACTGCTGCTTCTACAGACTCCAAATGTGTTTATTACATTCATTAATGGACCCTTACAGGACATGTGATTTATTTTTGTTTTCTCACAAAAACTATTCTCAAGTTTCAGTAAATGAATAAAGCTGCACAGTTAGTGATACCCTCGTGCTACAGACTCTCGTTTATTTTTTTCATACAAAATCTAATTTAATAAGAACTTTCCAAATACGAGTACTAATTTAAAGGACAAAGGAAAGGGAAAATGACTCGTCACTCTCTAAAGTAACCGGCTGCGACGAGTGAAAAACATGAACTCAAACACCTACAATATTTTGATTTTCGCCTTATTCATGTTATAGGAAATGAGTCGTGCTCGGGAAGTGTGCACATGACTGACTGAGTTAGCGATGTGTCGCGAAAGACTGAGATGTTATATATAAATGTATATATCCCAGTGGTGATAAAAGTAATAATATAAAGGTACGGAGTATTAAAATGAACAATAAATAAATTTGGAAGTAGTTAAATAATAAGTGATGGGTCAAAAAGTGGAATTTTAACAGTGCTCGAGGCCAGTTGGGTGTCTGGTATGCAAGTTCCCATCTCCGAAGTTCTGAAGCAGTGGTGGTTTTTGGGGAAAACTGATAGTTCTCATGGTGAAACAGTCATTGAGATTGTTAGAATTGTGGTAATTGGCATGTTTGGTACTGGGAGGTATAAGTTGCAGGTGTGGACTTTTTGTCTTTGGCCATTCATTCCAGTAACTAATTCGTAATATTCAGTTGTTGAGATTCTCTGTTCTGTCTTGTCAAATGTTTGAGTCTAATCCTCTGCCTGGCTGCCACAAAAATGATTTCATGATTTTGGGACAGCACTGAAGAAGATACATGTAAAATATAGCTTATCTTTCAGTTCTGCAGAATTATTTTATTCCTTTGTGATAATATTTATTTAAACAAACTTATTGACTGCAAAACCTTTGCTTTCTTTTTGAATACTGCATTCAGGAGGATGCCAGTTCGAATCCCCCATCCGGGCATCCAGATGTGGGTTTTCCATGGTTTCCCCAAATCACTTCAGGCAAATGCTCGGGTACTTCCTTCAAAAGGCCATGGCCAAATTCCTTGTCCCCCATCCCATCCCATGACAGAGGTCATAAGTAAAAAACAAACATAACATAATAATTCTGAATACCTTTTTTATTAGAATTTATAATTTTAACCAGGATGCGCTTTTAAAATATAATTTCCAACTAGTTCCATTCAGACCATTATCTTTTGTTATCAGTCAGAGTGACTATAAAAATAGTGTAGCCCCTTCCGATTATACAAAATGCAAACAAGAAGCTTGCGTAAGACTTTCATTTTAATAAATAAATAAATGTAAAGACAGTTAAAACAAAGTGAAATATATTTGTGGACATTGTATAGTTTCAAAACATCTTAATTAAAACACAGTTTTCAGTAATAAATTCTTTTACAAAAATATATATGTAATAATAATATAAAAAAGCTTAATAAGGCAACATAACTTCCACCTAAAAATGTTTCAGTCTTTGTGAAAAGTTTTCTCAATGAATGCTCTCCAGCATTAATGCAATCCCCTGGCCACCTCCAATACATGCAGATCCAATGCCATATTTTGCCTTTCTTCGCCTGTAACAAGATACATAAAATATTCTAAATATGTAACATAGCACACAAAAAGAAGGGGATGGAGATAAAATATCAATATATCTTCTATTTCCATTACAATTCTTCCTATAAATATCAGAACTGTTTGCCTTCCAACCTTAACAACTCTTATGCAAACAGGAGTAAAAGTCTTCAAAGTCAATAACAGCACGTGCTGTGAAATATGTCAATCGATATATGCTTCACAAGGTATTTAGGTCAATTTTTTTTATATATTTAACCTTAACAAATATACTACAAATATATCAATGAAAATTCACTGTAACCTACAGCATCTACCTTATTTATATGTTGACTAGCCGTGCCTGTGACTTTGTCTAACTTAAGTGGAATGTGGGATTTGTGTTGTTAATTCACAGATAAAATATCAGATATATCAGATGGATAGGAAAAAGCAGAGGAGCCCAGTTTGTTCTTCTATTTTGAATCCCCTCCTTCCCTTCTGAATTTGGATTTTATGTAATTTGTGCTCATCATTTGTTTCCAAAGATTTGAAACAATGGTTGACCCATAGGCACTCTACTGTAATTTTCATAAAGCTTCTCTGTAAAGCAATATTTGAAGTGTTTGGGCATTGTTAATGTACCAAAAGATTATTTTATTTGTATGTAAATCAACTATCACATAATATTCCTAATTGAAATACAGGGCCAATCTTATTTTTGTGTCATTCAAACACACCATCTCACTGTTGTCAACTTTACATATTTAAACAAAGGCCACAACAACCACTACATTTTTCTTTGCTGCATATAATTTATGGTTATTGCTATGGTGATATTAATTTGTACTTAAACTATCAATGTTTTTTCCTTTCAAGTTGTTTGATGAAGTCCATTATTTCTGCTAGGTCCATGAATGACATCACACCAGTTGAAAATAAAATCAGTGACTATTTTTTGTTAAAAGCAGAATATGGGTAATTAAAAAGAGTAAAATTTACAGAAAACTAGTTAAAACCTCTTTAGAAACCATAATTAAATAAGAGAGATGATGTATTCTGAAATCTGTAGGTCTCACTTGGAGGGTGAAAAGGTAAAATGCATTGGGATAGGTTTAAATATTGCATCACGATAAAGACAGCCACAAACCTGAAACATACACCAAATTAAAGAGAATATTAAAAGAAATCATTTCATATGTGTAACCTTATGAGGGACTAAATACTTTTAAAATTATAGACAAACGAAATAGTCAATTACTTTTCAAAGATTAATAAAGGCGAAACAAATCAAATTAGGAGAGAAAAATGTCATGGGCGAAAGTTCTAAAATAATTAATTCTACAAAATGACCATGATTGAGAAGGACATGTTCCCACACCTTACAATATATAAGACCCTAAATTTGCCACATCACTAACAATCAGTTAGGGAAGCTTGATCACACCACTTGGATTCATGATGATGTCACTATACTTAGAAAATTTTCACTACCAAATAGCTTCAGAGATAGATTTTGACTATAGGTAGAAGTGATAGAAAATTTTTCAGCAGAAACCAGACTTTGAATTATTTCCTTTTTCAAGAATGAAATAATAGATTTGATAGACTTTTAGTTTTCCAATTAAGCTTTATAATATTTAGTGGAAGTAAACTTTATTTAAATTTAAAAACATTGGGAACTTCATAAAGTTTATCGATCAAAAGAATGTGAATGTGATGTTTGCTGTAGTAAACAGGATTTTCATATAGAAGAAGAGTCTGATTTATGTTTATTAGAAATGTAGTATCTGCCTGATACTAGTGTTAACTGCAACAAGTTTTGAAAATGTATTTAGTGATTTTAACTGTGATTTTTATTCATACAATTAAAAAAAGGAAAAAGGGAACTGTTTTAGGCAATATAAATTACAAGGAAAGGGAAAATGACTCATCACTCACCAAAGTTGAAGGCAGCGACAAGAGAATAACATATCACGAACACAAAAAAATATACACAATATTTTGGTTCATTTTAAAGAGCATAAGTCATGTGGTTCGCAAGGTGTGCACACGCCGTAGGTTCCTACATGACATCTGAGCCCTACCACCATACTGATAATCCACTCAGTCATGTAGGAACCTACGGCATGTGCACACCTCCCGAACCACATGACTCATTCTCTTTAACATGAAGAAGGTTTGAGACCAAAATATTGTGTATATTTTTTTGTGTTCGTGATATATGTTCTTCTCCCGTCGCTGCCTTCAACTTTTGTGAGTGATGAGACATTTTCCCTTTCCCTATAATTTTTATTCATATAAATAACTTTTCCACCAGGATCTCTTGCGGTGTAAATGCAAGTAGATTGGCAACTGATTTGGATAGACCTGTGCTAAAAGGCTTTATCAATCATACCAGGTTTTTGGGAATACATTAATGGTCAAAGCTAACAACAGTATCTTGTCTAACCCCAAGAGGAAAAAAGTCATTACAATTTCTCATTTATCTGTATTTACAGAACATTTCAAACAAGAAAAGGGTGCACCACTCCTACACTCTAAAAAGTGGCCATTAGAAGGCAAACTGACTGTACTTAATGTGGAGATTGACTTCTGATTGGCAAAAGTTAATTATACTCTCCTGTTCAGGAAATTGTAAGTGCTAAAAACATGTGGCATGTGTGAAATGAAGAAACTGTCTAGCATTCTAGATAAATTTAAGATTTTACACGACTTGTATAGGAGCCAAGTGTAGATTCAAACCATTTCTAATCAACAACAGTCCAAGGACAGTAACATTACTTTCTCTTGTGTTGATTCATAACTGCTACTGATTTTCAGGTTTGAAGGACTTCTTTGTTTCATTTAGAATACCTATGAGAATTGCAAATTCAAACAAATTTGTATGATAATGAACTGCTAGGAAAGAATCCAGTATTTTTTTTAGGGGTCGTCCATTAATGACGTGAGGTGTTTTTCCAGAATTTGGGACTTCCACCCCCCCCCCTTTTCCTGGTGAGATTTCGTAAGATCTGGTCGGAAACCCCCCCCCCAAAAGGTGTGAGATTCTGACAGACCCCCCCTACTAATCGACCTTGTAACTTTTTGAGACTTTATTTTAGGTCTTATGCTTCCAAGGTCTGGTTTTTGGACCAAAAAAATCAACTTTCACATCATTTGTAGACTTTCTTCTTTAGCTCTACGATCCTACAAGAATTTCAAAACCTCACGTAAGATTTCCGTTGACAACCGCTCCCCCTTCATGAGGTTTCGTGAGATTTCGGGAGAGTTGTAATACATATTAAATCATGTCATACAAACCTCAGTTCATGCACCAAATGGCTCGTTATACGAGCTCCGGAAGCAGCCAAAGGATGGCCCAGAGCAATTGCTCCACCATTAACATTGAGCTTTTCAATATCCAGTTTCAACTCTTGTTGGCAAGCTAGAGTCTGGGCGGCAAATGCTTCATTAATCTGAAAATACATATCACTGAACAGTTACTGCATTTAGTCATTTGTTTACTTAACATAAATAAAACTATTATTAAGTTTTCAGCCCTTTCATCTGTTATCAAACACAGATAAAATACTATTGATTCTTGCTCTTCCAACTTCTTTTTTCTTCTTTACCCTTCTTTTTATTTATGGCTTTACTCCTCCAAGGTCAATAGAGGCGGGATGTGTCTGGGGACAAGGAACGGGAAGGAATTCAGCCATGGCCTTTTTGAAGGAAGCATCCCAGCATTCGCTTCACCTGGAGTGATTTGGGGAAGCCGTGGAAAACCCAATTCTGGATGCCTAGACGGGGATTCGAACCCGCATCCTCCTGAATGCGAGGCCAGAACGTTAACCGTTCACTCACCACGGTCTCTTCTTTACTGATTTATGTCTCACAGAAATCTATAATAATTAATACTCTGTTTCCTTCTGTTTATCAATAGTTTTGTCTAGATTTGATGTATAGTCAGAAAAAACTGTACACTACTTTACTCACATGGTTATCAGAAAACTATCTGTTGTAGATTTAAGGAACCATAGTTTAGTCTCATGAAACTGTTGTATTACTCGCAACATTTCTATCATAAACTGTCACTGTCTTAACAGAACACTTCTAATGGAAAGATGGGGGGAAAGCTATAGCTTATCAGAAAAAAAGTCAAAAAAATACTAAAACAGACAAATAGAAATAATAAATAGCTGAGAAATTAAAAAAAAATAGTACTAATTTTTTATCAAACATGATTTAGGCAAAAACGTTCGGTCAGATTTTGATGATGTTTCATTTCGTTTGGTCCCACAGGAAAAATGTGTATGTCTCATTTTGATTTACTTAAAAACTACCCGTCAGATTTTGATTTTTTCAAATATGCAGCCTATGGTCCTACAAGTATAATAAGGTAGGTTTCTTTTATGTGATGTCAAAAAACTAAAGAATAAAAGTCTCCACAAATTAGTATTCATTTAAAGCTAATTTACTTTTCACAGTCAGAATGTTTGTCACGACTCCAGCGCAAGTGTGGCATACAAAAATTAAAAGAGTTTATATAAGAACAGAACACGTGAACAAAATTTTGGACACAACAACAGCTAGTTTGATACATATATGCCTTGAATGCTTTAATCCAATTTAGAAATCAACTTTGAAGTACAGTATGTCAACAAAAGTTTTTTTCTCTCTCTCTCTCTGAGCTTTATGGCCATACTGAGGTTATTAGAAGTGGAGAGTGATTGGGGACAAGAAAGGGAAATCTGCCATGGAGTTTTAAAAAACCATCACACCATTTGCTTGGAGTGATTTTGGGAAACTGCAGTAAACTAATCAGGATGGTCGAACTGGGATTTGAACCTGTTTCCTCCCAAATGACAGATCCAAGATTTACCGCTCATCCGCCAGGCTATATAACATGCTCCATTTATGATTCATCAAACTAAGTTCATTCTAAAGTTTTAACAGTATACCTAACAGCTACTTTATATTCTTACTTTAAAAGAAAAAAATAATCCACTCTACTTTCAATTATTTTACTTCTTTGAGGTGTCTTTGGTTTATCTGAATGTTTTGTCATTTCATTTTATAAAATCTCATGTCCCACCATTTCCTCTCTCACTTTTCTTTTTAACCAAGTTATTTTCCTTATAATACCAAGATTCTCCTACATTTCTACAGCTTATCTTGTCTCCATTTAGCAGTTTTTGTTATTATTACATAAATTTTAGCAGTAAATAGCGTAGAACAGTAGTGTACTAAAATAAACTGTAAAGAACGCGTTATTGTGAAAACAATTCTTTATTACACGTTCACATGCCAATGTGCAATACAACGTACAACATAGACCAGCGAGATTACAGATAATGCAAAGAATAATTTAATGTCTGTGCATTTCACTGATGATCTCTACAATCCCACCCTCGGAAGATCATTGACCTGTGGATGATCATTCGGCACTTTGGAGATTATGCCATCTGGACCTGCTACACCAGATGACTACGATGTGACTCGTGTAATCTGTGACACAGCGCCTTCGTGAATATATCCGCAACATTTTGTTCACTTGGGACATATCGAAGTTCCACTGTCCCATCTATCACCTTTTCTCTTACAAAGTGATGCCTGATTGCAATGTGCTTTGTTCTGGATTTGTCAACATAGTTTCTAGCATGATCAATAGCCGTTTGACTTATCACACCATATTGTAGTTGCACAGTCACTAATTTCTTGGAAATCCGAGGACTTCAATAGTTCTTTTACCCAAAACACTTATCTTGCACAAGCTGTCAAGGCCACACATTCTGCCTCCATTGTGCTAAGTGCAATCACAGTTTGTTTTGAACTTTTCCAGACGATTGGAGCACCTGCAAGTATAAGCACATATCCACTTATGCTCTTGCGAGTTTTTGTACAACTAGACCAATCTGCATCAGCATACGCTACAAGACTTTAATTAGTTGGACAATATGTAATCCCATAGTCTTGTGTCTCTTTTAAATACCTCAGTACTCTTTTAGCTGCAGTCCAATGACACTTGTTGAATTGGGAACAATACTGAGCCAACTTGCCTACTGAAAAGGCAATATCAGGTCTAGTTCTCTGCGATAAATATAACAGACCACCAATGAGTTCTCTGTAAGGAAGGTTCTTGAGGTCATCTTCATTACACTTGTCGAGAAACTCTGTCCTCTGCTCCATTGGGGTTTTAAATCCTTTGGCGTCTTGCAATCCAAATTCATTCAACAGTTTGTTGACATATCCTTCTTGTGAGAGAGTGACACTACCATCCTCTTTCTTATTGAATTTTACTCCCAGTAGATGCGAAACCATTCCTATATACTTAATATCAAAGCATCTCTCTAGAAGTTCTTTAACACTACTTCTCATTGAATTGTTTTCTGTTAATACAAGTATATCGACCACACAAACAGCTAATATGACCCTTCCTTTTCCTTTCTTCAATTGATATACGCACGGATCGACTTATTATGAACGAATCCAAGATTTCTAATGTTTTGTTGAGATGTTCATTCCAGCACCTTCCACTTTGTTTCAAACAATATATTGATTTGTTGAATTTACAAACCATTTTTTCTTTACCTCTTTGTATAAACCCTTCAGGTTGTTCCATATACAAAGTTTCCTTTAAATCACTGTGAAGATAAGCAGATTTGACATCATACTGGTCCATGAACAACTTTTTCTCAACACCAATAGCTACAAGTAACCTTAAGAGTATCGAAGCTTGATACAGGCGCATACACTTCTTCATAATGCACTCCCTTCTTTTGAGAGAAATCCTTTGCAACCAAGTGTGCTTTGAAACATTCTGTTTCACCTACAGTCTTCTGTTTAAACACCCATTTGCATTTGGAGGTTTTACAACCAATGACCAGGTGTTGTGCTTCTTCAATGATTCTATCTCTTCATTCATTGCGCTGCTTCAGCAGAATTGGCAGCCTCGTTGAATGAAGAGGGTTCCACTATATTATTAGTATGAACCATATGAGATTGTAGTTCTATGTTATCATCTTTCTTTGATTTTATAGAACACCTTTCTCGAAGAATCATTCTGTGTTGCTTTTGCAGGTTTGCATTATGCTTTGTAGAACTTCCCTTTGGTCGTCCTCTCTTCTTACTTGAACAGTTGATTGTCTTTCACTCTGTTCACCTTTGTCTGAAGTTTCTTCTTCTTCACTTTCTGTGTCTGGAAATCCTTTGAAGCCTTCTTCCTCACTTGACAGATTTTCTTCAGAATTGATCATCAAATCTTCAGGATTACTGCTTGAAACTCCATCAGTGCAGTCAAAAATTGATAGTTTCTTCTCTATCCAATTGTTTAAAGCTAGAATCTTCGGGTTTACTAATGTGTTTTGCTTCATCACTTGTACTCTCTTTGAATACACAGTCACGTGACTCCACAACTTGTTGAGTATCTGGCATCCAAATCCTATAACCACGTCCATATATTGTGTATCCAACCAAAATTCCTTTCTTGGCCCTTGCTGAGAGTTCTGAGTGGAATTTCTGTTTAGGAATATGCACCAACACTTCACATCCTATTACCTGAAGGCGAGTGACACTTGCTTCCTTCCAACCCATAATGCATATGGAGCTTTAACTTCGTTATGACTGTTTGTGACTCTGTTCCTGATATATGCTGCAGTATATATCAGTTCTGCACAAGCTGGCTTAGGTAACCTACTACTGCTGATTTCACTTCTCACTAAATCCATCAGAGTTCTGTTGAATCTCTCTGCGATTCCATTTTTCTGTGGTGTGTAAATCATTGTATTTTCATGTACAATGCCATTACTCTCACAGAAGATATCCCAATTCTTTGAACAAAATTCAAGTCCATTATCTGTTCGGACCTGCTTTAAAGATTTGCCAGGTTTTTTTTTTCAACCTGGATCTTCCATGCTTTAAACTCGGCCAGTACACTTCCCTTTGTTTTAAGAAGTCTCATGAAACCATATCTGCTAGCATCATCCACTATGCTAAGAACATATTTGTTTCCACCAAAGCTTTTCACATCTATTGGTCCATGAGATCTGCATGAACAAGATTCAAAATTATTCCATCACTTTTCAAGTTGCTTGATGGATGTGTCACAAATGGCAACCTTGTAGCTTTTCCTGCTAAACAGTCATTACATGGTGTAGGAGTTGTCAACTCACAGTTTAAACCATTTACAGACTGTGTTTTGACCATTTTTATAATTGATTCTTGCTAACGTGCATTAGTCTTTGATGCCACAAATCCAATGTTTTTAACTTTCCATTTTCATAGTGTAATGAGCTTACTACACTCTTCTTTACATTAGGTTCTGTTCTCACCACATACAAGCGACCCATATTCTCTGCTTTCAATAGTAAATTCCTACTGTCATCGTAAATGCAACATCCATTTTTATTAAAAACAACTTTCTTATTTTCAGTTAACTGTTTAACTGACAAAATTCCATGGCTAATGCCAGGCACTAAAAGAGTGTTTTTAATTGTATATCACTATTTGCAGAATTATTACCTATAATCTTTGCATTTACAGTACCTTTTCCAATTGTAGGTGTGTTGTGCCATTTGCTGTCACAACATTTTCAGTAGTCACATTTTTACTAATCCAAGAAAAATACTTTTTCTCTGGAGACATGTGATGAGTAGCACCTGAGTCTATGACCCAAACATCGCTATTTAATATAGCTGATCCACATGAAACATTCGTTGTCAATGCACTAGATGAACGTTTGCTGCTTGATTTATTGGGACATACATTTGCAAAATGACCGATTTCTTTACAGATAAAACACTTTCCTTTGCCATTTTTGCCTTTTCGTAATCCTTTCTTAAAGTGTTTTCCATCTTCGCTGCTAGGTTTGACATCTTTGCAATTAGATTTGACGTCATCTTTTCGTGTTTACTTTCTTCAAGATAATGCAGACTTTTTGCTATCGTTTTCTTGTCGTCTTGAATCTTCGGCAAGAAGACGTTTTCACTGTAGCACATGTAAACTCGCTTTCTGGTAGGTTACACAAAGCTGTTACAACAGAATCCCATTCCTCGGAAAGTCCGCACAAAATCGTCATAGCTAAATCTGCATCTTCTATGGCGTTGCCAACACTAGCAAGATCTGCAACAGTTCTGTTTATCTGTCCCAAGTATAATTCCATTGAATTATAATCACTCAGTTTCAACGAATACAATTTTCGCCTGAGTTGCACAATACGAAATTTGCAGTCACGCGGTGCATACAACCGTTCCAGCTCGTTCCATGCTTCCTTAGCATTCGTTAAGTGCTGAATATGCATCTGCTGTTCGTCGCACACAGAAAGTGCGATCTTTGCATAAGCTTTATTTTGTCTCGATGCGTAATTACGTTTTACATTTGTATCTGCGTCGGCAGACGGTTCTTCTTCACCTGGATCAACAACTGTCCATAAATCACTTTCCATCATTACATTTTCATTTGGTAGCTCCAGATGCGTAATTTATACCATTCAGTTTGGTTATAGTCGTTGACCGGTGATCAGACATATTAAATTGATTTAAACAACTTCTGTCCGCCTGTAACGTTCACACTAAAAATTCTTAGCCAACTTTTTCGAATCGACGCTACAACTTAACGATTGCGCAATTAATTTTACAGTTTATAACACTTCTGCGCTGTAACTGGGCCCATAACCAATGTTATTATTACATAAATTTTAGCAGTAAATAGCGTAGAACAGTAGGTACTAAAATAAACTGTAAAGAACACGTTATGTGAACAATTCTTTATTACAAGTTTATATTGTGGAACTACTCCCTTCCCCTTTATCCACCATTAATGATACTCTACCCCACACCACATACAGATT
>JARYHS010011408.1:195156183-195191732 GCA_031002005.1 Vandiemenella viatica
ATTGGTGAAGTTGTGTCATGCACTTCTGTTGATTATGATTATAAGCTGGGGAAGGAGCTACTTATTGAAAACTCGAAATGTAAATATCTTGGCATAATATTTGATAGCAAACTTAACTGGGCAGGACACATTGGACTGATAATAGGAACAGGAGGTTCAAAATCCTTCAATGTTGGAAAGAGTGATGAGCGGATGCACTAGAGAAGTAAGGGAATTGGGGTACAAAACTTTGGGCAGACCACTGCTGGAATATGGTGGTGTAGTTTGGGATCCACATTTTGGGTGTCAAATACAGGAGTTGGAGGGGGTGCAAAAGAGGGCTGCCAGATTTGTCTTTCGAAATTACCGCAGAACACAATCAGTTACTAATATGATAAAGGAGCTGGAGTGGGATTCATTGGAGGATAGAAATAGGGTGAAGAGAGTCACGGGAGTGTACAAAGCCTATACTGGTAATGAAGCATGGAAAGATATTGGTGTGAAAATTACCAGAGGTGCTTGGAAGGGTAAGGTTGACCATGACCACAAGCTGGCACTTGATTTCAGGTATAAGGGTGTGGGAAAATTTTCTTTTGTAGGAAAGGGCGTGAGGGACTGGAATAAATTGCCAAGAGAAGTAATGAATAATTTACAGGAAAAACTGAATGAACGTACAGTAAAAATTAGTAGAGGGCAAAAGTAGTTTGGAAGATGGAAGGAGAAAGGAGGATATGTAGGGAGATTGCCTCCAAAGTGGACGCTTCATAGCAATTTTATCAATTATTACTATTAAATGACTTATCTCCTTCATGAAAATGCATGCCTCCATGTTGCTTCTGTTTGTATGAAACTTGAAGAACATTCATGAAATTTTCATTTAGGAACAGACAAAAAATTGTATTTGGATGTTAATGCATAAGCGTTGGCATCACAGTAACCTTCTTTTGATGCTGTTATCTTTGAGAAATGGCTAGACATTATATATTTTTTGTAGAAATGTATATTTTTCTCGTAAAATATAAAGCTACAAGACCATTAAAGCAGTGAGTTTTATAAAGACTCGGAGAAGAATATCCCAGAAACTAATGGTTGTGTCACAGGACATAACATTTGTGTCTTGGTGCTACATTCAGCTTACAAAATACATTACAAACCTACAGCAAACTAGATTCTTTTGATGTTTTACATCAAATTTTGCTTTTTTGTCAATTCTATAATAAGTCTTTACTCCCTATCCTCAAAAATAATGAATGTTTTTTTTATAATTGTATTTTTTTCCATTTTAGCAATATAGCAACAGAACAGATGCTGTACACTGAAGCTGATCTTGAATCAAGTATGGATAAAATTGAGACCATAAACTTCCATGAGGAAAAAGATGTATTTGGAATTAAATTTTGGGCTTATAATGCAGGGCATGTCTTGGGAGCTGCCATGTTTATGATAGAGATTGCTGGTGTGAAGGTAAATCTCATTGTAAACATTGGAAAGAAAAAAAAAAGTGTAAAAGAGAATTGAAGTTCTGAGGTTAAAGTGAGATGAACTGCTTGGAGGACTTTTCTGAAATATTTGACTGTCTTTTACTTAAATGTTTTAATATAATGGTTAATTCTTATGTGTCCTGTACTACATGTTACAGACATATCTTATAGCTGCAGTAGAACTAACTTGGTACTCTTTCATTCTATCTGCTTTATTCCTGTCTGAACTGTTTTACTCGTCATCATCATTGTTTGATGTTTCTGCTTTTGCAGGTCATCCATGCTTGCAAAATTCCTCCTTCTCTTACTCAGAGGATCTGAAGTACCTACATGATATAGAATTCTTAAAACAACTCCAATTTGATCATAGTTTGTATTGCCATATTATAGCGGGATTTAAACAATAATTTTTATTAGCATATCCCATCCAATTTGATCGCCACAACAGTTTTGTTTTACCTATATTTTCATTATTAATCTTCTTGTTACTAGCATTAAGACAGTATAAGTGTGATGCTCACTGATGCCATTTCCCTGGTACCAATTGTTTTTCTTTTCAGTGTTATCAGGGACAACTTTTTTTTTGTGATGACTGTTATTGGAGCTAATCAAAGTGTCCTGTTTACAGGCAGGGTCATAGATTGTCAAAATTTGCTATGCATCATTGTTTTTAACTAATCTGTGAAAATAAACTGTACATAGTCGCTGACTGTCTTTTTATTACCACTTGAGCTTAAATGAGACTGATGTTACTTGTAGCTTTTTTAGTTTCACATATCAATATGAGTTTAGCAGATTTATGACAAATGCCATTCCTATAAATGTGGGAGATGCCATACTCATAATGCAGACTTTTTTTCTAGATCTAAAAAGGTACAAAACTTAGTTTTTTTCTGAATTTCGAAAAAGAGCATGCCACTTGAAGACAATTTTTAAAAAAACCTTTACTTTATCATTTTAAATTCACCATTCAGGCAGGTCTGTAAATAGCTGTATGACCTCAAACAGCTCAGACAGTTTAGTTATGATCTGTTGCTAAGCAAAGTATGTGGCAAGTGAGCTTCATCTTCTTTTCAGTTTACAGTATGAATGATCTGTATTACATCTTGCAATTTCCATGTTTTTAACGTTTTCAATTCTTGCATGTTTCTACATTTTCTTGCCATTAATTTAAATGGTATTAATTTTACTTTTCTTATTTTACATTGCTGTATTGCTCTAAAGACCACATTAATTATTAGTATATACCTCTAATAGTAACTTATCTTGGTTCTCTTTCTATCTCTTAATCTTCTATTCCAGACATTAATATATCTTTATAAACAAAGTGGAGGAAAAATAACTCATCTGATCATATGCCTAAGTTTCAGTATAGCTGTGTCATACTTTAGGCTCTTCCTGGCAGCTTAGAGGTGGAATTCCTTCTTTGTCCTTGAACCTTTAGTGTTGCTGGAGAACAAAGGCGATAGAAAGTATTCTCATTCATGGAGAATTATAATGTTTTCATGTGTTGCAAACATACCAGATGAGCTAGCTAATCTGTTGGCTTGTATAAATACATTTTATGTAGTGTTTGTGCAGTTTGAGATATTCTTATTGTTTTTCTATTCATTGTATTCTTATTTGTAATTCTTAAGGTATATGGTAAATAAATTACATCAACAAACTGTGAATGTCAGAACTAACAACTTCTATTCCATAAAAATCATTTCTTTTCTTTGGATAAAGGCTGGTTATAAGGTCTGAAATGTGCATATTGCTTCCATTGTCTTCACAAACCATGACAGCAGAAACAAGGCATCCCAACCTGTAACCACTGCTCTGCTACTTTCATTGGTCTTATCCAGATCAATGTTTCATTAGGATCAATTGTTTTTAGCAGATAGTATTTATTTACAACTAGAAGCCTCTTATTTCTACATATTCCACAATCAGTGAAACTATGATTTCAGTTGTTGTCAACAGCTTTGTGAGATTTAAACTGCCTCCAACACTCCTCCTTTCTCCCGTTGATCAGTACCTATGGTCTCTTTCCGGGACTAAGCAACGTGTTGAGACAGCATCAGGATATTTGGAACATTATAATTTCAGAATCCACTGAGATAAGAACAGCAGATCAGTTACCATGCTATCAGCTACTGTATGCCATACGATCTCACAATTAAAATTTTAGAAGTAGCACAGCAAAAATGTTCATTAATTGACATTACATCACTGGCCTTGTTCAACAACGGATGACTTATGGAAAAACTTCCAAAATATCACTTAAGTGTTTAATTCATTTGATTGAATATCCCAGTATTCAACATGTTAACAAAACTAAAAACTCAAGAACTTTTTAGTCATGAAATAGGTGCTTCTGAAAAATTCTTTACTGTTTTATTTAGTCCACTGTTACTTTCATGAAAATATAAATTTTATTTGCAATATCATTTAATATATTATGAGAAGCTACACTATACTATCTTTGTAAATAACGAAGGATAGGGAAGATGACTTGTCACTCACCAAAGTTGAAGGTTGCAGTGAATGAAACATATGAGACAGCAAAAATGTGTATGATATTTCAGTTTTATGCCTTATTCATGGGTTAGAGACCGAATCATATGGTAAACTTTGGCGTGTACACACCTCCCGAACCATATGACCTAGTCCCTAATGCAAAAATAAGGTATAAAATCGAAATATTGTACATGTTTTTGTTTGGCTAATATGTGTTTCACTCATCGCAGCCTTCAACTGTGGTAGATGATAAGTCATTTTCCCTATGCTTTGTTATTTACGTCGCCTAAAGGCCATTTCCTTTTTTGTTAATATCATTACTATACTATCATTGGCCTAGCTGGGCAGAAAACCGTTAATCTGTTAATCATTAATTAATGAAGTCAGCAAAATTGCAAAAAATTAACTTTTAAGTTAACCTAAAAAATTATTAATGGTCTTCTTAACTTCCGTTAAATTGAACTACCATTAACTTTAGTCCGTTACATTGGTAGTTGAAGTATTTGGTTTGTTTGACTGGCGCGCCACGCCACGATTGACTGTTTGGCGATTCGGGTTGGCGATTGAATTAGTTAACATGAAGTGCGAGTGTGATGCATATACAACTGTTATGCTAGGCATGGTGTGGGTGTGGTAGGAAAGCTAGAGTTTTGGAGTGTTTCTATTTTACCTCTGCTAACCGGAGCTCACTACTCGTTTCTAATTTGATCGGTGATTAATTTTGATATTTTTTTTTACTGCCAGGAAAATGCCACTTTTTGTTGATATTGGTTTGGTGTTCGTTAATTAAATAAATTAAACTGACATTCATTGCATGATTACGTCATGAAAACTGAACTCTTGAATCCATTAGTGAAAGCAGCAACGCTAACAAAAGCAATGAGAATATTAAATATCCTTGGTCACATTTATGCGATTATGTTGCATTTAAATCATGACTGGGAGAACAATTGATATATGAATGCAAACTGTGGTTGCCTAAACTTTCTACAATCAAGGCTCACATGTCTAGCCTTAATAATTGTAAACAACATATTAAAAAGATGCATATATCCAAATGTGAACAGTTTGAAGAAAAAGTAAAAGCAGGGCAAACTCATGGGAAAAAGAAAAATAATTCAAAGCCTTCTTCAAGTGCTGTAGCTTCTTCTGATGTAGATAGCAGCATAATTGATTTGATATCACCTCCATCTGCTAATAAAAGTTTACGTCAATAAAACATTTGGTATCGTAGCTACAGGCTTCCAAGCTGGTGTGGACTGATATATCGTAAACCTTTTCATTGCCAACATGATTCCACCACATGTTGAAAAATCCGATATGTTTGAGAAACTGGTTAAAACGTTGAAACATGGAAAAAACTCAATTTCCAGAAGGACATTGGGTAGACATATTATTGATTCATATCATGGTACATAGAATCTTGGTACAGCTTGCAATAATACCTATTGCAAAACATAAACATCAGTTACACTTTTGGACGGTTTACTTTTAACAGTTAACTTTTAACGGTTAGCTTTAACTTGTGTTAAATTTGCAAAAATTTAATGCTTTAACAATTATCAAAGTTAACTTTTTATGTTGCTGATTAACGATTAACAAAGTTAACTTTCCAATTAACTGTGCCCACCTATGATCATTGGTATCAGTTATTGTGATGATATACTAATCAAGGGTGTAATGGTTTATAAATAAATTTCATTTACTTGTTTTAATTTCTATGCTTGTTTTTTATGTATATCTTATAAGTTAGATGAAGACCACGTTTTATTTCTTATTTCAGATACTTTACACTGGTGATTTTTCTCGACAAGAAGATAGACATTTAATGGCTGCTGAAATACCTAATATACACCCAGATGTTCTGATCACTGTAAGTATCTATGCTGACTCCTTTTGGCTGTAGTATGAAATGGTAAAAAGAAGAAGCAATCTTCAGTTACTTAAATGGTTCAGTATTTGGTGTTTATTAAACTGTCTTAATTTTGTGTTTCTTAAATGATTGTTTGCAGGAGGGCGAGACGAACGCATAAAAAAACAAAAACATAAACACAAATGCACAATATTTCGGCATGAGCCTTAATCATGTGAGACGTGAGACATATGGCAGGGGGAATGAAGTTGTCATATCCCGACCTGCCACATGAATCATGTGGCTCATGCCGAAATATTGTGCATTTGTGTTTCTGTTTTTGTGTTTTTACATGTTTGTCTCCCCCTCCTGCCTTCATCGGTGGTAAGTGACGGGTATTTGTTTTTCCCCCCTATCCTATCTTATTTTCAGTGCCTCACGGCAGTTTCTTTGTTTCCACTATCCAATTAAATGATTGTTGCACTCTTGAATTATTATTTGCTGTGGAGTATTTTAAGGGATAAAAGTGGCACAATAACTTACAAACTGTTTGTGATATTTTTTGACAAAATTTTTTCTGGAAATTTATTTTTTCTTCATGATTTTGAAAATTTACGAAGCGTGTCAGGTCATTAATTATTATTATTATACCACAATTCACTAAAAGTGGGTGGCGTAGGGTGCATTACACCAATACATATGTGTAACCATTTGTGCATAGGAAGGAATATACAGGATATGGCAGGAGATACCCATGGGCTATTTTTAGAAACCATCCCAGCATTCACCTGGAGCGATCTGGGATAACCATGGGAAACCCAGATCAGGATGGCCAGAGGGGTTTATAGATACCTACTCCTATTTGAATCTAAGTTCTATCGCTTGATAACTCCTTCCTATTCCACTCTCTAATCTCTCGTGGGGAAAAAAAGAGTATAGAAATGTATCGATTCTGGCTCTGATTTCTTTTATCTTGTTTTCTTGGTCATTCGTAGATATGAATGTAGCTGGTGGTAGTATGTTTTTGCCGTCATCCAGAAATAGGTCAGTCATGAATTTTTCAATCAGCCTCTGCCGAAAGCAACACCTTCGGTGTTCCAGGTCTTCCCAACCAATTCATTCAAAATCACCCTTACCCTTTCCCTCCAGCTATATATACCTGTAACAAATCAGGTGGCTCTTCTTTGGACCTTCTCCAACGCATCCATTAACCCATTTTCATAGGGACCCCATACATAACAACAATATTCTAAGTGAGGATGCACCAGAGCTTTGTATCCAATTTATTTAACTTCTGGTGTAGATTATTTTAAATTACAACCTAGAAATCGGAGCATATGATTTGCTTTCCCAATTACCTTCTCAATATGTTCACTCCACAACAAATTATTGTGAATTGTTACACCTGGGTATTTAGTGGAATCTACCATTCTAAGGTTCATAAGTAGTCTTGTGTGAAGCACTGTGTTGAAGACTTTTTTAAAATCTAATAGTACTAAGTCAGCCTGGGATTGTTTATCTATAACTCGGCACAAGTCGTGAATTAAAAGTGCAAATTGTGTCTTATAGCATTGGCCTTTTCTGAATCCATGTTGGCTTGAGTTTAAACGGTCCTCTTCATTCAAAAACCATGTGACATTTGAATAGATGATATGTTCTAAAATTCTGCAAAATATTTAAGTTAACAAGATTTGTATATAATTCTGAGGATCATTAACATTTCCACTTTTACTGGACTTACGATGGCGGTCTTCAACCCAGTGGGTATGTTTCCTTGAACCAAGGAGGCGGTTGCAATGGTATACCTATCCTTGTTATTATTATAGTTTTTACATCACACTGGTGGTGTATATTCGGACTCGTAACTGGCTGTGCTAATCAGCTTTAAAATATTACTGATTCAATATTACCACAGTTGCCACTGGAATTACCAGATATTAGTTACTTAAAGTCACTCAAATAAAGTTCGTGTGGCACAATGAATAGCACACAGATCGAATACTAAGATTATCTTGAACCACGACTACACGAATCACACAGTCTTTCATTACCACAGTTTTATTGTACTCATGTCTACAAAGCAGTTACAATACGTCGTAGTAAACCACCAACTAGTGAGTTTGACCATACTGTCCACATTTCTTCATTATCGTTGCACATGGTAGACAACACCACAAAAGTTATTGGCACATGATCAAAAGCGGTTTAAATCACTGTACCATTACTAGTGTATAGCACTAGCTACACCAGGACAACGTGTGCCCTACCATTTTCCTGTGCTAACCCTTTCATAGGCAGATAATTCATCTACACAAAGCAATGAAAGTAGAGACAAGATGATAAATACTTTCATAGTAAAAGATGATGGCAAGACATTTGCCAGTGCTTCTTTGTGCTGTTATGACACATGTAGTTTTTTTAGTAGCAGCATTTATTATATTTATTTATTTAGAATTTAGTTATCTTAAAACAGAATTTGGAAGTGGGTGCATTTTTTCCCCGCAGGAGTCCACATATGGAACACACATTCATGAGAAAAGAGAAGAACGTGAAGGTCGTTTCACTGCTCTGGTTCATGACATTGTGAACAGAGGTGGTCGCTGTCTGATTCCTGTGTTTGCTCTTGGGCGAGCTCAAGAACTACTACTTATTTTAGGTATTTATTAGGTAAAAAATTAATGGACTACAGTATCATTTACTTATGTAATTAATAGCATTATTTCACTGGAATTGGTTAATTGATGGAAGGTTCCTTCAAAAAGCCATGAACAGATTCCTTCCCGTAACCTGCCCCCAATTCCTTCCACCTCTAATGACTATGACATCGATTAGGCGTAGAGCCAGAAGCAAAAAATAAATAAGATGAAAAATTAAGTTTTGTTTAAATACCAGACCAAGCATGGTGGGTGAGCTGTTAGCGCTCTGGCCTTGCATTCAGGAGGATGCCAGTTCGAATCCCCATCTGGGCATCCAGATTTGGCTTTTCCATGGTTTCCCCAAATCACTCCAGGCGAATGCCGGGATACTTCCTTCAAAAGGCAATGGTCGGTTTCCTTCCCGTTCCTTGTCCCCAGTCCCATCCCACCTCTAATAACCTTGACGTTGACGAGGCGTAAAGCCATTATTAATAAAAATAAAAATACCAGACATTGCCATGTAGTCTTTACTTTCATATTTCCAATAGGTTTTTGCAAACATGATATATTGCAGCAAATTCTTTGGAACAATTAGAGTGATTAAGTAAAAACTCTCATCATTTTCTTATGCAGCATATAATTGCAGAACAGTGAATAATAATCTACCTAGGTAAACTGTAATTCTTTCAATGGGCAGAACATTCATTTGGACCATCACAGTTCCTGCTCCAAAAGCACTGACTTTGATTTTCAGTGAATTTGTTCGCTGTTATCCTTGGATAGATTTTCTTTGAACCCATTTTATGCATATGTTCATTTACTCAAAAAAAAAAAAAAAAAAAAAAAAAAAAAAAAAAAAGTTTTGTGCAGATTTATCTTATGCAAGTTCTTCACTAAGTTGATGTTAATATTGTGATTGTGCCACTAAAACTTGTCCCAAACATTTTTATACAAAAGTTTTTTTTGATTTCTAGTATCAGTCCTTATATTTGTAACATTTGATTCCATGACTGATAGGGCCCTGATGTCAGTGCAGCCTAAAGTTACAACAACATGATTGATTGCATTTATGCAGCACCATACTGGATGTTACAATCATGAGTTCAAATCATTATTATGGTTTTAAATAAATAATATAGGAAAGAGAAATTAACTCATCACATTTCAAAGTTGACAGGTGTGACAAGAGAAAACACGTAAGGCGGACATACGAATACAATATCTCAGTATTAACCTTCTTCATGTAATAGAGAATTAGCCATTTGGTTCTGAATGTGTGTGCACGCTGAACGTCACCACATGACTGGCTACATAGTGGGAGAAATGATGGTGGAACTGTTAAGGAGTGGACTATCAATATATCGGCAATGACTGAGATAATATATTGTGGGCAAGAAGAAGAAGATGGACAGACAAACTGAAAGAGGACATAGAGAGAAGAGGCTGGAACTGGAATTATACCATGGACAGAGAAACCTTTCTGGATAGGAGACAGTGGAATACTATCATCTACAACAATCAAGGCTCATAAACAACGCTCGGGAAACTGGAGATGGTCCCCAATGATGATGATGATGATGGATGGTAAAATGAATATATATAACAAAAATTATTACTAGTTAAAATATGTTAGAGGAGGGAAAAATTAATTAAATTAAAAGTGATGTGTTAAGTGGTAGGATTTTATTGGTGGTTAAGGCCAGGGGGGTGTATGGTATCCAGGACTTTGTGGTACGCTAGTTCTCATCTCCAGATCTCTGATGCAATGGTGCTATCGGGGAAAACTCTGATTGCTCTCACAGTAAAGCAGTCATTGAGGTTGGAATCATGACTATTGGTATGTTCTGGTATTGGAAGGTACAAGTTGCAGCTTTGGACTATTTGTCTGGGGCCATTCATTTTGACTGACAGTTGCTGTGTGATGAGGCCTATGTAGGAACTAGTGCAGTGGCGGCAAGTTAGTTGGTATATGATGTGAGTAGTTGAACATGTGGCATGTCCAATGACAGGGAAAGTTTCCTCTGTGGTTTTACATAGCATTACTTAACCTGCCAGCGAATTCTGAGATGCCCTCCTCAAAACTGCACATACATAAGCAAAATTGTACAAATCAAAGTTGCAAAGAGCTTACACAGTTGACAGGCAGATGACAACACACAATCATTTTTTCAGTTAGTTCATCTGTAATCTCTACGGAATAATCAACACAGAATCTCATTCATTCATTCTCCCACTGAAACACAAGTTTCTGAAAACAATAAATTCCTGACTTTTAATTGGTGTCTCTTTTTGAGTATTGTATAGTTTTTTGATAATATTATTTATTTTTAATGATCTTTATTTATAAATTGTTGTAATATTTATACAAAATACTTTTGCCACCTGTTTAATATCATCCATCTTTGATTAATGATCTGTTAGGTTAGAGCATAGCTGATTAATTTTTACTAAATTTGCCATTTTTTGTGAGAAGAAGCCCACATTTTTCATTACATGAGGAAGACTGATCTGATCTACCTATGTCACAAAGTAATCTTCATTTGTGTCCAGCTGGATGGTGCCATGGCAAAATTACTAATTCACAGCAGGACATGTTGTCTTTACCACATGTCATGGATCATCCATTAGTTGTAAGCCTAATGTGACTGCTTTAACTGACCTGCACTGTGTCATACTTGCTTTATATGATTGTAAGTGGAGTAACAGGCCTCAGTTCTCCACAACGCCTGTACTCAAGCCACTCCCCTCCTGGCCTGCTACAGTACAGTGCTGATACTCCTGAAATAACTTCAGCTCGTAATGAAGTCTGTGCTGTGTCATTTACTTCCTTGAGACCTTGCCAAGTTGATACGCAACTTTCCTGTTGAAAATCTGCTACAACTAACTTCCAGGCATTACTTGGGCAGAGCCCTTCGACCCTGTCGAAATTTGTTTATGTTAACCCAAATTCAAAATGTCTTGCTTATGACTGAGCTGCAGAAGGAAAAAGCTCCCAACAGCACAACTGTATTATTAAGCTCATTGTTAGTTCTTTGTCGACAGTATGCTTGGCTATTGCAGATTTGTCTAGTTGGATTGGTCTTAGGTTGTGTTATGCTCCATTTGGCACTCTTCAGCAGTTATAAGCCATGTAAACTGACCAAGGTAAACTTTGCCACACATAAATGGTATGAAATAAATTTCTGGAATTCATAGGCCTAGAAAATTTTACTATATTATTCTGCAGTATCTGAAATACCTAAAGACTTGTTTTGTGATAGCTCAACAAGAAATTTTATTTAAAATAATATTATGGAGAGATTTTGTTGTTGCAATGAAGTCTTCATGGGTGTACCACCAGTTTGTGTTGAGAAAACACAATATTTCAATGACTTGCTCTGTTGTCTTCCTCAGGCGCAAAAACATCTGTAGTGGTCTGCTGACTGGTCTACAGATGTTTATGCACCTGAAGAAGACAGCGAAGCTAGTTGTTGAAATATTGTATTTTCACAACATAATTTGGCAGTACATCAGTGTAAACTTCTTTGCAATTGTACACTGGGAAAGTCTCCAGCCTTACAGATTTTATTGTTGTTTTAGATGAATACTGGAGCCAGCATCCGGAACTGCATGACATTCCAATTTATTATGCATCTTCATTGGCAAAAAAATGCATGGCAGTTTATCAGACTTATGTTAATGCAATGAATGATAAAATTCGAAGACAAATCGCAATAAATAACCCATTTGTCTTTAAACATATTTCAAATCTGAAGGTAAGTTTTTAATATTTGTCATATGAACAAATGTTCTATTTAGTGTGTTGCTATAAATATTCTTTCCACCTTGTTGTAGGGTATTGACCATTTTGAGGACATTGGGCCTTGTGTAGTAATGGCCTCCCCTGGTATGATGCAGAGTGGTTTATCGAGAGAACTTTTTGAGTCTTGGTGTACAGATTCAAAGAATGGAGTTATTATAGCTGGTTACTGTGTTGAAGGAACATTGGCAAAGACAATTCTTTCAGAACCAGAGGAAATCACCACAATGTCGGGGCAGAAATTACCTCTGAAGATGTCGGTTGACTATATTTCTTTCTCTGCACATACAGATTATCAACAAACAAGTGAATTCATCAGGATCCTCAAACCACCACATGTGGTTAGTATGAGCTGATAGTTGGATCTACCATCAGTTAATGTCTTATGAAAATGGTATTTTATCTGACAGATCATTTGTGTGGCATTGTTTTAAAATATGGGATTTAATTTATTGTTAGCTTAAAAATGTTTGTTCATTTTATTTGTTACTAAATTAATTTTATAAATGTTTATTTTTAATACACAATACATTAACTGAATTGTGGTGGTATGCATGTTCATTGTTCTTAACAATATCTGTGAAAGAGCTTGTTCTTTTCCATATCTGTTATATCGTTTTTTAATCTCAGTACATTTTTAAGATACTTAAATAGAGAAAAATATCTTTTTATACTCCAATTCCTTCTAATATTATAATCTTTAAACAAATTTCTGATTTGTTTAATCATCAGTGTAATACATAGTGTGGAAAGAACTGATTGCTGTAATATCACTGAACACTTGAAAGACACACTTGTGTTGATCCATTGGTCACATGAAATACTAGATTGTTATGTGAAACTTTCACACCTGTCACATACATTCATATCGTAGGTCTCCATGTGTATACATCTTACCCCTGCCATATGTCTCACCTCTGACACGATTAAGGTTGCAAACCAAAATAGTGTAAAGTATGTTTTTTTTTTCTTGTGTTTGCCTGGCCCTCCTGCCTTAATCTGTGGTAAGTGACAGGTTATTTTTCCCTGTCCTATCTTATTTACATATATAAATACCTAATCTATGTTCTTCAGTATTTTTTTGCCACGATAACTCAACATTTTTGCTCTTTGTAGCTATCTTCTTCTTTAGGTCTTGTAACCATTAAAATAAGGTAATTATTATTTAACATTAAGATAAACTCTTCATTTCAGGTTCTTGTGCATGGTGAACAAAATGAGATGAGTCGATTAAAAGCTGCTTTACAAAGGGAATATGAAGATGATCCCAATACTAAAATGGAAATACATAATCCACGAAATACTGTTGCAGTTGAGTTATACTTCAGAGGTGAAAAAACTGCAAAAGTCATGGGCACCCTAGCCATGGAAAAACCAAAACCTGGCCATAAATTATCAGGAATTCTAGTAAAAAGAAACTTTAACTATCACATGCTTGCTCCATGTGATCTATCAAGTAAGTAGCTCTATAAGTTTTATGAAGTTGGGGAGCTGCATAATTGATGCTGATGGGAAAGAAAATTGTCGTTTACTAAAGTTGAATGCAGAATGACAGGGAATACTCATTTTGTGGTAGGAGAGTTTGTGTGGTTGTCTTTCAGCAGCTTAACATACTTAATATTACTACATTAATTCTTTGAAAATGAGATAGGATAGGGAAAAATTAATACTTTGCAACAATGGAGCAGAAAGTAATGCTGTGAGCTGATACTAATGTGCAAAGGAAATTGATAAACTAGATCCAACACTAGCCAAAGTTGAATGAGAAAGGCAGCAGCAACAAATAATAATAATAAACCTCCACAAACACACAATTTCAAGCTATCTCTTTATAAAAATAGAAAGCATGTGGCTGAGCTCACACAGGCACATGAATGTTTGTTTTGACCTATGTGATCAGAGTGGAGATGTTGGGAGTGAAAAATCAGTGTCAGTAGAAATATTCCGTGCAGGTAACAACAAATTGATCATAACAAAATAAAATAGGGAATTATGAAAGTAATGAAAAATTATTAAAAATATTTAAAAGATAAATAAAAAGTTCTACACATTCAATGATCAGTAACATTCAGTGTGAGACATATGACAGTGTTACTTGGAATGAAGTCTTCACGGGTGTACCGCCGAATATCCAGCGGTACACCCGTGAAGACTTCATTTCAAGCATACGCCGGGAAAGTCTCCGTTCTTACATCAGTGTTACTTGGGTCCTCCAGTCACTAAACAGGCATCGGTGTGATCACATCTGACCTTGTTAAGTGTCTCATCTACTTAATGGAATAAGGTTCAACACTAAAATATTGTGTTACACGTGTTCGTCATTTTTGTGTTCCGTCATTCCCAGCCGCCTTCATATACGGTAAGTGTTGGTTTGTATTTCCCTATCCTTCCTTAGTTTCATTGCCTTGAAGGATTATCTTGCTCATCAGTATATATCCTAAGAATTGAAGGGGAAAAAATGGGGGCTGCATGGAAACTCTGAAAGAGAATCAATGCTCTATGTGATCTGATGTGGTCCAGTTACACATATTAATAAATAATAATGTTGCTACTCACCAGATTTGACATATAAACAATTTTTTCATACCATATCAGTATACATCCCAATATTATCTTCCAGATATACGAGGGGGTTCCCAAAAATAATCGGAATAGCATTGCCGTAGGGCGTAGCTTGTGTAGTACGCGTTTCTGCCGCTAGGCATTTATAGCGCAACTCATTGTCAGTTTATTGCCACCTGTGTTGTCGACCTGGCTTGTTCTGTTAATCTGCAGTGGTTTTTATTGCTAGCACAGTTTTATTATTGTTTTATTTTTGATGATGGCAAGTTTAAATGAACAACATGCAACTGTGATATTTTGCTTTCTACTCAGTAAAAATGCTGCTGAAAGTGTTTTAATGTTGAAAACAGCTTACAAAGACGACGCTATGAAAAAAGCTCAAGTGTACAAGTGGTTTGCTCAGTTTAAAAATGTTGACATGTCGATTGATGGCAAACCTCGTTCTGGACATCCATCAACTGCCCGAATTGACAAAAATGTTGAAAAAAATTGAGATCTTGTGCTCTAAGACCATTGACTACAATTGATCAACTGTCAGAGGTTAGTGAGTTGTCTTGGAGCTTGGTTCAGTGAATTTTAACTGAAGATTTGGGAATGAAAAGGGTTGCTGTCAGTTTTGTTCCTCGGACTCTTGAGTGCAATCAAAAATAACGTCAAGTTGAAACATGTTGTGCATTGAAACAACAGCTTGAAATTGATCCAGATTTTCTGTCAGAGGTCTTTCATTACTGGTGATGAGTCATGGTGCTATGGTTACGACCCAGAAACAAAGCAACAGTCAAGCCAGTGGATGAGGTCATAGTCACTCCGTCCAAAAATATGTGAAGTCAAATCAAACATCAAAACAATGCTCATTTGCTTTTTTGATGGCAAGGGCATGGATCATTCAGAGTTTGTTCCCCCACATCAGACCATCAATCAAACCTTTTATTTGGAAGTTTTAAGAAGATTATGCAACAGTGTTCGTCAAAAAAGACCCAATTTATGGCAGACAGGAGACTGGTTCTTCCACCACGACAATTTCCTGCACACACAGCTATCTCTGTGAGGCAGTTTTTGTCTAAAAATGGCATAGTTCTGCTGCCCCATGCACCTTGCTTCCCTGACCTGGCTCCATGGGACTTTTTCTTATTTCCAGGCATGAAAGGTCACTGATTTGACAGCATTGAAGAGGTCAAGAAAAAAAATGAGGGATTAGCTGTCCACCATTTCTAAAGATGACAACAGAAAATGTTTTTAACAGGGGAAGCTCCAGCGGGACAAATGTATTAGTTGTGATGGAGAGTATTTTGAAGAGGATAAGGTTTTTTTGTAAAAAAATTGAAATATATAGCTTTCAAAAAATAATTTTTTTTTTTTTTGGTACCTCTTCATACATATTACAAGAAAATGAAAAGTTGCTTGATAGCGAAATGATATAGAAATTATGAAAGGGAAGTAATTTACTGCTTACCATAGGTAATGGCAGAACAGTGTTGATACATGGAAATGATACAAACAAACATGAAATCATCTACAAAGCTGAGCGAAATGAGGGGTTTCAAATAGACTTCATCTCAAAATAACTTCTCCAGACAGCCAAGGAAGAGGTAACAATAAGTGGGATACCATCTAGGTCCCCATGGCAGCGCCACAGATTTGATGATACATTTTATTATTAAGAAAAATAGAATGTGTGTTAGGGAGATGCAAAAAGATGTGAGGGAAGATAATAGCTGTGGGTTGGATTTTTTTTTTTTTTTGTGATATGTATGAGCATCCATTCCAGAGGAACTGGTCACCCAATGCAGATCAGTACTGAAAACCTTGGTGCACAGGGCATGAGCTCTATGTGATAAGGATAGTTTGCAGACGGAAATGTGTCATTTACGCAAAGGTTTCTGCGAGAATGGCTACAATGAGGTGTTAATAGACTCGGTTTGCAGATGAGCAATAAGAAGGAAAATACACCAGCAGTAAGACCCGGGTCGCTTCGCCTTCCTTCCTTATGTGGGAATGACTACTGCTAAGATTGGCAGAATTTTATGTAAATGTGGCATTCAAACCATTTTCTGACTACCGGCCAAAATTAAGAATATTTAGCGGTCACGATATGATATAACTTTACGAACACCTGGCGTATATTGCATTCCTTGCGAATGTGGAAAGGCTAACATTGGGCAGACAATACAATGTTGAGCACAATATCGGCACAGGATATGGCTTTAATTTCAAGGCAACAAGAATTCTCGCACATACTATAGGTTATTGGGATAGTATTTTCTCCGAAGCTATTGAAATCCATATCTCGGATGACCTTGTTTCACAGATACTGGATTTCAGCTAAGTAAGGCCTGGAACACAACAATCCAGCAGATGAGACTAGACCAGGATTTGTGGAAAGTACGCACCTCTCTTGCATGCTAGCAATCAATGGGACCTGCCAGCAACTAATCGCTTCCACCAATGGAAAAGCTTCCCGCTAATGGCCAACATTTCTTGCCAGTAGCCATTGGCCAATCGGAAAAAGAATGCTGTAGCATGGACTTCAGGTGGTACATAAGCGGCTCTATAATCAACCAGCAGCAGTCACTTGACAATGATGGCAGAGCTTATGACTGCCGAAATGTTGTGTTTGATCGATGGATTAACTTACCCGAGAATATTTTATCCATATGAAGTTCTTTCTCCTATGAGTTTTTAAATTTATTTATCACACATTTTTACAACCTAGTATCTAGAAACTAAAATAGGCCTTAATTTAACACAACAGTTTTACATTTGATATTTCAACAGATAATTTCACAATGAATAATTTCAATTTTTGTTATGTTTGGCTTTGGCAATATCTGTACAGTCTTTTCTTGTTGGCACGATACATGCGATTGTTCCGCTGTTAACATATATTATAACTTTCTAAACTTGCTGCATTTTGTCATAATTGATTTATTATAGTTTTCTAGTTTTGTATGGTGTCTGCAGTTTCCTGTCCACTTTATGGTTAGAATTTTTAATATTTCACTATGTCACTTCGTACGTCTACCACTACTACTATTACTATTATCTACTACTCTACCATCTAAGAAAGCATTTTCCAGCATTGGTATCGGTGCAGTAATCCGAATTCCAAATCTTCCGGAATAGCACACGTTCTCAGTCTCTCTGGCAGCCAAAGTGACCGAGAAGGCCGCCCATCGGGAGACTGGCCACCTCCAACACTGGTTGTGAGAACTAATTTTCAATGATATATATGTAATTGCAGAAGTAAGGAGTCTTTAATATCCGGCTAGTAGGTTGTTCGTTTCACAGGTGAACTAGATTAGTTTAACATCTACTGCCAGTATTAGTTATTTTCAATTTTTGAACAAATTCCTGTTTTAAGATTATTGGCTACATAATTTACAACTTTTACTCTTAACTAACTATTAACATTTTTACATATTTTAAGAGATAACAATGTTTTACTTCAGAAGCGGCTTGAGACTGCAACTATTATCTATTATTTGTATTATTGCAATGTCAGACCACATTTTATGCATCGGACTATAGTTCATGTGAGTACTAGTAAAGAACTTATACATACACTATATACTTTTATATGTGTTGCTTCAGCAAGTTCTTGTTTGTAGGTAGAATCTCCAGTGGTGTTGCTGCAAAACGGTCCATTTAAAGTCTTTAATATGGTTTAAGCACTCCTCTCCGCAGACCAGCTGGTTGCGTTTTCAGCACGATATATGATTCGCTGATTGAGTGCTTAGACACGCATTCGCTTGTGGCAGCTCTCGGGTGTTACTCTGTGAGGTCATAGTCGGCTTGACTTGGCCTTCCTCTTGCTGTCGCTAAACTTTGCATGAATCTCTCCTTTTGCAGTTTGGATATATTTTGCGTCACTTCGTCTAGTTTGCGCCAAAGTTGCTCATTTTTTAGTATGTCTTCCGTTTTCATGTTTCTTAGTTCATGAAATCCTTCGTTTCTGGCTTCTGCCATTTGTGTGCAATCCCAGACGGTGTGTTCGGGTGTACCCGCACTCACACAAGCTTGTGTCTTTTAGTCCTCTTTTATGTAGTAGGCTGGGATATGGCCCATGTCCAGTGATGTAATGAACAAGTCCGGTTGACGGATCTAGGTGACGAAGATTTAATCTCTCTTGAATTGTTGGCCAAATATTGTAGGTTCTCCTGCCAGTCGTACTACGTGACCACTGTTGTTGCCATTCTTCCATCAAGACTGTTTTTATCTCCCATGCTTCTGTAACCAGTCTTCCTAAAATTTGTTCTACGTTTTCGGCGTCACCGGTTCGTAGCCAATAGTGTGCCCCTCTCTTTCTAACTTCTAGGTCAAGTGGCCAAACACCCAACGCAACCAGCAGAGAGTCGGTCGCTGTTGTGCTATATGCACCACTTAATCTTATCAGTATGCTTCTTTGTACGCTTCTTAGAGCCTGGCGAGGTTTAACTTGTCGTAACTTATGCGCCCAACTGCTAGCAGCATATCCCACAATCGAGGATAATATACTGTCGTGATACCTCCTTATTATGGACATTGGAAGATGAAATCTTCTTTGCCCAATACTGATCAGTTTGTTCATCACTATTTTGGCACGACTGCACACCTCCGTTATATGGACAGTAAAGTTTAGTCGCCCGTCTAGCGTGACTCCCAGGTATTTACAAGTTCTAACTCTTTTTATGGAGACGTCGTTAACTTTTATTATTGGATTTCGCTTGGGGCGGCCACTGAGAACCATGTATTGAGTCTTGTGTGGTGCAAGGGTTAATTTCACTTTGGAGCACCAGTTTTGTAAATGTCTTAATGCCATTCTGCTTCTAGTCTCTACTTCGTCCCTTGTTCCGCCTTGTATCAGCAGTAGTAGGTCATCCGCGAAGGCAACAAGCCCCAGGAGTCCTTCTTGCCCAATCATGCTTTCTATGGCCATTTCGAATGTTACGTCCCAGAACACTGGTCCACACACCGATCCTTGCGGACAGCCTTTAGTTAATTTTTTCTCTAGTCACTCGTGGACATCTCAGTTTGGCAAATCGGTTTTTACAGTAGTCGTGTAACGTTCCATAGAGGTTACTAGGAATTCCTATTTCTCGCAGGCGGCTAAAAAGAGCCGGCCACCATAAGTTATCGAATGCTCCAGCAATGTCGACGGCGATAGCTATTACATACTTGCTATTACTACTTTTCACTAGTTGCACGGCCTTATTTATGGCATCGTCGGTCGACCTACCCGCTCTGAAACCAAACTGATGTACACTCATACCATACATTTTCCTGTGTTCCTGTAGTTTCCATACTAAAATTTTTTCCTGCACTTTTCCAAGCACATTTAGCAGACAGATAGGCCGATAGGATTTAGGATTTAATGGATCCTTGTCGTTCCCCTTCTTTAGGATCACCACTTCACTCTGCTTCCAGATATTTGGAACCCTGCCTTGCTGAAGGCATTTATTAAACAGTATGCAGATTGGTGAAGTCAACTGAACCACTAATGCCTGGAGCACTTCAGCAGCGATTCCGTCCGGTCCAGGTGTCTTTTTCCGCGACATGGCGTTAATCGCTTTAATTACTTCGTCTGGTGTCACATCATCGCTAAAGTAGCTGAGGTATAAATTTCATTGTGACCTTTACAGGAGATTTTCTTGCTCTAAACTTTCACCTACTGCCTCATCGTCGGGTAATAGTACTTTTAACAGTTCCTCAGCTGTTGCGCTCCAATTGGCCGTCATGGTCCCGTCTGCCCTTCTTACGGTTGATAGTGTAGTCGGTGGTCTCAATTTGCTAGCTGCGATCTTGTAGGGGACGCCCCAGGGATCTGACTTTAAATTAGCGTTTACATAAGCCTCCCAACTCTGCTGCTTTGTTTTTATTAGCAGCTCTTTAAAGGCAGTCTTCCTTTCCCTGTATCTATCGAGAAGCAAGCACCTATCGGCAGCAATCATGCACCGTTGGTACTCTTTTCTCGCCTTCCTCATCTCCGATCGTAGTTTTTGCAGTTGGTCGCTCCACGGTATGTCTGTAGTATTCACTGGTCTTTTGAGGGGAATGGCCATTTTCATTACGCGCTGAATTTCTCGCGTGATCCCTCTTGCTATGACATCTACATCATTACCTTCCAATAGATCCACTGGTAGACGGAATTCATCTCTTAGTTTTGCCCAATCTGCCCTACGTAAGTTATATTTTTCTCCTTGTGTCGTTAATTTCATTGATTTGCAACCTACCTTTGGCCAGATCAAACAGAATCAAGTTGTGGTCACTTGTAGTTTCGTTTTCAACCACCCTCCAGTTTCTGGCTAGGTTTCCTGCCAGCTGATTGGTCAGCGTTACATCGATATTCGATTTTGCACCGGCTCTATTACTAAACGTTGGAGCATTATTAGGGCAGTTCCTGACTTCCAGGCATAACTCATTTAACAGTTCCTCTACCATTAAGCCTCGTTCATCCGTTGTATCACTGTACCAGAGCGGGGAGTGTGCATTTATATCTGCTGTTATAATTATCCTTTGATCTTGTAACTCAGTGCAAATTTTTCTTATTTTATTTAGATAAGCATCTATAGGGTCCTTATATTGGCAGTACATCGATACCAAAGTAACGCTACACCACCCGGTATCGATCTCTGCACATGCTGTGTGCTCATCACAGTATTGCGATATTTTGGTTACAGTTAGTTCTTTGTTTAGTACAATGATTCCTGCCATAGGTTTAGGTCCACTTACTATGGTTTGTGAGGATACTGGCATGTGTGGTATTTGTCCGCCCTTAGAGTAAGGCTCTTGCACACAGATAACATCCCAGTCATGTTGCGCAGCAAGATTCCTTAGCTCATGCAGGACCATATTTGTCCAGTCTTGCATTAATTTGTGCAACTTTGATTGTACCTTTCATCTATGGGTGTTTAGTGTAAACATTACTCTGAGGCCATGGAAGTTTCGCGTCGAAAACTATCCTTCCATGAGTCATCACAAATTGTTTATATATTTGGTCCGGGTCAAAAATCTCATTTCTGTTGTTGAATAATTTTTTAACTAGCGTCAACAACTGGGCTGGATCCGTGGGTAAGTTGCTGGCCTTGAGTTGTGTTCTGTCCACTGCTTCAAGTTGGGGAAAGGTGTCTGTTTTCCTTGCTGGGTGCAGCATCCTAGTGAGGTGCCTAAGCGCCATTGCCAACACATGCTCTTGTTCTAATCTGCTAATTTTTACCGTGTTCTCAAGGTCTATGTATATTTTTGTGGGATCTACCGCAGCTCTTTTTTCAAACTTTGTTTGCAGTGATATTTTAGGGTGTGTAGATTGTGCTGCCATCGGGCTTGCATCGACCAAGTTAGGCCCTTTACACCAACCAAGTCCTGCCCTTCTTCCTGGGTAAGGAGGGGTGGTAACAGTTTGTGTGATTGTATCCTTCAGTCTGGTTTTTATTTTTGCGTATTCTTCGGTCTGAACTGCAGTGTCTTTCGCTATGTGTTTCGTCTCTACGTATTCTTCACTCTGAATCGTAGCATCCTTTGTTGTGTTTTGTGTCTCTGCGAATTCTTCCGTCTGTACTGCTGAGTCTATCATTTTTGGTGCTAAGTCTCGGCCTTGTTTTTTACTTCTAAAGTGTGCCGCTCGTTCTGCATCCCTGCGCTTCTGTGACGGATTTTTATTTTTTCCCTTATTGTTATTACTATCCCATGTTTATCATAGGGCATAAGTGTTTTTTCAATCACTTTTGCTGTTTTAACTGGCTTATCCATAATCTATTCGGCTGATCATATGCTGAAGGAGCATCTGATAGGTTAGACACTACTTCCCTTTCTTTTTGCACGTTTTACCTCTCTTCGCACATGGGATGCATACAGGAGCAATGTTTTTCTTTTCGCATTGGTCTTTCTTGTATCCAGTCGCACCGCAGTGGCCGCATGTTGAGTCAGCTTGCTGACAGTGCTTGCTGACATGACCCCAATCACAGCACCTTACACAGTTTGGTATTGTAATGTAATCCTTAGCCATCACAGCTGAAAATTCAATGAATATTTTTTTCTGTTCCAACAACATAATTCTAACTTTTCCACTAACTTCCACTACATGATGGACGGTAGCCTTATTTCTCAGACCTGTTTTAAATCTTGGTTTGAAACCTTCTACGAACTCAGTTCTGGCTACTTTGTCTTCAAAATTTTGCTCATAAACAATATCTCTCAATTTCTCTGTATTGATGGAGACTGGTATATCATATAGAATAACTAACGGCTTCCGCTTCCTGGGTAATTCGCATCTCACGTCAGTATTAAGTGTCTGGTTATCTAGAATTTTCTTTGCATCCTGCGCGGTATTTGTCTCAACAATTACAGCTTGCTTTGTTGTCCTGACTCTGTTTATTTTTATTTTATCTTTCTGCGGCCTTAGTATCGTAGTGGCCTTCTCCACCACTTGTTTAAGCGTCTCCCCTTTTTTAGAAGAAATGAACACTGCACAAGTCGCTGTTGGGATTATCATACTTTTTGGTGTGTGCCTTCCACCAGTAACTGTGACAGTAGCATAGCTATATGTGGGTTGCACACCCCGGCTTTCCTTAATTTCTTGTCTTAGTCTATTATTTTCATTGATTAACTCCTTCAGTCTTCCCTCCATATGAGATACAGCGACTGCCCAGGACGCAAACTTATCCTTTAGCTCTCTTAGTTTTTGCTCTGATAATTTTTGGCCATGGATCTCATTTAGGTATTTAACTAGCTCCTCGTACCTCTTTTTCAGAACTGTTCAAAAATACTCATTACTTATTTTTAACCTTTCTAACTCTAGAAATATTTTTTTTCCCAATTTAAATCAGACCTGTCTTCAAGCAGAGAATTTCAAACGAAATAGTGAATGTGTGGCAGAAATTTCTTTCATTTGTTGTGGCTAACATTACAAAAACTATACCGATGTAAAAATTTAGTGACATAAAGCTTTAATAATTATTGTACAAATTAAATGCTTACGACTGCTTATATGGAAAAAAGTGTTGCGATTTAAATTTAAATTATATGCCCATGTTCCAGCCTCACTCTAACTGTGAGACTATTGTGACAACTAGACATTTTTGTTATATTACCATTATATAAACACGAGGTAAAATTTTGAGATTGATTTTGTGGAAAATGCTTGAGAGGCGCACCTTACCACTGATTCATAGTATTATGCTGTGGTCCTGCTGTATACGGCCCTATAATAAGATAAAAATTCACGATCTCAAAGTCTGGTGGTCTCCTTCTCACTGTTTTTGATGCTAAGAATGTCCTAATATTGAATTTTTCTATTAATGCAAACATTGTTTGTTTTTTGTACTGACATTCTGTGTTCAACTGGCTGATTGAAATTACTATGCAGGGTTTTCATATAATGACAATTATTGTGTTTATTTTGGGATATCTTACTTTGGTTCAAGCAAATTAAGTGAAGCAGTATTTGGACTGTAATATTTATGTACATTTGTGTAGTATGTATGGTACCATTAGTGTGGAATATTAATCATGTTTAAATAAACAAAAATCAACTTAGTAACAATTACAAAATTTGAAGTCTGAAATCATGGTAACAGTGTTGTGATGTATACTGTTACAGAGTACACTGATATGAGCATGAGTCAGGTAATGCAGCGTCAGAGTGTGCATTATTCTGGTTCCATAACCGTGTTGCGCCACCTACTAACCCAGATTGCTGGCAATGTGGAGGTCATAGAAGAAAAGAAGTTTCGTATTTTTGGTGCTGTTGAACTTTCTTTAGAAAACAAAATAATTACGCTTGAGGTAACTACTTCTCCATATTATTATTATTATTATTGTTATTGCAGCTATATCGATCCTTTTTTCAGGATGTAACCTCTTTAAGCCTGATGAGCTATATATTAGAATTTAATTCTACATAGTTTTGCTGTAGTTCTTTCCAGGCCGATCGATCCTGAGCCACCCTCTTCCAGTTCACGCCTGTAACTCGACGTATATCCTTATCCCAGCGATCCGGGGGTCTTCCTCTTGCTCTTTTCAGGTTTCTCGGTATCCAATCCAGCACTATCGTAGACCATCTTTCATCTCTTTTGCGAGCAACATGACCGGCCCTTTGCCATTTTTGGGTCATGACTCTTTTTAAGATGTCTGTTACTTTAGTTATTGAACGGATGTGCACGGCCCTTTTCCTGTCTCTTCTTGTAAAACCTAGCATTGCTCTTTCCATACTTCGCTGGGCAGTTCTCAGTTTTTGCTTCGTGTGGCTATTTAGGGTCCAAGTCTGGCAGGCATATGTGAGGATCGGTAATACACATTGTTCAAATACCTGTTTCTCCATATAAGCAGTATCAATTTCTCATAGGATTAAGGCTCAATTCCAGGTCAACTACAGTGATCACAGCAAAAATTGAAAACTTTGGTTCTTCCAAGTTATTAGTGTAAACTTGATGTACAACTACTCATTATATAAAATTACCGGTGAAAAAAAGAGGTGTTGCAAAATATCCTTATGATTCTACTAAGGCGATGGCCAACTTCTGCTGTGGCAGTTAAATTTAAATGATATTTCATTCTAATTGCAGAAGTGTCATTACGTTCAGGTGAATTAGTTGTCTCATATTATTGTTCTTCTATTATACTTAGGAACTGTAATTTTTCTTGAGTTTCAACTTTGTCAACTGAAGGCTATTTCAGATTCATAGTTGCACCATAAATATTTTATCTATACATTTGTATAGATGTATTAACCATAAATACGAGGGTGGCCCAGAAACTAATACACCAAAAATTTTTTCTTCAACAATTATTTATTGACCACAATGAAACTTATACACAAGAAAGAATGATGTTTCGTCCACACTCCATATTTTTCCACGTAATCTCCTTCCCATTGTATGGGCTTCCTCCAATGAGACACAAGAGTGTATATGGCCTGGCAGTACCACTCCTTGTTCTGTTCACAAAGCCATATTCACTGTGTGAATCACCTCTTTATCATCCTCAAAATGTCTCCCACGAATGGCATTCTTCAATTGTCCAAACAAGTCTGATGGAGCTAGGTCAGGGCTATAGGCTGAATGGAGTAACACTGTCAAACCCTGTTTGGTGATGTGTTCCAACATCCCCAAACTTGTGTGAGGGCGTGCGTTATCATGTTGAAGCAAACAATCACCTGGGTTGTTATGGTGTCCAAGTTGCTGGAAGTGCTTCTTGAATTTGGTTAATGTGTTCATATATACCTCAGAATTAATGATGTTGCCTCTCAGCATCACATCAATAAGTATGACACCATCACAGTCCTAAAACACAGTGATCATGACTTTACCAGCGGAAGCAGTTGCTTTGAATTTTTTCTTCTGTGGAGAGTCAGGATGGTGCCATTCCATCGTTTGCGTTTTGTTTCAGGCTCAAAATGGTGAACCCAGGTTTCACCACCTGTCATAATCTGGGACAAGAAGGCTTCCCCCTCAGCTTCAAAATGCTGCAGCAACTCAGAAGAAATGTTTTTTTCTGAGAGTTTTGAGTTCCTCCATAAGACAGTGCGTAACCCATCATGAACACTTTTTTGCATAATCAAAAGCACTGATGATTACACCCACACTTCCTTTGCTGATTGACAGCTCCCGCGCCAGCTGCTGAGTCGTTATGCATCAGTCCTCACGAATGAGCACATTAGCACGCTGCATCTTGTCAGGTGTTACAGCTGTGGGTGACCTTTCTGACCGCTACAAATCTTGGAGCTCTGCAGACCCCCTTTCAGATGGCTTCACCCCCTGTGCCCAGCAACTAACCGTACTTCTGTCAACTGCTGATGCTCCATAAACTGGCCATGAACATTTGTGAATGTTTCCAAGTGTTTCTTCTTCCACAGTGAGAAATTCAATGACGACACGCTGCTTCTAATATACACAGACACCATCTTGAACCATTGCTGCAAGTACACTATCTGTCAGAAGAAATGAAAACTTTGTGTGTGCACTCTGAAAACTTCAAAGAATTCATATCAAAAGTTTCGCATTCATACCATTGTTAGGGGCTGAGAAAAAAAATGTGGTGCATTACCCAGAAAGTAATGCACCACATTTTTTTTTTTCTCAGCCACCTTCATGTTAACCTGTGCTTCTACCAAACATTTTATAGATATCAGTTTTGGCTACTTGTGAAGATGTTATTGTGTTTTAGGGTAGTTATATCATACATTAGAATTTACTAAAAAGTGATGTGGCAATAAAATAATCAAATCATTTGCTCCTGCCATTTCAGATCACTTACGATTTCCATTATCAGAAAATTTGTTTCTCCTGCTGGATGAGAATTTGACTTGCCATAAATCTTTTGAGAGGGAGAGACAACATGATATCTACACAGCCAACCAAATACAATTTTGCTTTAATATGTGGTTTGCTTAATACTTTAGTGTTAACACGGCTTCCACTTCCTACCACAATTTTGAGAGGACTTTGGCTAAACACTTCCAGTGCTAGTTAAAATTTTGTTTTGATAATACTTAAGATTTATTACAATTTTGTTGTTTATGTCATGTGCTAGCATAAGTGATCTTGTGTTTCTGCAAAATCTGAATGGTTGTTGACTTCCAACTTTAATTGGAATCTAGAAGTCTAATGGTAGATATGGCCTATCTTTTATGAAATCAGTAAATAGTGTTTCTCAAACAAAGTTTCAATGTTTGATAGTTGAAAAATCAAGACCTTTGATTAGCAATGCAATGCAGATACCAAATCATTCACCTAATGCAGTCATTAGAGGCAGACTCGGCGTGCGCACATCTAATCCCCTTCCCATATGTCCTCCTCTTTCGTGTTTAAGGTTTATAAATACTGTAAAGTGTTTTCATGTTTGTGTTTGTTGTGGTCCTCCTGCCTTCACCTGGGGTGATATGTGATGAAAATAAGGAAGAATAGGGAAAATAAACTAACACATTTTTTCTGTTACAATTTTCAAATGTTTTTTTTTTTTTTTAATTATTCAGGAGAGTGTTATAATTTTCTTCCATCTGTTTATTTAAAGTACAACTTGGGGATAAATTAAATTCTGATTCCAGAGATGGAACCCCCCCCCTCCCCCCACGTAGCCCAGCATAGCCTTCCAGTTGACCCCCCCCCCCCTGGACTGAGCCACGTAGTTTGTGCACAGTCCATAATTGGTACAACTTAAATTTATCGGGTTTGGACTGGGAATCAAATAAGATTTGTAACAGAAGATAACTTCAAAATGCCTTAGTGAGGGAAGGAGGCCTTACACAAGTGGTAGAGCAGAGCACAAGGGGAGCAAACATGCTGAATACCTTCCACATAAAGCCTGATTTCAACTTTGTGGGGTCTCTGTTTACTGGTGGAAGCAGTTCTGATGGATGTTGGGGGGTTCATTATATAAGTGGCCAGAAGTGAATGTAATTAATTATACATACCAGTAACAATTGAAAGAAAGAATTGCCGCAAAGTAATATTTATATGAAAAGGATAGATAAAATACACCCAACACTCACCAAAGTTGAAGGGAGGAGCGCAGCAGCAACACAAAATAATAAAACAATCACATAAAACCCAATATTTCAGGGTTAACCCTTTGTCAAGTTAAAAGAAATATGTATTGCTGCTGCCCTTCCACCATCAACTTTGTTTAGCGTTGGGTGTAGTTTATCTATCCTTTCCAAATAATTATACATACCATTATTTACATAAAAAGAAGCACATATTCCAGAATTGAAGAGATACTTTAAACAAAGATTCAGAATATGGAAGTAGGGTGGAGGGTAGGAGAAATAGGAACAATTGAAGATGTTTTAAATTATCTATTAATAACTGTTTTATTAATTTTTCCCAATGCATTTCACCCTTTCGGAGTGGGGCAGCATCAGTGGGAAGATTGTGGTAGCTGTCACATGTCACTCCAGAATAGCGCTTACTGAACTTCTCTAAACTGGTATTCGATTGCAGAATTCAACATTTTAACTGTAACTCTTATATGCATTTAACTGTTGCTAAGGTCTGTTGTATTTTCTTGCTGAACCTGCAAATTTTTGGATTGCACCAAACTGATTCCACTGTTTACATTTTATAATAAGTAGTTTCAATGGGCTGTAAAAAAAAAAAAATAAGTAAGTATGTATTAAACAATACTCAACATAAAGAGCATTTTGTTATCATTCAATCTTTTTTTTATTATTATTATTACTAAATAGGCTCTTTATCTAATTTTCTAGTAAATGTTTAGAGGTAAAGATTTCAGGAAGTGCAGAATTTTGGATCTAATGAACTTACAACCACCTTAGCTTGGCATCAAAGTAAAATACTGGCCAAACAAAATAGCACATTGACTAAGTAACTGAGTTTTTATGTGGGAAGTCTGAATTTCGTTCAGGCTCTGGGAATGTTTTCTCAAAAACACATTAAGGAACTACTAGGATTTTTGTTTAGTGATATCTGTGGATAGTTCCCTTTCTGTTTCTTGAGGTAATAATGAAACAAGGTAAAACCTGCTCCATCACCCAACAATCCCATCCATAGTATTGGTTGTCAGTAAAGTCATGTATTCTTCATTGTTTGGTATTCATTTATAATAGAATATTTGCTGGTTTTGGACAGATTAAGCAGGCTAAATATTTTTTAAATAGTTCATTTTTTTGTGTGTTTTAGTGGCTTGCTACTCCAGTGAATGACATGTATGCTGATGCAGTGCTCACAGCTGTTCTCCAAGCTGAAACGTTGGATTCCTCACCATCATACTTCCCAACTCAATCAAAAATGGACAGGATGCATTTTAAGGTTTGTAACAAAATAAATTATTCGTAAGTTTCAAATACATACATTTACGTGGATAAGAAATTGGCATGTTCTCCAAGCATGTTCTATATTTCCTATAATAGACAAAGTATCAACCTGGAAATGTGTAATGAAAATATACATGCAATATGAGGTGTATCAGTTAGTTTCTGTGGTTTTTTTTAATTGTAGTCTGCCTTGTAGCAATACGCATAGAAACCGAAATTTAATTTTGTGGACTGATGAAAAAATACTGATTTATTAATTGCAGATCATTTTTTACTTATGGTAGTTGTAACAGCATCAAAATGTTTTAGTTTAAACCAAACATGTTAAGCACCAAGTTGGCATGATGCTTGTGAATCATGACAACAGCCGCAATAGAGCAAAATATCAGTGGAAATGTCACTCGTTACAGATAAATTAATGAGAATAAAATAAAATGGTACATGTGTGAGTGATGAGAAATTTTTAAAACTGTAAAACATAAATAATAATAATAAATTTAATGGAAATATTCACCTTCCTCAGCCTGGTATATCCATCACTTGCTAGTACAATTAAATTATTTATATATTTCAATTTTTATTATTATTTATATTTGCAGTTTTTAACAATTTCCCACCACTTATACATGTCCCTTTTATATTTTGTTTTATTTTCATTTGATTAATTTATCTTTGCTGATATTGTTTTTGCCCCTAACCACCTCTACTCTGATAGCAATAGTCAAACCTGAAGTAATGTGGTTGCATTTATCTTGAATGCCCAAGCAAGCTTGATCACATGTTTCCAATTTCATCACAAATATATATATTTAAAAAAAAAAAAAAAAAAAAAAAAAAAAAAAAAAAAAAAAAAAAAAACCAACAGAAGGAAGTCTGCTGTAGTTCAACAATCAACCGACAAATCGACTTTCGAATTTATTTGACCAGACCAGCAATGTGTAAAGAGCAGGTGAATAAGAGAAGCAATAGAAATACAGTAAAGACTGAACAATGTGAATGCTGATAATAGCTTCCAACTTGACTATGTTGTTTATGCTGCTTAGAAGAATGCAAGACTAACAACTCTTATCTGACAGCCTACACTGGGCACAGTAACATCTGTGACTTCAATGCGGGCAGTTAGCATGTGCACATGCTTTGTTGTGCTGTGTATACATGACCACAACATGATGGCTGGAACATCAAGTTTTATTAAATCAATGCGGCTCCACCCAGAGAACCCCCTTTCCTTATGGGTTTACGCCTCATCAATGTTGAGGTCATTAGAGGTGGCAAAGGACTGGGGACAAGGAACGGGAAGGAATTCAGCCATGGCCTTTTGAAGGAAGCATCCCGGCATTCATCTGGAGTGATTTGGGGAAACCATGGAAAACTCAAATCTTTAGGCTCGGACGGGGATTCAAACCCGCATCCTTCTGAATGTGAGGTCAGAACATTACCACTCACCCACCACGCTCTGTCCCCAGAGAACCAAGATAATATGTACGATGACCGCAGAAGTCTACGCAATCGTTAGAAGAAAATGTTGTATAATTCCTAAAAACATATATTACAAGAATAGCAATAAAAGGCTGGTCACACATGCAAACATTGTGCAGAAAATTGGCTTTATTAAAGAAGGCTGTACTGTTGACTATGTAAAAAATGAAATTAAGTTATCTTTCAGTGATTTTTATACAGCATCACAAGTTTCTGGAATAATAAAATACAAAGTGCACTGAAGTATTTGGGTGCTGTGCTGCAGACTGGTGTAACTTTCATCTGTTAGTAGAAATCTAAAAAAGATGACATTCAGTGTTTACCTAGTTTTTTAAACGGGTGTTCTTTTTGGAAATAAAACCTGATACTTTTGAATATACAAACTAAAGTATATCCTCATCTGTTCTTAAATAATTTTTGAAATGTCATGCCCTCATATTGCAGATTTTTACCTAACTATTGATGAATTCCTTTTGTATCACGTCATGCAGACTGCAACTTAACCCAAACACATTTACTTCTTTTTTTTCCAATAATATTTTTATTCTAACTGCTGCACCTACTGAAGCTGGACAATCATACAAGTATACCTTATTCATTTCAGAGAAATATAGTAAAACATTTTCTTTTGTGTAGTGGCCCAGATAAAATATCATAAAATCTCAAATCTTTCATTAAACAAATATGGTAAAATCATTTGTAAAAGATCTTTGTCAAAGAATTTGTTTTATGATGACAAAGGTGGTGAAATAATGAAGAATATAGCTTGAAAGGATTGGCGTTCAGTAACTGTGTATTCGCCAAGGAAGTTTTTTGTTCCGGAGGAAGTATTGGAAGAAAAATGAATTAACTGTTAAATGTCAAAACAAATTTTATGTAGCGTACACATATATGTTTGGTTCTGAGAACATGTGTTGGATTGTCCCATCTTTCTCAGTATTTTCTCACCACCATTAATGTTAATATTGATATTGGTTCAATACGAGTTGAGTTAAGACTTAAAGCATTAATCATTTTGATTCTGAGTTCAGTACTATATGCCAGTGAAAAATTATGCTTAATACATGAGTTTTTCATCCAGTGATGATTTTTTCCCCTTTTGCAGTTGATAAGGTCTACAGAAATTGATATACTTTGTAAGGAAAGACTTGCGTTCGACGCAGCCACTCATAGAATGTGGCTGCGTTGAATGCAAGTCTTGCGCAAGCCCAGCCACTTACATCTGTTAACTTGAAAAAGTGTTTTAAACTGAAATATTGTATTTTCTTTGTTTGTGTGTTGTTTTGTGTTGCTGCTTTCCATATAAATATTGCCTTGCGGCATTTCTTTCCTTTCATTGTTACTGATATATTTTGTAACCTTTCCTCAGATTCTAATTGTAGCCACATTTTATTGCAATTTTGTTACTTTTACAATGACAGTTATGGAACACTTGCTTGCAGTTAGTTACAGGTGACTGGTTTGCACCTGAAAATAACAAATTCATTCAATATTTGGTTTCTGAATTTTTGTTTAACCACAACAGAACCAAATTCTACTTGCCATCATTCTTTGTAAAGTTGCCATGTATTGTTACATTGATGTTTATAGTGTAGGCTTTTCTTCTTCGTACCAACTCTGTCACTGTAATTTCCTTAGTTTTCCTTTTCCAACTCCTGTAATTTCATTATCATTTACACTGATTGCTCTGTACTGTCTATATTGGAAATCTTGTAGGTCTTTCTTCATCTGCTGCTGGAAAATGTCATCTAACTCTTCATTACGTTTTAGCAGACCTTTTATTTATGTCTGAAGCAAGTGAACGTAAGTTACTGATTTAAAATAGAACCACAAATATCATAATCAGATCCATCAATATGTCATTATTGAATAAGTAACTAAAATCTTCTAAGTTGTTCCATTCACAAAATCAAATTATTAAAAATGTGTCAGTCAGTTGTGATCAACATTTTTAATGGTTATCATTCTTCCTCTTTGCTGGCAAATGTAAACAAAGTAAAAATGAAATAACTATATCACTGCAATTTCAGTTCTGTGCGTTCAACTTATTTCTATTTGTTCTGATTATTCAAGTATATGTGACATTAAGCAAAATTGTAGATCATGAGCCATGGTTATTTGAGTGATTTGGTTGTCCTAGATTTTGAGTAATTTAACCAGTCTATAATACAGTGAATGTTAAAAGCGTCCAGGGTGTGCCGCAAATATGTATTTTTTGGCACTACTTCCTGCCATGGGCAAGGCAGTGGCCAACCACATCTGCTTAATGACTTAGACCTCTGACATCTGTGTCAAGGTGTTAATATTGACACATGTGTCAAAGACAGCAACACTCAATTTGGGATGTATGACAGACATGTCCATGCACATAGTGCAGCAAAGTTTGGTGTTGTGTGGGATATGGCCACAGAAGTATAATGCGAGTGCCTCTGCTACCAACCGCCATCAGCTGCAGCGCCCCTCCTGGGCTTGTGAACATATCATTTGGACCTTACAAGACTGCAAAAAGGTTGTGTGGCCAGATGAGTCATGATTTCAATTGGTAAAAGATGGTGATAGTGTTAGAGTGTATTGCAGACCCCATGAGGCCATGTACCCAGGTTATCAGAAAGACTCTGTGCAAGCTGGTGGTGGCTCAATACTATTATGGGCTGTGTTTACATATCATGGACCACTGATCGAACTGAACTGACCATTGACTGGAAATTGTTATATTAAACTACTTGGAGACCATTTGCAGCCATTCATGACCTTTATATACCGAAACTATGATGAACTTGACCAAGATGGCAACGTGCCATGTCACCAGATCAAAATCGTTCATCCTTGGTTTGAGGCAAATTCTGGACAATTCCAGCAAATGATTTGGGCAACTAGATCACCACATGTGAATCCAATTGAATGTATCTGAGACATGATCAAATGATTAGTTTGTGCACAGTGTCCTGCGCTGGTCCAACTTCAGCAACATGGACGACTGTAGAAAAGCAACAACTTGTTGAGTTAATGCCGTGTGTGGTTGTTGAACTTGGCTGGGCCATAGGGTGTTTCACACTATATTAGGAGTTATTCCATTACTTTTGGGGGCTCTTAAGTGTATAATTGCACAGTTTAACACATCAATTATGTTTGTACTTACTTTTTTTTTGCAGGAATGCTTGATAGAAATGTTACAAGAAATGTTTGGGGAAGATTCTGTTCCAAAGATATTCAAAGGAGAAAAATTATATGTTACTGTCGATGGAAAGAAGGCCAACATTGATCTTTTAAATTTGGTAAGTTTGTGTCTTAAATCATACTACTTTTGAACTATTGGGTTTTTAAAAAATAATAATAATAATAATAATTAAAGCTCCATCAGTAAATATTTTTTCAGTAACTGACATGTCATGATTTCACTTTTCAGATTGTTAAATAAAAAAATTCACATTAATTTTCCAAAACAATGTAATGGAATTTCATTGACTGAGTGCTAATATATGAAATTATTACCTAAATAACAAATTAGGATTGGCAAATGAAGCACCAGTTCCTTTACTTTGTGTATTTAAAGGTTACATGTTTATAGATGACTGTGGTGATAGTTGTTAAGTGTAGAATACAGTTTTGTGTATATGTAGATTAAGGAAGGAAGAGAATAAAACATAATGCCAGATTATTCAGGCTTACTCTTCTGAAAGACACCAAGGAGGTCTTCAATTTTAATGTCTCCATCCAGTGGATGGATTACCATCAACAGTGACATAGTCTCTCACTCAAGATGCACATCACAATGGTTTGAAATTTAATGTAGCACTGGTGATTAAGAATCTTGAAACAGTACACCTTCTACTTTGCTGACCAAGTACCAAATAGTGAATCAGCTTACCCCCAGCATGTTTGTCAGACGCCAACCACACTTGCCAAAGACATGTGCCACCTGGGCAGGCTATATACTGTATAATTTGTGATATTATTGAAGATGCTATACACAGGGTGTTTCAAAATGAATATCAGAGTTTTGAAACTTTACAGAATTTATATTAATTGGCTTACAATTATAAATGATACATCAAATGAAAGAGCAAATCAAATAGCTTTTTACCTGCAAGTGTTCAATGTGAGCACCATTCGTCACACACTACACATCCAGTTGATAGGCGAGTTCTTCCCATGTCTTGATTAGAGTGTCTGGAATAACAACTGCTTCAATACTGTTTCATAAGTTGGGTAGGTCAGCTGATAGTGGAGGTACAGTAGAACTCCAATTATCTGAGCTCCGATTATCCAAATCGCTGATTATCCGAATCGCTTTTTTAATTAAGATGAAAACGTACTGCGAAAAAGCTTCTCCTATTTTATAAAAACCAACCCAAAGTTTGGATGCCTGCAGCATTTTTTACATAGTGGTACGACGAAATTTTCATCCCTGAAGTGAAAAAGCACCAAAATCTCTTGGAAAAGAAGGAAGTAAAGTGCTTTTGGTTGTTGAAAATATACCAACTCATGCCACCGAAGAATTTTTGGAAAGAGG
>JARYHS010011408.1:195192732-195404325 GCA_031002005.1 Vandiemenella viatica
CGTTGTTCCTTTGCTGTCACAACATTTTCAGTAGCCACATTTTTACTAATCCAAGAAAAATACTTTTTCTCTGGAGACATGATGAGAGTAGCACCTGAGTCTATGACCCAAACATCGCTATTTAATATAGCTGATCCACATGAAACCCTCATTTTCAATGCACTGGATGAATGTTTGCTGCTTGATTTATTGGGACATTCATTTGCAAAATGACTGTCTTCTTTACAGATAAAAACTTGCCTTTGCCATTTTTGCCTTTTCGTATTCCTTTCTTAAAGTGTTTTCCATCTTTGCTGCTAGATTTGACATCTTTGCAATTAGATTTGACGTCAATAATTTCGTGTTTACTTTCTTCACGTATAATGCAGACTTTTTCGTTTTCTTGTCGTCTTGAAGCTTCGGCAAGAAGGACACCTTTTCACTGAAGCACATGTAAACTCGCTTTCTGGTAGGTTACACAAAGATGTTACAACAGAATTCCATTCCTCCGAAAGTCCGCACAAAATCGTCATTGCTAAATCTGCATCTTCTATGGCATTGCCAACACTAGCAAGATCTGCAACAGTTCTGTTTATCAGTCCCAAATATAATTCCATTGAATTATAATCATCAGTTTCAACGAATACAGTTTCCGCCTGAGTTGCACAATATGAAATTTGCTGTCACGCGGTGCATATAACCGTTCCTTGCTCGTTCCATGCTTCCTTAGCATTCGTTAAGTGCTGAATATGCATCTGCTGTTCGTCTCACACAGAAAGTGTGATCTTTGCATAAGCTTTATTTTGTCTTGATGCGTAATTACGTTTTACAGTTGTATCTGCGTCGGCAGTCAGTTCTTCTTCACCTGGTTCAATAACTGTCCATAAATCACTTTCCATCATTACCATTTTCATTTGGTAGCTCCAAGATGCGTAATTTATACCATTCAGTTTGGTTATAGTCGTTGACCGGTGATCAGACATATTAAATTGATTTAAACAACTTCTGTCCGCCGTAACGTTCACGCTAAAAATTCTTAGCCAACTTTTTCGAATCAACGCTATCAACTTAACGACTGCGCAATGAATTTTACAGTTTACAACACTTCTGCGCTGTAACTGGGCCCATAACCAATGCTATTATTACATAAATTTTAGCAGTAAATAGCGTAGAACAGTAATGTACTAAAATAAACTGTAAAGAACGTGTTATTGTGAACAGCTATTCTTTATTACAAGTTTATATTGTGGAACTACTCCATTCCCCTTTATCCACCATTAATGAGACTCTACACACACACACACACACACACAAATTAAAATTTTCATTTTTCATGGATTCACCTTCAATAAAATACATGGTGGTAAAATATCTAGAAATGAATAGAATAAAATTAAAGCATACCTCAACCAAATCAATGTCTGACAGACTTTTATCAGTAATTTTCAGCAGTTTCTGGATAGCAGGTGCAGGTCCAATCCCCATAATGCTTGGCTCCACACCAACAACAGAATAACCCACAAGTCGAGCCAATGGTTTGTATCCATATTCCTTACAAGCTTCTTCACTGGCCAGAACAACAGCTCCAGCACCATCACAAATACCCTATGAATAATATATCACACAGTCTTAATGCTCATTTTCAGGAAATGTAATTATGAATTTCAATTACAATATTTCATAATTTTTACTTTATTTAATCTGAATACTTGTTTAAATTAATTCACAACAGAAGCAGCATAATCTAAAACTAAGTTGCCAGAAAGTAAGATCAGAAATTTTTAATTACTGTATACTACAAAAACAGAACAACAAGATATGGTGATGCTAAACATCAGTATCAGATCTACAAATTTTCCAAGCCAAGGCAAAAATTTGAGACTGCAGCCCCTTAAAACATAAATTTGCGACCCACAGGAATATAGAGCTATTCTTCAATTTTTCCACACGAATTTGCCATTTACCACCCCTTCAAACATGATTTCGCCACCTGGGGCAAACACCCTGGTTTGACACTCCTCCTAGATCCAGCATTGCTAAACACAGAGCAGTACACTAAAATTTCAATTGAAAAAGCATGACCAAATAATCAAAAGTTACTTTTTTTTTTTTACATTCAGCGTTATGTTAGTACAGAGAAAGTATTTAAATAATATTAAATTTTTATACTTATATATCAACTTATCCTCAACTTTCGATGTCTCATGTAGATAATTAGAATATTCAGCATGGTGTCTAACACAATAACAGTTATAATGAATTACCAATAAAAGTTATATATAGGTTTGATGTTAAGAGTTTACCTTTTCCAAAATGATACAGTGTAGTTATATTCATTCAAAAGCCTAGTTCCCTGTGCTTCCTTAACTTAGCAAAAACGAGTTACAAATGGGGCAGGGAAATGAACCACCAGTCCCTTAGATGATGGCTGAGGGTAAGAACACAAAAAAATAGACAAAAATCACACAAGATAAGAATTTTCAGGTCTTTATCAACAGGAGAACATTATGGAGGGTGGGTGTTATGGGAGACTTCCTCACAGAATCACTGTTGACCAGAAGAATGGTAAGGGTAAATTCAAACAGAGGACAGGCCCTACCTGTCCTCTGGTTGAACTTACCCCCACTTTATCTCCTGATGATAAAGAGATACGCCTTAAAATTTCTATATATTGTGTGTTTTTATCTGTTTTGTGTGTTCACACTCCACAACCATCATCTAAGGTAAGTGACAGTTCATTCCCCAATCCTAATTTTAATGACTTATTTTGATAATTTAATTTCTTACCCCGAATTGAATTAATATGAAAAATGTAAATATATATCACAAATGTAGAATCTAAGTACCACAAACTACTGCCACCAATTTTATTCTGTATAAGTCCTTAAATTCATTAATGTATACATGGTGTTGCACTACTGTCTCATTAAGAAAATATTGGAATTTTTAAAAGTTTCCCTTTAACCCTTTGACTGCTCTAGACGTGTTAACGGCCTTGGCTACTACTGCGCCCAGGTGCTCTAGACGTGTATACATGCGCCGCCTAGCTGCCCTGTCTGTACTCTAGACGTATTAACTCCCTGTGTGCTCTGCAGGCGTTAACGCACTAGCCTCTTAGCGGCCCCGTCATGCAGCCATATTTCCACCCAGGGTGGTTAGTTGTTTTTCTTATTCGGCCCTTGAGTGTTGGCAGCTGCGATCTAATTTGTGTTGCTCTTTTCATTTTAGTTTTTGCTGAGAAAATGGCACGCCGTCGTGTTTGTACAGCGGAAGAAATCATGGAGACTCTTACTAGAAGCGACAGTGAATATGATCTCTTTGATATGGATGACAGTGATGACCCTTCGACAGGATCTCGAAGTAATAGTCCTAAGCCATGTACATCAGCTAGTGGAAAATGACCATTTGTCTCCACAAGTGAAAATACTTCAGAATTTGAAGCTACAGATAATGAGAGCGAAATGTGTGGAAAAAGAGAATGCTTTAATGACACATTTGACCGCATGCGCTTGACGATTAAGTTGCGGGATACAAGTGTGGATTAGGTTAACATTCCAGCAGTTTGTCATTTTTCCTGATATTTCTAACAGCATATCATATGATATCTATTGTTGATAAGACTAACAGATATGCGAGAATCAGTTACACACTATATTTTCACTATGAAGTGGTATAAAAAGTTCTTTTTCCACATTCTCAAACACTGCATTTTAAATACTCATGCTCTTCACAGAGTAGTAACCGGGTGAAAAATGCCATTTGCAGAGTTTCATCTGTCTCTGGTAAGAGGGCATCCATAAATTAAGTGAGGTGTTTTCCGGATTCCCTCCCCTCCCCCCTAGAAATAGCCCTCGCAACTTTTTGAGAATTTTTTTTAACCTTCCAAAGCTGCACTTTTCAAGGCAATATCCCCCTAAAATCGACTTTCGCATCATTTGTAGACTTTTTTTTTTTTTTTTAGCTCTATGGTCCAACAAAAATTTAAAAAATCTCACGCGAGATTTCCATTGACCTCCACTCTCCATTGGTAAGATTTCGCCGGACTCCCCCCCCCCCCCTCTATTTCACATCACGTAATTTATGGACGCCCCCTTAGAGAACTTGTTAAAGCATATACCACAGATAAAAATGAACCTAACAATGGAAGATGCTCTGATAAAGAATATTGTCAAGGATTTACTGGGAGACATTTTCCAAATTTCTTCATATTGAAAATTCAAAGAAGAGCACGCCAATGTGTAAATGCGCTGTATGTTCGAAACAGAAAGTGCGTCGAGAAACCAATGCAGAAAATGTAATGTACCACTGTGTGTTGTACCATTTTTCAAGGCTTATCACACAAAAAGAATTATTAACAATGGGTAACAGCAAAGTAATAATTATATTACATTTAAGAGCCTCTAAAACTAAACGAAATACAAAATATATATATATATTTAACTTCGCCTTTGGTGGTCCATAGCCCGGGTCAAAAAGAAGGTTGGAAAATATGTGCAGAATTTGTGAAAGGTATTCTCTCCAGATAAATTACTACACTAACAAACAAAAAACATTTCAGTTGCTGTAATATCTATTTAGTATATGAAGTATCTGCATGTTTGCTTACACAGACATTCACGTTTAGAGGAGCTTTAAATTGAAAAACTTTAGATGTTATATTAACAGAATTTATTTTGTATCTGGGGTTTCAAATCGCGGAGTGACAGCAGAAGAACGTCACACACAACACTCCAGACGTATTCAGCACACAACGGTACAGTCCGAGTGCCCAGCTCAGCAGCGCAGGTAAACAGCTTAGGCGTAAACAAAGGAGCAGTTAAAGGGTTAAATACCATTTCAACTCTATCATTTGAGATTCATTTAAAATTAAGAATTTTTTCCAACCCAAAGATCAAGAGGGTACCACTACGTTCTCCAACTATACCTGAAAGCCATAAGTAAGCACTGGGTGGCTCCTGATGCTAAGAAATATTCAGCTGGTACAGTTGCCTCTGTTGGCAACTAGAAAAGGCTCAGAGTTTTATCTCAATTCAAAATAATTAAAATATTAATTCTGAAAAACTGCTTCTAAATCATTAGTAGTTCATTTGACAATTTTAGTGCAGTGACGACAACTATGCCACACTTTGTTTACAATGACAGTATGGATTAACTGTCAGAATATGCTGCGCGTCCATGTTAAAATGAAATTGGGGAATATAAGCAAATAATTAATCAAATAAACTAAAGCAGTTTTAAAATACTCTCCATAACCAAGTTAATTATGTCCACTTGTATTAACTATTCCTTGGAACCATTCAGTATCAATAGTGATACAAAAGTTACAACTAGGAAAAATGGAATGCATTAAAGATATAGTAAATTATTTCTTTGTATGGCTACTATAAGCTATAGAATCTTACATGCTATTAAAACTGACCTAATAATCATCAGTTGATAGTAAGTGATACATCACGTATCATAAAATACTTTAAGTGTTCTAACAGGACAGATATGAACTACAAAAACAAATTATACCACTTATTATCATCACATTTTAAAAAGGGTACTTTATAACTTCTTTTTGAGCAGGGAAGGTGTAATATATCTGTAACCTTGCTAGAACCATTTAGAAACAGGTTTATTCCTTATGAAAATTCAGTGCATAGAGCAAAATAATGTTAGTTTTAAAAAGAATTTAAGATTTTGAGGAGAAAGAAAAAAATTTATAAGTTGAATTATTGAAAGCACTGTCAAACATTCCACCAGAATGTTAATGTCACAAAATTAAATAAAAATCCATTCTTGAATAATAAACTAGGTTTCAAAATTAAGATTAGGTTGTACTAAGAAACATTTATAACTTACAGTTTAAAATATAAATTGGCTAGTCAGTTTTTTTTTGCTGTCATCAGTCTCTCAACTGGTTTGATGCAATCCTCCATCCCTTTCTATCTTGTGCTAACCTCTTCATATCTACATTTCCCTTACAACTCACATCCTCAATTATCTGCTTCATATATTCAAAAATTGTCTTCCTCTACAGTTCTTACCTTCGACTGTTACCTCCATTAACAAATCAAACAATCTAGCATGTCTCACAATATGATCTATCAGCTTGTCTCTTCTTTCTGTAAGCTTTTCCACAAACTTCTTTCCTCGTCATTTTCAAAACTCATTCATTTCATAGTTTGCCTGTCCACTTAATTTTCAGCATTCTTCTGTAGCACACCTTTCAAATGCTTCAATTTTCTTTCTTTCTGGTAATCCTAAAGTCCATGTTTCACTACTAGATATCAAATTTTAAAGTTAAGAGCTAATGTCACGAGTTTCAAATTCCTTACTTACAGGGGTCCCTCATATTGCTTTTGGATAGTCATCACAAGCAGTTTGTGGCAAGTGGGGCGAACAATGTCTCCAGTCTTGGTCCAGTCTTTTACTAGTTTTTGTTATGTTATACTGCGGCAAGTGGTTTTGTAATGTAAACCGGAGCGGTGGCTTAAATCAAGATGTACCACCGGTGTTAGCCAAAAACATTCAGTACGCACTCACAATGCTGTTTTATCCTAGTGAGGGGGCCTAGGGTGAAAGTCTAAGTAAATATACCTAATCTGCTGTCTTCATGTGAACCCGATTGGTCGATTACCTTATCCAAGAAATTACTTGGTACCGGAATTGTAACAGAACTTTAGAGTTAATATACACTTTTAAATTTGAAACCAGTGTATTGTGTTCATTTCAAGTACCCTTAACTCTTGGGGTTAAAGAGGAGTTTCATGGCTGAAAAATAGAACTTTATATAGGTAACAAGCACGGTCAATAAATTAGTTTGAATGAGTGTGTATGACCAACCCCCAGCATCACAAGAGCTCAACAAAAATATACAGGCAGATCTGCAAGTTTCAAGTTTTTGTGCATGATATTTTTGTTAGTGCATTGAGCAACACCTTCTTCAATTCAGAAAGTTACAACCTTCCAACCTCTCAAGTACCACTGTTACCAACTCCTTAGTCTCCTACTTTATCAGGAAATATATACAGATTCCTACTAAACACAAAATAGCATGGCAACTTACAGACGCTGAACCAGCAGTCACTACACCATTCTTCTTGAAAACAGGTGCAAGTTTTGCAAGGCCTTCTGCAGTTGTTTGTGGTCTTGGATGCTCATCCACATCTACTATAACTTCTTTCTTCTTTATTGTAAGAGTTACAGGTGTCAGTTCTTCTTTAAAATATCCTTTCTCATTAGCTGTAGGAGAAAAAAAAGATGTCCATATTCTTTACAATGATTATGCAAGTATACAATGAACATGTATATTTAAAAAATGCCAATTGAATCATCTAAATTAATACTATGCTCCACGAAACTCCAGATAAAAATAAAAACAAAAAAACATATGGAACACTTATCTTAATGGGCACCTGCTATTTACAGAAAACCTGATACTTTCACAACAATTGAATGTCACATCTGGAGTCTGTAGGAGGAAAATGTCAAATAGGTGTACAGGACGATGAAAACAGGATTGCACTAAGAGACTAGTGTAGTTTGTTGATAGTGGTTTTTTTTTTGGGGGGGGGAAAGCAGAAGTTAAGTGTTTTAGTGGCTTATTGATATTGCAGAATAAATAATTATGGTGAAGATATTGTGAGAAACTGATTTCATACTTTGAGAACAAACGAGTAGGAAAGTCATGATAGATCAGAAATTTGAATAATCCAAGTGATGAATGGAAATCAGGGAATAATAACACAAGAAATCAGAGAGTCACAAGTGCCTTATTGACAGAGGGGGATCTTTGTTAAAAGATTGTCTTGTCTAATTGCACGATTCAAACAAACATCATTAAACGATATTTTGATTGGCTCCTTGATTATGCATGTTAGAGAAATATGAAACACATGGATGCATACACGTTGAACTTCTGCTAGTGAATGTATTCAAATAGCTGTTGACCACTGGAGACTATGCGAAGGAGCTGGTATTCGCTACAATGTACCCATAAAAAAGGAGTTGATAAGTGAATTTAGATCTGGGAACAGCTGAGGTTAAAGTATAAGATTTTTTTTTTTTTTTTTTTTTTTTTTGGCAATGCAGTATAGGCATTGTGATGTGATGGACAGTTGTATATCATGAGAGATCTGTTCTGAACAAGATCCTTAGAGTGGAAGCAGAAAATGAAGGCTTGTGATACGTTGTGCAAGAACTTAAAGCAGATCTGTCATGAATCTGTAAGATAGGAACATTTGGTGTGGAAAGGATAGCAGGTTTCAAAGTGAAGGCATTGCTGTAAATTTCTAGGCTTCATATGGACAGTGGTGCTTACTCAGTCTTTTTGTTTGCACAGGTCAACATCCAAGAATATGATATATATACAGGAGTAGGTACTAATAAAATTAAAGAATTGGCTATTGTTCTGAGAACTGAAGCTGTGTGTCCAGGTCATAAAATAAATCATCTATGCATCTGAAGTTTGATTTTTTTTTTAGCCATAATAGCAAAATGTTGGCATAAGAAGAGCCTATACAAGTACCCATAGCAGTTGAGCAGTGATAAAAAGACATGTTGGAGATCTCTCTCTCTCTGTGTTTCAGTTAGGAGCCAACTACCATTGCTATCTCACTCTATTGTTCATGAAGGGAAATAGTCCGAAAATTTAAATGTTCTGAGTGTGTGTCTACCCGTGTTTCGACACAACAGCAGCAATTTTCAACTATGTTGAGCAGTGATTATTCCCCCAGCAAAATGTTTCAAAATGGTTGGTCCGTTGTTCAGAAACCGTGTTAAGCTGTAGATCCCACAAATTTAGGGTGCAATGCATGTAAAATCGTAGGCTGTCTAACAATGCCGTACGTGTATACTTTTTATGCTATATTGATCCCTGTTACTCTCGCAGTCAGTGTGTGTGTATGTGTGTGTGTGTGTGTGTGTGTGTGATCTGCACTAATCTATATCTATACTAATACTATAAATGTAAAAGTATCTGTACTTTCCCACATAATGGTCTGGTAAATCAGTGGTTAATGCGCTTGCTTACTGATAGTCTGAGCTTGGTTTACGGTTCAAATCCCGGATACAAAGAAATTTAAGATTTTTTTTTTTGATTGTGTGCAATCCGCACTAATAATATTATAAATGCAGAAGTAAGTCTCTTTCTTTTTGTTATGTTTTGGCGACTAAATGGCTATACCGATTGCTGGAATTTGACAAGGAAATACTTTATATCTGTAGGAAGGACAAAAGACTTTTTTTTTTAGTATGAATAACAGTTGTAGTCACAAAATTTTGAGAACTCATCGAATTGTGACAGACAGATGGATGCATGTGTTAGTCTGTAATATTATTTCAGTTGCTCAAGCTGTGCTTCTTGCGCAGTCTGTTAGTGAATGATTTGTTAATAAATTTCGTTTAGAGACAAAACATATTATTTAGAATATATGTTGATTTGCTGTGCACTGTGCTATTACTTTGCATCTGCTGAATAGTTTCTGGCACCAGTTTATTTCATCTTTTTTTGACGTGCCTTGTGGGTATAAACTTGGCCTAAATTGTAGCTCTTACTGAGCACGAGCAGCTAAAGTTATTAGAAACCAAGAATCGATGCTCGTGCTGAAGAAAGAAAAGACCAAGCTAAGATAAATAGGTCCATGTTAAGGAAAAGAGGTTATAAAATAATTTGCCTTGAGGTAACCTACCATCCTTCCACAATGTCTGTGATCTGAGCGAATATTTATCCACATCTTGCCTTGCTATTTTGTACTTTTCTGCCAAGTTCTCTGCAGTCAGTCCCATTGAAAGATTACAGTAAGTATCTGTTAGACCAACCCAGAGAGTATCTTCAAAATCTATCCTGGTTCCAAGTGGTGCACCAAATCTCACATTGCGTACTACATATGGTGCTTGGCTCATATTTTCCGTTCCCCCTGTCAGCACAACTTTTGATTCACCTACAAGAATATTCTGTGAACATAATGAAAGAAGGCATTTATGATGTAATAGGAACTAGACACAGTTTCTAATGTTTTACAGTTTTTTCATTATATAGTAGGTTACTTTGATGATGTAATATTACTTACTTGTGCACCACTGGCTATTGCCTGGAAGCCTGATCCACACAGCCTATTTACAGTCAAAGCTGGACGCTCAATAGGAATTCCACATCTGAGTAACACATGACGAGCAATAAATATAGAGTCAGGTGCAGTAACCTATTTAAAAAAAAAAAAAAAAAATAAACTTTGAATAACCAAAATATAAAAATTAAAGCTATACAAACTATTGAATTTCATTAGTTGACAATTATTTAGTATTAAATTATCCAAAAGCAATTTAATTTTTCTTGTGTTACATTTATTAGACTTGTTGGTAAAAAGGGAGTAAAATAAACTGGAATTACCAGAGATTGCGATTCTGTTAGGAATTGGTCTTAATACAGCAGCAGTCAAACTCAAGACACCAGTACAAATACTTTCCAAAGTATATTTAGCACTGTCATGTTGGTCCATTACAACATAATTTTGCCTAAAAAAATAATGGCCACATTGTATTACAACACAATTGCTGCCTGAAAAGAATACGTCTTGCGGTTGACTACAGCAGGATTATGACATTAGTGAATGTTGTTGTAATGGATCACAATCTCCAATAGACCCAATAAAGCTTTAAATTTGCAAAATTAAAGTTGCTGTAATTATTAATCTTACACCCATAACATTGCCAATCACAGCAGAATCAACTTGGTCAGGATTTATTTTCCTGCTGCTAGTGCAGCTCTTCCTGCTACTTCTTGCAGTTCCATTGCTGTTTTCTGAACAAATTTTCCTCCCATTGTGCCAAATGGAGTCCGCTTGGCAGCAACGATAAAAATTCCTGTAGAAATTACAAGATTTACAGTTGGTTAAAATAAAATATATACATATTTACTGCTGTTTGACTAATTAGGTGAAACCTTATCCTGTTAGCTTATTTGGTTTTGATTTATCACTGTATGGTTTGTTAATTGCAGATAAGACAGCAAAAAAAAATTCCTGCTGCATCAGATTCGTGAGAGTTGCCTCCCAATTGTTTCATTGCAAAAGCAATAAAACAAAGATATATATATATAAAAATAACCTTGAACAAACATTTTTACAAGCATACACAAAACCATTTTTTAAACTAATCTTTGATCATAAGAAACTTTGATACCCTGCTGAGTAATAATGATTTATTGCTTGTTGTACAGAAAATTGCAACACTGTCAAATTTATTTGTCTTAAGTACTGATTTCACAACTATGTGGATAGTCTATTTATGATTTTTTATTTTTGTTTACATGTTAAATCCAAACTTTCATATTTTAATGCTTTGGTAGTTTAAGTGAAAAGCTGATTGGAATATGGTAGAAACAAATATCAGAGAACAGGTGGAGAAAATGTGTGGTTTTCAGACAGAATTTCAATAAGCAAAAATTTAATTAGTATTTATTTGAATGAAATGAAAGCTGGTAAAACTCAACACAAATAAAAAAATAATTGTAAGAACTTAACAAATCAGCAGATTACTCGGAGTAGGTACTGAGGAATGTCACCCTTCTCTAGGAAACAATATCATGTATCAGTCAGGTACTACAAACTTAGGACAGTATAAACAACCTATCACTCACAAAAAATGCAGGCTGGAGGGCTGCAACAAGTATATGAAACACAAACATACAATAATTTGGTTTAAAACCTCATTCATATAGGAAGTATCAGGCAATTTGAAAAGGGAGATGTGTACATGCCACAGATTATTTTCCGTATCCTTTTTACATAGCCAAAAAGCCATTTCCTACTCCTTAGTATCAACTCAGGACAGTGATTGACAGCAAGTAAATTGGAAACTGTTGCTGCTGGGCAATACTTACAGATCATGATTTGGTAATGCCAACAACAAAAAGGGAGATTTGGAAGTAAAATATCAACCAATACAGTACAGAAACTAAGTGCTAGTTTTAGTCATGTAATAAAACTTCAGGGACAACCTGCTGTGATTTGACAAAAGAAGTTACAACTGAAGGGATAGGAAAAATGGATTGATATAATTTAATTTTAATCGCAATGGAGCGCACACTCCAGTGGAAAATTCCTTACACACCAATTCCCCCACCTTCCTGCACCCACCTACATTTGACCTCTACAAATTTCAACCTTATATTCTTTCAACATTTTTGGTAAATTATTCATCATTTCTCTTGGTAACTTATTCCAATCCCTGACCCCCGTATTAAGGAAATAATATCTTCTACACCCATGTGCCTGAAATCAAGTTCCAGCTTGTGGTTATGGTCATCTCTTCCCTTCCATGCATCACTCCTAATTCTTACACCAATATCTTTCCATGCCTCATCTCCAATAGACCCCTTGTACAATCCCATGATCCTCTTCACCCTTCTCCTATCTTCCAAAGAATCCCATTCCAGCACTTTTATCATATCTGTTACTGATTGCGTTCTGCGATAATTTCCAGAAACAAATATAGCATCCATTTTTTGCACCCTCTCCACTCAAAATGTGGGTCCCATACTACACTACCATATTCAGGCAATGGTCTGACCAAAGTTTTGTATCACAATTCCTGTACTTCTCTCATACATCCCCTCACCACTTGCTCCAACAAGTGCAGAATTTTGAAAACCTTTCCTACTATCTGACCAATGTGTCCTGCTCAGTTAAGCTTGTTATCAAATGTAATCCCAAGGTATGTACATTTCAAGTCTGCAACAAGCAATTCTTTCCCCACCTTATAATCTTAATCAACCTTCAGTTTTTTTATCTGTGTATTTAATATGATGACTCTTCTTTGCATTTATCTTCATCCATGTTTAGCAACCAACTAGACATACTGTCCAGATCACCCTGCAGTTGTTTACAGTCCTATACCATTTTGATCCATTTGTACAGCATCAGGGCCACATTTAGGGTCTGTGTAGGCACCTGTGGTGTGGGCCCTTTACAATCTGTAGCCCTTAAGCTATAACTGTGGTGTGGGCCCTTATATATAAAGTGATATTAAATACTTATTATTATCATCTTTTAATGCAAAATATTGAATATGTAGTGATAGTAAAAGTATGTGAGGACAACTTACTTGAAGAATCAAAAGTTCATAACATGCTTTCTGTTTAGTTTCCGAGACTGAAGTGAATGATGTTATCAAGTAATGCAAGTAAATTTTTCAACTTATGATCGATAGATAAGGTGCTGCCTATTTTAGTGGTGGTGTTGCAACTCAACACCCTCAGCACAAGGACGCAGAATAACAAACTCAAAAGTTTTAATAACAATATGAAACAATAGGCCTACTTAAGAAAAATCAATTGATAATAGGCGATTGACATCACCAAAGCACGCAATAGAGAAGGATTAAAAAGACAATATTGATTATCCACACACACGTCAACAATATGACAGCGATTAATATTTTTATTTTTGCAAGTGGTGTGGGCCCCTAGGCTAGAGCCTAGGTAGCCTATCCTAAAATATGGCCCTGTATAGCATTATGTCATCTGCAAACAATCTAATTTCTGATAGTAAACGATCAACACAATTATTCATTGAATAATGAACAACGGTCCCAATACGCTACCCTGTAGCACTCCCATGTTTACTTCCAGTTTTGATACTGCATTTTCTTTCCTAACTTTGTTTTTACCTTTTAAAAATTCTTCTACTCACCCAATCTCTTTCTCATCCACTCCAATAGTTTTTACCTTATTTACTACAATTTTATGGCTCACTCTGTCAAAAGACTTTGATAGATCTAGTGCTACACTATGAATTTGGCTTGGTAGATTCTGGGGTAATAAAAAAGAAAAAATCAGGGTGTTGGCTGCTTACCGCAGTGGAAGAATGACAGATGAAGATGAGGCTCTTGGGGAGAAATTAAATTCTACTCAGATTTCAGAGGTGAGAATAGAATGGTCATTATTGGTGGGGATTTAAATTTACCAGGTGTAAACTGGGAAGGAAATAAGATTAATAACACACGGGAACAAAGATTTGCAAATACCTTAGTAAGGGAAGGAGGATTTACACAAGTGGTAGAGCAAAACACTAGGGGGCAAAATATTTTGGATATATTCCTAATAAAGCCCGATGATAACCTCGTGGGGTGTCAAGTAACGGAAGGAATAAGTGATCATGACGCAGTTCTGATGGATATTAGAGGATTCAGTGAACCAGCAGCAAAAACTGAAGGGGGAAATAGGTACAATTATAAAAAGGCACAGATTTCAAATTTGAAGAGATATTTCAGAGAACGTTTCAGCAAATGGAAGGAAGGCACAAGTACAGTAGAGTCAAGGTGGGAAGAGTTCAAGGAGATAATAAGAAAGGGGGAAGAAAAATTCATTCCAAAGCAGAATATAAAGAGAAGTAGAGAACCTGTGTACTATAATAGGGAAGTGAGGAGGTTAAAGAGGTTGGTACGAAGAGAACATAACAGAGTTAAGAGACAGCAGGGTAGTAGGGAATATTTGAAACAACTAAACAAGGACTTAATAACAGCAAAGAAAGTGCTAAAGATGGGTTTATGAAGAGTATTGTCAGTGCAGGAGGACCACTGACTGATGCATCGAAATTTCTATGGCTATATCAGGAAACTGAGGGGAAGGGAGGGTGTAGAGATGCTCATAGATAAGGATGGAGAAGTAGTTACTGAGGATTTGAAAAAGGCAGAGATTTTAAATAACTGGTTTAGTGAGAGCATTAGGGACAATGAATCAGAAACGGGAAGGTCTAATTCGGAGAACGAGCTTAACAATACGATTAGAAATGAAGATACTAAAAAATTTGAAATTCATCCTGAAGAAATCATGAAGGAAATAAGAAAGCTGAAAAAACATAAGGGGGCTGGTGCAGATAATATTACTACAGATATCTTAAAGATAGTCCGGATGTGACATTGTACCTTATCTTGAAATATTATTTAAATTGAGTCTGGATACTTGCTGCTTACCACAAGACTGGAAAAGTGCGATAGTAGTACCGGTACATAAAGGAGGGGTGAGAAATAGAGTCGAAAATTACAGGCCAATCAGTTTGACTTCAGTGGTAGGTAAATTAATGGAAAGATTGATATGCAACCACATCAGAAATGTATGTGAGGAACGTAAGTGGTTTTCAAGTAGGCAACATGGGTTCAGGCAAGGATATTCTATGCGAATCTCAGTTGGTGGGATATATGTAAGATATTTCAGATGAAATGGACAAGGGAGGCCAAATTGATAGTGTAGCGCTGGATCTTTCAAAGGCGTTTGACAGAGTAAGCCACAAAATGGTAGTAAATAAGTAAAAAGTATTGGAGTGGATGAGAAAGTGATTTGCTGGGTAGAAGATTTTTAAAAGGTAGAAAACAGAAAGTAAGTGTGGGAAATGCAGTATCAAAGGAAGTGGAAGTAAAAATGGGAGTGCCGCAGGTAGCGTATTGGACCATTGCTATTCATTATTCTAATGAATAATTGTGTTGATTGTTACTATCTGAAATTAGATGTTTGCAGATGACATAATGCTGTATAAAAGGATCAAAACGATAGAGGACTGTAAACAGTTGCAGGCTGATCTGGACAGGATATCTAGTTGGGTTGGTAAACATGGGATGAAGATAAATGCAAAGAAGAGTCAGCTAATTAGATACACAAATAAAAAACAAAAGGTAAATTATGAATATAAGGTGGGGAAAGAATTGCTTACTGAAGACTTGAAATGTAAATATCTTGGCATTACATTTGATAACAAGCTTAACTGGGCAGGACACATTGGACAGGTGGTAGGAAAGGTTTCAAACTCTGCACTTGTTGGAAAGAGTGATGAGAGGATGCACGAGAGAAGTAAAGGAATTGGGTTACAAAACTTTGGTCAGACCATTGCTCGAATATGGTAGTGTAGTATGGGACCCACATTTTGAGTATCAAATACAGGAGTTGGAGAAGGTTCAAGGAAGGGCTGCTAGATTTGTTTCTGGAAATTATCGCAGAATGCAATCAGTGACAGATATGATAAAGGAGCTGGAATGGGATTCATTGCAAGACAGGAGGAGGATGAGGAGGGTCATGGGAGTGTACAGGGCGTATACTGGTGATGAGCATGGAAAGATATTGCAGTAGGTATGAAAAGTAGTTCATGGAAGGGAAAAGATGACCATGACCACAAGCTGGCACTCGATTTCAGGCACAAGGGTGTGGGAAGATTTTCTTTTTTAGGTAAGGGAATCAGGGATTGGAATGAGTTACCAGAGGGAATGATGAATAACCTACCGAAACGTTTAAAAGAATTTAAAGTTAAAATTTGTAGAGGGCAAATGTAGGTGAGTGTAGGATAGGGGGAAGTTGGGTGTGTAGGGAAATTGCCACCGGAGCGAGTGCTCCATTGCAATTAAATTAAATTCCTTGTCCATTTCATCTGAAAAATATTGCATATATCCCACCAACTGAAATTCACATGAATATTCTCGCCTAATGTTGCCTACTCTAAAACCACTTACACTCCTCACATATATTTCTGATGTGGTTGCATATCAATCTCTCCATTAATTTACCTACCTCTGATTTCAAATTGATTGGCCTATAATTTTCGACTATTTCTCACCTCTCCTTTATGTGCCGGCACTACAATCGTACTTTTCCAGTCCTCTGGTAAGCAGTGAGTATCCAGACTTAATTTAAATAATATTTCAAGATAAGGTACAATATCACATTTCTGCTGTCTTTAAGACATCTGACGCTCGATGTCAGTTTTCTAACATAGCAATAGAAATTTCTTGATGCATCAGTCAATGGTACCCCTGCACTGGTAATACTCTTCATAAACCCATTTTTAGCCACCTTCTTAGCTATTACCAAGTCCATTGTTTAATTGTTTTAAATATTCCCAATATCTACTCCAGCCCCTTTATGTTTTTTCAGCTTTCTTAGTTCCTTCATGATAATCTCAGGATGAATTTCAATTGTTTTGGTCTGCTTATTTCTAATTGTGCTGTTAAGCTCATTTTTTTGATTTACACCCTCCCATTTCTGATTCATTGTCCCCTACTGGTATCACTAAACGAGTTACTTAAAATCTCTGCCTTTTTCAAATCCTCAGTAACTTGTTCTCCATCCTTATCTATAAACTGTCAACAACCTCCCTTTCGCATCAGTTTTCTTTCTTTCTTTTATTTATGGCTTTAAGCCTCAGTCGGACATCGAGGTCATTAGAGGTGGGAAAGGACTGGGGACAAGGAATGGGAAGGAATTCAGCCATAGCCTTCTGAAGGAAGCATCCCAGCATTCAGCCTGAAGTGATTTGGGGAAACCATGGATAATCCAAATCTGGATGCCCAGACAGAGATTCGAACCTACCCTCCCCACGAATGAGAGGCCAGGGTGCTAACTGCTAACCCACCAAGTTCAATCACAGTTTTCTAACACAGCCTATAGAAATTTCTTGATGCATGGTCCCCCTGCAATGGTAATACTCTTCATAAACCCATCTTTAGCCACCTTCTAACTATTATTAGGTCCTTGTTTAATTGTTTTATATATTCCCTACTGACCTGTTATCTCATGACACCACTAGGACAGAGAAAGATTTGTAATTCTACATGAATTGTGAGGTATCTATCAAATTTTGTAACTGTACGATAGAATTTTATTCCCAGAACCATGAGTTAGATTGAATCTAGTATTGCATTTCATTTCTAAAGTCAGTTTCTATGTTTATTTGAGCTAGAAATCAGGTTTTTATAGTTTTTAAATTAAGATTTTATGTTGCATCAGTTTTCAGCATTCCCCTGGAATAGGATTGCGAAAGTTCATGTCTAAATTTATTTACTTTTAGCTAAACTATTAAAGTTATGAAATTTTTCATAATAACTTAAGTTAACATTTGCTACAGATCTAGCAATTGTAAAGTTTCAGAGAGATAGGATTAGTTTAGTCGTCGAGGTCAAATTTTATGACAAAATCTTTCTGACATGCAAGTTTATATCTGATCAGCCTTTCAGAAACTACCCATGTGAATGAGGAAAAGAGCCCTTACCCACGGTTCGTGAGAGCAGCCAGTCACCAGGAATCTTCGAGAAGCGGTGAGCGCAATGTGATATAGACTCGGGCATCCAGTTAGTCGCTCAGTCGCCCGGGGACCATGAGCATGACAAGATGGAGTCTTGCGCATTAGCAGATATTTAGTTTTGAGAGACCGTAGGCTCATCACTATGCAGCTCCGTTCATTCAATTCTATCAATGTTACCGTAAAAGAGTATTTCACCAAGTAGGGCCTTGGGATTGCTTAAATTTGGGCATTAATCAACCAATTGAACAATGAAAACGTGTGACTAATTTTTATTTGATTTCTCCAACTAGAAAGTGGTACTGTGAACTATGGGGTGTGGTCTGGCTCAAATGGTTAATCGAACTTGCAAACTTTACTTCTGTTAATTTTTCTGATTGCCTATTCAGCTAATGACTTAACAACTTTTCAAGAATATAGTAATTTTAATTCCAACCAACTTGCAAACATTTATTTTGTCTATACCTTTCCTTGACTTAAGGCAGTAAAAAATTGAAGACAAGTGGCGACCTTGTATCAATAGTATCAGTGGTATCTGTACTATATGCTCCAGTAGATCCCCAGCTTACACAATACTGGAATATAGTCATGCAGTGTATCCAGGAGTATAATGAACAAAGTAAGAGAGTTTGGTAAATTGAGATACATAAACCAGAAATAGTTAAGTAGGTACAATTTTGATTGAAGGAAGAAGTGCTACGCAATGTGGTTTTCCCCAAATTTTATAGAATGTACTGTAGAGTTAAAGAAACAATTGGTGGAAGCATTTTCAAAGTGTAGAAAACACTCTCGGGATTCTAGCCGCGTCAAATAAAAGTCGACTGGCGACGTTTCAAGAGCCGGCACTGCTCCCATTGTCAAGCCCTGCTTAACTAACTAAAACTGCCTAGCGGTAGTCTATATAGGGCTACCGGACGGGAGAGGAGGGGAACTCGCGCGGAGGGCGGGTCTGCTTGGTGACGTCATGTTCCGGTTGTTGTTATGCCCAAATATGGTCCGTTCCCGTGTGTTTCGTAATTGTCTAATAACTGGCCTCCATGTTTGACTTATGTTAAGTCCTTGATCCCGATTTATCACATTGTTATTAACTCTGATTTCAATCGCCTCTTTAACGACACTATCCCAAAAATTATTAGCATGGCAGAGGCGTGTCGTCTTGTCAAAGCACGGCTCATGACAGTTTTCAAGGGCGTGCTCTACTATAGCCGATTTTTCTTTCTGCCCCAACTTAAAGTATCTTATATGCTCTTTGCGCCTTTCATCGATCGTTCTCAAAGTCTGTCCTACAGTGCTGCCGCTGCGAAAACGTTCACAGTTATTTTCAAAGTGGTTTACAAAGAATAGTGGTCTGGTAGATCAGTGGTTAAAGCACTTTATCTGAAAAGTCTAGGTCCTGGGTTCAAATCACAGTGGGGCCAGGAATTTTTAAAAGTCTGCTTAGCCGTATGAGCTACACAGGAGATAGCGCTACAACATTCAGTAATATCGTTGTAATACTGCTGTAGTCAGTCACAATACGTATTATTTTCAAGCAGTAATTCCACTGTAATACAGCCTGGGCCATTATTTTCAAGCAGAAATTAGGTTGTAATTCAGCCTGAACTAGCATGAAACCATTAAATGTACTTCAGAAAAAATTTCTAGTGGAGTCTTGTGTTTGACCACCACAGTATTATGATGACAACTCCTGGCAGAATCGCGATCTCCAGTAATCCCTCAGCTTCCACATTTTACTATAGGTCCAGCCTTGTCAGAGGCGGAATGCACAGCAATTCCAAACTAACCAGGTCACAATACCACATGAATTTACGTTAACAAAGAATACTGCAATTTGATCACAGAGCAGGGTCATGAGTAACTGGAGATATATTTCTAAGGTGATATGAAAGGAAAACTATTTAATACAATGGAAGAATAAATAATGCAGTTGAAACTCTAAGATAATATTAACTTACATTTAGAGACCAGAGAAGAGCATAAAATTGGTGTTATTAGCATTGACTTAATTTTACCACAAGTGGACTGGAAAAAAATATATATAACAAAAGGGAGCAGACAAATACATGAGGGAGGGAATGAGGCTTAACAAAAGCAGCAGAACAGAGTACATGGAGACACAATATACTGGATTTCTCCCTACATGTAAACTGATAAACTTTCACTACAAAAATGAAAATTTACAGTTTTTGACTCTGTGTCATGGGGAAGTATGTTCTCGTCAGGATAAAAAGTACCCTATATACTAACCACTTAGATAATTTATTACTATGGAAGTTTCGATTAAATCTATTCATAACTTTCTATGTAACGCATGAACAGTAAGGAAAAAATCTCTTAATTTGTAGTTTTGGACTTAAATAATTAAAACCCATCCATTATTGCTGCATAATGCACGAACAGACTGTAAGACAAAAATTCTAAATTTTTCAGTTTTGACATCTTTATCATCAGAATTTACACTGCAATTACTCTTCTTGAAATAAATTTAATGTTCAGACTAGTTTATTACACAGTAGGCCTATAGACAACAGTTTACAACATTGTACCATATATGGAAAGATTATTTCAGACTGGAGACTTGCTGCTTACCAGAGGACTAGAAAAGTGAAATACTATTACCAATCCATAATGAAATCTGAGCAACAAATTAGGCTGAAAATTACAGACCTGCAAGAAATGGAAATTGTTTGCAAAACAGCATCATGGGTTTAGTTAAAGATATTCGTACGAGCCTCACTGTAAAACAAGGGAGGCCTAATTTATAGTATAGCACCAGATCTTTCCAAGACATTTGGAAGTGTATCATAAAATGGTGTTAAATAAGGTGAAGACTACTGAAGTGGATGAAAAAGTGAATTGTCGGAAAGAGGAATACCTACTTAAAAGGGGAAAAACCAAAAGTTATGGTAGGATATCGAGGGAGGTGGAAATGAAATTTGTAGTGTCACAGTGTGGTGTATTGGGTCTACTGCAGTTCATTATTCCAATGAATGACTGTGTTGGTAGTACACATGCAGAAGTTAGGTCATTTGCTGACGACTGCATTATATAACAGGATTAAAATGGGAGAGGACAGTAAACAGCTACAGATGGATCTGAACAGGATATTTAGTTAAGTAGGTGAACACAGAATGAAAGTCAGTGTCAAAAAGAGTCAGCCTGTTAGACACACAGAATTAATTATTATTATAGGGTAGAGGAAGAATTGGTTGTTTCATACATTAAGTGTACTTAATGTTTATTTGAGCTTATTACAGAATGCTATGCCAAGGTAGACTACTTGTCATCGCACTTGATACTGAACTCAACTGGACACGACATACCGCATGTGGAAAGGAATGCTTCAAAATCCTTAATTTACTGGACAGGGTGATTACTTATGATGGTGTCACGTGTAGAAGTGTTAATCAACTGCGCTAAAGAAAATGCAAATTTCTTTAATCTGAAATGTGTTTCGTGTAAAGAAATTGTCATTGATGGCATCCGGTTATGTTCAGTTATGCATGTATGGGTTCATAACACTTGTCTAGACAAACTTGAAGTGATAAATCCGGTATGTGAATGTGCTTTTTTTTCCCCCCTTATTGCTTTACGCCTTATCGACTGCTAAGGTCATTAGAGGCACGATGGGACTGGGGAAAGGAATGGGAAGGAGTTCGGCCATGGACCTTTTTGAAGGAAGCATCCCGGCTTTCGCCTGGAGTGATTTGGGGAAACCATGGAAAACCCAAATCTGGATGTTCGGACAGGGATTCGAACCCGCGTCCTCTCGAATGCGAGGCCAGAACGTTAACCATTCACCCATCACACTCGGTATGTGAATGTGGACAGACCATATGTAATAACCTTGAAACTGCAATAGGAAAATATAACGCCACTGTAAATGAAAGTGTGTTACATTGTGTATAACAAGAATCATGTGCTGCTCAAAAATAAGTGATAAACTTAGAAATAGTGCTCAAACAAATTAGCACTGAGATTGCATGCAATAATAACGATCAAAGTGATGTATATATTAAGACTAAGAAGTTTCGTCATGCTATAAAAAACTGTGAAAATATTACGCTACCAACGAGAAACAGATTTGAGATTCTCAGTTCCGAAGAGAAACAGATTATACAAGAAGAGAAGACAGTGCATGACACCAGCTACATGGGAATGAAACAGAAATACAGTTGTAAATACCCTGGAAAGCCTGTGCCTAAAAAACAAAACGTATGTATCTTAGCTGACAGCCATGGGAAAGGATTGGGAGAGGACTAGCTTCTGTTTTAAAACATGAAAAATTCTCTGTGACAGGAATAGTGAAACCAGGTGTGCCTCTCAGTGAAGTGTAAAATACTCGTAGTCTGCCACCAGGCAGCACTTGTGTGGTAGTGGAAGGAGCAAATGATGTCTAACGAAATGAAGCCAGAAATGAGACTAGAAAATTAAAAGAATTGTTAAGTGCAAGACCTGATCTCACGTTTTATGTAACAAGTATACCCCACAGGCATGACCTGTTTGAATGGTCTTGTGTAAATACTAAAATATCTACAAAAAAAAAACAGGAAGTTCAAAAAGATATGCAGTGCTTTTCAAAATGCAGAATTTATTGAACTGATTCTTCTGACAGAAGCCACTTCACACAACATGGTCAACACAGAAATTACTTCTAGGCAAAACCATAATGGCTGAAAACATTATAAATACCATAAAGTTCACTACAGAATTTTTTTTTAGCTGCTTTATGTCTCTCAACAGCGAGGTCTTAAGAGACAGGAAAGGATGGGGGCAAGGAATGGGAAGGACTTCGGCCATGGCCTTTTTAAGGAAGCATCCCGGCAAATGCCTGGAGTGATTTGAGAAACCATGGGAAACCCAAATCTGGATGCCCGGACGGGGATTCGAATCGTCATCCTCCCGAATGCAAGGCCAGAACGCTATCCGTTACACCACCAAACTCGGTCACTACAGAAAGAAATTCTACAAGCATACCTTTGGAAGATACAGATGATGGCCATTGAGAAGATGTCGCATATAATTATGTTTAAAAGTGATCTAGTAATTTGAAATAAATATATTTTGTAGACTGTATTTTGATTTAAAATCTTGATCAGTTTATTTCCTTTTGTTTGCTATGTCCAAAAATCCTCTCATACCAACATTTGACTGTGTGTGGAGTACTTTTTGCATTGAGTTCGCTCCGAAAGATTAGCAGGTTCTTTTCTACTCCCAAGCAACTATTATTTTCAAGCTTCTCTGCTCAATTATCCTGATTTTCTCTCCACTTCTACCAACAATTCTCTTAACTTCTTTATTTTTTTTCCCCAGAGATCCTATATCCTTTCAAGCATCTCTGACCAAACAATATTTAATAAACTTTTTATAAATTCTTTTAACTATTAATTTGCCAATATTATGGCCTTTTTTTGAGTATGAATATATAATTTTACTTGTTTTTAAAGAGCTGTTATGTTACAAAGAAACACCACTAGATCAACAAAATGCTGAAAGTGAAGCAAAGATTAAAAAAAGGAAGCAGTGTGCCCCATCAAGAAATAAAGCAACTGAGAAAGTGGCAACCCAATCATCTACTAGAAGATGCAGCTGCAAACTGAGAATTTCAATGCCAAAAGATGAAAATTTATTATGGTTCAACCTGGGGAAGAACAAACATCCCCAGACAGGTTGCTGAGGTACATAGGTGAACAAAATCACAGCTCTGGTAATTTGGGACCGAACTCAACTACCCTACATAGCTCAGTACAAATACAACAGAATATGTCCCATATATCAGATCAATTATCCACATGATTTTGGATTGTTCAGGGGTTAGGGGGCATCTATTAATTATATGAGGTGAAATAAGGGGAGGTGGGGGGAGGTCCGGTGAAATCTCACGAAACCTCGCCAAGAGGGGGGGGGGCCCCAATGGAGATCTCATACGAGGTTTTCAAATTCTTGTAGAATTGCAAAGCAAAAAAAAAAAAAGTCTCAAAAAGTTGGGAGGTCCATCCTCCAGAAAAACACCTCACGTAATTAAGCTAATAAAATTGATATTATCGAAGGGCATCTGTCTGACATCAATGTTAATATATTCTCCATGGTTGAACATTGGTTAGAACCTAATGAAATTGACCTTTATGGATTCGGGGGATATGTACTAAGTAATCACTTTTGTAGGGCTGCTTGAAAATATGGGGGCTGTACATTTTATTTGAAAAATTCTATTGTCAGTAAACCACTAGAAAGAGTTAGTCAGATGTAGATTGAAATGAGATAACAGCTTGCTGGTTGACTTAATTCAACACAATAGTTCTAATGCTGTATTGGCCTAATTGTAAGAACAGGACTTTAAGGATTTTGTCTATTGGCTAAATAGTGTGTTAGAATATGTAGCCAAGTTTAATTCAAATACGAGGCGTATTCCAAAAGTAAGGTCCGTTTGATCATAATAAAAACATCGTTCAGGATACAAGGTTTTTATTAACGTCAGTATGTAACTACATATCTAGTTCACTTTTCCACATAATCGCCGTTCATATCTATACACTTTCTGTAACGCTGTACCAGTTTCTTTAACCCCTCGGCATAAAAGTCTGCCGCCTGGGACCTGAACCAATTGGTAACGCTCGTCTTGAGTTCTTCATCGGTTTCAAATGCAGGAAGAGAAAATAGTCGCTTGGTGCAAGATCTGCACTGTAAGCAGGGTGGTCTAGGATTTCCCAACGAAACTCTTGAATCTTCTCTTTGGTTTTGGAAGCGGTATGCGGGCGTGCGTTGTCGTGCAGGAGGATGATGCCAGACGACAGTTTCCAGTGGCGTCGATTTTGGATGGCACGTCTCAGTTTGGTGAGCGTTGCACAGTACACGTCAGCTGTAATGGTTGTCCCACGGTCCATGAATTCGATCAAAAGGACGCCCTTTTCGTCCCAAAACACGGAAGCCATCATTTTGCGATTCGTGTACGGCGATTGCTTACACTTTTTTGGTTTGGGTGAACCGGAATGGCGCCACTGCATTGATTGTTGTTTTGATTCTGCGTTGGTGTACGCTATCCACGTGTCGTCTCCTGTAACAATTTGGGAAAACAAACTGTCTCCATCTTGTCTATAGCGCTCCAAAAATTGTCGTGCGCTATGCATTCGTTGCTCTTTGTGCTGAGCAGTGAGCAGTTTTGGCACCTACCGCGCACAAAGCTTCCGATATCCAAGCTCTTCAGTGACAATCCTGTAAATTGAGGTTCTAGCAACATTTGGGAATTCCATAGCCAGACCACTAATCGTCAAACGCCGATCACTTCGCAGTTTTTGGTTAACTTGCTCGACGATGTTGTCGGTCCGAATACCGGGCCTGCCACTCCGCTGTTGATCGTGCACATCTGTGCGACCACTTTGAAATTCTCGACACCAGTGTCGAACTTGTTTCTCACTCATTATGTTTGGTCCATACACTACACACAATTCGCGATGGATGTCCGCAGCTGACGATCCTTTTGCCAACAAAAATCTAATCACACCGCGCACTTCACAACTGGCGGGAGCTACGATTGTCACGGCCATTTAGAACTGCTCTCAACAATAGATATACGGCTACTGCGGCACGCCAACAATACTGCATATTTACCAGGAGTTGGTAGATGGCGCTGCAGGTGGGAAATGTCATTCAGGCCTATCATCTGTGACATCTTGTACCCCGGACCTTACTTTTGGAATACGCCTCGTATTATATTATGTGCTGATTTCAATGTTGATTTTAGACTGGAAAATAATTGGCAGAGTTTGGAACTAGTTAATCTTTTTCAATCTTTTAATATGTCTTTATCTACAGCTGAAATAACTAGGCCTAAGCCAGGAGATGGTAGTTACATTGATAATATTTTGATTGCTAAGAGATATCTAATAGACTGCTGGGTAATGGAATTAGTGGGATCTGATCACTGGGCGATTATAACATGGTCTGTAGTAAGTAAATGTATATATTGTTTGTGGAGAGATGAAGATCTCCCTAAAGTAAGAATAATTAGTGATTTCAACATATCGAAGTTTGTTTAAGGCCTCTCTAACACTGATTGGCATCACATGTATGTCTGTAATACTGTTGTTGAAAAATCTAAGATCTTGTTATCTAGAATTATCAGTCTAGTTGAATTCAAACTTCCATTTGATAACTCAACAAAGATATCAACTCTGATAAAGCCGACAGTCTATTAGATAAGATAGGATCTGTTGAAATCAAGGATCTATGTAGGAAATGTAAAAAGTCAATGATTAGAGTGGTTAAGGAAACGAGGAAGAAAAAGAATGATGAGTTTATAAACAATGCTCCAAATAAGTGTAAGGCAATGTGGGACATTATAAGAAAAGAGACTCGGGGGAGTGTGAAAAAGGTGGATATTGATAGTAACTTGTCAGTTTTTGATTTTAACTAATTCTTTATTCATAAAGTACAAGATATAATAGATCAGGTAGCTTCACAACCACATCTGTTGAGTTCTGAAAATTATTTAGTTACCAAGGCCTCAGAATAAATTTAGCTTTAATTGGTCAAAACTGAAGATGTGGGTGAAGTAATGTCTAATATGAAAAGCAGTGGGTGGGGAAATATCAATATGGGGATACCGCTGCGGCCTCGAGTAGTAAACACACAGATCATATGGTATATATGACATCATTGTGGCGTATCCAGTCTACACGTACCAACACAGTAACAGCTATAGATATGATTTGATAATTGGATATCTGCAATATCATACGTTATGGTTACATTTCACTTTGGTCCAGGCTGCATTACGACCGAAACACATATTTATATAATATGATTTCGTCAATCATCATTTGAGTTTATGTTGTAATGTAGCCTGGACCATACACCACAATGATGTCATATATACCACATGATCTGTGTGTTTACTACACGAGGCTGCAGCGGTATCCCCATCTTGATATTACCCCAGTAGGTGCACAGATGTATATGGACTAAGTCCATTCTTCTTAAAGTTGGGGTCCACATTAGTCCCAGATGCCATAACTAATCTTGTTAACACCTCCATTTTGAATAATGAATTTCCAGCTGATTTCAAGATGGTCAAAGTGATTCCAGTATACAAAAAAGGAGACAAAATGGATCTAAATAGCTACAGACCAATTAGTATTGTCCCAGTGATTTCTAAGGTCTTGGAAGCTGTTATATATAGGCAAATTATTAATTACTTTGAACAAAATAATCTTTTGTGTGAATCTCAATTTGGCTTTCGCTCTGGATTAGGAACTGTTAGAGCTATAATTTCATTTACAAGCAATTGCTTGAACATTGATAAAAAGAATTCTGTGGCTGCCAGACTGTATGACTTGTCAGAAGCGTTTGATACTGTATCTCATAGTGTATTGCTTGATAAGCTGAGGTATTACAGCTTTCAAGAAAATGCCTTACTGTTGATTCAATCTTACTTGAGTGGAAGGTATCAGAATGTTGTGTGGAATAATTGTGTATCAGATTTCTTACCAATGAATCATGGGGCCTCTCAGGGTTAAATTCTAGGCCCCCTACTTTTTATCATATATGTGAATGATTTACCTAAAAAGTCTTAGATCGATGTGCTGATAGTTATCTCTTTGCCGATGATCTGAATGTTAGTTTTAGTGCCAGTTCCTCCGAACTTATGAATTCAGCAATAGAAAATGTCTCAGGAACTGTTGAGGACTGGTGTACTGCTAATTTGCTGTGTTTAAATAGGGATAAAATACAGAATATAGAAATAAGTTATGTTAAAAATGGTATCAACCATTTAAATGATGTTAATTATGTCAAGTTTCTTGGTTTCTCTATAGACTGCTATTTAAGTTGGAATGAGCATATACAAGCAACAGCTTCTAAATTATGCCAACAGATCTATTATGTTAAGAAGATTGAGGTCTAGTGTAAGCAATGATGTTTTGAGAATGGTTTATTATGCTCAAATTCATAGTCATTTATCGTATGGGGCTATGCTGTGGGCACATCAGTCTTCTGCTCTCTAAGGTTATTCAGACTTCAGAAAAAAGCAGGGAGAATTATAGGTAATCTTCCTTCTCACAGTCACTGTAAAAATAGTTGTCTTCATCTTGGAATAATGACTCTACCAGCTATATTTAGCTTTCAGTGCCTAATGTATATTAAGTAGAACTATGAGAAATATGAAGTGTTAGGCATGAATCATATTTACAGTAGGCTACTAGAAATAGAGATAATATAGGTTTCTTCAGGTGTGGATATAGTTGCACTCAGAAAACTTTCTACTATGTATTGATCAAGCTTTTTAATGCCATACCAATGAGAATAAGATTACTTCCAAATAAAATGTTCAGGAATGTAATAAAAAACTACTCCTTGATAATTGTTTATATAATATGGAAGATTTTTATGAAATAGCAGCTAATATGATGTAAATTTTGATAATTAATAAGTTATTGCTGTATTAATTTTTTATTATATTTTTAATGATACTGATGTTCTCTGTAGTTTATACAATAAATACAATGATGGGATGAACCACGGAAGAAAACGATGGTAAGACCACTGTTCGAATTTGGAGCATTACTAAGCCCTAGCTATCAAATTCAGGAATTAGGCAAGGAAATATATTTACGTCTGCTTTCTAACATTCCGCCTACTTAGGTTTCATTGAAGAATCCGAAAACTAGTCAGTCTGGTAAAGATGATTAAATTGGTGTAACAACATGACCCAATATTAAGAAGTACACCAAGTGATACTTAAAAAAACAGCTTCATTGATGACACTCAAAACTATTTTGGTGATAATTTTTTATTATATAGAAACAATACACATTTTCTTTAAATATAAGAGCTTACCTTTAGTTAATGCTGCCATATCTTCGCTGAATTGAGTCCTTTGACCCAAGAATCAAATAGTATTACCTGCTGCAACTATATACAACTCTAAACATTTACAAACGTCTACACTCCTCACAACATAAACACTAAACAGGTTTGACAAGCAAGTGCCCCTGAATAACTCCGTACGCAAGCAGGCCTTGCAAAGATGAAAGGTAATTGGACTTTGATCATATTAGACTTCGAACTATGGACTTGTCAATTACGATTGTTTACCGACAGCGGTAGGCTACTGTGCCAGAGACAATATGTAGTGTGCTTTACAGTAAAGCTCGATTTAAATTTTTGGGGAAATATCATGATTAAAATAATAACAGTTACGTACAACTTGTATTTTCAGTTACTGCCAAGACTTAAATACCCAACGGATAATAAAATCACTATAGTAGTCAGGCGTATTGAGATACAAAGATTTGTACTTTGCATTGCGTTTAGAGTGCTAGAGTGGCAGAATTTTGAAATGATTTTTAAAGTTCCACAGCCAAAATGACCTAAAAACGGAATCCTTATAATTTTGTCATCCTCACGTGTCATCATCGTTTCGGCCAGTTGCCGCCGAGCCCTTTCAGTTGCTACTTGGTTTCTTCACTTGGTGAAAATCTGCAGGTCGCCTGGATTTTACGGTCAAAAGAAAAACTATAGAGCCAAAATCCATGAGTAAGACTTCCACACCAAAATATACTGGACCTATGAAGAAGAGTTTAATAAAGCCAACCGTCTCAAAACTTAGGAAGCCCGAACGTATAGCAACCATGGAAGAACACACGTGCGTCTGTGGGTACTGGGTACACCCGATGCCGAGCCGAAAAATCCCCCCACTCCACGGCACGACGAAGTGACGTCACATTGACGATTCGTGTAACATCTTTGGTTGCAAATTAGACAAGTGAATAACTCTTCTTCAGTACTTCATAATTCCATCACTAGATACCACCACCAGCAAATAAGTACAATCAATTCAAAACACGAAGAAAAAAATGTAACTCGCAGTTAAGGAAAAACGAAATAAGTACACTAGCCGTTAATTTTTCTTTTTCTATACTGCCGTGTGTTGACTTAGAATAAAAGTTATTTACCCCAGTGTTTTCTATGACACTCATATGGGACACGAAAAGCAAGTAATTTCAATCTATTTTAGCGAAACGATTAAATGGATCTATACCGCAACTCGCCCGTATTCGCGAGGACGCAAACCAAACAAACCACGCTACCGGTCAGGTTTGCTTCCCAATGAAAGCTTTTATGTAATTACTGTCAAGTAATTGTACTACTTGGAGCAAAAGTGAAAAAAATTACTTTTTGAGCATATTTCTATTTTATGAACCTGTCTTGTCGATAAATATTTTCCATACTGCCGTGTTGACATCCAATATACGTTATCTACTCCAGCGGTTTCTATGATACATATATGGGACACGTAAAGCAAGTAATTTCAATCTATTTTAGCGTAACGATGAAACAGACCTATAGCGCAACTCGCCTGTATATTTCGTTTCATTTTGACTTCGGACATCTCTGTCGTCATACCCAAGATGGATTTACATCTTCCTTCATTGGAATCTTGACTACATAATGTAAAATAGAAATTTAGTAACTGTTAAATGTTTTGACAGGAATACTACTAGCAGGGTCGGATCCAGGATTTTTTTTTGGGGGGGGGGGAGGAGGCCTTGAGCGGACTTTGGTTTGGGGGAGGGGGCTTGACTTGAGAGAATTTTGTTTCAGAGGGCTTGCCTTCAGTTGATTTTGGTTTTGGGGGGGGGGGCTTGAGTCGGCCATGGGGTAGTCTTTATAGCCTCCTCGGGCCTCGAATCCGTAAAGCTAAACAAAAAAAAAAGTCTCCAAAAATACAATGTTGGGGGTGGACTTAGATGCTTTGGGGGGGGGGGGGCTTGAGCCCCCTAGATCCCCCCCCCCTGACTACTAGGTTGGAATCGCTTACAAAACGATAACAGTATGTTATAACTTCCATTTCGGTCTGTAAATTAATGTTAAATGCTACATACGTTGAGCGCTACAAATAAAGGGAATGAGAATTTTCTATGACTGCTGAACCGACCCAATAACGAATAATGTTTTTAAACTAACCAAATTATATTATTGAGATGTCAATAAAAAGTATATTGGGCTGTAATGTGGTTTCATGAAGGACGAATGAAGGATCTGCCTTCTATGAAGTACATTATTTTTACTACAAAGAAAGAACTTTCTCCACATTTAAGAATTTCAGTTATGGTGATATGGATTGATAGTACGTATGTTAAAAATATAATTTCTCCTCTTTAAAACGCACATACATTCTTCTGTTTTATACTTTAACTATTCTTAATTATTATGGCTTTACGCTTCATTGCCGTCGAGATGGCGTCGCGTATAGAAGTGATAATAAACCGCTCTACGGAAAATGTAAATTTACTTAATGTAAAATGTGTTTCGTGTCAAGAAACTATAAGAAACGGAATCCGTTTGTGCTCAGTCATGCATGTATGGGTACACATTACATGCCTAGACAAACTAAAAGTGTTAAATTCGTCATGTGAATGTGGACTATCCACATGTGATAACCTCAAAACAGCAGTGAGTAAATATAACGCCGGCGTAAGTGAAAATGTATTAGTTTGTATAGAACAAGAACTGATTGTTGCTCAAAAGTATGTTGATAATTTAGGAATGATGCTCAACCAAATCAGAGCTGACAATAAATGTGAAAATACTAACCAAAGTGGTGATTTTATTAAGCCTAGGAAGTATTATCGTGCTACAAAAAACAGTGGAAATATAACTTTGTCAACGAGTAACAGATTTGATGTGCTCAAATTCGAAGAAAAACTTCCAACGCAAGACTATAAGAAAATAAATGACGCAAACTGCATAGGAGCAAAACCTAAATACAGTAACAAATATCATGGAAAATCTACGCTGAAGAAACTGAAAGTTTGTGTTTTGTCTGACAGCCACGGGAAGGGATTGGCTTCTATCTTGAATAATGAAAAGAAATTTACTGTATCAGGACTAGTAAAGCCAGGAGCAAATCTCAGTGAAGTGCTAAATACAGACTGTATGGCATCTGGCAGCATATATGTAGTACTGGGTGGCGCAAACGATGTTTATCGCAATGAAGCCAGAAATGCTACCAGAAAACTTAAAGAAGTTCTAATTACAAGACCTGATATCAAGTTTTATATCGGCAGTATACCTCATAGGCATGATCTGGCTGAATGGTCCTGTGTAAATACAGAGATATCAGCAACGAACAGAAAGTTTAAGAAAATATGCAAAGCATTTCAAAATGCATACTTTATTGAACTGAATTCAACAGACAGAGGCCACTTCACAAAACATGGCCTACACAGGAATTATCTAGGTAAAACGAAAATCGCTGAAATCATTGGGAATGTAATAAAGAGAACTACAGAATCCAGTAGAAACTGTGCATGCATACCTCTGAGGTATACTGTTGGAGCCCATCAAGGAAAAGAAGATCAAACAACAGATCATCAAAATACTAAAAGTGAAGTTAAGGCTAATAAAGGAAAACAGTGCACCCCAACAAGAACTCAAGAACCTGCAACCAGCCAAAGGATTAGAAGTCAAGAAACTGCTACCAGCCAAAGGAGTAGAAGTCAAGAACCTGCAATCAACCGAAGGAGTAACAGGAAAATCGTCTCATCACTGAAGAAATCAGATGATTTTTTATACTGGACAAACAACGGCAGAATGTGCAACAAGTGCTGAATGGCAGTAGACAACATCACAGTGAAAATGTTGACAGTAAAACCAAAACAGCCAATCAAATAAACCAATGTTCTGATACTGTAAGTAGTAAGCATGGCCTTAGAATTTTACATTTAAATATACAATATATATCTAATAAACTTGAATTGCTGGAAAATTTTATGAATAGTGTCAGTGCAGATATTACTATAATCACTGAGCATGGTCTAAATAAAGAAAATATCAAATTTTGCAAGATTAGAAATTACAAACTAATAGACTTCTTCAATAGGGCAGATCACAAGGGTGGAGGAGTTGTAATATATGCAAAAAATGGGCTGAAAGCAAACAAATTGAAAGGTGTTGATAAATTTTGCTGTGAAATGTCATTTGAGACTGCAGGGATAACTATATCAAAGGGCTATAGTAAACTAATTATTATTGGTATATATAGATCACCTAGTTCCAAAGTAAATGATTTTATTGAACAGATGGATTTGCTACTACAGAACACTGTTAGATGTAGTACAGATATTGTTTTAGCAGGAGATTTCAATATAAATGTTGACAAAGATGATATAGATTACATAAAGCTTACTGATCTCCTAAATATCTACAATATTAGAGACACCATTTTCTCCCCAACAAGAATTACTGCAAATAATTCAAGAACTATTGACCATATTGCTACCAATCTGAATGATAAATATATTCTACCTAATGTAATAAACAGTTATTTGTCTGACCATCAGGCTCAATACATTGATGTGCCAAGTTTCACAACAAAAAGTGCAATATATGAAAAAAAGGAATTCAGAAAAATAACAGATGAAAACACCAAAGAACTTAACAAACACCTGGCAAATCAGTCTTGGATAGATATATTTACTGCTGAGAGTGTAGATAGTAAATGGGAGGCTTTTTACAAAATTTTTAATAAATCGTTTAAACCACTTTTGTCCAATTGTAACTAAGAAAACACAGATAAACCATAAAACCAAAATTAAACTACCAGCAAACATTATAGCAATACAAGAAAAAATGAAAGATATGTACCATTTGAATCAGTCAACAGGTTTTGCTTATTACAAAAATATGTATAAATATTATAAGAAAATGTTTCAATGTGAACTGCAGAATTTGAAAGCGGGAATTTACGAGAAAAAAATCATTGATTCAAATAACATTGGGAAAACCACATGGGGTCTAATAAACGATGTGAGAAAGGACAAGCAGGAAATGGAAAACATAGAATTAAATACAAATGGAAAAATAGAAAAAGATCCCAGTAACATTAGCAACATGTTTAATGACTTCTTTCTAAATGTAGGAGAAGCCAAAAGTAGCAATAAAGTAAATGCAGATAATAGAATTAATTACTCCATCAATAAATCAATATTTTTGTATGAAACAACGGAAAAAGAATTAAGTTGTATTATAAATAATTTAAGAAATAAGAATTCTAGTGGGTGGGACAGCATAACTACATTTGTATTGAAACAATGTAAGGAAGCCCTCCTAAAGCCATTGACATTCCTGATAAATGAATCCATAGCAAAGGGGATTTTTCCAAATTGTCTGAAAATCAGCATAGTTAGACCTGTCTTTAAAAAAGGCAACAAGAGAGATATAGGAAACTACAGACCTATCACTCTGACCTCAGTTCTGAGCAAACTATTTGAAAAGGTTATCCTAGTGAGATTAAATAACTTCATATTAGAAAATAGCATCATTAATCCCTGCCAGTATGGTTTCCAGAAGGGTTTATCCACTACTACTGCTGTAACTCAGTTTATATATGAGGTTTTAGAAAAATTAGATGAAAAAAAACAAAGTGGCTGGATTATTTCTAGACCTCTCAAAAGCATTTGATAGTGTTGATAACCACCTACTACTTCGCAAACTAGAAAATTATGGTATTAGGGGTTTAGCTAATAAACTACTATCAACCTACCTCCAAAATAGACCTCAATACACAGAAGTCTATTCTAGAAATGGTGAATCAGTAAGTAAAGTAAAATCAAAAATGGGTGTAGTTAAACGTGGTGTTCCTCAGGGATCTGTACTTGGTCCTTTATTATTTGTTCTGTACATAAATGATATTGTCATACCAAATAAAAGCAAAATAATAACATATGCAGATGACACTACAGCAATTTGTTGGGATAGTAATGATTTTATATTAGAGACAACTGCTAATGAGACCTCAAATGAGCTATCAAATTACTTCGGTGCAAATGGATTAATCTGCAATAAAAATAAAACATGTTTAATAAAGTTTGAATTAAGAACTCATGAAATAGACAATAAACTAAGATTAAACACTAGTGAAGGAAGTGTCTATGAAATAACAGAATACAAATTCCTAGGAATATATGTTGACAAGTTCCTAACATGGAAGGCACATGTAGACTTTGTTTGCAAAAAAGTGAGTAAGGGCATTTTCCTAATAAATCATTTATCAAAAGTCTTAGATAGCAGTATTCTGAAAATTGCATATTATGGAACAATCTTTCCACATATCATGTATGGTATTGAAGTCTGGGGATCCTGTTGTCATATGTATATGAATCGGTTGTTACTGTTGCAGAAAAGATGCATTAGAATAATATACAAGTTAGACAGAAAAGAATCTTGTAGAGAAATATTTAAACAGGAAAATATTCTAACTGTATTTTCACTATATGTATATAGGGTATTACTATTGATTCAAGGTAATCCCCAATTTAACCACACAAACAGTGAAATTCATAAATATAACACTCGTACTAAGTTAGATTTACATATCAAAAGACATAACTCTAAGGCAGCAGATTTATTTATTTATTTGTCGTATGGCAAGGCAGCAGATAAGAGTGCATATCAAATGGGAGCTAGCCTATACAATAAGCTTCCAGCTCATCTAAAGTTACTAACTGGGAATAAATACAAAATTGGAATAAGATCTTATCTATGTAATAAGGCCCTATACAAACTTGATCAATTGTAAAAATTTATGTATGAATGTACCTATTGTATTGACTTTGCTAGAAACTTGTATCACAAGCATATTGGCAATAAAAATTATTATTATTATTATTATTATTATTAGCTTATTAATGACGGAGGAGATTTCGGGACAAGAACAGCAACAAATGCAGCCATTGCTTCTTGCAGCAGTCATCCTGGCGTTTGCCTGGAAACATTTTGAGACAACATTTTAAATCGAGATCTCAATGCCAGACGGGTATTTGAATTTTATTTCCTAGTTCTTTTTGCCATTACTGCTACCATGCTATTTTATACTAGGAAAGAAGGTTTTGAAAATCTATCTTTTTTAGTTCTAACTGGTTTGGTATTTGTTAGTGAAATAAGTTAATCTTGACATTCGTTACATGATTACGTAATTGAAACTTTAGCTCTTCAATCAGTTAGTGAAAGCAGCAATGCTAACAACAGCAACTAGAATATTAAAAATCCTAGGCCACATTTATGCGTTTAACTTTCTACAATCAAGGCACACATATCTAGCCTTTGCATATATCCAAAGAGGTATGAATTGTTTGAAGAAAAAGTAAAAACAGAGCCAACTAATTGGGGAAAAAAGAAAAATAATTCAAAGCCTTCAAGTGCTGTGGCTTCTTCTGATATACATAGCAGCAGGATTGATTGGTTTCCATCGCAATCTGCTAATAAAAGTTTACGTCAACAAAAAGTTTGGTATCATAGCTACCGGGACCATCATATTACAAGCTGATGTGGAGCGATGTACTGCAATCCTTTTTGTTGACAACAAGATTCCACTACATGCTGAAGAATCCTATACATTTGAGAATCTGGTGAAAACGCTGAACCCCAGTAAAAACTCAATTTCCAGAATGACATTTGGTAGATGTATTATTGATTCACTTCATGGTACATAGCACCTTGGTATTGCTTGCAGTAATACCTATTACAACACATAAGCATCTGTTCCACCCCTGGATGGTCGACTTTTAATGGTTAACTTTAACTTGCGCTAATTTTGCAAAAATATAACGCTTTAACGATTATTGAAGTTAACTTTTTAAGTAGTGGATTAACCATTAACGAAGTTAACTTTTGGTTAACTGTTCCCACCTGTGTGTATAATGCTTTCAAAGAATTAAATTTTTAGGCAATGTACAAAAAGGTGGATGGAGAATAAAACATTGTTATTGATTGTACTGAGATTCCAATACAAAGTAGTGGTTACCCTGACCATGGTCAAGGAACATACTCACATTACAAAGGTTTTCATACTCTCAAAGCACTAGTAGGTATTAGTGAGTTTGGAGTAGCTTTATATTGTTCCCATTTATATGGTGGAGCAACAACTGATCCTCAAATGGTAGAGTTATCAGGCTTCCTTGAGCTTTTAAAAGGAGGACATTTTATTGTTATTGACAAGGGTTTTTAATGTTTGATTTTTTGGAAGCAAAATGAGCCACTCTTAACATTACACCTTTCAGAGTGTCATAAGGTGCAAATGACTAGCAGGGTTATCGCAAAACTGCATACTGTGGTGAAAAAAGTGATATACGCTATTTTACCTCAAGCAATGCCAACATACACATGTCCTCTTGAAAATAAGATATATTACATTATTTTCAACATTTGTAACGTCAAACAAATAGCAGTTTGATTTCCACCAGTGTTTCTAACATTTTAAACTTTAGGTTTTTAATTGTATATGAGCCTTTATAAAAAGAAAAATTCAAGTTTCCTCAGTTCCAATTTCTTTTATGAATGCTTGAAACACAGTTATGTATTAAAAACTACATCAACTTTTATTTACAGGTTTTTTCACAACTTCAATTACCAATTAAAACAATTGTGGTTTACAATATGGAGTATTTATCGTATTTACAGTTACCTCTTTTTTCTGTTGTACAAAAATTATAAAATCTCAGAAATAAGTTGTTACAGAAATTATTGTATAATAAAGTATAACAAGTACCCTAAGGACAAGCATATTTTGATAAGAAGCTATTTACAGATTTAATTTTAAATTCTGTGAGCATTTTTGGTAAATTAATCATCATTTTCCCTGGTAATTTATTCCAATCTCTGATCCCTTATGTGCGAAAGAAAATTTTACAGAAATTAAGTGCCAGCTTGTGGTCATGATCATATTTTCCCTTCCATGCTTTACTCTAAATTCTTTCACCAATATCTTTCAACACCTCATACCTTGTACACTCCCAGTACTCTCTTGAAACCTCTGCTGTCTTCCAATGTTTAAAAAAAATCTAGCTCTATTATGATATCAGTTACTAATTGCGCTATATAATTAAGCAATACAAAATGATTAACCAGTATTTAAAATAAATATCAAATCCATCCACTCAAGTTAGTGACTATGCAATAAGATTCGGTTCTGAGGGAGTTGTCAACTTTTAAAATTACTACTTAATAGAGAAACAAATCATTTACTTTTATAAGCAATAATAAAATTTTGATTGAGATCACATGAATAGGACACAATATTAGTACAAAGAACATGTACAAAATGTTCCTTCCATAAAGACAAACAAGATTTGTGCCATAATGAGGGTTTGGTGTAGAGAGAGCATTAACGAGAATGAATCAGAAATGGCATGATCTAACTCGGAGAACAAGCTTAACAACACAATTAAAATGAACAGATCAAAAAAATTGAATACAATACAATACATTCATTTTCCATTGATCCCAATAAAGAGACTGGCTCTGTGGGATGTGGAAAGTAGTCAATTTACAGCTAAACAGTTGCATAACAAAATAATAATCACACCAGTAGATGTACAGTCATAGCAAACATTGTACATTAAACAATTCCATAACATTCATTCAGAGTACATTACGAAGGAAATAAGAAAGCTGAAAAAACATAAAGGGGCTGGTGTAGATAATATTACTACAGATATCTTAAAGATAGCTGGAGTGACATTGTACCTTATCTTGAAATATTATTTAAACTGAGTCTGGATACTTGCTGCTTACCATAGGACTGGAAAAGTGCGATGGTAGTACCGGTACATAAAGGAGAGGTGAGAAATAGAGTTGAGAATTACAGGCCAATCAGTTTGACATCAGTGGTAGGTAAATTAATGGAAAGATTGATATGCAACCACATCAGAAATATATGTGAGGAACGTAAGTGGTTTTCAAGCAGGCAACATGGTTTCAGGCAAGGATATTCATGCGAATCTCAGTTGGTGGGATATATGCAAGATATTTCAGATGAAATGGACAAGGGAGGCCAAATTGATAGTGTAGCACTAGATCTATCTAAGGCGTTTGACAGAGTAAGCCATAAAATGGTAGTACATAAGGTAAAAACCATTGGAGTGGATAAGAAAGTCATTTGCTGGGTAGAAGAATTTTTAAAAGGTAGAAAACAGAATGTTAGGGTAGGAAATGTAGTATGAAAAGAAGTGGAAGTAAAAATGGGTGTGCCACATGGTAGCGAATTGGGACCATTGCTATTCATTATGCTAATGAATAATTGTGTTGATTGTTTACTATCTGAAATTAGATTGTTTGCAGATGACATAATGCTGTATAAAAGAATCAAAACGATAAAGGATTGTAAACAGTTGCAGGGTTATCTGGACAGGATATCTAATTGGGTTGGTAAACATGGAATGAAGATAAATGCAAAGAAGAGTCAGCTTATTAGATACACAAATAAAAAACAAAAGGTTAATTATGAATATAAGGTGGGGAAAGAATTGTTTGCTGAAGACTTGAAATGTAAATATCTTGGCATTACTTTTGATAACAAGCTTAACTGGGCAGGACACATTGGACAGGTGGTAGGAAAAGGTTTCAAAATTCTGCACTTGTTGGAGAGTGATGAGGGGCTCTACAAGAGATGTAAAGGAATTGGTTTACAAAACTTTGGTCAGACCATTGCTCGAATATGGTATTGTAGTATGGGACCCACATTTGAGTATCAAATACAGGAATTAGAGAGGGTACTAAAAAGGGCTGCTAGATTTGTTTCTGGAAATTACCGCAGAATGCAATTAGTTACAAATATGATAAAAGAGCTGGATTGCAAGACAGGAGGAGGGTGAAGAGGGTCATGGGAGTGTACAAGTCCTATATTGGTGATGAATCATGGAAAGATAATGGTGTAAGAACTAAACGTAATGCATGGAAGAGAGAAAATGACCATGACAAGCTGGCACTCGATTTCACGCCCATGGGTGTAGGAAGATTCTCTTTTTTGGGTAAGGGTGTCAGGGATTGGAATAAGTTACCAAGAGAAATGATGAATAATTTACCAAAAGTTTTAAAGAATTTAAAGTTAAAATTTGGCGAGGGCAGGGTAGGTGAGGGCAGGGAAGGGGGACGATGGGTGGTAGGGAAATTGACACCAGAACATGCACTCCATTGCAATTTAAATGAATATTACTATAAATATTAGACTAAAATGACAGTCTTCTCAATAGCTTAATGTAACAAAATTAATAATCTTGATATAGTGATTATATAAATTAGGGTAAACATATTTAAAAATAAATAAATAAAATATAGCTCTTTCATAAAAATCAACCATTTTAAAAATAAACTTGTTATTGCATCATAGTAAAAATTGGTTGAGGGCAAAAGGGTGTTGGAGGAGGAAGGGAGAACGATGGGCGTGTAGGGAGATTGCCACCAGAGCATTCGCTCCATCGCAATTAATGAATTAATAATTATTAATGATGATGATAATGTTTTCCACAAATATGTTGTGAGAAAGACAATTATGACAATCTTCAAGAATTTGAACCTTGGGCTTGTAGAAGAGGCAAAAATAACCCATGATAGTAGAGGGTAACAGCATTCATCAAATGATTCTTATAGGATCTATTTAAAAGAACACACTGCTCAACAATTCCCTTTGTTGTCCATATAACAAAATCATATCTTCAATTCCAGTCACTACCAGCTGTGCCTGCATTTGCGCATAATATCTTTTGTACATCAATTTTCCATTTGGGGGCACAGAAAGGCATAGTGATGGTTTGTCAAATCCATACTGTATGGGCATTTAAGCTCAACTAGGGTCTTTCCATCCTCAGCAATGCTATCTGAAGTAGCACCAAAGTAATCCCACTCCTTACTTTGGAAGAGTCCACATGATTACACCTGTTGGAAAAGTAAATAGCATTTTTTTTTTTTTTTAATTCAGAAGATGACTATATCTATTCACGCCACAAAAATATAGCACAAAATAACAGTTTGGCTCAGTGGCTGAGACTGTAATAACAAAATCAAAATAAAGGCAAAAAAATCACACCATAACATTCAACCCCATGAGTTCTCATAAGATCTGGAAACTTTTTTTTCTTAAATCCACGTTTTAGAGATGGATCATTTTTTAGGCTCTTTTTGGTTTAGTTGTCTCCTGGCTGGACCTTTACAGAAATTACTTGTTGCAACAAGTTTACAATGTTTCTAAAATGAGTACATAAAAGTTAGATCAACAATTATGTAAGTAAGAAATCTGCTAAAATATTTATTATTATGTCAGTTCATACTTAGTACACCACCTGCTTCCACAGTTCTCAATATTTAATAGACCATTGATCCTGATATCATTTTTGTCTGGGCTGAATTCCATTCAACACTGTTGGCTTGGTCCCTTTCCAGTGTACAGTTTGATGGTCCAGAATCACTGCAGGAGGAGTTGTGCCATGAAAGGGCAAGTAAATGGGCTTTGTGGCTCCATGGCAAGCAGCATACCTTTGAACATTTCTTCTCAAACTACTTTTATTGGCCACTGCTGCAAATTAAAGTAAATACAATACAATACATTCATTTTCCATTGATCCCAATATAAGAGACTGGCTCTGTGGGATGTGGAAAGTTGTCAATTTACAGATAAACAGTTGCATAACAAAATAATAAGTACACCACTAGATGTACAGTCATAGTATACATGGTACATTAAACACTTCCATTACAAAATAATACATATACCAGAAGATGAACAGTCATAGCATATATGGGTTTAATTCTAGATGGGGATACCACTACAATGTCTTATCGCCCCGCGTAGCAAACACACTGATCGCGTGGTATATATAGCATAATTCTGACTTATTCGTCTGCGTGTACCAACACAGTAACAGTGGTAGATATGATTTGAAAATTGGGTGTCTGAAATATTGTGCGTTATGGCTACATTTCACTTTGGTCCAGGATGCATTACGACCGAAATGCATATTTATAAAATATGATTTTGCCGATAATCGTTTGAGTTTATGTTGTAATGCAGCCTGGACCATAAGTCACAAAGACGTCGTATATACCACGTGACCTGTGTGTTTACTATGTGGGGTGGTAAGAGATTGTAGTGGTATCCCCATCTAGAATTAAACCCATATATGGTACTTTAAAAAAATTCCATAACAAACTAAATACATACACCACGAGATGTACAGTCATAGCATACATGGTAAATTAATTATGTAAAATACATTTACACAAGCTACTGGCAGTTATTTTTTAGATACCTTAGAAATAAATTCTTCGACAGAGTAGAAGGAGTTGTCAATTAAAAATTCTTTCAATTTTTTCCTGACTTTATTCTTATGATCTGCTAGACATTTAATATGTGTTGGGAGCATATTGAAGATATGTATCCCTGAATATCGGACCCCTTTTTGAACAAATGACAATGACTTGTAAGTCTTGTGAAGATCATTTTTACTTCTCGTGCCATAATTGTGTATTTTACTATTTGTTTCAAACAAAGCATAATTTGTGACTACAAAGGACATTAATGTGTATATATACTCAGATGCTAATGTTAAAATCCCTAACTTCTAGAACAGCTCTCTACATCAAGTTCTATTGCTAACCCCACACATATTCTTATTACACGCTTTTGGGCTCTGAACACTTTGTCTCTATGGGTAGAATTGCTCCAGAATATTATTCCATATGACAATAGGGAATGAAAACAAGCAAAATAAACTAGCTGCCTCATACGGAGATTACCTAAAGCTGAAATTGTACGAATTGCAAACGTGGCTGCTCCCAATCGCTTTAGTAAGTCAGAAACATGTACTTTCAAAATTAAATTAATATACAAACCTAGAAATTTCACACTCTCAAACTTAAGTAATGCACATTTAGGCAAATTACAGTAATTAATACTACAAGCTCAATTTAACAAGCTCTTACCTGTGGCTGGTTAATCTTGGAAACAAGCTCCCTGGATTCGCCACACAAGTGATAATGTTCTAAGCTGTGGCATACTGCAGTAACATGTTTAGATGTTACAGACCACCCAGATCCAGTTGGACATGGATGGCACATAGCCTGATAAATTTCTCTGGATTCTCTACTGAGCACCATTTTCACCCTATAATCCATATTCTTTGTAGTTGCAGCCGAACACAAAGCTTCAATGAATATAATCTCATTCGGCACACATCTCATTAAACCCATCTTCGGGAAATTAGTACACTGCCTCCGGAAGCACTAACTCAAATTGAAATAATGTTTTATTGAGGTTTGGGAGTTGTTCTATCCTCTGTAACCTGTAAATGCAACGCAAAACTTAAAAAAATAAAATAAAAAAAACAGGAATAAAAGACTTTGGCCTAAAATCAGACATTTATAGATTTTTAAAAATTATTTCAAGCGGTTCAAGAAGCGAGTAGAGAAAAACCGACAAGAGGGCTAAGCCATATTTCAAACAAATTTCTACATTTTACATACGTTTAACGGCTTCACATATAGATTTTATGAAATAATATGCATTTTGGAACGTGTGTAGTAAATTATTCGCTTTGATCTTGTGAATTTTCACCTGCTAATCAGTTCTTGTTTCGTGCACTTGGCGACAGATTACGTGCTCCGTCTTGAAGGAGTAACTCTTTCAGCGTTAAATTCTTATAAACACACTCCATCACACACAAAAACCATGGAGGTTCCTCCATGACAAAAACAAACAGAGACAATGAAAACAAACACATAATGTAATGGCGCTGCAACTCAATACCAGAGACAATACCAAAGGAGTTACACGTATCGTCATTGCTACGTCACTTCCGCGTGGCGATGGAGTGGGAGGATTCTCGCACGGCATGGGTGTACCCACAGACGCTTCAATAAAAAATGAGCTTGTGTAAAGAACACTGGAAATTAAGAGGGTGGATGGTAAATAGGGAGAGAGGTTTGGCTTTGGCAAATCAAGTGTAGACAGTGTTTTTCTGTTTGTTTTAAAGTATATGTATACAAAGTTACTTCAATGTTGGTTAAAAACTGTAACTTTTTATAAAGAACATAAGTTAAAAATAAGGGGATGTAAAGGGGATGAGGGACCGCGTTTTTATAAACCAAATGAGGATAGTATTTTTCTGTTTGTTTTAATCTATGCATGTGCAGATTATAATTAATATCGGATAAAAACTGTGAGTATGTGAAAAAAAAAACATTGGCAAAAATTAAGAAGGGTGAGGTAAAGGAGAAGAGTAGTCGGGTTTTTTTAAACCAAATGTATATAGAATTTTTCTTGTTTTTTTTAATGAAACTTGCGCAAAGTTGGTTAGAAATCAGATAAAAACTATGGGTTTCTATAAAGAATATTGTAAATTAAGAAGAGAGGGGGTAAATTGGAAAAGGGATTGGGCTTTGGCAAAGAAAATTTAGACACCATTTTTCTGTTTGATTTAAATTATATATGTGTAGATTTCCTTCAAAATCGGGTAGCTTTGTACAAAGAAAATTGACAATAATTAAGGGAGAGGAAATGGGGATAGAGACCTAATTTTTATAAAACTAATGTGGAACTATCTAACATTTTTTCTATTTGTTTTAAAGTATATGTATGAAAGTTACATCTAAATCGGGTAATAGCTAAAGATTTGTATAAAAATTGTGTGGTGTAAAGGGGGGGGAGGGTGTGGTTTCATCATATAACCTACATGAAAAAATTATATACGTATTTGTGCCAACTTTCATGGTGATTAGTCGAACTGTGTGATTGTAGCTTTGTATAGATAACACTGACAATTATGGAGTTGGAAAAGGGGAGAATGGTTGAGTATTTGCAAACCAAATACTGACAGTGTTTTTCTCCTTGTTTTAAAATATTCATGTGCAAAGTTCCTTCGAAATCTGATAAAACTATGGGCTTTTATAAATATCATGGAAATTAAGAGTTGGTGGGATAAAGGGAAAGAGGGGTTGGACTTTGACAAACCAAATATAGACAGCCTTTTTCTGTTTGTTTTAAATTATTCGTGTGCGAAGTTCCATCGAAATCGGATAAAAAAATGAGGAGAGTAAATGGGGAGAGGTGGTGATTTTTTTTTTACTTTTTGTCAGAAACTATCGTAGGCGCACACCTAACAACCCACCAAAGATTCATCACAAACGGATGAATCTTTTAGGAACTCATAGAGGACAAACACACAAAAAACATTCATTTTTAAAAACATATAAATGTAATTGCAAAGGAGCACACGCCCCCGGTAGCAATTTCCTTAGTCATCTAAATATTCCTTCTTATTTTTTAGTTATCTTATACAATTTAAGTTCCTTCCCCATCTAAGTTTGCGATTTACGAATTTTAATTTTTAAATTCAATCAACGTTTTTGGTAAATTATTCATCTTAGTGATTTGCTCCAAACCCTGATATGTGGACAGAAGCGACCACTTTATCCTCTTTCTTTTAAACTAAGTTTCTTTAATCTTCCATGTATTTGTTAAACAGGTCAATGTTTTTCTTGAAGCATGGTGTTTTCAAATTTCAATAAGAACTTCTTAGCGTGATTATTACAAGTTGCTTCATGTACTTAACGTTTGTGAGTAAAATGATTGGGATAAGTTAACTGAGGATTAGTCTATTCTTTGATAAATGAATTATTATAATTCTGGGTATAGGACTAAAAGTTCATGTTTTTCGATAAGAATTTACCATCCTTGTGATTATTTTCTATTTTTCATAGTTTTCGATAGTAATTAATGCAACAATAGAAGTTTAGTAATAAGTGTGTGAACTTACAATTGTTTTGCATTAAAGTTTGTCAGCGTCTATGTTAATTTTGGATATATTTCTAATTAAGCCCGATGAAAACCTTGTGGGGTGTCAAGTAACTGAAGGAATAAGTGGTCATGACGCAGTTTCTGATGGATATTAGAGGATTCAGTAAACCAGCAACCAAAATTGAAGGGGGAAATGGGTACAATTATAAAACGACACAGATTTCAAATTTGAAGAGATATTTCAGAGAACGTTTCAGCAAATTGAAGGAAGGCATAATTACAGTAGAGTTTAGATGGGAAGAGTTCAAGGAGATAATAACAAAGAGGGAAGAAAAATTTATTCCAAGGCAGAAAATAAAGAGAAGTAGAGAACCTGTGTAATATAATAGGGAAGTGAGGAGGTTAAAGAGGTTGGTAAAAAGAGAACATTAGAGGACTTAAGAGACAGCAGGGTAGTATGGAATATTTAAAACAACTAAACAAGGAGTAATAACAGCAAAGAAACTGGCTAAAGATCGGTTTATGAAGAGTATTGTCAGTGCAGGAGGACCATTGACTGATGCATCTAGAAATTGCTATGGCTATATCAGGAAAGTGAAGAGAAGGGGAGGGGGTAAAGACACTTATAGGATGGAGAAGAAGTTACTTGAGGATTTGAAAAAGGCATAGATTTTAAGTAACTAGTTTAGTGAGAGCATTAGGGACAATGAATCAGAGCTTAACAACGCAATTAGAAAGGAAATTACTAAAAAATTTGAAATTCATCCTGAGGAAATCATGAAGGAAATAAAAAAACCTGGAAGAAACAAAAACATAAAGGGGCTGGTGTAGATAATATTACTACAGATATCTTAAAGATAGCTGGATGTGACATTGTACCTTATCTTGAAATATTACTTAAATTGAGTCTGGATACTTGCTGCTTAACCACAGAATTGGAAAAGTGCGATAGCAGTACCTTTACATAAAGGAGAGGTGAGAAAATTACAGGCCAATCAGTTTGACATCAGTGGTAGGTATTTCAATGGAACACCAGACATATTGAAAGTTGGAGCATTTGAAATGTGGTGCTAGAAAAGAATGCTGGAAATGAAGTAGACAGATAAAGTATGAACAATGGGTGAAGAAAGCTTGTGTAAGAGTGTTGCATAAAGGAGAGACAGGATGGTGAGTCATATTTTAAGACATGCGTATTTTTTTTATTTGTTAGTGGAGACAACAGTCGAGGGTATGAACTCAAGAGGTATACAAAGATTAGAATATAAGATGCAGATAATTGGAGGTGTAGATTGTAAGAGTCATATCAAGCTAAAATGTTAGTGCAAGATAGAAAGCGATGGAAGATTGCAGCGAACAAGTAAAGACATGTGTTTTAGTTTCCACCATTCTGGTAATTATGTTAAAAGTCTCGTAATAAATGATAGTCTATATTTTGTATGTGTACAATTTAAGGAAGGGAAAAATGAGTATGATAAATTCTAACCAGATCCCAAAATTGCCGCACTAATTGATTTAAATCTCTAGCACGACCATAAGGATATATTTGCTTTTCCATTGGTAATGGATTCTCCAGCAGTATCCAAATACATAACTATGTTTTACCTTACATATGGAAAGGAAATATAAAATCAGGTAGGGTAGCAGTGAGAAAAAACATTACACAGACACAAAAACACATGTTTTTATTTCCTTCTTCATGAATTTAGAAAAATCTGACGGAAGTCGCACAGGAACCCACAGTCAACACAGCCACATGGACGTTGGCTATTTTCCACAAATCATAAAGATATTGGAACATTATATTTTATTTGAGTGGAGGTACTAGGAGAGCCAAGACAATATCAGTGGAAATATCACAGGAAATAGCCACAGGACAGAAATCAATCTGACAGTTCAAACCGTGAAAAAGGTCTTCAGATTATTTGGATCACGTGAACTGTTTGTGACCATTCAACTACTTCTTGATGAGGCTGATGTAAGAACTCTGGCATTGGAGAAAGGTGAGATGGTATATGGGATGGGAGACTGTACAAGTGACATGCCTTATAATGGGTTAGGTTTTACCAGTAGTTGGGTTACAATAGGTTGCAGTGGATTAATGCATAATACACATTTTGCAACGAGGCCTGTTACAGGGGAATGAGCCATGGGGTGAGTTAGGTATTGTATTTGTGGATCCAAATATAGTTTTTTAGTTAAGTAGCCTGCTGAATGTGATGCAAGTTGCTGTGGGGACGATAGTGGGGACAATGCAATACATTTCAGGAAATGCTCTGGGAGAGTTGTAGTCATGGGGAAGAAACTGGTTTAGGCATTCTAAGCCAGAAGAGAACTGGGTTAGGAAGAAAGGATTAAGGTGGGTTTTTAGTTGTCTGTTTCAGATTTGTAATTCAGAATATCAGTTTACAGACCAATCCTGGAGGGTAACTATGAGATAGGTTGTGGCAGGTTGTTAGAGTAAAGGGTAAAGGATTCTTGGTTGGGCTGTAATATTTTGCTGAATAGGAAGCCATCTTGATTAGTGGTGGGCAAAGTGACTCACGAAAATAGAGGCGCTCATTTGGTCACTCGGTGAAAAGAACTAGTTCTTTTGAAAGGTTACTTTAAATAAAAATGGTTATTTTCGTTTTGAGAGTACTATATGTTTGTTTTATTTACATTTAGATAGATCTCGTACGTTAATTTCACAGACTATTAGTTTCATTTATTTTTCTACTTATTCTGGGTAAATACTACGAGATTATTTTCTCGCAGAAAATACCATTTCAATGCGTGAGTGAAATACTCTTTGGTTGCTGGTAATTTTCAGGACGGTAGTAATAAAGCATGGTTAATTTTAAATTAATTTATGTATAGGTATAGGCAAAGTAGTACCAGTTTCACAATTTTTTTGTGTTAAATCTAATACAAGTTACTGTTCTCAAATAATATTTGAGACTTTTTTAGTTCAGCAGCCTACTTTCTTTTTCTGTGCAAATTTGACCAGATTTAGAAGACCGGCAAACGACCCATCTTTAACGAAAAACAATAAAAAAATTTATCGCCTCACGATTATATTTAAACTTGTGAAGTGGTCATTTAAATACATTTGAGCTGTAATTTAGATTTAAAACGTAGCAGAACATACAACACAATACAACTTACCGGACAGCGACAGAAGCGGATCGGTAGGTTAGTCATAGACGAACGAACTCGCTCACAACTGGCACCGCACCGCTGAGTGCTGGAACGAAGAACGACTCACCCACCGCCAGAAAGAAAAGAACGGAGAACGAACGAATGAACTAGTTCTGGATCGGTAGAGCGAAGAGCGGAGCGTCTAAACAATGACCGGTGTGGTGGTGTTGAACAGAGAACGAACGCGGATGGAGGGGACAGCAGTCGGGCGATGTGTGACCGACACTGACAGAACCGAAACTTATTGTTGGCGCTCACTCGATTGAAGTTAGTTCAAAGAAGTCCACGTGCAGTTCGACACACTGGCCAAACAACCGGCTCAGGGGCTCTAAAAAGAACTGCCGTTCACTTTTAGTGAGTGACAGTTCACCCGGTCTTTCAGAACTGTTCAAAAGAACTGGTTTCTCGAGAAGGACACATCTCTAATCTTGATGCAAATTTGGAGGTTTAAATTTCCTTGGAATTACATTTAAATCTTCATCATTTATACACAATTAACCGTACCTGATTAATCCACCTTTCTAGGATCTTTCAGTAAGAAAAGAAATTGTGTTTAGAACAGTGTTTTTCAACCTGTGGGTCGCCAAGTCTAACTCAGGTAGATCGTCACAAGTCAGGTAGATGGAAAAAGCAAGGATTGTAGGATCTTACAATGCAATATAAATACAAAAGTTCCAGTAAGAAGGCTGTGCTTGTTTATTTTTTTAATACCAAATAGTCGAATCTAGGTTGTATTTTGAGACGCAAATAACCAAAATCATTTTCTAATTGGAGCCTGTTCCTCTTCTTTGTACCATATTTCAGATAATTGTTGTCATAAAGTCTATTCTTTTTTTTTTTTTGATTTGCTTCCGCACTGCCACCGTAGCAGATGTGGAGGACCATGGAGGAAGGAAATATATGGAGACTACGCAAGAGACATTCACCACGCATTGAAGTGAAGCCGGGTGGAGGAGGAGTGGGGGGCTAGGCCGATCCCATACAGACATGGGGTATATGTACAAAAACCTCAAGGGGACTCTAGGATAAACGTAACGCCGCAATCTGGTGATGTATTATTATGTAACTCGGTAAGACAAATAAAACATTAAGAATAATTTTTTTTGATATCATGCTTTGTTTTCGAGATTTTCTGTCTCAAACGTGAAATGTTTTTGGTTGAAATTCAGTAGAAAACATTGGTCAAAGTCAAATTTGATGACGGATTCTTATTTAAAAAGACGAGACAAATAAAAAATAAAGAATAAAATTTTTCGATATATCGCCTAGTTCTCGAGATATACTGTATCAAAAGTGAGGTGTCTTGAGTTGAAATGCAGAAGAAATATTTCGCAAAAGTAAAATTTAATGATCGATTCTTATGTAACACGACGAGACAAATCGAAAATAAAGAATAAAATTTTTCGATATCTTGCTTAGTTTTAGGAATATACTGGAATTGGGTTGATATGTGGCCTGGACTAAAAATTAATTCTGCCAAAGCCACAAAGAATTATATGGTGGACATGCAGAATGGATATTTCAGTTTTTTTACTACCACTTGTGGTTAGATTGAAATGCGGCATAGACCAGAATAAAAATAGTTTTCTTGTTACCATTCATCGTAAGCTTAATTGGGAATAGCTGGAAGTGGAAGTAGTTTCCATCGCGATACACGTTTTGTCACTAACTTGGTTCTCATGAAATTACTAACAGTAATAGATAAATTCTTTATCCCTATAGGAACTACAAAACCATTCTGGTAGAGACTGCATTTAGACCTAACCACAATCTCCATTATATTGCCGCTATAGAATCAAACTATGTAGACACACGCGTATTTGAATCGCAAACTGTATTTGCAGTAACAACATCATCAAGATTCCTAGATTGCATAGCATAATTTAACACATTTAATTTCATCATACACTGTCAGTGCAAACTACAACGTGACGGAAGAAAGCTCAATACTAAATTCACTGAATCGCGATGTAAAACACACCCCTTTAAATCTCATTTTCAACACTCGTTAAAAAGGAATGCTAGTCTATTATGTGCAAAATAGCAAGTTATGCTGATTTTCTACACTACACCAACAAAAATTTGAGAACAAAGTCATCCCATTGAGAGCTATGACTAAATATTTATAGACAGTCACCGAAGTTTGCAAAACCTACGGCCCACTTCAACAACGATAATTAGAATTCAACTTACTTATGAAATGATATTCCAGGTTCTTTCCTCTCTTGCCTATTTGTGCAACCATATGCAACACAAGATGGCATTATAAAACATTATACACATTACAAAATGAAATAATCACAGCATCTAACACGACGTGAACATCGTCTTTGTTTGGGATCGCAATATCGCCGCTGCCGCCACTGCGCATGCGGGAGATTTTATAGCCTGCTTCACAGATTTAACGTCACTTCTCCTCCATATATTTCCTTCCTCCATGAAAACAAACTGTTACTATGTGGCCCCTGACACTATCTTCTTACCTCTCGCACCACCACCGCGACAAAGAATATATCACTGCCCGTGACTACCTTGCACCGCATTTGAATTCTCGATCTGGGTATAGTCTCACTAGAAAGAAATCACTGAAATATTTATATTACGGACCTGGGGTGTCGCCTGTATATATATATATATATATATATATATATGGAAATGGGGGTACACCAAAATTTTTTTGCTTGTAAAGGGGTCGCATAATCAAAAAGGTTGAAAAACTCTGTGATGGACCAAAAGCCATCTCTCCACAATATTGAGAGATACAGTAGTGAAAAAATAGGTTATTTATTGTATCATGCATATTCCCAGAGTCTTGCTGTGGGTTTACTGTATGGTCCTTTGAAGAAGGAGAGTATATTTGACCGGAAAAGGTCAGTATATTAGGGATCAATTCCTCGCATGAGTTCTTTTACACAATGCAAAAAAAAATTTCAGTGTGAATGTAAGTAAGGATTGTAATAGAAGGAACAAATTACAAGATTTTGAAATTTAAAAATAATTACAAAGATCTTACCTGACAAATTGGGGTTTACTGGATACCGCGATTCGGTACAACAACATTCAGTAATATCGTTGGAATACTACTGTAGTCAGTCATAAGACGTAATATTTTCAAGCAGTAATTCCGTTGTAATACAGCCTGGACCATTATTTCCAAGCAGAAATTAGGTTGTAATACAGCCTGGACCAGTTTTAAACCGTTAAATGTACTTCGGAAAGAATTTCTAGTGGATCCTTGCGTTTGACCACTTTAGTTTTATGATGACAACTTCTGGCGGAATCGCGATCTCCAGTAATCCCACAAATTGGTATTAATGTGATATACACTTTTCTGTGTAACTAGTCCTCGTACAGGAATTCTAAAAATCAAATCTTATTGTAGCCGAGAATCAGTAATGATATGAGAGCATTGACCCTGGGGCAGAGTATTTATCTCAACATTTGTCTAGTTTAATGACTTTGCTATTTATATGAAGCATCTGCATCCAGATATAACGTTCCACTATTTTTTTATATAAATGTACTCTTCCAATGCGATTTGAGGCAAATGATGCTTATGAAATATAGTAAAAAGATCATTATTGCTAGTGATATTAATATATATATATATATGATTTATTTGGTGGGTAGGTCTATAGTGTACACTGAAATATTCATTTGTGGTATTAATTCTTTCGACGATGAAGGGATTAAGAAAAAAAATGTTAATGTTTATATGTTCACCCATGTGTATGTATCCATTCACGATCCTTCAGTAATTAACTGTACTCATCTATGTTTCCTTTCTCTATCTTTGTTCATTTTCATTTTTTTATTTTTTTTGAAGAAAATAAAACAAATTAAAAGGTTATTACTATCAATATTGAGGAAAGAGCATTTGTGTTTTATTATGGAGAAGTTTCAAAACAATTACAGTAACATAATACAAACTTTAGAGGTAGTTATGAATTTTTTTCAACTTTAAATACTAAAAATGTAAATGGTTTAACATTTGCGTTTTTACTGTTTAGATCTTCTTTATCTTCTAGCTTTGACATCTTGCCAGTTATTGTAAGCCAATCAATAATGCCATTATTGTGGCAATAAAATCACTGCAATTAAATGTGAATTAATACTGTAAAACAATTCAGCATATTCTGGTAAGGAACTCAGTCTTCAGAAAAAAAAAAGTTTAATGTATGCTTTCAAGCATTAGAGCGATTCCTTGACCCCCTCCAATGCAGGCAGAACCAATTCCGTATTTTGCTTTCCTTCTCCTAAAAATGAACACATAGTTATAAAACATTGTAACTACAAAGATTAAATAAAAATATTTTGTATAAATCCTTGAAGTATCAAACCTTAATTCGTGGACGAGATGTGTTGTAATTCGAGCACCCGACGCTGCAAGAGGATGTCCCAAAGCAATTGCCCCACCATTAACATTCAGTTTATCCATATCCAACTTCAGCTCTATCTGGCATGCTAAAGTTTGTGCTGAAAATGCTTCATTAATCTGTAAACAAATTTTAATAGAATTTAATTTATTAGAATAATTTCATTTAAAAAAATTGTGATTCTGCTTGTGAAGGAATAAAAGTTGTACTGAAATAGTAGTTGCTGTGTCTCATTCCACCCCCAGGAAGCTTACCTCAACAAGGTCAATGTCTGCCAAACTTTTGCCAGCAACCTTTAACATTTTCTGAATTGCTGGAGCTGGACCAATTCCCATTATACTCGGCTCAACACCTGCAATAGAATAGCCAACTAGGCGAGCCAGTGGTTTGTAACCAAACTGTTTACAGGCTTCCTCACTAGCCAAAATCACAGCACCTGCACCATCACAAACACCCTGAAAAATACATTACAAGATTTTCTGGAACATTCCAAGTACCACTAATATTTTGATTGTGTGAATGACTCTCTCAATGTTTGCAGCTATAATGGCAGTATGATAAGATTGCATCCCGTTGAGTGCTATTATGTCAAAGATCTTTAGTAGAAATAATTTTAAATTTATGAATAATATTATACTATATACTGACATACTATATATACGGTATCTCAAATGAATTCATCTGCTCTGTTAATTGACACAATAAAATGAACTACAAACTGCATCATACTATTGGACAAAATTTTGAATTATTAGACACCACAGATGATGCCAGGATGAATGTTATTTACATATGTACATTAAAAATGCATGTGGAAACATTTGCAGGGGGAAAACTGGCATAAAATTCTAAGGAATATTGAATGTTTGAAATATCAGTGACAGGGTGAATGGGGAAATTTTACTTGCTGTTATACAGATTGTGCACCAATCAACATAAAAAATGATCTGTATCTGAACATTCTACGCCTGATTTCAGTTGTTAATCTAAACAGATATATTAAACAAGAGGAAATGTAGTCAGATAGAATCTAGAATGGGGCAAAGAAAAAAAAATTAGAGATTAGGTGAATAACATAATTTACAATAAGAATCTAAGAGGAAATAGCAATAGAGAGAAAATTGGGGATTTTACAAAAAAATGAATAAATGGGCTTAACAGATATTCATGCTTTTAATTAAAAATGATGATTATAGAAGTGCCATACTATGTGTACACATTGTAGATGCTGTCATAAATATTCTTTTAGAATCACAGGGAGTATTATTTTCAAAACATTTGAATTCCAGGTAGGTAGAAAACTAAATGAAAAGATCATAAGAGATCAAACCTCATGAAAGAAAATCTTTACTATCATCTGGACTGGACAATAAAGGTTTCATTTTGATTTCATACCGATGCAGAACCAGCAGTAACAACTCCATCTTTCTTGAACACAGTTGGAAGCTTTGCAAGTCCTTCAAGAGTAGTATGTGGTCTGGGATGCTCATCAGTATCCACAATTTCCTCTCCTTTCTTTGTTTTCACTGTTACAGGAGCTGTTTCTTCCTTGAAATAACCTTTCTCATTTGCTGTAGAAATATAGCAGTAGTGCATTAATATTAAAAGTATAACCTATTTTCTGATACTTTCATAACATGATGGAGGTAAAACAATAATGTAATAACAAAATATTGAAACCAAAACACATGGTTGGGTAAAGAATACAAAAACATGTCTCTGTACAAATAAGTCTCCAACCTTAGAAAATAAAATGTGTGATATGCCCTGATGAGAATTAGATTACCACAGTGCTGAAAATGATATAATGAAGTTATAGAAAAAATGTGAAATGAACAATGACCTAAAACTAGGCCAGAGCTTTGTTCATTTTCATGATCATTAGGTTTATATAAAATTATGCTAAATACGCTGATTTTTACTTGAATATATAGTTGGTATTACTATTATGATTAATTTTAATTGCGATGGAGATAATACTCTGGTTGCAATTCCTCTAGTCATCTAATTCTTGTATAATTGGAGTGTTAAATTCCTCCCCTATTTACTTTTCCAATTTGCAAATTTTAATTTTAAATTGTTTAAGTGTTTTTGGTAAATTAATGTTCAATTCGCTGGTAATTTGTTCCAAACCCTGGCACCCCAGCAAAAGAGTTTTCCCACTCCCTTATGCATGAAATCGAGCGCCAGCTTGTGGTCATGGTCACCTTTCCCCTTGCATGCACTGTTCTAAATTCTTTGACCAATATTCCTCCAAGCCCAATCACCAACATATGCTCTATACATTCCCAGCACTCTCTTCACCCTCCACCTTTCCTCCAATGACTCCCAAATCAGCTCCTTTATCATATCAGGTACTGACTGGGTCCTGTGATAATTTACACAAACAAATCTAGCAGCTCTTCTTTGCACACCCTCCAACTCCTGTATGTGACAACCAAAATATGGGTTGCAAACTAAACCACCATATTCAACCAATGGTCTGACCAAAGTTCCGTAATCCAGTTCCTTAACTTCTCTGGTACATCCTCTCATCACCGTCACCAGTAAATGAAAGAATTTGTAACCTTTACTGATCATGACAGAACTCTAATGCTACAGTACCAATTTTTTTTCTACACATATGTATTTGTACTTTAAACTCTTTTATCATTTGAGGTGTATTGTGAATAGCCTGCTTTCATAAATTATCCCAGGTCCTTGACTCAATTACCAACAAATGAAATCATCCATAAATCCTGGACCTGATAAGAAGCACTTTTTTCTGACATTTCACATATCACATATCACTGCAGATTATTTATCCAATATACTTCAGGCCCTCATCACAAATGTTTATTTCCATGTTCAAATGTAGCTGAATTCCTTTACACCCTTTAAAACTCCTGCATTTGAGACCCATAATGGAATAATAATAATAAAAAAAATCTATTAAACACAAGCAAGGGTATGACCACAGTCCAGTTCTCTTACTGCCCTTGTACATCTCCTCATTAATCTCTTTATCATATACAAAATTAAGAAATATTCCTAACACCTCACCAAATATTCCTAACAAACTGACCTTACTAACAAACTCTCATCTATGCCTCCAACTATCAAACACTATGATCTCATCTATTTCTTCAACTACCTATTTCTATTCTTCTGTGTAATGCTTTTACTTTTCACTCTCTGATAATTATTTTAATTATCTGATGAATTACCCAACAAAATACAGTTTCCTCTGAAATTGCATGTAATTCTCTTCCATGATGATATCACTACACAGTAAAGCAGTGGTTCCCAATGGCGGTGGTACTGCCCACCCCTGGGTGTTGAAGAGATTATAGGGGGCATTTAGGAGCAACCACTGCCCTCCTGTTTTTCAGTATTATATCCAGCTTCAAGGGCGGAGGGGGGGGGTGATATAAAAGAAGTTTTTAATTGCATTCTCATGATAATATGTGGCCAAAAGAGGATTTAACATAGTCATCAATTTATTAGCTAAGAAAAGAAACATATATTGAGTAGTGGAATGTGGCGATTCAGGTTGCTTATGACAAATAAGAGACCTAATATATATAAAACAAATGTTGTCTTCATACTGAGCGCATCATCTACTTAATAATATTTTTTCATAATATGTCTCTAATCAAACTGAAAACATAACATCAATGTTGTTAGTAAATAAATTTTAAAATCTCTCCTTGTTTTTATGATTGAAATGTAAATATATTGGCATTACATTTGATGAAAAGCTTAACTGGGCAGGACATATTGGGCAGGTGGTAGGAAAAGGTTTCAAAATCCTGCACTTGTTGGAGAAAGTGATGATGGGATGCACGAGAGAAGTAAAGGAATTGGGTTACAAAACATTGGTCAGACCATTGCTCGAATATGATAGTGTAGTGTGGGACCCACATTTTTGAGTATAAAATACAGGAGTTGGAGAAGGTGCAAAGAAGGGCAGCTAGATTTGTTACTGGAAATTATCGCAGAATGCAATCAGTGACAGATATGATAAAGGAGCTGGAATGGGATTCATTGCAAGACAGGAGGAGGATGAGGAGGGTCATGGGAGTGTACAGGGTGTATACTGGCGATGAGGCATGGAAAGATATTGCAGTAGGTATGAAAAGTAGTTCATGGAAGGGAAAAGATGACCATGACCACAATCTGGTGCTCAATTTCAGGCACAAGTGTGTAGGAAGATTTTCGTTTTTAGGTAAGGGTGTCAGGGATTGGAATGAGTTACCAAGGGGAATGATGAATAACTTACAGGAAACGTTAAAAGAATTTAAAGTTAAAATTTGTAGAGGGCAAATGTAGATGGGTGCAGGATAGGGGGAAGTTGGGTTCTTAGGGAAATTGCCACCAGAGCCCGTGCTCCATTGCAATTAAATAAATAAATAAAAAAATATGATATTATCCATTTCAACAAAGTGATCAATGAATCACAGTTTCAAAAAGTGGGTTATGAGACAAAAGAGTTGGAGGTCTATAGGTTATTACAAGAAAGGGTGTCGGTGAGTTTTACTTATTATTATTATTATTTTAATTTTTTTTAAAAGGCAATGGACCAAAAAAGGTTGGGTACCTTTGCAGTAAACTGTAATCTGCAAAAAACCTAATTTTAAACTGTATGTCAATAATATAATCATTAATCAAAATAACTATTAACTACTGACCCAACATTCTACTATTTTTTTCTACTCACTTTTACTTTGCCTTCCCTGCTATTTCATTTCTTTTGCTAACTTATTAAAAATTCCTTCAACCAATAACAAGCAATCTGATTCACAGCAATGGTTTTGAACTTATTGATCACAATTCTGTAGTTTACAGTGTGAAATGTCTTCAGGAGCTTTAGTGTCACAAGTCAATTTGACCCTCTTCGTCTATTTCATCCGAAATATTTTGGCATCAATCACCAACTGATGTTCATATGAATAACCTGTCCTTGTACCATGCTGCTGATTTGCAAGTAATATTTTTACCCACAGACATTCCTGGCATTGCAGAATATCATCAACTCCTCGATCAACTATCCTACCACTAAACTCAAACTAAATGGTGTAATTGAGTGTAGAAATTGAAGTACATGGTTTGCACACGTGCCCTCGGTCAACCATCAGTGTGAATCCAAGTAACTATACCTTAATGGATGCCTTTTCCTGATTTCTCCAAAAATCCAATTGATAAGTTTTCAACTTTACAAAAATCATTAGGGCTTTGGTAGTGTTGTAAAAAAACGTTTTTTTTCTGACTTGAAAAAAAAACATGAAAAAAAACTGTGAAAAAAAGCATGCTTTTTTTCTGGGGAATGTTTTTTTTTTTTTCATAATTACTAAATTTCAAATTTTTAAGGCATTTATCATTTAATATGACTGTTTTAGAGTTTATACTAAGTACTTATCTTAATTATTAAATTTACTATATTTTACTGGTTCAATAGAAAAAAAATTACAAAAATATTGGCAACATTGACTGAAGTTTTCTTTTACGAATGGGGACTTCCTGAAAAGGCTAGGTTGAGTGAGAATTAATCCCCGTTCCCCATTGTTTGGATTGATACTCACTATTTGAACTAGTGCTGCCAGGCCCTACAAATTTATCTGTAGACCTACGAAACTTTTCAAAAAATTAGGAATTTTAAATTTATCTACGGTTTTTTGCCTGTTTTTATTACTTGTTGTGCTTTCCTTATATTCGTATACTTGTTAAACTCGCAGCGAATACTGATACTGAATCATTGTCAGTAACTATGAATCATTTCCTTGCAACCGTTGGCATATACCAACGATTGAAAACAAATGAAACTCCTATTTTGTATGATAATAGATTTAAATTCAAACTTAAAAGACTGTATTACAAAACAATCAGTGCAGTCTTTATGCACAGTCTTTATGTACTTTGCTCACAATTTAAAATTGCAGTCTCAAAAGCTTTTGCATACAATATAACCAGTAAAAGAAAACACAACTATTTCTGAAGTTATGGATCTAGAGGAGACAGAAGAAGAAACAGAAAATTTCAACTCCAACCGAACTAGTGTTGGTAGTACTGATACTAGTGAACGTGGTACAGACGTAGAGGATGAATAAAAAATTATGTTACCTATATAGATACATTTATGAATCATTATGTAAGACATTATATGATTTAATAAGATTTAAAACACACATGTAAAATGTAAGTTCCATAAATAAAACTATAGTTTATGAAATATATTGCTTTCTGGAAAAAAAAACAAATTTAGAAAAAAAACAAGGGTGCTAGGTTTTTTTCATGTTTTTTTATCTAACAAATCTGAAAAAAAAATTGTTTTTTTTTTTTCAGTTTGCAACACTAGGCTTGGGAAGGATTGGTAAAATGAAGCTGAATACTTGCAAATTTCATTTTCAATTTTCCTGGAGACATTATTTACCACTTGTCAGCTTTATGACCAAAAGATAGAGATACATGCATGCAAATATGACCTTAAATAACTTAAATAATATGACATAAAAATAACAAAATATTACCAAACATATAATTTACTATACATCAAAACCTGTTGAATTGTACATCTAGTAGCGTCGCTTTCATGTACACAGCATAATTCGCTTCTGTGCACTCACTACACCATTGGGTAATTAAATTTTAAATTGCTTTGTTGAAGTCACTTTAATTTCGCATTAGTTACATGAAATAACCCAGAAATTTTTATTTTCAGCATGGTGTCACTTACTGATCCATTGCAGATATCACACTAAACATTATTTAATTTAATTTAATTGCAATGGAGCACACGCTCTGGTGGCAGTTTCCCTACACACCCATTTTCCCCCTATCCTGCACCCACCTAAATTTGCTTCTACAAATTGTAACTTTAAATTCTTTCAACGTTTTCGGTAAATTATTCATCATTTCCCTTGGTAACACATTCCAATCCCTGACACCCTTACCTAAAAACGAAAATCTTTCAACACCCTTGTGCATGAAATCGAGTGCCAGCTTATGCTCATAGACACTTTTTCCCTTCCATGCACTACTTTTCATACCTACTCCAATATCTTTCCATGCCTCATCACCAGTATACACATTTGACACTCCCATAATCCCTCCTCATCCTCCTCCTGTCTTGCAATGAATCACATTCCAGCTCCTTTATCATATCTGACACTGATTGTATTCTGCGATAATTTCCAAAAACAAATCTAGCAGCCCTTTTTTCACCCTCTCCAACTCTTGTATTTGATACGCAAAATGTGGATCCCGTACTACACTACCATATTCGAGCAATGGTCTGACCAAAGTTTTGTAACCAAATTCGTTTACTTCGCTTGTACATTCCCTCATCACTCTCTCCAACAAATGCAGAATATTGAAACCTTTTCCTACTACATGTCCAATGTGTCCTGCCCAGATAAGCTTGTTATCAAACGTAATGCGAAGATATTTACATTTCAAATTTTCAGTAAGTAATTCTTTCCCCACCTAATATTCATAACTAACCCTTCGTTTTTTATTTGTGTATCTAATAAACTGACTCTTCTTTGCATTTATCTTCATCCCATGATCACCAACCCAACTAGATATCCTGCCCAGATTGCTCTGCAACTGTTTACAGTCCTCTATCAGTTTGATCCGTTTATATAGCATTATGTCATCTGCAAACAATCTAATTTCAGCTAGTAAACAAACAACACAATTATTGATTAGAATAATGAATAGCAATGGTCCCAATACGCTACCCTGCAGCATTCCCATTTTTACTTCCACTACATTTCCTACCCTAAATTTCTGTTTTCTACCTTTTAAAAATTCTTCTACCCAGCAAATCACTTTCTCATCCACTCCAATAGTTTTTAACTTATTTACTACCATTTTATGGCTCACCCTGTCAAATGCCTTTGACAGATGTAGTGGTACACTATCAATTTGGCCTCCCTAGTCCATTTTATCTGAAATATCCCTGTATATATCCCACGAATTAAGATTCGCATGAATATCCTTGCCTGAATCCATGTGCCCTACTTGAAAACCACTTATGTTCCTCACATATATTGCTGATGTGGTTGCACATCAATCTTTCCATTAGAATACCTACCACTGATGTCAAACTGATTGGCCTGTAATTTTCGACTCTATTTCTCACCTCTCCTTTATGTACTATCACACTTTTACAGTCCTGTGGTAAGCAGCAAGTATCCAGACCCAATTTAAATAATATTTCAAGATAAGGTACAATGTCACACCCAGCTATCTTTAAGATTTCTGTAGTAATATTATCTACACCAGCCCCTTTAAGTTTTTTTTTTTCTTGTTTCTTATTTCCTTCATTATTTCCTCAATATGAATTTAAATTTTTTTAGTATCTTCCTTTGTAATTGTGTTGTTAATCTCCGAATAAGACCGTCCCGTTTCTGATTCATTGTCTCCAATGTTCTCACTAAACCAGTTACTTAAAATCTCTGCCTTTTTCAAATCCTCAGTAACTACTTCTCCATCCTTATCTATAAGTGTTTTTACATCCTCCCTTCCCCTAAGTTTCCTGATATAGCCATAGAAATTTCTAGATGCATCAGTCAGTGGTCCTCCTGCACTGACAATACTCTTCATAAACCCATCTTTAGCCACTTTCTTTGCTGTTAGTAAGTCCGTGTTTAGTTGTTTTAAATATTCCCTACTACCCTGCTGTCTCTTAACTCTGTTATGTTCTCTTTTTACCAACCTCATTAACCTCCTTACTTCCCTGTTATAGTACACAGGTTCTCTACTTCTCTTAATTTTCTGCTTGGGAATAAATTTTTCTTTCCTTTTTCATATTATATTCTTGAACTCTTCCCACTTTGACTCTACTGTACTTGTGCCTTCCTTCCATTTTCTGAATCGTTCTCTGAAATATCTCTTCAAATTTAAAATCTGTGCATCTTTTATAGTTGTACCTTATTCCCCACTTCAATTTTGCCTGCTGGTTCACTGAATCCTCTAATATCCATCAGAACTGTTTCATGATCACTTATTCCTTCCGTTATTTGACACCACGCAATGTTATCATCGGACTTTATTAGGAATATATCCAAAATATTTTGTCCCCTGGTGTTTTCCTCTACTTGTGTAAATCCTCCTTCCCTTATTAAGGTATTTGAAAATCTTTTTTCCCTTGTGTTATTAATCTTATTTCCTTCCCAGTTTACACCTGGTAAATTTAAATCCCCACCTATAATGATCATTCTATTCTCATCTCTGAAATATGATTATAAATTTAATTTCCATCCAAGAGGCTCATATTCATCTGTCATTCTTCCACTGTGGTAAGCAGGCTACACTCTGATTTTTTCTTTTTTATTACCCCAGAAATCTACCCCACGTAGTGGTCTTTATCTATGAACACCAGTGAACTGTGGTAGTTTTTGCTAACTAGTATGAAATCTCCTCCACCAATTGCTCTTCTCTTCTCTGTGGTACACTCTGTAACCATCAGGATAAATCTCACTGTCTAGTACTTCTTGTTTTAACCAACTCTCTACCCCAATTATTATTTGTGGTTCATGTATCTCTATTAAGTTTGCACACTCAATTACTTTGTTCATTGTACTTCTACAGTTTACCATTAACACCCATATTACTGGCTTTATTATTTTCTAAAGTATTGGCGACAATGAGACATTGACTGTCACGGCTCAACACAAGCATGCTGCCATTTCATTATCAAGATTAAAAGGCGAGAGGAACATCAACGTTTAGAAATTGACAAAGGATAATAATGTATAACTTTAATTCATCAATAGTGAATTCTGACCTGTTCGGTTACAATTACTTTTTTTTCTCTCCAATGCAGAATTGAAGTACAGTTCTGTAAATAATTATCTTAATTTCTTCTCATCTATTACTTCTAGTGAATTCCCGGTACTATTAAAAAATATCGAATTTTTCCTCGAAATATGACAACATGACCACAAATATTATCGTAATATGACAAAAACAAGGAAAATGGCCTAAATATGCATTTATATGTATATAAAATACAATCAGAAACATTCAATCAGTGTTTAATTCAGCACTGCAGCTCGAAAAGAAAGCAGGGAAAAAATATGACTTGTTATAAACATCCAAACCCTAGTGATGACCATAGCGGTTCTTCTATTTAGTGTATGGTACATATAATATCTGTTACAATCAGGGGCGGATCCAGGATTTTAGTTTGGGTGGGGGGGCTTGGCTTGAATGAAATTTGGTTCAGATGGCTTGCCTTCAGTGGATTTTGGTTTTGGGGGGGTGGGGGGGCTTGAGTCGGCTTTCGCGTAGTCTTTATAGCCTTGTCGGGCCTCCTCAAATCCGTAGAGCTAAAAAAAAAAGTCTCCAAAATTACAGTGTTGGGGGTGGACCTAGATACTTGAGCCCCCCCCCCCCTGGATCCGCCCCTGGTTACAATATATAGTAAATAAATACTATAAAAGGTTTCTAGGTTAATAGCTTTGTTTGCTGTGATGTCTGTTCACTCCTGTACCCTCAGTTCAGCAATCATTTCAAGAAAAGGGAGTTGGGACTTGGAATAAATTGTCAGGAGATGTGTTGAAAATTTATCGCAAATTGGGAAAGCGTTTAAGCTAAAATTCACTTATGTAAAAAGAAAGTTTTATAGAGACATTGGAAAAGAACTTTATCAGAATGGTACATAACATGAAACCCATCCTTCCCATTAATGACTTATAAGGGCTGTGACTGTTAACTGTCACCTTTATCAACAAAGGAACAAATTATTGCTGGTACATTACCATTTTTCCATGTCATTTGTGATCTCATTGCAAACTCATCCACTTGTTTCCTTGAGAGTTTGTATTTTACAGCTAAATTCTCTGCTGTCATGGCCATGTTGAAGTTGCAGTAGGTGTCAGTCAAACCAACCCAGAAAGAATCCTCAAATTCAATTTTTGTTCCAAGTGGAGCACCAAATCTCACATTCCGTACTATATACGGAGTCTGACTCATGTTTTCCATTCCTCCAGTTAACACAACTTTGGAGTCACCTACCAGAATGTTCTAAAAGGAGGAGAAAGAAAATTGTACAATAAATCATACAAAATACATGCAAAGCTTGTATTCTAGTCCTAGCAGAGTTGAGACAGAACTAAGAATGTGCGACTCACATAATGAGTGACTGGCTTTAATGATAGGATCAGGTACTCATTTTTACAACTGGTTGATTGGATATGAAGTGAAACATTCACACCTAATTAGATTTTAACCCAGCATCTTTAATCTGAAGTCAGACTTATGACCACTGGACAACTGTGACAACATATCAGTATGCTGCAACTGATCTAAGCAATTAATTGAGTCAAAATCTTTATTCTTCTGTGCTTAAAAAGTATGATACACAAAAATCCTGTGTATGTGTTTATATCGCTTTTTTTCTGCCATTCTAGCTTTACTGCTGGTAACTAAATCGATCGGTAAGGTCCTTCCAAAATGAAAAAGTGCGATAAACTGAACTAGCTGACAACACAAAGCATTTAATCAATTTAAGTCTTCATTCATTAACTTGATTTAATACATTAGTATCTGTTCCCAATTTATCTCCCATTCAGCAAATAGAGACAACTTTGTGAAGTTAGATGATATACACAATGTCACATAGACTTCTCTTTAATTTCTTTCTCATTATATAGCACCATTTGATAGCACTGAAAAATATGCTATATACAGGGATTATAATTGTAATGATTGTTGCTTTGGAAAAGAGTACAATATGTATCCTCACTCCTATCTCAATTTGCAACCATAAAATTTTTTTGTGAATGTTTATAATGGAAGAAACTGTCACAATAATGAGTGATGAGGTGAAGCACTATAGAGGTGAGGGTATTGGGTTGCAAAACTTTGGTCAGACTATTGCTTGAGTATGGTAGTGTAGTATGGGACTCACATTTTGGGTATCAAATACAGGAGTTGGAGGGCATGCAAAGAACATCTGCTAAATTTGACTTTGGAAATTTTGGCAGAACACAATCAGCAACTGATAAGAAAAAGGAGCTGAAATGGGATTTACTGGAAGACAAAGAGAAGGGTGAAGAGGATCATGCGAGTGTACAAAAAGTGTTTTAATGGTGAGGCAAGGAAAGATATTGCTGCAAGAACTATGAATATGCATGTAAGTAAAAAGACAACCATGACCACAAGTTGGCACTTGATTTTAGGAGTAAGGGATTACAAAGATTTTCTTTTGTAGGTAAAGGGTCATGAATTGGAATTAAGCTACCAAGAGAGATGGTGAATAATTTACCAAAAATGTTGAAATACGAGGGTCGTTCAATAAGTAATATTTTTTGTTCTCAGAAACTGTTGTGGTGTATCGCTACATTTCATAGTAATATTCGTGATATGCTGGGCTTTTGGCTCGGATAGGTGGACAGTTCAAACAAAGAACGACAGGGCTGCTTTGGTATGCGACCTTGAGGCAGGTACCGAGGAGCCATTAGATTGTGTAGAGAGCACAGTAGACAGCCGGTGGTGGTTGTGTGCGTGGCTTGCCGACGAGAGAGAAGGTGATGTGCAGTGACTAATGTTAGCACATGCTGCTGTGACAGGGGCGGATCCAGGATTTTGTTTTTTTTGGGGGGGGGGGGGGGGGCTTGTGCGGACTTTGGTTTGGGGGAGGGCTTGGCTTGAGTGAATTTTGGTTCAGAGGGCTTGCCTTCAGTGGATTTTGGCTTTGGAGGGGGGGGGGACTTGAGTCGGGAAAAAGGTAGTATTTATAGCCTCCTCGGGCCTCAAATCCGTAGAGCTAAAAAAAAAAAAGGTCTCAAAACTACAATGTCGTGGGGGGACCAAGATACTTTTGGGGGGGGGGCTTGAGCCCCCTAGCCCCCCCTGGATCCGCCCCTGTGCTGTGATGCTCTTTGTCACATGTCGCCAACGGAGTGGATGACGCCATCCAACGGCCAGCAGATGGGTCATCGGCTGGAAATACCACTGAAAGCAGACTTGGCTGCAATGGGAAAATGGTAAATGCACTGAGATCTTGATAACCACCCCAAGAAGTGTCGTATTGATAAACAAAACCTGTCGCCCTAGAGATTCTCATCGCCCCGCTGCGCCAAGTGAAAGGACATCTAACAACCCCTGAGAACTGATATATTGAAACTACTGTATTACAAGTTCATTGTTTAATTGTAATTGAAAGGAATTGTTGTAATAAATGTCAATTTTAAAGGTATGTGAAACAGTGTTGCCAACCTGTAAAGCAAAAACCCAATTCCACTTCTCAGTAATTGAGAGAATAATTAAAATAAAAAAAGTAATTTAATTTTAAAGAAGGAGTACAAGTTGAACGCTTCACTATTTATTCAAAAGTGTTAAAATTTGGTGACGATATAGCTACATGTTTCTTCTACACGTACTATTTTTTAACATCAACTTGTACGGTCTTACGCCAGCGTGAAACAAGTGCCTGTATTCCCTGCCGGTACCAACTCTAGTAGGTGCGCGAAGCCATGTTTTCACCGCTTGAATTACGCTCTCATCATCATCGACGTGTCTTCCACGCAAACCTTCTTTAAGAGGCCCAAAAAGATGGAAGTCTGACGGTGCCAGATCCGGGCTGTATGGTGGATGGGGCAATGTTGTCCAACCCAATTTGGTGAGGTGTTCCCGGGTACTGAGACTTGTGTGCGAGCGTGCATTCTGCAGGATCAATATTTCAGCCAGATTCTTGTCATGCCTAACGCGTCGGAAACGCTTCTTGAGTTTGTCCACGGTCTTCACGGATGCTTCGGAATTAATGGTTGATCTCTTGGGATCACATCAACAAGAATGACCCCTTCGCTGTCCCAAAAACAGTAACCATGACTTTTCCAGCAGAGGGAGCTGTCTTTAATTTGTTCTTTCTTGGTGACTGAGGATGGAGCCATTCAATTGACTGTCTTTTGGTTTCCGGCTCAAGGTGGTGCACCCAGGTTTCATAACCCATCACATCCTGGACAGAAAGGCTTCCCCCTCAGCATCAATCCTCTCCAACAAATCAGATGAAATGATTGTTCTTTGTTTCCTGTGTTCTGCTGTGAGACTTCTTGGGACCCATTTTGCGCAAACTTTTGAATATCCGAGAGTCTCGATCATTGCACACACAGTTCCACTGCTGACAGCTGTGAGGTCAATTGTTGCACTGTGATGCTGTGGTCCGCACGAATAATGGCATCCACGCTCATCACCATGTCTGGAGTGGTGACACTGACAGGACGCCTGGAACGTGGCAGATCTTGGAGTTGAGTTGTTGGACTTTCTGACGCCTTAACTCTCTTTGCCCACCTCCCGACAGTGCTCCTATCGACTGTACAATCTCTATACACTGCACACAAACGTTTATCGATATTTCTCACAGTTTCTTTCTCTGCAATCAAGAACTCAATCACTGCTCGCTGTTTGTAACGTGGATCACTAACAGACGCCATTTTGAAAATTCACTACAGCTCTGCCATCTGTTGGAATGATTTGAAACTTCGTCCACCTGGAGGAGAAACACTGAACTTGAAGTACCTAGAAGTACAGGTTTCAGTTTTCGCTCATTGTGGAGAAAAAAAGATATAGGGCATTAATTATTGAAATTAGTAGAGGGAAAAAAGTAGGTGGGTAGAAGAAATGTGTAGGGAAATTGCCACCGGAGTGTACGCTCCATCATAATTAAAGTAACTTAAACTAAATTAAATTCCTGACTTTATTGAGGGCTAGCGACATTTGACAGTTTCCGAAATTTCTTGTGAGGTCAGAATAAGTTTTGGTAGCACCTAACTGATCAATACAAATGACATAGGGTATTGTAGAGTGTCAGACGCACGGGTGCATTGTCTTTTGACTGTGGAAAAAAAGTTGGTATATTTGCAGATCTGTGAACAACTTTCTGCATGGTTTGCGGAAGAAGGGGACGGATTTTTCAATTGCATCAAAACCTGTGATGAAACTTGGGTCAACCACTGCTATACACCTGAGTCAAAACAAGCGAGGAAGCAGTGGTGAATAGCTCAACAAGGAATGAAATAAATACTAAGAAACATCAGATTATTAGGTACACAGATAAAAAAAACTAGCAGTTGTTTATAATTACAGGGTGGATACAGAATTGCTTGTTGACGGCTTGAAGTGTGAATATCGTGGCATGACATTAGATAGTTAACCCAACTGGGCAGGAAACATTCGACAGGTGGTAGAAAAAGGTTACAAAATCCTACATAGACTGGAGAGGATGATGAGGGGATGTACCAGAGAATATAAGGAATTGGGTAACTAAACTTTGGTCAGACTATTGCTTGAATATGGTTGTGTAGTTTGGGATCCACATTTTTGGTGTCAGATACAGGAGTTCGAGTTCCTGCAAAGGAAGGCAACTAGATTTATTTTTTGAAATGATCGCAGGACCCACTCAGTAACTGATATGATAAAGGAGCTGGATTGGGAGTATTATGAAGACAGACGGAGGGTGAAGAGAGTGCTAGAAGTGTACAAGGCATATGTTGGTGATGGGGCTTGGAAGGTTTTAGGTCGACGAATTATAAGTAGTGCATGGAAGGGAAAAGATGGCCACAAGGGAGTGGGATTTTAATTTTTATTTTTTTGGTAAGGGTGTCAGGGATCAGAATTAGCTACCTAGGCAAATGATGAATAATTTACTAAAAGTACTGAATGACTTTAAAATAAAAATTCGTAAATCGCAAAAGTAGACTGGGAAATTTAACACTGAAAGTATATAAGGTAACAATAATAAGTGTAATTAGATAACTAGAGATATTTTTTTTTTTTTTTTTTTTGCCCTTAAGCGTTTTGCAAATTCAATTTTTTGCATGGACGTCGCATACTACTTCAACCTTTTGGATAAGGTTAAGCTTTTAAGAACTCGAAAAGTCGATAAGAGACGTGATTCTTCTCCTTGACAACTGCAGCTCTCGCAAAAGCAAAATTGGAGAAAATGAATTGGACATCACTTGATCATCTTCCTTACAGCGCTCACCTATGAATTTCATCTCCAAGTACCTCTGAAAGGTGCACTGGGAGGGTAGCGTGATGGTATGCTTCGTGCGCAATTTGGTACTGACGCAAGCCCTTTTTCGATGAGTGCGTCAGGAAGCTTCCGATACGGCGGGAAAACTGTATTTCTGAAGCAGGAGTTTATGTTGAGAAATGAAATGTACTTAGTTCATTTGTATGGTAAATAAATTTAAAAAATATAAGTCTCTTTTGTATCTATTTGATACCCCCCATGATATAAATGATATAAAAGACAGATTTAGTTATTATTATCATTGTATGGTATTAAAAGGTTGGTTTTACGTAAGGTAAAAAAAAATGTTTTAATGAAGACAAAATCCATATATCACAGTGTGATGTAAATGTGTGTGACTGTTGGAGAGGATATTCCTGAAGGGTTTGGCCATCGAGTGACCGTTTTTGATTCGCCGCGCATGCTAACCGGTAATCTTACCGCGTACAGGGGATCCACAGTTTAACGTGGAATCCTAACCACGGAAGCATACTGTCGTATTTCACAAACACAAAGCAGCTTCATGGAGGAAAGAAAGAAATATATGGAGAGGAAATGCAGGTTATTCTGTGACGCCGCCTCTAAACTCGCGGCTCATACTGCACATGCGCAGTGGCGGCGGCTGCCATATTACCTATCCATACAATTGCTATTTGGAGACAGTATATTCCGAAAACTAAGCAAGATATCGAAAAATTTTATTCTTTATTTTCATTTTTTTTCGTCTTATTACATAAGAATCCATCATCAAATTTGACTTTTTGCGAATTTTTTTCCTGCATTTCAACTCACTTTTGAGACAGAATATCTCGAGAACTAGGCAAGATATTGAAACTTTTTATTCGATATTTTTTATTTGTCTCGTCTTTTTAAATAAGAATCAATCATCAAATTTGACTACTATGACCAATTGTTACTTCTGAATTTCAACCAAAAAATCTCACATTTGAGACAGAATATCTCGTAGACTAAGCAGGATATCAAAAAATTTTGTTCTTAATTTTTTATTTGTCTCATCGAGTTACATAATAACCTATCAACAGATTGTGGCGTCACGTTTATCCTAGAGTCCCTCTGAGGTTTTTGCTCATGTTCGCCGTGTCTGTATGGATAAGTAATATGGCGGCCACGCCTCCCCACTCCTCTCCCCCCGTCGTCACTTTAATGCGTGGTGAAGGTCCCTTCCGTCGTCTCCATATATTTCTTTCCTCCATGAGCAGCTTTGTCAGAGGTGAAGGTAAGGTCTTCGAAAATCCCACCCGAGACCGGCCACCTGGATTTAAACCAGAGACCTTCCAATCTCTGGTCAGATGCCATTGAGCCACTACACTGCTGAATTAATATATTACTTAATTCTTGTTATTCATGTGTAACCAAGCAATCTGAAGACAATATAATCCGGAAAAATTATGCCATAAGTATTTAGTCAGCCATTTTTTATTTTAATTATTATACCATTAAAAATATTTCTCTAGATCTTTATACAATTTTACCATAATGAAGAATCCATTCATTTTTACTTACTTGTGCACCACTCACTACGCTCTGAAAACCAGAACCACAAATACGATTTACACTGAATGCAACTCTGTCAATTGGAATTCCACAATGAAGAGCAGAATGTCGTGCAGCAAGAATTCCATCACCTGAGGAAAACTGCAATGAAATTTATAATTTCAAACATTAGTGAAAAATACTTTAATACTTGTTAACAAAATATTAGTGCAATCTTTCCAGTCAATTTCGTCTACTCGGTTGAATAAGAAATACAAATAACAAACTTAAACGATCTCATCTCTTCCGAGAATTTATGAAAATGAATTATTGGAATCTTTCAGTTCCCAAAGGGACATTACTTCAGTTTGCACTAGATTTAATTGCCTGGATTAATATATCTTTTTTGTTTGGTTTTATTATTCTTGCTTTAGATTGCAAATGAAACTGTAACTGATGAATATATATCTGGGTCAGTGGCAGGGGTGTAGCTGCTATAGTGCTAAGCGGTGCAGTGCACCGGTGCCCCAAAGCGCGGCTCAGAGGGCCCACGGGCCTTCAGGGCAAATGGGAGACTGAGGGCTTTGTGAACCTAGATACGCTACTACTTAGGGGGCCCCCAACCACAGCCCAGGGGCCCGCAAGCTTAGCTCACGGGCCCCCAGGCCCTCATGCTCAGCTCAGGCGGCCCCTCACCAGCAACTTGGCAGAGCTAAACAAAAAAGGTCACCCATGAGGGCTCAAAATATATATTTTTTTCGCACCTTGACCCTTGTTGACCTAGATACGCCACTGGTAAGTGGATGAGAATACATTTTCACCTACAAATTGCAAGTGTTTTTTAAAATGTTTTTTGGAATACAGTAATGTCAGAGAGGTAATATGAAAATAAATACCCATGAATAACTTTTTCTCAAGAACAATTTACAGATTAGGGCAAAAGAGTATAAAAAGTAAAAAAAGTTGGGAACAAAATTGTTGTGGAGATTCCCTACTTGTTCATATTTCTTTTCATATGTGTCCCCATAATAAATTGTTTATCATGGTCTCGAATAATTTTCTCAATCTTTCTTCCAGTTCATGTTACATTGTATTACTGTTTTCTATTCCATGTTTTGGTAAACTGTAATTTAACTTTTAACTAGTTATATAACATTCAGGAAGCAACTAAAAGCAATGTTAGAAGATATTTTCCCCTTAATATTTAATGAAACTCACGTCGAGAACATGTCCGATGACAGTAGAGTCGATTTGTTCAGGCTTCACATTGCCAGAGACCATTGCTGCTTTTCCTGCAGTTACCTGGAGCTCCACAGCTGATTTGTTTACATATTTCCCTCCCATCGTTCCAAATGGCGTCCGCTTAGCAGCAACAATAAAAATTCCTGCAATAAGACAATGAGAGCAAATTAGAAACCCTGTCTGATAAGAGAGCGACAAACAGAGTCATGTCTACTATATTCGTCTCTTGCCATTGTTTCTGCAACTGGCGAAATGACAAAAATTGTTTCTAGATGAATAAAGCATTAATTAACAATCAGTAAATCTAAAAAAGTTAGTTACAGCGGAGAGAAAGCTGCTTTCAATTGTTATTTGAGTATGCGAGTGTGACCCTGTAAATGAAGTTTCATGATGCGAGCAAGTCTTGCTGCGAAGAGAACAAGTCACTCCTTCATCCACACCAAATCACCAAACAACGCGACAGCAGCGCTCTCCTGATTGGTCTTCCAGAACACCAAATGACACATGTGGAGTTGTCTGTGCTTATCGGAGTGCGAATTCGTCCTGGAAGACTGCAGAAATAAGTTGGCCGAAACGTCTACAGTTAATACCAGGGCGCGGGACCGAATTGCTGAACGCATACCTGCTACAGGGATGGATACCCCATTGCTGGAAAACATCGAGCATAAAAATTATAAGGAAAGGAGAAGATAAGGACCCTACACTACCAAAGTCTTTCAGAGCAATTTGCCTTCACAATACACTTCACAATTCAAGAAAAATTGCTAACTAAAAGAATTCAGATTATTGAAAGGTATGAATCAGCAGCAGTCCGGCCTCTGGAAAGGCAGCAAAATAGAGGATGCCATAAAAGAAGTTCGGCGTAAACTCGACAAACAAAAAATATGTAATTGATATATGTATCGACATTTCAGGCACCTTTGATAATTTGTGGTGACCGAGTATGTTTGCCAGAGTTAGGATGCCCACGAGTGTTGTATGAGAGCTTGAAAGACTACTGTCACGGAAGAACTGCAACACTTCACGCTCTGGTCAGCAACTGACAAAACATCTCACAAAAGGATGTCCACAAGGTTCAATATGTGGCCCAGAATTTTGGGATATTGCTTTGGAACCTGTCGTTAACAGACTCATGGGTCTGACAGAGCTTGAAGGAATCGTTGCCTTCGCAGATTATATTTTGGTGCTGGTTGGAGGAGATAAGAGAAGAGGGATCGAGATAAACACCGCAGAAATAATGGAATTAATGTAATGCTGGCGAAAACAAGTAAAGCTCCAGCTAGTACCAACAAAAACCAATACCAATACCAAAACCAATACATATTGATGAAAGGAACACTGAAAAGCAACCTCATTTGGGAAAATTCCATTAAAAGACTCAAAACAGTAAGATACTTAGGGGTTATTCTGGATGAACATAGGAATTTTAATGATAACAGTAATTATGTATGCTAACGAACGACTGCAACAATGGATAAGTTAATTAGCATTGGTCAAAGAAGATTTCTAATTCCACTGCCGACTATAAGACTATATCATGGTGCCATTACCTCAGCTATTGCAAGTTGTGGAGCAAGCACATGGGCGCATAGATTAAGATTGGTTAAACCTGTAAGGAATATCAGAGGAATTCTCTTGCGTCTTACAGGCGCATTCAGAACTACCACAACTGATACACTCATGATTATTGTCGGAATATGTCCTTTAGACCTGGAAATAAGAAAGAGGGCAGCAGGTTACTGACTACGAAAAGGAAACTCTGACAATGTAAGAGAGATTTGGAGTCAAGTGGCTTTCAAGAAGATAAACATTAAAATTGTATTTTAAATGAATGGCAACAGCATAGGAGAATTCTGAAATTCTGCCTGACATCAGAGAGAGGATGTGTATGAAGCACTTCAATCCATCCTGAGGGTTGATACTTTTTCTCACCGGTCATGGACCGTATGAAACACATCTCTACAAGATTAATAGGGCAGTGAATGATCTCTGCACCTGCGGATCCTCAGGAACACCTGAATGTAAACTATTTGAATGTTCATTAGTTGATGATCGAATTAACCACTACAGAGTGAAGCTCACAGAAATACTGAAAGACAACCTCCTCTGGGAAGAATTGGACAAACTGGAAAATGCAGCTAGGAAGGGGTATCGGCTCCAACATAGCCAGGAACCTGTCATGATACAGTTAACCATATAAGGAATGAGTCGAGATACCCAAAATGGTCGAGATATGTTATAAACAACTAAGTGAACGCTGATGCCGGATGTGTGGCTTCTGGAATTTAATGAAGCTTATTCTTCAACGGATGTCAGCGTCAAACGAACTTAACTTTTGAAAACTCAAGTTGTTTAGATTTTTAGTATAATTGAGTAATAGTTTTTACTAACACGTTGTGATAACTTATAATGTGTAGTAATAATAGTAAATTATTTATACCATTTTCGTATAATGTATGATTTGTGTTTGTCTTTAAAAATTTTGTTAAGTATTAAATGTTAGTTTAGTATTATGAAACAACGGTTCGTTGTAGGCTCTCCTGAAGGAACCATCCGAATGTACGAATAAATAAATAACTAAACAATAAACAACAAGGGAGGAATGGAAAAAGATATCGGTTTCCTATGAGAATGAAGTAACTCAATCGAGATAAGAAACAATAAAGCTTCAAAACTATTCTCGAAAATTGCCATAATCATTAAAAGCTGATAATGTGAGAACATCTTACAGTTACGGTAAATATTGACACTTTAAAAAGCAACTTGTAATAGGTACAGCTGGGCAGAAAATTGATAATCCGTCAATCATTAATTAACGAAGTTAACAAAATTGGCAAAATGTAATTTTCAAGTTAACATAGAAAATCATTAACAATCTTCTTCACTTCCGTTAACTTTAGTCGGATACATTGGTTTGGGAGCGTCCATAAACCATGTAGCTCCATTTTTGCCTCCTGTGAACCCCCTCTCCCCCCACGTAGCACTAAGTGACTTTTGCTTCTACCCCCTTCCCCCACGTACCACGTAGCTTTTTTTCCTTTTGATTCCAGAAGACATTTTGTACTGTTTTCTCCTATCAGACTATTGTAAATTACATACGGAGATAATTAACTGGGGGAAATAAATATCCGCAAGCTGTTGTGAGTTCTGTTCCTCATTTTAACTGTGAAAAATGTTATGAAAGAAAAGCTACGTGGCCTGGCTCGGAAATCCCCCTCCCTCCACGTAGCTCAGCCAACCCCTTCCCCACTTGGACTGAGTCACGTAGTTTGTGCAACGCTCCCTTGTTGTCGCCATTTCTATGGTTTGAATTGCGCGCCATGCAATGTTCATATATGAACATAGCATGGCGCGCAATTCAAACAAACGAAGCTCGGCGAGTTGAATGGCGAGAGAATTAGGTAATGCGAAGTTTTCGTGCGTTACATTTATGTCTGTTATGTTAGGCATGACTTGGATGTGAGCAGGATCGTTAGAATTGTGGAGTGTCTGTATTTTACGTCTACTAACTGGCGCTCACCACTCGTTTCAAATTCGATCTGCTTTTTGCTATGAGAAAAAAATGCAGCTTTTTATTTTGTGTTGGTTTGGTGTTTGTTAGTGAAATAAATTAACATTTCAGGGCCTACATCATGAAGATCTAGCAAATACTAGCAATAGCAACGAGAAGATTAAAAATCCTTGGCCACATTTATACGATTATGTTGCATTTAAATCAAGACTGAGAGACCAGTACATGCAAAATTTCTGCATTAGGGGCTTACTTTTTAGCCTTAAGAATCTTAAACAACACATGAAGAGGAGGCATACACCCAAATATGTACAGTTTCAGGAAAAAGTAGAAGCAGGGTCTACTCGTGGTAAAAAGAAAAACGATTCAAAGCCTTCTTTAAGTGTTCTGGATTCTTCTGATGTTGATAGGAGCATAAGTTATTTTTTCCCCCACCTCCATCTAATAATAAAGGGTTACGTCAACAAAATATTGATGAAACGTTTGGTATCGGTGTTACCGGCAGCGACATATCTCAAGTTGATGTGGCGGACGAATAGAAAACTTTTTCGATGCCAATATGATTCCACTACATGTTGTACATGTTGTAAAATCCGATACGTATGAGATACTGATTAAAACGTTGAACCTTACCAAGAATTCAGTTTTCAGATAAACATTGGGTATACATATTATTAATGGTTAACTTTTAATGGATAACTGTAACTTGCGTTAAATTTGCAAAAATGTGAAGCTTTAACGATTATCGAAGTTAAATTTTTAGTAACAGATTAAGTATAAACGAAGTTAGCTTTTGGATGAACTGTGCCCAAGATTCAGATACTCTTCCACAGCCTTGAGGAAGGGGAGCCTTAGCTTCCCATAGTTGTAACCTGGCTTCTTCAGTTGTCGTTGTCGTTCCTGAGATATTTTTAGGAAACTTTTCCTGGACTTCAGTCTTTACCTGTAAGGGATATGCCCATACAGTGGATGAGATTTTTCATGGTTCACTTTCCTCCTTTCCTTGTTCCCTGCTATTTCCCTTCGAACAGAAGGTGGTGATATTCCTGCGAGACGGTGAAGCCATTCGACTGGAATTGATTTTAAGCAGCCTGTTATGATTCTGCACGTGTCATTAAGTACAATGTCTACTTGTTTGGCATGGGTTGAAATGTGCTATAGAGGACAGGCATACTCTGCAGCCGAATAACATAATACTAAGGCAGAAGTTCGAATTGTTTCAGGTTGGTTGCCCCACTGCGATCCAGCCAGTTTTCTTATGAGATTGTTCCTACTGGAAACTTTCAGCTTGGAGTTCATGCAATGTTTCCTGAATGTAAGTGATCTGTCAAGGGTCACTCCTAGATATTTTGGAGTGTCACAGTGTTCTAGTTCGACCCCCGACCAAATAACCAATAAAGCTAATGGAACAATTTAAATAAGAACTGTGTGGACACAGTTACACTAAACTTTAAATCTTCATAACTTCGTCCAATTGCGAAATATCTTGAAGACACGATTAATCATTCTTCAACTCTCCCACTACCCACCCTCAAAAATTTAGCGTATCTGATCCAATCTGAAGATTCTTTTCTTGTATTGACTTAACAATTATTTAGCCTCGGATTTTCTTTCTCCAAGGGCACTGTCGTAGCTAAGGGAGTGTTTATATTTTGGCAGACCTATCATGACTGTAGACGGTGGGGCTCGTTCCCAAGAGCTTCACGCTTTCTTCGTAGCTACAGATTTCCATCAGATGATCAGGTGTGTAGGGCCTGGAGTCATCATACCAATACGTGCTTTAAATCGCTGATATATGTACGAAAGGTTTTACATTAGCACTAAACTCTGCTGCTGCAAGCACAATTACTTCGCTAGAGCGAATATGCTGAAGTAGTTCCAAAGACTGCCGCTATGAGCGCTACGAAACTATCATTTCCAGTTAATTTTGAGGCCGTAATAAGCGCTAGTTATCATTTAATAACTATTCTGTCGAATTAATTCACCAAACATCACAAAGAGACATTCGAGTTCCAAAATTGTAATGTAACATTTTCAGTCAAATACGCGTTAAAATGAAGGCCGTTTGTGATGTTGGCAATCGATTTCGCTGTCATATTGATAATGATCTTTAAATCGCGGACAGTATCATGTCGCTCATGGTCGAGTGTTGCTTATAGGGACCCTAATCCAGGCCCACCTTGATGCCGTGAAGAAGATTGAGTTTTTCTTTTCAATGATAGATGAATAATTTTTGAAATGTTATGAATGAAGTTGGTACTGGTTATGTGTGGAAAATAATTCATGAGAAACTGAAAATGTATAAAGTTTGAGCAGTATTGGATTCCAGTATAATGGTTTCACTTCATGAGCAGAGGCAATGTGAGATTTCGCAACAGATGTTTACCTTGCCCGACAGCATGATATAACTGTGATTACTGCTAAATCTTGAAGATTTTTGTGCTTTCTCATCTTATCTACACCACTTAACTTTTTCTAAACTACAGCTTGTACTTATTTTGCTGATTACCACCAGGTTAACAGATTCAATTGTTATAATAACTGGTTCACGTGCAATTGCTAATTTACCACTTTTATTAGAAATGAACATAGGTAAATAACTTATATTAGCACTTGCACTTAAAGTACTACCAGTTTGAAAACTAGCTTCCAGTCCAATTGTAGTTAATGTAACCCACAAATTTTGACAAAAAAATTATTAGGTTATGCATTTAATTGAGCTCTACTTAAAAAATTACTTCATCTATCAGTCATAAATTGTTCTCCTGAAGTAACAAGACTTTTGTAATTACATTTTTTGACGGACCAATAACATCAAACCACTTGTAAGCATAACCTCAAACAAAGAACGTACGAGTTATACTAATAACAACTAAGTTTTGTTTAGTTTGTTCTACTGCTTTCCATAGAACAAGAGTAGTTGATGTTTTAGATTCTTGACTGCCACTAGAAGAGTGTGCACTTGTGTTGGATTGAGCAAGTTGAGCCGTAGGTCTCTGGTCCGTAGCCATTTCTTCAGCTGGAATGTCAACTTTGCGGTCTTGAAATCCGCTGTCGGAGAAATCAGAAGCTCGTGATGTACTAGGTTGAGTTTGATTTGTTGAATCAGATTTCAAACGTTTCGAAGTATTTCCTTCTTCAGAAAGTAATTAATCTAAATGAAACTATTATAAAGCACCAAAAAAAAAAAATATTCTTTATCACTGTTACTGAGTTTAAACGTTTCAACTATCTCTATTTCATTTGCATAATTCTTTATCTTTTTTTTTTTTAAATTAATTTCACGTATAGCAGACCAAGCTAATTGTTTCTTTCGTCAATGTTGATCCATACTGAAGTGTCTAGGTCTTACTAGGAGCTTATATATATTGTAGACAAGGACTCTAACTAGTTCCTTGCCAATAAATACCTCCCACCGACTACGAGCCAACTGGCTGACCTTCCGTATGTTGAAAGACCTGCGCCAGAAAGCAGTACACGTCCATCAGAGGCAGTTCATCTGCCGTTACTCCCTCTCCCGCACCGTTTATCTAAATTTTCTTTGGTCGAACCTGAAATTGTTTAAAATTGTCTGTCGTAGAGTATTCATATATAATGATTTTATGTTGCCTCAATTTAAATGATAAACAAATGGGATGTGGTCTCCAAGACCCTCGGAATGCACTGAATCACCATCCCTTCCCCCCGTTGGTGCCGCAGAGATGGCGGCTGATATAATGGACCCTTTCAAGCTCTCTCTGTCGGACATTGCCAACCACGTTTGTACCCCGTCGTCGTAGACGTTTCGAAATTGATAGTTTTGATACTGCTCCTAATTCTCGGATGCCGCATTTGGAAGGCACATTCATCCAAAAAAAATTAGTCTTCCTCGCACTTCATATACAAAACACAAACAGTACATCAAACAGAACAACAGTCATCTGTCCTAACTCTTCAACCAGACCCAGTGTACCTCCTAAAGAAAGGCCAAGTAAACTATGGGTTGAAGACCATGATTGGTGCTGGTTGTTGTATAGATCCGGCTGTAGGCATGGAAATGTTTGTGTGTATATATATACTGTATACATAAATATGTTGATACCTTCTTTTAACTCGTCTGTCAGTATGTATGACGTGCTGTTCCTCCACTTATGTTTGTGTCTGCTTGTGTGTGTGTGTGTGTGTGTGTGTGTGTGGTGACGTATGGATTTGTGGGTGAGACCTAGTATGAATATGGGAGTTATGGTATCTGTCTGATAGCCGAATGCCTACTGCAGTGCATGGTACCTGATGCACTACTTTTTCGTTGCCATGATTGGTGCTTGTTGTTCTAAAATTCTAGTATTTCCAGTGCGCGAGACACACAGATTGAGGTTACTGCTGTATGCTACTGACACCTGGCGGCCGCAATTGGTAACTTCCCACCACCTGTGACGTCAAATAACGGAATCCCGCAATGACCATCCAAAATTCTAGTATATCCAGCATGTATGGCTTTTCTTCGGTTTTGTGCCTCGTCGATGCCATCGTCATTAGAGGTGAGAAAGGATGTAGCGCAAGGAAGGGTGAGGAATTCAACCACGGACTTTTGAAGGTTTAGTTCCCCGCATTCGCCTGAAGTGATTTCAGGAAACCAGACACTCTTCCATTTTACTGTTCTGTTTACAGTTTGCTGCCATTTGCTTTGGGATACGAACTGTTTTTTCTCACGTTGTTCACTATATGTTCTTCGGGGCAAAATTCGTGATGAGTGAATGTACTAGAAGTGAATAACTTCTGTTACAAACCCACAGTCAGACTATTGCTTGCATATAGTGGTGTAATATGGAGTCCGCAGTTTATGGACTTGAAATGCAGTGTGCAAGGGAGGGCAACTAGAGGGTAAATATGTTGATACCTTGCTTTCACTCGTCTGCCTGCATGTAGTGTGTATAGTTCACTTCCACCACTAATGTGTGTGTGTGTGTTTTGTGACGTTTGCAGCTGTGAGTGAGCATCCAAAGTATGGCAATGCAGCCTGTGTTAAGAAAGGCTCTTGAATCTACTCATGCCTCTGTGGTACTGGGGGCACATGTTACTGGATCGCTTGTTGTTATGTGGGGTGATATGAAATGATGCTGATGTGAACAGTTTGGTACTTGGGCACATGTTACTAAATGGTAAAGATGGTTGAGATGTGTGAGAGGCGAGACAATGGTAATTTGAACAGTTTGGTACCTGCGGTAGCTGTTACTGAGGGATTCTTTCTGGTTCCAAGGTTAACGAAACTATAGAAAAATTGTATACACCTCCTCATCAGGTATTGTTCCCGGTGCTGAGTATCAAACCTTCAAATACATACTTTAAATCAGTTTACTTTGCTCACAGACATTTTTGATGTGACTGCATATTATTATCTCCAACAACCGATCGGTCTAAAATTTTTACACTTCTCACTGGTGGCCCGGTACTACAGGTATATCCTGATGACCGAGAACTAGTATCTACCAGAAAAAATACCTGTTGAGATCACTGATAGTGTTACAAAGTGGTGGTAAATGCATGCTTTCCGAGATTGATATATAACCTTTACCCCTGCCGAATCTGCTTTTGGGCTCTTTTTCGTTTAGAAACTTCATAAAGTATGTGTCATGTTCCAGGACACGAAAAGATGTTTTTTCCCCATACCTTTGTCTGTGAATGAATTTTTGAATTATGTGTTTGTCGCAGGGAAATTTTTGTCTTATTAGAGTAGATTTAGTCATAGTGTCTCAAAAACCCTGAATTCAGAAGTACTTATTTCGTTCTATTATTTTTATGAAGAAAGTTTAAATGTTGATAGATGATTTGGGGGCAATCTTTATGATGTCAAACATGATGTGTGTGTGTGTGTGTAGTCATCTGTCTTAAATTGCTGTGTGGTAGATTGCCTCAAAATCGTGTATGCTGATGTACATTCATTCTCTCCTTTCGGACAAAATATACTGAATCATATTTACTTGGACTAAGTGACTTCAAGAAATCTTTGATCAAGAGAGGAGACTGCTGTATATGTCACTGAGATAAGAAAACTCTTTCCATATCGCAAGTAATGACTTTCTAAACGGTAATGCATGCGATGTCTCGCCAAATATAGATGATTTCATTAGCAGGTTCTGCGTAACGGCGTGCGTGCCCCCAATTCCTGGCTGTTTGCTCCCCTCATATGATTGCTTATGAGAAAATTGAGCTAGATTTTACAAGAAAGATAACATCTGAATGTCATATATGCTTCCTATACACTTTTACCAGATTTTAAGGTCTTATCCACCGATCAGCTGATGAGATGTTTTTGGTCTAAAAGCCTAATAATATTAAAGTATATATCATGTTACAGAACTCGAAAAGTGTGTTCTTTTGTGGAAAGGCTGCCCATAAAGGTTTGATAGTACCGTGCATTTTAATTTGCTTCTATCTTCCAGATTTTCCATGGTTTCCCGAAATTACACCAGGTATATGCTATGATGATTATGATGATAGTTCTTCAAACACTAGTGCCTGAAATCCTTCCTCATTCCCTTTTCCAATCTTTTCCCCACGAATAAATCATAAAACATCCTTGACACATTTTACACAGACTAACATTACTTAATTGATCCTGTTAAGTTCTAATGCAGAAAGTAAGGGTTTTATTCAAATCAACAGCTGAATAAACGAATACTTGGCTATACAGCTGATATTGATTTTATGGAGACATGTGGAGTAAATCGAATTGTTAGTGTACAAAATAAGAAAAAATTTTCACTTCCACATAGATTTTTAAACTCTATCGGTGTAAATGTGTTTGAGATTCATGTCACCCTGCTTCTCACATGAAACATCGTCAAACACAGAATTATATAAAGCTTCACTTGGATGATGTACACTTTGATTATCATTAAATGTCAAATACCGAATTTCTTTAATGGGTTCTAATATTTTCCCTACATAGTGACTGATGTGAATGTATTGATGCATGATTACAGTATTCTATCCCATTTTTCACTATTGCAACTGTAGTTTAAATTTACGTTATTTATCATTAGGACTGGCTTCTTACACAACTTGGTGGAATAAATCAAATTGTGTGTGTTAAAAATAAGAAAAACTTGAAATTTTTAAAGCATTCATATGAAATCAAAGACAATTTCCGAGAGAAACAATATACCCAAGTTAACATTCCAGTATTGTTTTACACCAAATCTAGATATTAGTCGAGGTTACACACACACAAATCATGAGATCACTTCAATGCCTCTTGAATTTAAAATTGAGTGGGTTTTCGCTCTGCTTCATTGCACCTAAAAATATTGGAAATGTAGCTAAAACTCGTGAGCTATCGACGAACTACGGTACATCATTTCAGGTACCTTTTATCAGGCCCGCCGCTAGCTGTTTGAGCGCCCGCGTGCAATACCGATTATGCCGCCCCCAATCTATGCACAGCCAGTGGTGGATCTAGGAATTTTCCGAACCGGGTCAAAATAATGTGAGATTGCCGCCCCTTCAAACATTAATTGCCGCCCTCATTGTTGCCACACCGAGTGTTGCCGGCCCCCTAAAGCAGCTGTTGAGCTAAAAAAAAAAATGGTCGCCCGCTCCATAATAGGCTGCAAATTTCGTCGCGGCGACAATGGAATGACAACTATCCCGGGGCGGCGACTGTCGATCACTCGATTTGCCGCCCCCTCGACCTGCCGCCCGCGTGCGGTGAACGCCTTGCACGCCCGCTTACGGCGGCCCTGCCTTTTATCAATTGGCTAGTGATGGAATAATATCATGTGTTGCCAGATCAAATGGAGTTGTGTGTGATATTCAAATAATAGGCATGTGATATGTCCACTCGATATCGGAACTAAAATTATAATTTTCGTTTTTCATTGAAACATAGACATAAGAAAATAATATAGAGACCGAAGCTGATGTAAAATTTATAAGTTTTTACATCTTTTATCCAGATTATCTACCCCCTGAAAAGTTCTAAACTGTACACTCGATCCTATCCTATCTTATTATTTAATTAGGCTAGGTGAAATAAACAAAAGATAAAATCGGGTAAAATGATTTTATTTACGTATTACGACATACACCAGTGCCTTTTAAATCTTGTTCAATTTTGCACTTAACATCAACATACACTAACAGGTTTTTTTATATGTTTTAATTTCCAGCTATAAACGTTTGTAGACTAGTGTTGAACTGGGGCTGTATGACACTTCATTGACATGTACATTATCAAAATTCACATCTATTAGTCCTTGCATAAAACACCCGGGATAGTCAGAATCATTTTCTCTGATAAAGTATTTACAAACTCGTTGTAGTAGTTGGTAACTTGATAACTCCAGGGCTTCATGGTGCCGATGGCGTTTTTCCTGCAGGCAGGGCGTCGACCATATTGCTCCAAGTTGATTCGCCGAGAGACATACCATAGGCAGGAACAGCATTGTTGTAAAACCATATAGTTTTCGCTCCAGCCACTGTTCGGGACGAGATGGTATGGTTGCCAAGTGATACACTCGTTTGCAGATGCTCACTGTTGTTGAAAATGCCACAAGTTGGATAGACCAGCTGCCTCAGTACATCCCATTCTTTATGTGTGAGCGTGTTTGTTGTACCCAACTTTTTCGAGTACAACTACCGGAGTGAATTCCAGTTTAGGTGACAAACCTACAGTAAGCCGTTTGGTGTCACTACTGTTTAACTTGTAGCATGTTGAAAACAGGAGTACCTCACTAGCCATAGTGAACTGCACTAGACGAGCGTCGACTGGGAACTGACGGTGTGGCGGCATTTATGCGCTAGCTAGCTGTCTGAGACGCCCAGGGCTATGACCTCACACACAGATTGAGGTCCCCGCTTTCACCTGGTGGCAGCCATCGTTCCTCGCCATGCAAACAACCTAAAACTGTGATGTCACGCGGTCGAATAGGATATCTCTGCGACATTCGGCGCATCCTAACTATGGTTTAGCGGTAGAAACCCAAATAGCGTTGAATACCCGCACAGACTGAGGTTGCGCTGTCCGGTGCAACGGTACAGCCCGAAATAGCGTGCGTTATTGAGGTTACCGCTGTGCGCTGCTACGGTGGCCTACTTAGCGTGTTGAGACACGCTATCGGAGATTGAGGTTACCGCTTTGCGGTGCTGCCAACTCGCGGCGCGCCGGGGCCTGGCCACGCCCCCCACTTGCACTCTGATTGGCTGATTCAAAAGTCCGCCATCACTTTCCATTGGCTGAGCCTGGGGATTTCCAGAGAAAGAGTCGCCTTAGTCCTACTACTAAGACCAATCAAATCAAGGCTTTTTTTGGTTTTTTTAATGTCTGTTAAGATTCACTGGATAGCTGCTGAATGGTGCCGTATTGTATTCAGCGATGAGTCGCGGTTCTGCACTATCTCGGATGACCATCGTCGGCAGGTATGGCGGTGACCTGGAGAGAGGTCCTATTCTTCCACTGTTTTGAAGAGGCACAGCGGTGTTGCTCCTGACGCCAGGTGCAGGGAACTCACGTGCATCCCACATCCTCGTGCGTTACTTGTCATGAGATAGTATCGTGGTGTTATTTTTCAACAGGAAAATGCCCGTCAACACACGGCAGGTGTCTCTATGAACTGCTGCGTGATGGTGTGTACTTCCTTCATCAGCAAGCTCTCCAGATCTGTCCCCGATAAAACCTCTCCGGGATCAGCTCGGACGTCAACTCCGTCCTAGTGCCATTCAGTTACCACAGTTGTGGGCCAGCTTGCTTCAGTACAGGCTACAACGGCTCTAGTATACCCGTCCCAATTGAACGAGAGCATACACTCAGGCCAGAGGATGTGCAAAGTGGGCTCATAATGCCATATTATTTATGAATTCGACTCAATTTTTTAATCATCGAAATAACATCACATACCTTTCATTTCGTTTCCTCCTCCATTTCTATGTGCTTCACTTTCTTTTTGTCAAGGAGTTTATTCTTAAATAAAGTTTTCAGAAATAATTTTTCTGGGCATTCCTGAATGTATTGAACCTGTTTTGAAGTATTATGTGAGTATACACCAATGAACTAAGAACACTCAATAAACTGTATGTATGTTCGTTTGGGCCAATTAGGACCACGTTATGCCTTTGTTTAGCTTGAATTTTGCTGTGTATATGTACACATCGTGTTACTACTAGGGTTGTTAGCCCTAGAGGGGACCTACAGCTTAAAATGGAATCCGAACCATGGAAACTCCTGGCGTAGCTCATATGATCAAACACAACTCTCAAAATTCCTGAGCCTGCCGGGATTGGAACCTACGAAAGGCAGTGACCGTTTAGAAAGCAAGCGCCTTAACCACTGAGCTTTATTTGGCTTCATAATTAATTTCGTAACTAACTTTTGTTTTATCATTTTGGAAAATGGATCTTATCGCCTTAGGGTTAAAATTTTCGCACTCATAGAGCACTTAATAAATTCAATGCATTTAATAAACATAATAAATCATTTATTTGCCCTCATATTCCACTTCTTAACTAACTTTTGTTTTATTGTTTTGGAAAAATCGTATTAATTAGATTTTACTCCTCGAGGGTTAACATTTTCACACTCAGCAGTCAATGTAGTTCCTTCAGAGAATTTATCATTTAAATGCAACGTTCCTTTGTACTTCTTGAGGTTTTAATAAAATATTTGTTCTACGTCATAGCTCTACATTTCCAAAATAATTTGAATGAATCGAAGATCGTTTATATTCATTAAGAGAAGGAGAGGCCAAGAAGTTCTTGAGTGAGAATTTACACACACAGTACGTGTCTCTATGAACTTTCTGCGTGATGTTTAGGTACTCCAGTGGCCAGCAAGATCCCCGGATCAGTCCCCAACAGAACATACCAGCTCGGCCCCAACTCCGCATCAGTGCCAGTATCCAGGATATCAGTTACCGGTTACAACAGTGTGGTCCAGTTTAACTTCACTTATATTTATATATTTCAAGGGAATACTCTTAAACCATAGTTATGATAATGTAGAGACTTCTTTTAGCTAATTAAACAGATGCTTTATTTTACTCATAGCAGCTTCCCGTAGACTTATTTTATTGTTTTAATTTTTCCTGCTTCAACTTGAGTATGTTATCTAAATCTAATGAGAGAATTGAAAATTCCTGAGTAAGCAGGAGCAGTTATATAAGAAAAGAATATATATTTCTAGTTGTGAGTCTTAAAAGTCTTTACGGTCGTCGAGTCGTGAATACTCAAGATTCGATAGCTGACTCCGCTATCTAGTATCAGCTGATTGATTCTTTTTTTTTTTTTTTTTTTTTTTTTTTTTTTTTTTTTTTTTTTTTTTTTTTACTAGTGCTTTACGCCTCGTCGACGTCAGGGTCACTAGAGGCGGGATGGGACTGGGGACGGGAAGGAATTCGGCCATGGCCTTTTGAAGGAAGCAGCTTGGCATTCACTTGGAGTGATTTGGGTAAACCATAGAAAACCCAAATCTGGATGGCTGGATGGCGATTCGAACCGGCGTCCTCCCGAATGCGAGTCGAGGACGTTAACCGCTCACCCGCCACGCTCAGTGATTGATTCCTAGTTATTCAAGATATTCTATAGTGTTTCAGTCTCGGATTAATGGGTAGAATGTTGAAAAACACTTTCATCAGTAATCGTTTGAATTCAGTAAACTCTGAATTCACCTATTAGCCAATGCAGGAAAGAAAAATGGGTTCGAACTTCAAAACTGGCGTCCAACAAAAGAGATCCAACAAATAAATCTACATCAAAATAGAAAAAATCACCGAAACAATCCCCAAAAGACGGGCACCATTCTATGGCCACCTCAAACGAAAGGAGGTAAATAGGCAAACTAAGAAAATCTTTAATTTATTTGATTAAAAACTCAAAAATATAATGCCATGGTTTATGAATATTAAAGAACACCTTCATTTGATGAGATAAAAACCCGAAGATTCTTTCGGTAGCGATCTTTTTCGGAAGAAGTTAATACCAAGTGGGACAAACCGAGACGAAAACTCCAAAAGAAGACGTGGTACATCCTGGACAGAAGAGCGCAAACAGGCACATTCAAAACGAATGAAGGAATTCTGAGCCCAAAACAAGAAGAAACTCGCAGCCAATTGCAAGAAAGATTAACGTGATCCTAGTTGGCCTCAGTTAATGTATAACATATATAAATACTTTAAAGAAGATATTGTGGCGAAGTCAATATTTTTCGGAAATCAGTATACTGGCAGATTTTTATTTTCATTAACCATACAAATATCCTTAGTTGTTAATTAGTAGCATATAGCTAGGCTAGTAATTTTCAAGTGTTGATGCTACGGAAATTTCTGAAATTTATCTCAGCTGATGACGAAATATTCTAAAATTTCTGCTCGTCGGTTTGACTATGCATGTCAGGATAGTATCAAGCAAAATGTGGATTATGTTAACTAATGAATTCATTTACCGGCGACGAGTACATAGACGATATTTCTCGCCTTCTGTTTCAAATGTTGACTGTAGTATACGTATTTGGAGTGTAAAATACATATGATAATTTAAATCCTACCTTTCGTCAGAGCTGCCATGTTGCTCCAGTGTTCAGTTCTTTCAGGTTCTAAAGGTTGACAAGGTTTTAAACACTTTTATTTTCAGACAGACACTGGACTGATAAGAGCTCTTCAAGTTATTCGCAAGAGACCTTTGAATCTTAAAAACAGTACACAGATAGCGCCAAGTTCCTTATCTCGCTCCGTTACGAAGCAAAAACTGGACCAGATTGCTAAGTGAACTACGTAATTCTCTTTTCTTCTGTGAAGGTTTTCATTTGATTGCAATTCAGAATCTATGCTGCCTGTCTTCTTGGATACAAATTTATTTTTTTATACTAATAATACAATCTAAGAAGGGCTGTTGGATTTGCCTCTGGAAATTACCGCAGAACACAACCAGTGACTGATATGATAAAGGAACTGGAATGTGATTCACTGGAAGACGGGGGATGGTACAGAAAAAAGAAAAGAGAGAAATGGTATGAGTGTTCAAGGATCTTGTTGGTGGTGAGATGTAGAAAGACGTTGCTGGAATAATTAACAGAGGTGTAGGGAAGGGAAAAGACGATCTTGACTACAATCTGACATAAGGGTGTGAGAAATTTTGTCTTTGGTAAGAAAGGGGATCATGGATTGGAATAAATTACCAAGAGAAATGAATCTATTAAAAATGCTGATAAGTTGAAATTCGTGGTGAACAAAAGTGGATGGACACGGGAAATGGGAAAAATGAGTGTGTGGGAAATTGCCACCGGAGCGTGCGCTCTATAGCAATTTAATATTTTCTGATATGAGTTAATAGGTACTTGGTGACGTGTGTCTTAGAACCGTGCAAACGCTGTCTATGCTCGCTCGGTTTGTCGCTGCCAGCGTGACCTCTGCCGGCCAAATACAGTGCAGAGGACCGAGCCTGGACGTAAGCTCGATCCTGGCAGTAGGCTTGGTCTGTTATTCGCGTGCTGCGCTTGTACTCGATCGGTACAATCGCAACAGCCACGAACTGCATCGCAGTCTTAAAATCGCTAAACCAACGGATGAAGTAAATGAAAACTTAAAGAGTGGAGAGTACATGTATTTTTTACACGCTTTATATGAGCTTGACTTGTATGTATCTATGTATGTATGTATGTATCCATGTAATCTTGCAATTTATTTTTCACCCACTTCCAGAAGTTCGATTTGTTTGAAATTTTGCACACATATTAAGAACCGGTAACAATACAATATTTTCATAGAAACGTTCTGCTATTATCATCCCTTTGACAGTAATAAAAGAAAAGCAACGGAATTTTTCGATTCAATTTTCACCCAATTCCAAATTTCAGAATTGTTTGAAATTTTGTAAACATATTAGGAACCGGTGACAATACAGTAATTACATAGCTATGTCCAAATATTCTCATTACTTTGACAGTAACAACAGAAAACCGTTTAAATGCAATGGAATATTTTATTTCAATGTTCACCCATTTCCTGGTGTTCGAATTGTTTGAAAATTTGGACACGTATTAAGAACCGGTGACAATACAATATTTTCATAGCAACGTCTTGCTATTCTAATTATTTTCATGGCAACACAAGAAAAATAACGAAGTCTGTCAATTCAATTTCAGCCACTTCCAGAAATCGGAATTGTTTGAAATTATGCACACATATTAAGAACCGCTGACAATACAATATTGTCATAGCAACGTCTTGCTTTTCTAATTACTTTAATAATAACAATAGGAAAGTAACGGAACCTGTCAATTCAATTTCACCCACTTCCAGAGGTCTGAGTTGTTTGAAATTTTGCACAAATGTTAAGAACTGGTGAAAATAAAATAATCTCGTAGTAACGTCCTGCTATTCTAATTACTTTGACTGGAACAATATGAAAGTAACGGAATCTGTAAATTCAGTTTCACCCGCTTTCAGATATTCGGATTGTTTGAAATTTTGTATACATATTAGGAACCGGTGAAAATACGATAATTTCATAGCTATGTCCTGAAATTAATACTGTGAAAAATACGGTGAAAAGTGAAAAATAAAATTATATTTAAAAAAAACCTAAAATACACGCTTTCGTAGTAATGTGAACTAAAAGGTTAAAAATAATCTTTAAATATAAAATTTTTTGAGTAAGCTTAAAATAAGAATAAAGTAACTGATTAAAAAGTTAACTTTAATGGAAAAAAGCGTGGGATGCTCTCCACTTGTACATAATTACATAATTACCCAACCTTTGCGAGAGCTAGCGATAAAAAATTTAAGAATACTGATATCTGATATCTTGTTGTTATATTCCACGTGCTGTTGTATCATTTTATACGTTTACTTTCGGATAATTCGGATACTTAAAGGACCAGCACAACTCCAGAGGCCTATTAATGAAAAAGTAAAGATCGGCAGATTACACAACGTTTCAACATTTCTATGCCGATGTTCCGGCGTTTCATAAAAGTGGAACTATTTTTCCCTGAACATATGAATGATCTTTTGGTAATTTCCAATCATACATGAGAGTGACATCAGTAATGTCATTAAAGTGATTCAATGCATTAATAGGTAAAAATCCTTACAAGATGTCACATATATCTGAAGCTTCAATAAAAATCATAATGCGCTAAATGTGCATTCAGGGTATGCTTTATGTAGGTCAGTAACTATAGATAACTTACTTATGTTATGGTTTTTGTTGCACTGTGTTCTGATCTCATGGTTTTTAATACTTCCGTTACATATGTTTATCAAAAACGTACACGTTACACTTCGTGTCTACGACGATTCAATTGACAAAATTTATGCAAAATGTTTGTAGTAGTCACTGATATAGTGTAGATTACAGTAAGCCCCTGCCGTACAATCTTGTCCAGTTTTCTGTGATGTACCATCCTTGTTGCGTGGCACGCGCTGTTCCTGCATTGCAGACTCTTCGTTTGCCCACCGAATCTTCGTTTGTCCGCCGAGTCTTTGTTTGACCGCAGAGCCTTCGTTTGTCCACGGAGCCTGGGAAGCTCCAGAGGTCACAGCACGCCCGGATAGAGAGGACAGGTCACAGGACTAACCGAGGAAGTGCGATAGTGAGTAGACGGCAATTTTCACGATACTAGTATGTTTGGTTAACGATACAGGATTTAAAAAATAAATAAAATGTTCAAACATAAACAGATTCACACAGTTTAGAAAGAAATATAAATTTAGAGCTGAATACTTTAGACTTTACGGTCAAAATATTATCTTTAGCACTAGGCACTCGTGTAAATCCTAATGTTAATATACTTTCCAACATGCTGATAACTACCAAGAGCAGGTTAGAGGATGTTTTTGCATGGATAATGAAACTGGAGGGAAGTATATCAGTCAATTCATACATCAGAGAAAGATAGTAAATTCATAGCGTTTTCACAGACATTCCCATTTTACTACGTAGTTTGTGGGGTATCGATATTCAGAATTAATCATAAAGAGGACTAAGGTATGTTTTCAAAATTTTTTTCGCATGAATGTTAAAACGCGTTGGCCTTCAAAAGTGTGAATTTTAGAGTATTTATGTTGTCTAATCAGTCTCAAAAACTCTACTATCTAGGATCTCTCTGCAGTTTTTCCAGATTCTCTATTTAAAAAACAGGTACTATAAATACTTGCATCTAATACACACCGATGAGCCAAAACATTATGGCCACTGTTCACCGCGAGACTGAATGCCGTCTGGTGACGTTGTGGCTACGTCATGCAGTACAGCAAGTATATAAGTCAAGCAGAGACGATTGAGGAGTCATTCTAGCTACGATACGTGTGCATATAGAGAAATCCACTGACATATGTGAATTTGACAAAGGCCTGACTCCTGGGGACGAGCATCTCGGAAACGGCGAGGACGGTCGGATGTTCGCGAGCTACTTTTATTGAGCATCTATGGAAAGTGATTAAAGGACGGTGAAACCGCGAGTAGGCGGCAAGATTGTGGACCTCCGCGCCTCGTCACAGAACTTGGAAGTCAGAGCCTTTGCACGCTCTGTAAAGCAGGATATGGGGTAATATGTGGCATATCTTACGGCAGAGTACAATACTAGTGCAGGCACAAGTATTTCGGAGCACATCGTTCAGTCCACTTTTTTTTTACCTATGGCTTTACCTCTTGTCGACATCGAGGTCATTAGAGGCAGGATGGGGCTGGGGACAAGGAACGGGAAGGAATTCGGCCATGGCATTTTGAAGGAAGCATTCGCCTGGAATGATCTGGGGAAACCATGGAAAACCCAAATCAGGATGCCCGGACGGGGATTCGAACCGGTGTCATCCCGAATACAAGGCCAGAGCGCGCACATTGTTGAACATGAGGCTTCGCAGCAGACGGTCCTTACGTGTTCCCACGTCGACCTAACGACATAGTCAATTACGCTTGCAATGGACACGATATCATCGAGATTGGACCGTGGATCAATGGAAACGTGTCGCCTGGTCGGATGAATCACGTGTCTTGTTACGCCAGGTCGATGATCGTGTCCGGATACGTAGAATTCCAGTCTGCTATAAACATGCAACGCATCACAGAGGAGAACTTTCACATAGGCTTCATGTAGTAGTGACTACGTGCAAAGATGCGGACCAACCGCATCCCTTCATGAAACACATCCGGGGGACTGTGAGGCGTCAGCTCGGCGTCTACAAGTCACCGGTCCGTAATCTAATGGAATCTGTGCGCAGACACCTGGTGCCAGATGCTTCTGAAAACCTACCGAGGATTAGTCGAATCCATGCCAAGCTGAATCGCTACTGTATTGCGTTCCAAAGGAGTGTATGGGAGAATTTTTCGTTTGTAATTGAGAAGTAGTATGGTCGCCACTCTATCGAAATAGATAATAATAATATTATGGATGAGCCCACTGTAGGTTATGTTAGGGGGCGTCCATTAATGACGTGAAGTTAAATAGAGGGGGGGGGGGGGCAGCGAAATCTCACGAAACCTCACCAAAGAGGAGGGGGGGTTCAACGGAAATCTCACATGAGGTTTCGAAATTCTTGTAGGACCATAGAGCTAAAAAATTAAATTAAAATTTCACATAAAAACAAAAGTGTACCTTATAGTAATTAACCCCCTCTACTGTAAATATAATTATCTTTAAATTGCCATTTAATACATTAAAATAAAAACTTCCTAGCTTTAAAGTTTCGTATGTAACTAATTAGTTCTTGTACATACTAGCACTAAATAGTATCTACCTTCCATCTTAAGTTTATCTTGAAATTAATTAACGTAAGTTTTATTATTTGTTCTTAAGTACTTTTGTTACCTAGTTGTTACTTATAAAGCTTTAATCTAATTTAATAGTCAGTTGAGTTAAGAAATCTACAAGCATAAGTTAAATTTTTGGTGAATTGAGCAACTGCTGTGCACTAAACCTGAAATAACTTCTTCATCTTCTAAGTTTTGCCATCTGAATTAGTTTAACACTTTCGATTATAAAGTAAATAGGCCGGATTATTGTTAGTGCGGCGAAATAAAAAAATTTTCACTCAGCAATAGAGCTTCAAATAGCAACGTCTTAGTAAAAACAATTTAAGTATTTTTATCTACCTATTAATTACAATAACTTGATTGAGGAGTAAAGCGCCTATCATATTTAATAAAAACGTTAAATATATAGTATAAACATTATTAGACTACTTTATCAATTAAATTTTAGGTTTGTTTAGAAGGTGCTTGAAGTATTTGGGAAAAATCATGACTGGAAAGTGTGGCGCCTGTCGCAGGTAGGTTGCAGAGGGGTTGGGTTGTAGTTGGCGTAGGAAGTGGTTTCATTGGGCATAGAGGGAAGAGGGAACGTGGGAAATAAATGAGGCTCTCCCATGGTTTTGTACACTTTGTCTTAGGGATGATAGGATGAGAGAGATGGGTGAAATAATCAGGGAGTTGCGTGAAAGGCTCGTGGTTCTTGAGGCTCCTCCTGTCGGGGCTCAGCCTGTGGAGGCGTTGCCTGCGGTGGCTCCGCATGTGGAGGCTCAACCTGTAGAGGCTCAGCCTGCAGAGGCTGAGCTTGTCGAGGCTCATGCTATAGAGTCAGAAAGTAGAGATAGTGGGTTGGAGGAAGTTGAGAAGGGTGGGTGGGAGCTGGTAACAGGTCGTAGGAGAAATATGGTTAATAGGATGAAGAAGCCAGACACCTCAGAAATTATGGGGAAAAATAGGTTTGACCTGTTGCCAGAGTCAGGAGGAGAAGAGCCTCATGTAGCTGTAGGAGTAGGTAAGATGAAGCAGGCCTTTAGAAATACGGGCATGCAAGGCAAGAATAGGGAAAAAAAAGGGTTCTGCTGCTAGGTAGTAGCCTTGGGAGAGGTGTCTCTTCTGCAGGATCAGTTAGGTACAGGATACCAGGTCACAAGTTTTTTTAAACCTAGTGCAACATAAGGTGAGGTAATAAAGGATATACGTTCATTTTGCAGGAGTTTCACTAAGGATGAAAGAGTAGTGATAATAGGAGGTGCAGGGAATAGTATTGATAGAAATGTGAGTTATAGTATAGAGAGTGACCCGAGGAAGGTGGTGAACGAGGCACAGCATACCTGGGTGGAACTCATGCAGGTCCTAAGTTGCCATGACCGGCCACAATTGAACTATGCTGTGAGGCAGGTAAATGTGGAAATGGAAGTGCTACTTGGGAAAAGCATTAGTTCCTTCTTGGGGGTTGTGCCTGTGAACACCATTGGTAGGTGGGTTTTCTCTAGGCATGGCCTACACCTAATTAGAAGGTGCAAGGGGGTACTTTCTGAGTTGTTAGCAAAAGCAGTGAGGGAGCCCATTCCCGGTGATAATGCGGTCAGGACTGTGCCTTTTTTAGGTTAGGGGCTGCTGGTGAAGGGACAGAAATAGATGATCAAAGTTATACTAATTGCAGATCCATGATGGGCAAAATCACAGATGTTAAAGAAATAGATGAAGTTGTTTAAACAATAACTGAATCGGGTAAAACTAGGAAGGAGGTTAATGCTGAAAATATAAAGCCAGTAATAAGAGTGTTAATGGTGAATTGTAGAAGTATAATGAACAAAGTAATCGAATTTACACCCTTAATAGAGATACACGAACCACAAGTAATAATTGGGGTAGAGAGTTGGTTAAAAGAAGAAGTACTACACAGTGAGGGTACAGAGTGTACTGAAGAGATAGAGAAGCAATTGGTGGAGGAGTTTTCATACTAGTTAGCAAAAACTACCACAGTTAACAGGTATTCATAGATAAATACCATGAATTACTTGGGGTGGATTTCTGGGGTAATAAAAAGAAAAAAATCAGGTGTTGGCTGCTTACTGCAGTGGAAGAATGACAGATGAAGATGAGGCTCTTTGCGAGGACTTAATAACAGCAAGAAAGTGGCTAAAGATGGGTTTATGAAAAGTATTGTCGGTGCAGGAGGACCACTGACTGATGTATCTTGAAAATTCTACGGCTATGTTAGAAAACTGAGGAGAAGGGAGGGTGTTGAGAATGGAGAAGAAATTGCTGAAGATTTGAAAAAAGGCAGGGATTTTAAGTAACTAGTTTAGTGAGACCATTAGGGACAATGAATCAGAAACAGGAGGGTCTAATTTGGAGAACGAGCTTAAAAACACAATTAGAAATGAAGATACCAAAAAATTTGAAATATATCCTGAGGAAATAATAAAGGAAATAAGAAAGCTGAAAAAACAAAAGGGGCTGGTGTAGATAATATTACTACAGATATCTTAAAGATAGCAAGATGTGACATTGTACCTTATCTTGAACTATTATTTAAATTCAGTCTAAATACTTGCTGCTTACCACAGGACTGGAAAATTGTGATAGTTGTGCCAATACATAAAGGAGGGGTGAGAAATAGAGTTGAAAATTATAGGCCAATCAGTCTGACATCAGTGGTAGGTTAAAATAATGGAAAGATTGATATGTAACCACATCAGAAATATATGTGAGGAACGTAAGTGGTTTTCAAGTAGGCAACATGGCTTTAGGCAAGGATATTCTTGTGAATCTTAGTTGGTGGGATATATGCAAGATATTTCAGATGAAATGGACAAGGGACACCAAATTGACAGTGTAGCACTAGATCTGTCAAAGGCTTTTGACAGAGTGAGCCATAAAATGGTAGTAAATAAGTTAAAAACTACTGGAGTGGATAAGAAAGTGATTTTCTGGATAGAAGTATTTTAAAAAAGTAGAAAACAGAAAGTTAGCGTATGAAATGCAGCATTAAAAGAAGTGGAAATAAAAATGGGAGTGCCAATGGTAGCATTTTGGGACCATTGCTATTCATTATTCTAATGAATAATTGTGTTGATTGTTTACTATCAGAAATTAGATTGTTTGCAGATGACATAATGCTATATAAAAAGATCAAAACGATAGAAGACTGTAAACAGTTGTGGGGTGATCTGGACAGGATATCTAGTTGGGTTGGTAAATATGGGATGAAGATAAATGCAAAGAAGAGTCAGCTTATTAGATACACAAATAATAAAAGGTTTAATTATGATCATAAGGTGGGGAAAGAATTTCTTGCTGAAGACATGAAACGTAAATATCTTGGTATTAATTTGCTAACAAACTTAACTGGGCAGGACACATTGGACAGGTGGTAGGATAAGATTTCAAAGTTCTTCACTTGTTGGAGATAGTGATGATTGGATGTATGAGGGAACTAAGGAATTGGGTTACAAAACTTTGGTGAGACCATTCCTCGAATATGGTAGTTTAGTATGGGACCCATATTTGGAATATAAAATACAGGACTTGAAGAGGGTGCAAAAAAAGGGCTGCTAGATTTGTTTCTGGAAATTATTGCAGAATGCAATCAGTAACAGATATAATAAAACAGCTGGAATGGGATTCATTGGAAGACAGGAGGAGGGTGAAGAGAGTCATGGGAGTGTACAAGGCATATACTGGTGATAAGGCATGGAAAGATATTGGAGTAGGTATGAAAAGTAGTGCATGGAAGGGAAAAGATGACCATGACCACAGGCTTTCACTGGATTTCAGACACAAGGATTTGGGAAGATTCTCTGTTTTAGGTAAGTGTGTCAGTGATTGGAATTAGTTGCCAAGGGAAATTATGAATAATTTACCAAACACGTTGAAAGAATTTAAAGTTAAAATTTGTAGAGGGCAACTTTAGGTGGGTGCAGGAAGAGAGGAAGATGGGTGTTTAGGAAAATTGCCACCGGATCGTGTGCTCCACTTTAATTAAATCTTATATATATATAAAAATAGACGTGTTTTTTCCTATATTTCACTTTTAAGCCACCACTACCTTGCACAGATCACTGATGTTTGTTGGTGGAAGTAGCATGGAGTTTCCTGTCGTGCACAACGTTGGCCGAATGCCCATAGCTGTGGGGATGTGGGAGATATAATGATTAAAGTTGGTCAGTGCAGGGCGTTTTCATATTTCGACCAAAAATTCGTATCTCCGTATACTTCTCTTTCCTGTCACAACTACATAACATAGACCTTTGGTATTTGTGTGTGGTAGTAGAATCGTCTTTCCTGTCGTGCACTATGGTTGTTAGATGTCGGTAGCTATGGGGGTGTGGGAGATATGGGGGTTGAAAGTGGTCGACCTGTGGCAATTTCATACTTCTGCCAAAGACAAAAGTGTCATGGTGTATCACTTTTCAGCGAAAACTATAGATCACAGATAACTGGTGTTTGTGTGTAGTAGTAGCACAGAGTCACCTTTCGGTCACAACAGCGGCCGAATTTCAGAAACTGTGTTACTGTGGTAGATATGGTGGTTGTAAGTGGCCGACCAAGGATATTTTCGAATTTCGACTGTCTCCGCATATGTCACTTTTCTGCCACAACTACATAGCATAGAGCATTGGTGTTTGTGTTTGGTAGTAGAATCGTATCTCATGTAGTGCACTATGGTTGTTAGATGTCGGTAGCTATGGGGGTGTGGGAGATATGGGGGTTGAAAGTGATCGACCTGTGGCAATTTCATACTTCTGCCAAAGACAAAAGTGTCATGGTGTATCACTTTTCAGCGAAAACTATAGATCACAGATAACTGGTGTTCGTGTGTAGTAGTAGCACAGAGTCACCTTTCGATCACAACAGCGGCCGAATTTCAGAAACTGTGTTACTATGGTAGATATGGTGGTTGTAAGTGGCCGACCAAGGATATTTTCGTAATTTCGACTGTCTCCGCATATGTCACTTTTCTGCCACAACTACATAGCATAGAACATTGGTGTTTGTGTATGGTAGTAGAATCGTATCTCATGTAGTGCACTATGGTTGTTAGATGTCGGTAGCTATGGGGGTGTGGGAGATATGGGGGTTGAAAGTGATCTACCTGTGGCAATTTCATACTCCTGCCAAAGACAAAAGTGTCATGGTGTATCACTTTTCAGCGAAAACTATAGATCACAGATAACTGGCGTTTGTGTGTAGTAGTAGCACAGAGTCACCTTTCGATCACAACAGCGGCCGAATTTCAGAATCTGTGTTACTGTGGTAGATATGGTGGTTGTAAGTGGCCGACCAAGGATATTTTCGTATTTCGACTGTCTCCGCATATGTCACTATTCTGCCACAACTACATAGCATAGAGCATTGGTGTTTGTTTTTCGTAGTAGAATCGTATCTCATGTAGTGCACTATGGTTGTTAGATGTCGGTAGCTATGGGGGGTGTGGGAGAAATGGGGGATAAAATGGTCGACCTGCGGCAATTTCATATTTCTGTCAAAGACGCATGCGTCACGTTGTATCACTTTTAAGTGAAAACTATCAATCGCAGATTACCGGCGTTTTTGTGTGGTAGTAACACAGAGTCACCCATCGATCACAACGTTGGCCGAAATTCGGTAACTGTGGGAGTGTGTGAGATATGGTGTTCGAAATTGGTCGATCATGAATATTTTCGTATTTCATCCAAAGACTTGTGTGTATCCGTAAATTTTACTTTGCTGCCGGAACTACATAGCGCAGAAGACTGGTATTTGTGTGTGGTAATAGTATCGAGTCTCCCATCGTGCATTATGGTTGTTAGATGTCTACAGCTGTCAATATGAATACTTTACAATCACGTACGAAGTTGTGGGTACCAGCTATTATATTATAAATGTGGAAGTAAGTTTCTGTCTTTTTGTTACGTTTTGACGACTAAATGGCTATATCAATATTGATGGAATTTAACAATGAAATAGTGTAGGAAGGACACAGGACATTTTTTTCGGCATGAATAACAGTTTTAGTCACGAAATTTTAAGAACTTATCGAATGATGAAAGACAGACAGATTCGTGTGTTAGTCTGTAATGTTACGTTGGTTGCTCAGTCACGCAATCTGTTAGTGTTTGATTTATTAATAAATTTCGATAAGAAACAAAACTTATTATTTAGTATAGAAGTCAATTTGCTCTGCACTGTACTATTCATTTGTGTCTGTATAAAAGTTTCTGGCACCAATTTGTCTTCCTTTTTGACATGCCTTACGGACGTAAACCTGGCCTAAGGTGCAGGTCTAGAAGACAATGTGCTGCTATTAGATTATAAGATTCAGATGCTCATGTTGAATAAAGAAGAAAAAACCAAGCTGAAATAAAGCTGGCATCAGTTAACCCCCCCCCCCCCCCCCCACACACACACACACATCCCCGCACCTTCGCTTACTTTTCTGTTTTTAAATATGTTGTAAATTGATTCTCTTTATGAGACAGATTAGATGATAGGATGATATAATGATGGCTTTCCATCATATTATGTCGACTCGGTGTTGTTTGGGACAAATCTTACGTTACTAACAGTTTTCTATATCCAATTCTGGAATTGAAACTCCAAGTCCACGCGTACGAAGTCGCGGGTAACAGCTAGTTAAATATAAATCTGTCCTAATCTTCTACGAACTACTTGTCTAATGCGTAGAATTGGCCTTCTTTTATTCGGTTCACGTTCCTGGGACGCACAGTAAACCTTTTTCTCTGCAGCTCTACTTCACAAGCTGAGTCTTCTTCTTCTAGTAAATTATATACCTATATAAATTGTTCCAAACATTTTGAGAAGTAGATACGTGCGTGCTCTTTCTACGTTGTGTGACAGTGTCTGTGAGTGTATTTGCTGTATAGATGTGAAAACTTATGTCTGTGCCATGTCTGCCATGCTACATGCTAGTAAATGTGAACCAGGTTTTATAAGGTTCTCATTGTAGGTACAGGTCAGCTAGGCAAGAGTGTTTCTTAAAGAAGTTCAACTATACGGCAACAGATGGCTGGTTCATTTGTTATAACAATGCACAAAAGCGCAGGAACGAACTTTTGAGTTTGCTGGCATGAACTTTAAAACAACAGTTTCGTAGCATTGTATGCTGTATTTGTCTTTTCTAGACTCTAAAGGCCCGGTACCTGAAAAGTATTGTTACTAAAGAAGAATCCACGTCATTCTCGCATATAGACATACAGGCCAATTAGTTTGACATCAGTGATAGGAAAAATGATGGAGAGATTGATATGCAACTATATCAGAAATATCTGTGAGGAAAGAAACTGGTTTTCAGATTGACAACATGGCTTTAGGAAAGGATATTCATGTGCATCTCAGATTGTAGGCTATATGCGAGACATGTCAGATGAATTGGACAAGGGATGCCAAGTTGATAGTGTAGCACTTGATCTTTCTAAGGCATTTGACAGAGTTAGCCATAAAATCCTTTTAAATAAAATGAACTCTATTGGATTGGACGAAAAAGTTACTTGCTGGGTAGAGGAATTCTTAAAAGCCATAAAGCAAAGTGTTAGATTAGTAAATACATTATCAAAAGAGGTGGAAGTGAATATGGGAGTGCCACAGGATTTTTTATTAGGACCATTGCTGTTCATTATTCTAATTAATGATTGTGTTGATGGGATATGGTCAGAATTAAGGTTTTTTGCAGATGATATAATGGTATACCATATGCTCAAAACAGACGAAGACTGTGAGCAGCAACAGGGTGACCTGGATAGAATATCTATATGGGTAGGTCAGCATGGAATGAAAATAAATGCCAAGTAGCGTCAGCTTATTAGATAAACACACACAAAAACTAAAGGTTAATTATGATTATAGGGTGGGGTCATAATTGATTGTTGAAGGATTGGAGTGTAAATATCATTGCACAACGTTTGATAACAAATTCAACTGGGCAGAGCACATTCGACAGGTGGTAGGAAAAGGTTACAAAATCCTTCATTTACTGGAGAGAGTGATTAAAGGATGTACCAGAGAATTTAGGGAATTGGGTTACAAAATTTTGGTCAGACCATTGGTTGAATATGGTGGTGTAGTTTGGTACCCACATACAGGAGCTGGAAGGCGTGCAAAAAAGAGCAGGTAGATTTGTTTGTGGAAATTATAGCAGGACCCAGTCAGTATCTGACATGATAAAGGAGCTGGATTGCCGGCCTCGGTAGCGCAGGGGCTAGAGTGCTAGCTCCGCGTGCCGAAGGTCGCCGGTTCGAATCCGGCCGCGGGCATGGATGTTAAGTGTTGTATGTCTGTGTGAATGTCCTGTCCGTCCTGTGGTGTCCATACTTACAAGATACTGAATATAAACACAGCATGATGACTTATTCACATTGAGCTGGCTGTATGGCCTCAGCAGCCGAAAGCCATTTAAAAAAAAAAAAAAAAAAAAAAAAAAAAAAAGGAGCTGGATTGGGTGTCGGGTGAAGAGATTGTTGGGAATGTACAAGGCATTTGTTGGTGTTGGGATTTGGAAAGATATTGCTCAAAGAATTCCAAATAATGAATGACCATGACCACACTTGATGCATAAGGGAAAGAACTTTTTTTTTTTGGGTGACTGGGTCTGGGAATAAACCATCAAGTGAAGTGATGAATCATTTAGCAAAAACGCTGAATGAATTTAAAACTAAAATTCGTAAATCACATTTGTAGTTTGAGAGAGGGGGATGGAATTTAACACTTTAAGTAATTAAAATTAATAAAAAATATGGCACTCATTGCGGACTGCTGACAGAAGAGGAAACTTAAAACTATTAATATCATACATGCAACGCACCATACTTACAGCTACAGATATACTAAATAAAGGGCCAGCTTAAGTAATTTCGAACCACCTGCGAAATTTGTTTTCTGGGCCCCCTAATTCTTTTCTAGATGTACTTTTGCCTACACTTTTGATAATTTTCGTGACTTTATACACACACACACACACACACACACACACACACACACACACACACACACACACATATATATATATATATATATATATATATAATCTGTGTGTAGAGCTCAAACAATGATTAAAGAGACGGACTGAGGTTTCTCTAAATCTGTGTACAAACGGGCCAGCGGTTTATTGAGTATTAGCTGAACGGTACCAACTTCGCTGAGTCTTTGGTGTTTTATCGATGCATCTCATATGGATCTCCCAACTACTGTCACTTTCATTTCTGGCTAAGCCCTGCTGCCCATTGCGTCAAATGAAATTGTTTTTGTATTCAATTTTGTAGCTATTATATTTATATACACTTTTTGTATACGACATTTCTTTTCTTGCATTTCTTTGATAGTACACAGGCCCACCGTAAGCGGGCGTGCACCGCACGCGGGCGGCACGTCAAGGGGGGCGGCAAATCGAGTGATCAACAGTCACCGCGACGGAAATTTGTAGCGGGCTTTATTTTTTTTTTAGCTGAGTTGCTGTTTCAGGCGGCTGGCGACACCCGGGGTGGCAACAATGGGGGCGGCAAATAATGTTCGAAGGGGCGGCAATTAAGGATTGCCATCCCGCGCGGGATTGTTAAAAAAAAAATTTTACCGCATATATTTAAAACATAGATACTTAAAACGTTAATAAATTAAATAATAATTAATTTAATAAATAATTTTTAATGTTAAATTATAAAAATTAACAGTTAACAATATTTTGATTGGCAAAATAGCATTAAAACTTTTTATCGTGTTTTATGTGTATTTCCAGGTTTTACATTTCTGTTTTTTAATCTAAACCAATTTTTAAATAAATAATAAAAATGGAAAATATTGAGTCTTAGGTCATATTATGTGCATTACAATACATCACATAAGTTTAAAAATATGTTTTGCTTAATGGCCAAGATACCAGAGTTTTTTTTCATTTTTTTTTTTTTAAATTCTAAATAAATGTTACATAACACCGAGAACAGCATTCCATTTCACAAAGTTAAGTGAATATACTCTGTAAAGTGTAGACTTGGCTCAGTCAGAACAAGATCTCATAACTTTTTGTCACTGCACAAGCACGAGACTTGGCCTTTTTTTTTGCGTGATTCATTATTATATCTCCTGATTCTCTGTTTGATATTACAGTTTATTCAATGTTATTAAAAGTAAGTAGCTAACTACCCACCAACACGTAAACTGCCAAGTATTTCAGATTTACTTATGTGGCGTAACGACATTTTTAGAGTGGAAATTATTATTTTTAGTAAGAAAGGAGACTATCTCGGCAAATGATTGCAGTGAAGTCCTCATAGGTTGTATCTCCGGATTTCATTGCAAACACTCGAAACTACACACGTGAGGAAGACGGCGGAGGCAGCCGTCGAAGTATGGTGTTCCTTCAACACAATTCGTCGATACACCCGTGCAAATTTCACTATAACTTTTTTTTACCTTTAATCGAAATAATAACAAGGAGCAGAGGTATTAATCGAAAGCCTGAGCGGCACATGTAAGCAGGTGGCTTTCTTCAAAGAAACGCATTGAAGCAGCGGCCAAAACAACAATAAGTCAAAGGATATACAATTTCCTTTTGATAGCTGTTAAATAAATAGGTACGCGATCGTTAAAATTACGATAACATTAGTTTCATATCAACGAATAATCAAATTTTCAGCCGCAAATTAGGAAATTGTCACAATTACTTTATCTGCAAATACAGAAGATGGGAATAATGAAACCGTGAATAAAAAGCTGTAACCATGTAGTTCAGATAACGTGTGCGACACTTAAAAAATAATTATATAGTTAGAAAATCGTACTAAATACGCACCATAACTCAAATTACATAAATGTGTACTCGAAACAAACGTAAGTTTTTCTGAATACATAAAAGTGTATTTATTTACTTACGAATGACGAAGGTTGACAAAAACAAACGCTTGTTCACATGAGTCAATTGCCAACTGCAAGGGTACAGGCAAACAGTGCAATGCATCCGATAGAGACCGAGTGGGGCAGCGAGTCATGCAGACTGACACCCGTTTCCGCCGGATTTTGCGGATTGCGGATCCGCCTAATTTTGTGCGGGATCAGCCAGACTGTCTAATGATGCGGGATTGCGGTATCCCGCTTTGCTGGATTGCAATCTCTAGCGGCAATCTCTCAGTTTTTTTTTTTTTTTTGATGCGGTTCGGAAAATTCCTAGATCCACCGCTGGCTGTAGTTAGACAGGGGGCGGCATAATCGGTATTGCACAAGGGCGCTCAAACAGCTAGCGGGGGGCCTGCTAGTACATATAGGTTTTTGGGGCTGGAGACAAGTGAGAAGGCATACACATTTTAATTCAATAACTTTTTATATGAAACTTCAAAAGATGAATGAGTTTATTCGAACGAAATTACATAAATTGCTGAAACAGGTTCAGCGCAATACATGCATTTAAATATATAGACCTATTGTAATTACATCAGATACGACTTTCTCAAAACTGAATCTGATGAAGGACTTCTCCTGGAACTCAACGCTTCGCAAAGGTCTATTGTGAACGCAGCTTGTTAACATTATGAATTTGTAAATTATTTATTTTAGCAGGAAAATTGTTCGTTAAATAAGGAAAAATTTTGAAGGGGATTGTGGCGGGGCCCCTCTAGCTAGGAGACCCCCGCGATTGCGATTCTTGCGGTAGCCTTAAACCGGCCCTGACTAAATAATAACAAATAATTCAGTGTGTATTATGAACTAGTGACCGGGTTACCACCCCTGTCTTAGCCACCTTAACCTAACGTATTCCTGCTAGGTATGGAGGACCTACAGTTTAACGTGGAATCCAAATCACGGAAGAATTCTGGCGTACTTCACATTACACAGGAAGCTATGCTAGATGTGAAGGTCGGGTTAATGGTCTACGAAAATTCCCTCCAAGACAGAGATTAGAACCGGAGTCCTTTAGTGCGCCAGTCAGACACCTTAACCACTGAGCCACTTGACCACAACAGATATACTATTAACATTAGCATGTCGCTAATGCGAACTCAGAAGATTTTACCCATCCAAAAATCGCCCAGCGCGCCTGAAGAAGTTTTCACTTCAAAATCTAAAAATATAAGTTAATTCACAACCCAACGGTTCGTCGAATCTTCCTGAAGGAGATATACCAAGCTATTGTGCCAGAGTCAAGAAGGTTAATTCCTTTCCTGAAGGGCCTAATCAAATACAACCCTTAAAAATTGTGGGTTTGTAGAACAAAGGTGACGGAAATTAAGGTTAGAGGGGAAAGGAGGAGGGGGTTTAAGTTTCTGAAAATCAAACCTCAAAAGTGTTTTCTATTTGTTTTAAAGTATATGTAAGCAAAATCGGATAAAAACCTTGTTTTTGAATAAAAATTTTGGGAACAACGTCCTGCGCACATATCATACGCACAACAGATGGCTCCTTGCGAACACATAGATTTATTCCCTCCAAACCTCGCGTAACGCAGCTATAGAAGTTTTCACTTCAAAAGGAGTAATTAGATGACTAACGGCATTGACACCGGAGCGTGTTAAAAAGTTAATCATAATAATTAATCTGTGGATCCTTTCATCTCCCTCCGAAGAAGTCGTTTGAAGAGTACGTTTTGACATGAAAACTAATAAGTTGTATGGAACTTAATTACGTACTAGAGTATTCCGTTCCATGAATTTATTTGCGCATTATACACGGTTAGGAGAAAGTATACCAACCAAAAATAAATTATTGTATGATACTTTATTATAAGTATTCATTATTATTAATTTAATTGCGATGGATCTAACGCTCCGGTGGTAATTCCACTAGTCACCTATTTGCCATATTTTATGGCAGTTGACAACCATATCCACGGTAATCATTAGATAACAGGCAATTTGATCCTGGGACATAAAAATTGAATTAAATATTTAGTAACGAGGAATATGTACAAATGCGCGAAACACGTTCAAAAATTGGAAAGATTCATATTTCAGCTATCAGGAAGTACGAAGAAACATCTTCCAACAATACTGAATGATGTTACAGGTATCAAATTGCAGTAGAATTTCGCGGGAGCTATCTGTTGCGTAACCATACAAGAAGTTCTTATATAGTAGAACTCCAATTATCCGAATCAATTGGGACCGGACCCCATTCGGATAGTAAAAAATTCGGATAATCGGATTTTTTCCGAAAAAGGGTCTATTTTAATTAATTATTGTATGTATGTTGAAAATGCCTTCTTATCCAAGGGTTGTTTTTGTGCTTTTGCACTTCAGGGATGAAAATTTCGCCGTACCACTCGGTAAACAATGCTTCAGTCATCCAAGCTTTGAGTTGATTTTTATAAAAGAGGAGAAGCATTTTCGCAGTACGTTTCTGTCTTAATTAAAAAAGCGATTCGAATAATCGGAGTTCGGATAATTGGAGTTCTACTTATTAATAAAAACTTAACTATAGCGGGAAAGGGTGATACCTTCATGAAACTGAAGTGATTGTGAGTAGCGAAGTGCAAGAGACACTAAACTGGTACAAAACTCAGAAGTTCTTATATTTATAAAAACTTAAATGTAGCGATAAAGGATGACATTTTCTTAAGACTGAAGTGATTGTGAGTAGCGAAGTTCTATTAGTCACCAAACTGGTGCAAAACTGTTGCGACTTCTCTTGTAGTGTAGTCATGATGTATTTTTCAAACTAAGCATGACAACAAACGTTTCCCTTCCCATCTGAAAACTCCGTGAATAATGAAAGGAGCAACAGTCTCAATAAGGTGTTTGCAATGTGTAGAAATCTACCACTTGCACGAGTGTTTGTACATTCCTTATAAGATCTTTCACAAAATCTTTAAGCGTTTAGGAAAAATCTTTCATGCGAAAAACTACTAACATTTTTCATGTGCACTATTAAGCATCTTGTAGATAAACGGTTGCAAGCAGACGATACCTTTTATTTTTAGAAAACACTTGATACTTTAACCCGCTATTAGTTACAATTACGATCACACTTTATTACGGGCAGACTTTGTAGGTAGGGTCCAAGATTTCTTATCATGTCATTAACACAAAACCAAGGTTATCTCAAAACTTATCATGAGAATGTAGACGGTGAACGAGAATGATAAACATCATCACTGATTCTGTGGTGGCTGCATGACTTTTCCACCTATCAAAAAATGGCATTAACCTCCCGGGATTTGTATCAACTGCTTCAATGTGGTGTGTAAGGATTGCAATCCCGCAGTGTTTTCAATCCCGCGGGATCCGCGCGGGATTTGCGCCAATCTCGCGGGATCCGTGCTGAATTGGTACAAACAGTTTTTTAACGCTTATATTTAAAACATAGTTACTTAAAACTTTAATAAATTAAATAATAATTAAATTAATAAATAATTTTAATGTTAAATGATAAAAATTAACAGTTAACAATATTTTGATTGGCAAAATAGCATTAAAAATTTTTGGCGTGTTTTAAGTGTATTTCGAGGTTTTACATTTTAGTTTTTTTTAATCTAAACCAATTTTTAAATAAATAATAAAAATGGAAAATATTGAGTCTTAGGTCATATTATGTGCCTTACAATACATCACATAAGTTTAAAAATATGGTTTGCTTAGTGGCCAAGTTACCAGAGGTTTTTTTTAAATTCTAAATAAACGTTCCATAACATCGAGAAAAGCATTCCATTTCACAAAGTGAAGTGAATATACTCTGTAAAGTGTAGACTTGGCTCAGTCAGAACAAGATCTCATAACTTTTTGTCACTGCACAAGCAAGAGACTTGGCCTTTTTTTTTGCGTGATTCATTATTATATCTCCTGATTCTCTGTTTGATATTACAGTTTATTCAATGTTATTAAAAGTAAGTAGCTAACTACTCACCAACACGTAAACTGCCAAGTATTTCAGATTTACTTATGTGGCGTAACGACATTTTTAGAGTGGAAATTATTATTTTTAGTAAGAAAGGAGACTATCTCGGCGAATGATTGCAGTGAAGTCCTCATAGGTTGTATCTCCGGATTTCATTGCAAACACACGAAATTACACACGTGAGGAAGACGGCGGAGGCAGCGATCAAAGTATGGTGTTCCTACAACACAATTCGTCGATACACCCGTGAAAATTTCATTATAACTTTTTTTGCCTTTAGACGAAATAATAACAAGGAGAAGAGGGATTAATCGAAAGCCTGAGCGGCATATGTAACAGGTGGCTTTCGTCAAAGAAACGCATTGAGGCAGCGGCCAAAACAGCAAAAAGTAAAAGGATATACAATTGCCTTTTGATAGCTGTTAAATAAATAGGTATGCGATCGTTAAAATTACGATAACATTAGTTTCATATCAACGAATAATCAAATTTTTAGCCGCAAATTAGGAAATTGTCACAATTACTTTATCTGCAAATACAGGAAATGTGAATAATGAAACCGTGAATAAAAAGCTGTAACCGTGTAGTTCAGATAACGTGTGCGGCACTTAAAAAATAATTATATAGTTAGAAAATCGCACTAAATACGCATCATAACTCAAATTACAGAAATGTGTACTCGAAACAAACGTAAGTTTTTCTGAATACATAAAAGAGTATTTATTTACTTACGAATGACGAAGGTTGACAAAAACAAACGCTTGTTCACATGAGTCAAATGCCAACTGGATGGCTACAGGCAAACAGTGCAAAATATCCGACAGAGACCGAGTGGAACAGCGAGTTACGCAGACTGACACGCGTTTCCGCCGGATTTTGCGGATTGCGGATCCGCTCAATTTTGTGCGGGATACTGCGGGATTGCGCCCTGGACCAAAAGAAATAATTATTGAAAGTCATATGTAGTTTCGTTTTGTGGCGTCTATCTCGGTCCTATAAGGCAAAAGAAATCGAAGTATTGTGAATGTCTAGAATCAAATCCAGTCAAAATTAGTCCAAGATAGCTAAAGAAAAATATCTCCGGGACAAATGCAAGGAAGTATCATGAGAGGCAATTATGAGAGAGTATAAAACTGTTAAAATGTTTTTTTTTTTTTTAGTGACGCTAGAAACAAAAGTGGTGGAATAAGAAATCCAAAGGGAGAAATTATGTATGACCAAGAAGATAGTGCTAAAACACAGGGAGAATGTCTTTCAGTTTTATATGATGACGGAAGAACTCAGTATCGGACGGACCAGCCACGTAGTGCAGGAGTTAGCAAATGCTACCTGGCCCCACACCTTCTTGGCAGGGGCGGATCCATATGGAAACTCTATGAGATTGAAACTACGGTAATCTGGTTTGAAAAATGCTAATCAAAAGGAAAGAAGGGAGTAAGACAAGGTTATATTCTTTCCCCTGTTCTATTCAATGTGTATGTGCAAGAAGCATTGGAAGCTGTGAGGGATCAAGTAAAGGTAGGATTTTCCGTTCACGATCAAATAGATATGCTGAGATTTGCAGAAGACATTGCATTTTCTTCAGAAAATGAGTGATTTGGGTGAAAGACTTTCTAAAATTGAAAAGGTCCTTACTGAGGATTATAATCTCAAAATAAACACAAAACACTAAAGTATTAATTTGTAGCAGGGATGTTTAAAACAAATACAGTTGAAATTAGATGAACAATTAATTCGCCAGGTTAAAGACATCAGATACCTGGGTAATGTAGTCACAGGAGATTGGAGAAGCAGAAAAAATATGTCTAGTATCAACCAAGCTAAACATTCTTTTAATAAACGAAAGAAACTTTCACTTTGAACATCAGCCTGTCATTGCATAAGAATCTTTTAAAAACATGTGTCTGGAAGATAGCCATATATGGAAGTGAATCTTGGACCATAGGGATTGTGGAAAGGAAATGACTGGAGGCATTTCAGGTCTGGCATTACAGACGAATGCTGAAGACAAGCTGGATGGATTATTTTAATAATGATGAAGTATTCAGAAGGTTTTCTGAGGAACGGAGATTCTGGAAAGACTTACAGAAAAGAAGAGACAAGGGCCATGTTTTGTGTTTGTTTAAGGTCATTATTGAAAGAAAGACGGAAGAAAAAAATGACTGAGGAAGATTACACTATATGAACAAAATTTTGAATGACATTAATTGCAACAGCTATGTAGAATCAAAAAGGAACACAGAAAAGTGGCATACATGGAGAATTACTACAAGCCAATCTTCAGATCGATAACTAAAAGAATAATACATTAACTATTCAGTGCAGTCATATCTGTTAAAAGCAAATATCTTACACTTAGTGCTTCATCGACTTCACATTAGCTCTTATATGCTGCAAATATTCAGCTCACTTAATCAATGGACAAAATTCCATATTGTATCCAACCCTTATTACTCAAATTCTTATTTCATCATCTAGTTCTCCTAGTGTATTTAAAAAAAAAAAAAACAGTACCATTTTTTTGTGGTTACACTTTATTATACTCTCTCCCATTACTACACACATTCTTCAGCTGAATGCACTACTTCAAAAATAAATCAAACCACAGTTACCAACCACTTAACCACCTCTAATTGAGCACATAATTCCTTTCCTTACAATAGGTTGACTGCAAGATATACAGCTGTTCCCTGTAGCATATTCTAAACCCACCCCACGTGAAACTTTATTCGCCCTGAAACAAGCTACCCACACCACTAACACTTTTATATATGTCGCTGTCTGCATTGCTCAAACTCCTATATTAGCCTCATCAGCATCAACTTGATAACTTATCTATTAGGTTTAATGAGCACAGGCAAACTGTTTGCACACAGAACCTGTACCATTCAGTTACTCCTCTACAAGTTCCGATGACTCCAATAAACTTCTTAATAATTAAATCCATCACAATACTCTCTGGAACTACAACTCTATTTGAACTCTACAGGTGAGAATTGTTTTATCAAAATGTTGAAGACAACAAAGATATTAACCACCTACATAAGTTGTCCATATTATTTAAGTCCCATCTCATAGAGGGACAGTCTCTCATATGCCAGTCACCCAAAACTGCAGCCTCCACTATCCCAAACTATCAATTTCCCAACTCCTCAGCGTATCTTAACCAACCTCTTTAAAACCCACTCACTCTCTGTACTAAAGCCCAACTTCCTAGACTAAACAGCCACTTGTGAACCCAACCTTTTCTCCTCTTTTTGAATCTGACATTTCCAAAGGTCTCACCTTTTTTCCTACCCCTACATTCGAAGATGCCTATCTTTGGCATTCAAAATTTTTTTCATGCAATATCCCCACATAACTTATTATTACCCGTTATGAATTATAATTTTAAATTCTTTCAGTGTTTCAAGAAAAATATAATTTATTCCAGTCCTTAACTCAATTAGCTGAAAAAGAAAATTCTAACTTGCTCACATCTGAAATCAAATGCTTTTTGTTATTCTATTGTCTCTTCTGTTCAATGCTCTTCTCTTAATTATTGTACTAATAACCAAACAAGAACTCATTGCCAGCATATGCCTTATCCACTCCCAACACTCTCTTCACCCACTTTGTGTCTTCCATTGACTCCCAATCTAGCTATTTTCTCATATTGGTTACTAATGTATTTTCAACAAACAAATCTAGCTTCAATCATTTACACCCCTTCCAATCATTTTATTTTTACTCATAATGTGGATCCCATACTACCCACCCATATTCAGGAAATGGTGTGACAAAGGTTTTGTATTACAAGTCCTTATCAGCCCTGGCACATCCTCTCTTCTCCAATACATGAAAGATTTTAAAATCTCTTCCTACCACCTGACCAATGAGTTCTATTATACAGGGCGTTCGCCGGAAAACGCTACCCTCCCAGTCTGTTGCCGTCGGCAACTTGCTCGGGCAGTGGAGCCAGCAGCTCCCGCCACACGGCACCGCGAATCACCGCACTGTTTAACACCTCCGCTGCCCCAACAGTGCAGTGACGCAGTATAATGGGACCCTTACATTGTTAAGAACGGTTTCTTTGCATTGTAGCTAGTTTGTGACTTCAGTCTCTTATTAATCAGTGTTGTGAATAAACGTTTCTTTGCGGTTTGGCTGGTTTGGGGCTTCATACTCTTACTACCGTGTTTGAGTGTGAGTAAAATTATGGTACGTTACAGTTTGCAACAAAGAATATTTCTCTACGATACATATGTGAAGAAGAAGTCGTTTAAAAAGTGTCGCAGTAAATTTCGTCGCGAATTTCCTGGCGCTTTACTGCCAGCTAAATCAACAATTCTGCGTCCGGTTAAAAAAGTAAGAGAAACGGGTTCATTTTTTAACAAAAAGAGACTGTTGGTCAACCGTATTCTCACAGAGGAGAAAATTGACGATATCGCTTTTCGACTAGAACAGTCGCCCAAAAAATCATTAAGTCAGTTAGGGCAGCGTGTGTCTCGAAATATGTTCAGAAGATGTGAAATGTGCATTACACAAGAGGGTCAACACTTCCAGCATCTTTTATAAGGTAAGCTAATGAATTACGTCACATTTAAATGCTTAGCACATACAAGTTTATGAAGCGTAATTATTATGAAATAGTCCGCGGCCGACGGTCGAACAATGCCGGAAGCTGACCGCTTGCTCGCCGGGAGCAGTTTCTTCCTTGTAGCGCTAACAGTGGGTTGCGTTTCCCGGCGAACGCCCTGTAGTTTGTTATCAGTTGTTAAGCAAAGATATAATATTGAAGATGTAATATTATTACATCTTCAATACTTAATACCTCCTCCACTCTATAATCATTAAAAAACATTTATTTTATTTTTGTCACCAACAGGTAGAACTCTGAGTTAGAAATGATGTCATTAAATGTGAAAAGGAACCTGGTAATTTTGGAAGAAGCAATATAATGTATGTGACACTCAAATCAATATTTAAAGATAATTAGTAATAAGTGATTCGGATACTAGTATTCCTGTCCAGTTTGGGTAAAATTCATCTCATCTACTCATTAAGATGAATGGATTAGTAATATGACATTTACTGTCTACTATAACTGATAGACATCATCGCCCTCTGAGGATAACATTGACTTGTATTTGCTGCTTTTGAAGTAAATTAAAAGTTGAACGTGACGAGTCATGGAAACAAATCCCCTGCATAGACTCTGAAAGAAATGGTTTTATGAATGTCCCAGGAAATAAAAGTTGCAGCTGAAAAGGCTTTTTTTTAAATAATAATAAAAAAAATCTCTAGCCTTGCCTTGTGAAATACAATGACAGAACAGTTACCACTAACCACTACAAACATTGATTGATGTGGAAGTTTTTAAACAAGTTAAGATCAGGATAAGTAGATTAGTGGTGATATTGAGCCATAACAATGCTAATACAGCCAAGTGTAATTTTGCAGATCAAAGAACAGAACAAATTCTTCAATGTCCTCTTTTTGCATCTTCATGTAAAAATGATAACAATAACTACTGGTCTAATTATTATTAATTTAATTGCGATGGGGCACACACTCTGGTGGCAATTCCCTTAGTCATAAAATTACCTGTTTTTTTGTTTTTAATTATCTATTTAGGATAATTTTAGTGTTAAATTCTTGTCCCCTCTACTTTTGTGATTTCCAAATTTTAATTTTAAATTCCTTCAGAGTTTTTTTTTGTAAACTATTCATCACTTCACTTGGTAATTTGTTCTATTTCCTGACACCCTTACCCGCAAAAGAAAAATTTCCCCTTATGTGTTAAATCGAGTTCCAGCTTATGCATCTTTTCCCTTCCATGCACTATTCCTAATTCTTTGACCGATATCCCTCCTAGCCCAATCACCAACATATGCCCTGTATATTCCCAGCACTCTCTTCACCCTCCTTGTGTCCTCCAATGATTTCCAGTCCAGCTCCTTTATCATATCAGCTTCTAACTGAGTCCTACAATAATTTCCACAAACAAATCTAACTGCTCTTATTTGTATGTCCTCAAACTACTGTATTTGATGACCAAAATGTGCGTCCCAAACTACACCACCATATTCAACCAATGGTCTGACCTAAGTTTTGTGACCCAATTCCCTAACTTCTCTGGTACATCCCCTCATCATCCTCTCCAGTATATGTAAGATTTTGCAACCTTTTCCTTCCACCTGCCCAAATTGCTTGTACCTAATAAGCTGTCTCTTCTTGGCATTTATCTTCATTCAATGCTGACCTACCTATGCAGATATTCTTTTGAGCTCACTCTGCAGCTGTGATAGTAGTTAAGTTCTCGTCTGAAATGAATTAAGATTGTTGGGGGATATTCAAAATCAGTTATATTCTAATGTTCCTGATCTAAATAGTATGAATAGTTCATAGTTTAGATATTAACTCCAAAAGCAAGTTTCATGACAATATTAACAAACAAAGCTCATTCAATTTCCAATTTTTTTGTTGCAGATTGTCTTTTTTTTATCAATTTTAATATAATTTGCACTGATAAAATGGTATTTTGTCCAGCTGATGGAGACTATGTATCACACTGTTGTTGTTTTTGGATGTATTTGGCCAACCAGAGTATCCATAGTGGGCAAAGGAGTTTAAGTAGTTATCATTCTAAAATATATGGCTTCATGAGAACATTTTCTCTGTCATTACCACCTGCAACTCAAATTCCTGCTGCATCCAGCTCCTTCTGTAATGTGGCATATTCACTGTGGTTACCACTTTATTCCTCATATTGATTCATAGAACCCACAAATGTGGCTGTGCATGTTAAGGCATCACTACACTAAATTGGAAAGGTATAATGGTCCTAGGCTTGAATCCCATGTCCAACTGTCCTGACGGCAGTTTTTAGGTGGTTTTCTGCAATCACCTGGACAAATGCTGGTATTGTAAAAAAAAAATAAAAAAAAAATGCTTGCTTATCCTTTACAACATTGTGTCATTTAGTCATAATTTCTGACTACCCCACATATTTTAAAGCAGATTAATGGAAAGCCTAGTATTAGTAAAATATTTTACTATACCTTTTTATTACAGGTTCACTGATAAAAACAAACAACCTGTATGTATAGTTTATAAATAAAAGCAAATAAAGACATGTGTTAAATAATTTAAAGGATTTACTGATGGTAAGTGTCTCAGAAAGGTCATAGCACAGTAATCAATGAGCTAAATGAGATGGTGTTAATAGGTTTGAATGAAGAGAAAAAATTGTTTCAAAATAATTTCAAACTCTCCCTGCAGAAGAGTAGAATCTTTCTGTTTATTACACGGTGTAGTAAATTTAACTTTATTAGAGTATTATACTTTCCATCTTTGCTAAGGGATTTTATAAAGTTAGGTTCATCACAATGAGCATGGGAAAGAAAAATTTACAGTGTAAATAAAGCATGTGCATTGTAAAAAATAATTTTATTTTCTTTCATTTCTTCAAATGAGAATCATTTACTTAGGAATCCATTTATCTTTATAAGTTTTAGATAAAACAGTTACGATATTCAATATGAATACCGCAGCAAGAATAAAATTCGACAGTTCTTTCACCAAATCAGTAACATATAATTCTGTCTGAATGATCATGTATTAGCAGCTTCTTGTGTGCTGCAATGTAAAACAATTCACATTCAAGCCAAAACACTGTACAACATTTATTGCAAACCACAATCACCAACAGTTTAATAAATAATGTTCAAATTTTCTCCATAGATGTACCTATTCTTTTTTTACAATTTATAAAGATTGTAAATAAATGAAAGGATTGAATGATAAGTGCAAATTCATTCTGAAAATATAAATGTACTTCTCATAAAATGATATCAGGATGAAGTCAGCCAGCATGACTTTTATATTAGCAGTGGTGGATTACAAGCTTCATTTAGTGGAATAGCAAAACAAAAATTGTTATCAAATTTACAGATCATACATTTAATCTCAAATATATTAACCCTATACAAAAATCGTTTATAATACAATTATTTTCTTTACATTCTTATGTACAAAATGATATCTTTTCCATTGTATGAATTAATTTCTTTGGTTCAAACAGTGTTTCAGGTATGTAAACAAATATATATATATATATATGTATATATGAATATGTATGTACATACATTTTTTTTACATTTCTTATTCCTTATGTTACATTTAATGTGTGACAATAAAATTATATAATTTCATTTCAATGCTGTCTTTTTTTTCAGTGTACAAAATAACAATTGACTGAAATAAAAGAGTTCTCATATCCATGTTTGCAAGATTGTGGATCATTTATTTTCAAACTGTGGATATATCACTATCCATTGACACATTCTGCTCAGCATTTACGTTCATCCTAACTGAATAATAATACAGTTATTCAAATGTTCACATGAATGAATGGAGATGTATTTTGCAAATTTTGCTTTAAATAATAAATTGTTATGCTTTGTTACACTTTGAGTGATATCAGGTTACTTAACACAAGTCATCGCCTTAAAAATACTTTGAAATATGACTGTAAAGAGAGTACAAATCATTCTCTTTGCTTTAAGAAGCAAAACAAGTAAACTTGCAGCAAATTGAAAAACTTCACAAATGATTATATTAATATTTAATTGTTTAAATTTCATTTCATTCTTATCCTTTATGCAGAAAGTATACTATCTTAATGTATGGGTAATTGAATAACTGTATCATAATATTGCTCTTCCAATTATTCACCTATTTGAAAAACATTACGATGTTTCTCAAATATTATCCAGTCTTCATTTTAATCACATTTCCTCCAGACTGCTGTCACATTTTTAACTTTAAATTAATTTTGAGAATAAATTGTATTTCATTGTGCATATAACTATTAGCCAAGCTGGAAACTTTCATGTTCACTTTTCTTCATTATATTCTCACCTCCCTCAGTTCACTAAATACTGAGGCATTACATGGTAGGTTGACTAGAGAATTGAACTGGTAACAACACTTGCTCTGATGGCAGAAAACATCGAGTGCACCTTTATTTAACCCATATTTTACACCCAAAACTGTTGTATTAGCTTTACAATATGATGTGATTCCTTGCTTTCAATTCCATTAGTATGTATAATGTGACAGAGTCTGAGAATCTTTGAAAAATCAAGCTATGGCTGTATACAATATATACTTTTAAAAAAAAGCTCGTTTCACTTGGAGGAAAGGCATAAAACAAAATCTAGGTTCACATGCCAGGAATGAAACATTTTTCTATGTGCATTTTTTTTTATATGCAATGATGTAACTGTAAATTAGTTTTGAATAACATCTTAACCTCATAATCACTTTCCAACAAGATTATCTGAAAATTTGTATGTTATGTAAGATTATTTATTGTGCTGTTATATAACTTGTTTTATATGCCATATAAATTATTTACGGCACAACAGTCATGGGACAAATGTATGTTTACAGCCATATCATGTAAAAATTGAATTAAAATATTAATTTCACCATAAACAGTTAAATTTAAGGGTACTAAATTCTACTTACTGCAGAGAATAGAAATATAACACATAATTCTTTAGCTTTAAAATATGTCAACAGCAGGACTACTTCGCAAGTCAATTATAATATCAAAACCAATATGTCCAGCACCATTTAAATGCATCTGAATGAATTTTGGCCAGAGGCTTCAATATTGTAATCTCTTGACACACTGCATATAGACAGAAAACATAGACACCACTGCAACACCCATAAGATTTATTACACAATTTTACACACAGCCTATTCACCAAATCTAAATGAATACGATGGGCAGGATCACAATTCAGTATCATTCACAAAAAATATTGTACAAGAAACCTTTTCAGTTTTTTCTTTTGTATAATTCACTCATTCTTTTCAAAAGCATAAGCACAAGTATATATTTGGAAACAACTGAAATTAGATCAGTCCTTAGAAGTAAATAGTGCATAATTTCATCACCTATTTCTGAAATTCATAGGTATGAATTCCTTTGCTGTAAATATTGTAGCACAAATATTAGCAATGTCCATATTTTCATCCGCATTTTTGTACATCATATTAAGGAATCTAGTATATATAATAAAAAGTTACCTAAATACTATAGTAAACATTTAAATTTAATGCTACAAAGCTGTGTGACAAAATGTGGATGGAATTTCTTCTTTTATGTTAGGTTCAGTTTTGTAAGATCTGCAATTCTAAAGCAAGGTAATATGCTGGAGAAAAAATATTAATTCATAGACATAAATTGAATTGTACTTGCTTTCAGTTCACTTTGTTGTTTAAAAGATTCACAGAATGACTGGTAATATGAGAGGAAATATACCTAAAGTAAAATAAACACGCAAGTACAATAGTTATTTCTTAATTTTTCATCCGCTCTATGATAACAAAACATTTCTGAGGTGCACCATCTCCCTTTGTGCAGGAACAAGTTTTGCATGTTTAACATAAATTATAAACAATGGAATGCTATCAGGTACTATACTGATAGTTAATTTCTTGATGGCAAAAATCAAATAAAAGTTAAATTTGACACTGAGCAATGCAGGTGTAATTGCATTTAATATCCATTTTTCATTCTTAATATTTTTATAATGTAATATGACTACACAACACAATAACTGAACTGTATCATCTAGAACATTCAAGAATAAATAAATATTTCTTGCTTCATCACTGATATGAGCAGTTGCTGCAAATGGCGTGGGAAGAATTAGGAAACAAAACTTCTTATTCCAATTCAATTTGTCTAGTGTGCTGCCGACAAAGTCTATGTTAACATCAGAACATTCCTCTTCTGATTAATTCATCTTCTTTTGGTTTTATTTTGCACCTGCACTGCTCTTATATGTTCTTTAATTCAATGAGTCCACCTCTGTTAAGGAAATAATAACAAAATAAAGCTATATGTTACTATCAAAAATAATAATAATAATAAAAAAACAAAAAATAATGTTTAAGATATTTGCTGCTATTACAAAAATAAAATTTATTATACTTTCAATACTTTTTAGTATTACAATATATCATTAGTTTGTAACTGATAACTTGCACTTACCTTCCTTGATTCTGGAAGTGAAGGGTTTCTTGGATGGTAGGGTAAGTTCCTTTGTTACTGAGGTTTGCTCATCTTAGTGGACTGTGAAAATGTCTGATAACTTCATTTGGCACAGTCATTATTTGATAATCTGTAAATTATGTTTCAGTCAATAACAATAATACAACAAAGTATTTCACTAAGTGTTATTGTGTTCTGATGGTTTATACCAGATTTTATTACCCAGAACTCATCTTGCACTTCTCATTTAACTATTCATAAACATTTATACAGTTTTTTAAATTTTATAAAATTTAATTCTAATTGCAATGGAGTGCCTGTTCTGATGGTGATTTCTCTGCACACCCATTTTTCTCCCTTTCATTTTCCAGTCACTTATGCCCACTATTAATTTAAACTTTAAATTCTTTTAGCATTTTTTGCTAAATTATTTACCATTTTTCTTCCTAATTTATTACAAACCCTGTTCCCCTTTTCTATGAAAGAAAAACTTCCTATATCCTTATGCCTGAAATCGTGTGCCAGTTTGTGGTCTTCCATCTTTTCCCTTCCAAGCACTACTCCTAATTCTTCCACCAGTATCTTTCCACACTTATCATTAATATATGCATTGTACATTCATATAGTCTCTTCACCTTCTCCTGTTTTTCCACTGAATCACACATTCCAGCTCTTTTATCATATCAGTTACTATGATTCGCACATTTAAAAATTAAATGATTTGTTCATTTGTAAGACTTTGTAACCTGAAATTTGTTATAGAAACTAAGCCAAGAATAATTTTACTAGTCCCTCTTTTTTTAATACTTATAGACTTTTTGTACTATCATAAATTTCTCTTCTTCCAAATCTTGGCCTGATATAATAATTCCACCAAGTGCAGGATAGGATCAATATTTAAATCATACCATAACATTCCCTAACAAGAATAAAACCAAACCTGAACTCACTCCTTCATTTCCACTAAAATCTACTAATTTATATCTTTGAGTTAAGGTTGGTGCAAGCAAATTATTTTAGTAATTAAACTAATTTTAACTGGCTTTGAGTTAAAAAATGAAATTATTGTCGTGTAGTGTAGTATGAGTGTTAGCAATCATTTTTATCTTTGGGAACCAATTTATAAATTGTAATTTTTGGGTGCATGGTTGTGTCTTTGTATTACTATCATTTAAAATGCCTTTATTTCTTTTTGCAATGGAGTGTTATAATTCAATGTCTTTTTACTGTACCATTACATGCTTATAGTTAACATTAATCTTTAGCATCTGTCTTAAAAATTAACAGATAATTTCAGGTCACTTGCATGTAAACAGCAAGGTCAAGTCAAATTAATTTTTTCTCTTTTTCTGTGACCAATTTTCCAATTGTAGTTTTCCAACTACTCTTTATTATGAATAGAAGGAAATTTTTTGAGAAGTGTGATATTTTCTGTATTACTCTTTACAATATTTGTTGTGACCCTCTCTCTTTTATTGTTTATTGTTTTACCATTTTGGAGGTTTTCCATGAACAAAATTCCTTTTGCATCCCAAAAAGTGATGTTAACACCTTCTTGGCCTTTTTCTGGACCCTAACTCGCTTTGGAGCCAAAATACTGGTTTCACACCACTCCTTGGCTTCTTGTTTTGAATCAGGATCATGGTGGTAGACCCAAGTCTCATCCATAGTGATGAAACGATGCACAAAGTCCTCTTTATCCTTACTAAAATGCTCCAAATGTTATTGAGAAAGTCGCATTCGAATTTGTTTTTGTCCCACTGTTAGCGAATGTGGTACCCATTTTGCACACAACTTTTTGAAACCAAAAACTTCAGCAAAAATATTACTCATACTACCTAAAGAGGTTCTACTATCTCTGTTAACTGATGATCTTCCAAAACCATATCCTGTGTTTTTATTACGATTGCTGGTGTTGATACACTTTTCGGACGTCCTTCACATGGATCATCTTCTACACTCATACAACCACTTTTAAATTCAGCAACCCATCTTTCTACTGTTTTAATTGAAGGTGAAGAGTCCTTATACACTTTTAACAATTGTTTATGAATTTGTTTTGGTGCTACACCTTCCAAAAATAAGAATTTTACTACTGCATGATAGTCAGCTTTTTTCCATGTTACTAATATATTGTGACACATCAACTTTGAACAGCTATAAATATATGAATAAGTTATCAGCTCTACATGAAACGTCACATGTGTTCATAAAAAAGTAGTACCAACTTTAGAAAAATAAAACAATGAACCGAAGAGCGTCATCTCTTATCGAACAAAAAAACTTATCAAACAACCTCGTATTTATGGAAGCATTCAAAACAGAGGTGCTTAGCAATGCACACCTAAAACCTGTAAAGTGGATACAGTACATAGTCAACACCTTTGGCATATGGCCTCACAGTATGGAAAATCTGAGGTAGTTCTTACACCATTTAAACAGTGCCCATCCAAGAATCCAATTCACCCTGGAAGTGGAAGAAAATGGACAATTACCATTACTCAATGTCCTGGTTCATTAACGCAATGGTGGACATTTGGGTCCTACTGTGTACTGCAAGATGACTCACACTGACAGATATCTGCACAGTGTTGCACCATCATCCAGCAACAAAGAGTGGCATACTAACATCACTGAACCTAAGAGCGAGAACAGTGTGTGGCACAGAAAATCTGGTGGAAGAAATTGTGACTGTTCCAAGAATATTCTGGGCCAACGTGTATCAGGAATCTGACATCAGAAGGGGTTTTAAGAACTAACAAACCCATGGAAGACAACTTAGCCCATGATACTAATGTACCAAGAAAATTCATCTGTCTCCCATGCATACAAGGCATCACAGACAACATTGGAAAATTGTTAAAGCAGGTGCAGATACAAACAGTTTACAATGATCATGCAAGCTTTGCTCATTAACCAGGGTAAAAGAACATTTACACCAGGGGTGGCCAACCCAAATGATCTTGCGGGCCACTTTGGAAGTTCATCATAACTCCGCAGGCCACATATAAAATTAAATATCCCCACTAGAGACTTTTTTTTGGAGTGGAAAACTGAAACATGAGTTATTATTGTGTTTACTATTATTATTACATGTAAACATAGATAATATAATAATAATGGTAGTAAACGCACATTGTAAAAAAAAATATATAAGACTAAAATTGAAACATAAAAAATATTTTGTAAAAGTGTGATGAATCTCGCAGGCCAGATAAATGTTCAAGGTGGGGCGCGGATTGGCCACCCGTGATTTACACCTACACCAACCGGTGAGTGTGACGGTGTCTACATTGGTAACATGGGTCGCACTGTTGTGGACAGACTTAAAGAGCACATCTGCCACTACAAACATAACAAGAGCGACAAATCCACCGTAGTCTGCTATGTGATCAAAACTGGGCATGAAATAAAATTTGAAGAAACAAGGCTGCTGTGGAGAGAGGATCAATGGTGGCCTTGATGAGAGGATGAGGCAACAGAAATTTTGAAGAAAACTAATAACTTCAATGAGGACAGTGGCCTGTTACTTTGTGATACTTGGTTCTCTTTACTTTTGTAAATAAACAAACATTGTATCTTTGACAAAGGCTGTAGTATGGCAGCCAAAAGCTCGGATTGTAAATTAACAATATGGCTTATCCCGTACAATCAGTAATCATTTATACAAAACTTGATTGGGCATGCAAAAAAGAAAATTCTCTTTGCTCTGTTATGTGATAGAGAGGTATCATAAATAAACTTTTATTTTTTAGGGTTTTTCTATGGATCTGATTTGTGATCGATAAAATACGTGAAATTAAGTCACAAACATCCCAAGGTAGCAAAATTACAAGGCTGTACCAAATGTACCAAAACACCATTGAATGTAGTTGGAACTGGTGTTACTATTGTGATTGTATCATTAGCAAAAGAATGGCTTCCTGCTTACACCTTGTCAAAGCCGAGGTCATTACAGGTAGGAAAGGACTGAGGGCAAGGAACCTGAATGAATTTGGCCATGGCCTTTTGAAGGAATCAGCCCAGCATTCACTTGCGGTGATTTGAGGAAACCATGGAAAATCCAAGGCCAGCAGCTCAGTATTAGCAGAAGAAGTAGGAAAAAAGACATATACGAGCATGGAGATGTGTGAGGTGGTAATATCTTAAGTCGTTGATTGTACGATGGAAACAACAAAACAGCTGTTTCATGCAAATGATTACGCTTGGAAAAAGTCATCATATGCTTAATTTTTCTTCCATTTGCAAGTTTAAATTCTTCAGTACAAATTTATGGTGGCAAAGATTAAGAAACCATTTCTTTATTATAAAGAATGGAAAAAAATTGTTTTCAGAAAGAGATTTCAAGTATTTATGGAACAGATTATATCAATGGGCCTCATTCTGAGGTATGGGTGCATGTCATTATTGGATGGTACCTACAGTGACATAAAAAAATTAGATATGTCATTTATATTTACAGGAAACAGAAGTAGTTTTATGATTTAGCCTAGCAAAATTTATCTCTCTATAGCTTCCAAATGCTACATAAAGAACTTCCTTCAAATTTTATGCTTAGTGCAGAAGAAGAAAAGTAGCACAACATGGGAAACAGAAATCATCTAAATACAGTTTGGCAACATAAAATGGCAATTTCTTTGCTGACATTCAGTCACATCATTATGTTTTATATTTTTACTTGAATATGTGTTTTTATGCATGTCCAGTAATGTGTGTTTTGAACAAAATCCTTAATGAAACTTATACATATCAACTGCTTATGAACAGTTACAACATATAGCAAGTACAAATGTTTTAGAAGTGCACATTTATCTTTTAAAAGTGTCCACTCATACACTTACAGTAGAACACCAGTTATCCGAATCACTTCAGACCAGACCCCATTCGGATAATTGGATTTTTTTTTTTTTTGCGAAAAAGGGTATATTTTAATTAATTACTGTATGTATGTTGGGAATGGGAGAAAAAAACTAGTTTGAAAGATAAAGAGCATTTAATTAATTAAATGAAAATGTAACACTTTTGGATGTTAAGCGTGCTTACAAGTGTTTTACATTAGTACAGTATGTACATACCGCACTATAAATAAAAGTCATTGCTTGCTGAACACCTTAATCAATGGGAGCTGTTTGACTGTATTCATCTGTTTTCAGGCAGCCAAGTCGCACATCCGCTTGACAGTGAGAAGAAGTTGCATGTGGTTACACTAAGGCTGATGCTCCATCCACCTCAACATAGTTTCAAGGCCGGCAAATGCTCCCAGGTCTGGTTCAACTTTCGAAATTAAGGTCACCTTCTTCCTCGACAATTTCTTCTCTAACACTTTAGTAAGTTCATTGTCATTTAGAATTTCATATCCAGGATCTGACGAATTACACACCACCCACTCTCCTATATCTTCAGCACTAACTTCCAGGAATTTTCAAAAGATGTTTCTGAATTCCCCTGTCTCTTCCCTTTCTGTCTTAATTAAAGAAGCGATTCAGATATTCAGTGATTCGGACAGTCGGAGTTCGGATAATTGGAGTTCTACTGTATCTGATATATTAAACTACTGAAAAATAATAGTTTATTATCTAATTAATTTGGTTCCATAGTAAATTACTACCAACACCTCTAGCAGAAAAAATAAAGGAAAAAATTGCATAATGTTATGTACGAATTTCTAACAAAACAAAAGAATGTACTCAGCTTACCTCACTTTTCATCATCAAAGTTGAATGCATCAAATGCCTGTGTCCATTTGAAAGTATCACCCACACTATTATTTGCATTAGATTTTTCATCTGAGCGACTTGTATTCTCAGATCGTGGGCGTGGAATTGATGCTGCCGTTTCAGTGGAGAAGAAATCATCATCAAATGGATCACTTTCACGGGCAAAAATATTAATTGATTCTGATTTTTTTAAGCTTGAAGTTGAATCTACTCTCATAAGATTAGTCATTCTAAGCTTCATTCCCGCCTGGTATCTGTCAAGCTTATTGCTTTCCTCATTATTCCACATAGTTGCGGAATTCTTTTTGTCACTAAACTTACTTTCAGAAACTGTTTTTGGCGAAGGAACAAATTCACCATCACCGAAAGGTGTGTTTTCAAAAGCTGAAAAAGTGTGCTCAGTGTGTATTTTGTTAAGGTCAGCAACATCTGTTGGTAGAAATACATCGTCACTCAGTTTACCATTCTTCTGATCCACAATGCCAACGCTCAAAGACTCGTCAACTATATTATGCACTTTGTCACTGTGCCTAGGATCATCATAAGGAGATTTCCGATGATCACTTATATCACTTGATATACTTGATGGAAGCCTAATGTTTTGTGTTTCTGGAGGCGTAAAATCATCCTCAAAGGGAGACTTTCTGTGACTTGAACCTCTAGGAGTTTTTGCTTTATTGCTGTCTTCAGGGAGAGGTGAATGCTGTAGATCCAATGGACTGCTGACAATGATATTTTTAGAATTAACACTAGGTTCGGTTGACAGGTGGTCTTTAGATTTTGAAACTGTATCAGTAAAGGCTGTGATGGGTGGTAAAGTGATGTTATGGCTAGAAGTACTAGGAGACTTTCTCCTTGCTGTATCAGATATGTCTGGTTCAGTTACTTGGCTTTTACTACTATCCAACCCAATTTCAAATGCCTGCATTGAGAAATCATCATCAAATGGGGATTTCTGGGTGTAACCATAGTCACTACCCTTCTTGTATCTTTGTGGCCTTCGAGTATGAAGTGTCTGTGACCTCTGATCATAGCTGATTTCCCTTTCTGGCCTGCGGGATCTCTCAGGTTGAGGCCAGTAATCATATTCCTGGTCGGAATTGAAGTGACCCTCTCTACTTCGAGGACGCCTTCCCATTTTTTCACGATATCTTCGTTCAGCCAAAGTGTAACTGTTCATTTTTTCAATGTTTTCTGGCCTTTCTGAACGTTGAGCAGAGCTAGGAAGGGAATGCTGCTGTTTATCGAGCATTCTAGACTTGTAATCACTAAGTGAACCCTTTTCGACACTGCGACGTGTTTCTGAAGCACTGCTTGGACGCTTTGGCCAATTCTGCTTCCTTCCCACATACCTGGGAGAATCTTCCTCTCCTTGTTCACTATAATCATCATCCCAAGCCAATTCACGAGAACGATCTCTGACATAGCGGTGATATCTTTCTTGTTTTCTACGAGATGGTTGTTCTGATCTCAAGTACTCTTCATCAGGTGGAACAAATTTTCTGTTCCAAGTGTATGGTCGTCCATCAATATCAGGTTCTCTCCTACACCAATAACTATCTTCTCGTTCAGCTTTGCCTCGCCTTTCACAGTATTCACGTTGTGGAAATCTTTCTTCTTCATCCCAGGATACAGATTCCCAACTGCTGCGTCTGTCACTTTCTCCTCTCCATGGTGATGGTTTCCTTTTTCTTCCTCCATCATATTCTAAACCATTTATATCCCTTTGCTCATATCGTCTCCATCTTTCCTCATCCCTAGGTGTAGAATGGTGTTTAGATCTTTGTTTTCGAGATAAGTCATAGTCCTCATCTTCATCCTCCTCATCATCCTCCATTGAATGACTGTGCCACCTTTTGCCCATTCCAGGCCATTCAGCATCCTCCTCATCTTTCCCTTCTTGTTCCCATGGTGATGGGTCCCTTGATGTCCTTTGACTACTTTTCCAAGCTGTCACTCGTCGTCTTCTTCCCATTCTGTCTTCGTGGTATATTCGTTCCTTACGCTGGGGAACATCATCATAATATGATTCTCCATCACTCCATCCATTTTCTCTCCATTGTTTTTCTGGCCAAGGTATATTGTCTGGTCTGTGTTCATCCCAGCCTTCCTCTGATTCATTGTCCTCTTGCCATTGGGGTTGTGTCCGAACTCTCCTTCGTCTCTCTAGATCCTGTTCCTGATCAGACGTATCATGATAACCTGTTGGTATCCTACCCAGCTCCTTACTGTCAGATGACCACGGAGACACTGCTTCGTCATTTTTGACATCATGAGGCTTTTTTTCTGGTACTATTGAATCAAATTTTGCCCAGCCTTCATCTGTTGATAGGATATCATTTTCACTTTCATCTTTAGCACTTATGGCTTGTGCTTTACTAAAATCATCATCTTTTTCTGAAAGTGAAGAGCCATTATTTTCATCTATTTCTTCTGTCATTTCTTTCTCATTTAGTGTTTTTGACAGAGGGCTCTCAATTACAGATTTTATTGTATCATGCAGCTTTTCAGGAATATCATCTTCATTATCAGCCTCCAATGCATTTGCATCTTCTTCTAATATTGTAGTTTCAATAATAGATTGTGGCTCATGTAATGTGATTACATCCACTGTTGGTGATTCAGTACTTTCACTTTGTTGCCTGGATAGAGTTAATAAATCATCTTCTTCGTCCGCTTTAGGAACTTCTGCTACACTATCTTCTTTGTCACTTGATGTGTCAACATCTTCTTTTTCAACCCCAGTTTCTTCTATTGATATCTCTCGAAGTGCAGCATATTTATCTTGAGCTTCTTTCCTAAGCGCTGCTTCTCTTGAAGCAGTTTCTGATGCTGTTTCTTTTTTAAGTAGTTCAGAAGTCTTCTCTTCTTCCTTTAGGGGAAAATCTGGCTTGTCCTTTGATTGACCATTGTTTTTAACTTCTTCAATTAATTCTCGAAATACTGCATACTTGTCAAATGGTGCTTCTTGAAAAACATCTTCCAATTTCTCTTCGAAATTAGCCTCAAACTCTGCTTTGAATTCTGGTTCATCATCTACTGATTCTCTCAGAGTAGCATATTTGTCCCTCTTAATTGTGTCTGTTTCAGTTTTAACCTCGTCAGTGTTACTGTCAACACTTTGTGCTTCAGCTGATAATTTTGACAAACAGTTTGTAAGCTCTTGGAGTGTCATGTTAGATAAGTGTCCAGGAGAAACTCCCAAAGCTGTTGCCAAATCTTGGAGGCCTGTTTTTGTTAACTGGCTCAAAGTAATATTAAGTGAATTTGTTGGTTTCTTTTTCTTATCATCACTTGCAGATGTTGTTGTTAAGCTTGCTGTGGACATGAGAAAGGAATCAATGGTTGTCATAACTGGTGTTCTTGGTTTTGATGGATGGTGTACTTTGCTTGGATCTGCACCTGGACTCTTCTTTTGAGGTGGGGGTAACAGTGGAAAAGGTGTCAGGTAATCACTGTCACTTGAGGTAGAAAGCTTTGAACTCACAGGCTGTCTTCTGGGTCTTTGGGGGATAATATCAACCTCAGGAAACTTTGGTCGGCGAGCTGGGACTGGCAGAGGAGGGCTCTGCAAAACATCAATCTCATGCTGGGTTGGTGAAGAAGAAGTTTCATAATTCTCAATGTAGTCATAGTGAGGCTGTTCATCAATATGTGGAGGTCTTGGAGGAGGTTTCATAATAGTGCTGATGTGCTGCCTTTTTGGTGGCAGTGGTGGTGGTTTTATGGCAGCAATGCTGGCTGCAGGGCGTGGTGGAGGTTCAGGTGCTATTTCTGCTAATTCAGCACTCGAACCTGACAGTCGTGACGTATTATCACCATCTCCAGATTCTGGAAAACTGGCTACGACTGGAGGAGAAGGGGTGACAGATGATCTATTTCGCAAAGTGACAGTTTCCAAGATCCCTTGACCAATTGGTGATTTCCTTTCTGATTTTGATGGTGTCATTACCATAGGAGGTGTAGGACTCAGCCGTACAGGTCGGGAACCACTGACGGTTGTGCATGCATCAACTGTCATCTGTTTCATAAGCTTAGATGATGACCGTTGGGATGATTTTGGGCTCGGTAATTTAACCATGGTTGATAAAGTGGTCTGTTTACTAAGACGTGATGTTTTACTTCTTGTTTTCAAAGTACCATCAGATGCACTTTCTGTGTTAGTGGCTGCCATAGAATTTGCTGAAATAGCCGTTATAGGTATTTCTGGTTCTGATTTTTCGGGAGGTAGCGAAACTCTCAATGGACCATGGAATGTTTGAGTTGTCATACTTTCTGATGCAAGCAAAGGAGAAGTTCTCTTCATTTCTAAATTTGGTTTAAGTGCTGTTGTGCTGCCTCCAGGAAACAAGTCACTTTTCTTGGATTTTCCAAACATAGTAAAGTCTGCAAAACCTGTGTCAAAAGGATCACTGCTACTGCCAAAGGAAGGAAATGAAGTAACTGGAGGAAAGTCATTGTCTGTGAAGGGGTCAGTCTTATCAAATGGATCAGTGTCTTCAAATGGGTCAACATCTAACACCAAAACTTTCTTTGCAGGGATTGATGTCAGATTCGAGGTAGTTATTGTTCCAACTGTTGCATTTGGAGTGTCACTAGGCGGTATCACAACACTGTCTGATGACTGGGTTGGTTCACTGTCCTTTGTACTCAGATTGTTATTCCCTTTATCAAAATTTGCTTGAAATAAAGGTGCTGTGGCTTCTGATGGAGCTTCTGTGACCAAGTCCTTAAGTACTTTCTTTGGAGGATTCTTCAGCTCTTGGAAAAAGTCTTTTCTATCTATGTATGGCTTACTGCGACCTGTTCCTAGAGGATCCAGCTCAGTAAATACATCAAACTGCTTATCATTTTTCTGTGCTGTTGGACTTTTACTTGGTTCTTTCTCCTCCTGAAATGAAGAAATATTTTAGTATATGGAAATATAAGCACATCTTTTTAAGAAATTAAATAAAAGCATAGACTATTTGTTTTTTTGGAAATCACTTTTCATTGCATTCTGAAAATACTCAAGTAAACTCTTACTTGCTCAGAAACTGCTGGAATAGTTGGATAACTAGGTATGGTCACATTGGAGGACAGTGGCGATGTAATGAGTTCACCCTCATCAAACAGAGATTCAGTCTCTTGATCAAACCAATGCTTTTGCTGCTGCACTGAGGTGGTCTGTACAGTTGCTGGCTTAGTGGTGCTAGGTGTAGGAGCAGTGAAGTGGTCCGCTGGAGCTGTGCGGGTTGCCGAACGTCTGCCGGTCGTGCGAGAAGTCGCCGGCACATTGAACGGGTCAGTCAGAGAGCGTCCACTGTCTTTTGCAGATGGGGGAGGGGGCAGAATTGCAACAGGCTGCTTGGTGGATTTAGGTGGTACCACTACACTAGATGAAGGAGCAAATGAGTCACCAAATGGGTCACTTCCGAATGGATCCTCTCTTGTGGATGATGGCCCAAACGGATCTGATGGTGTAATCCTTTCCATTTGGTGAATTCCTTGTTGTATACTGTTCAGCTCAAACTCCAAATCTAATAGATCAGCGATTACCTCAGATGTTTGTTGAGCTGATTTTGTAGATGAGGCTGCTCCATTTTCTTTCGTAGAATCCTCCTGAATTGGTCTCATCTTTGTTCCACCTTGTTCCAAGCTTCCTGCACCATTCTGGTAAAAAAGAGAAAGTACAATTTTCACAGGCACCATTTTCAGTTTTGAAATTAATATAATATACCTACAATTAAGATTAGTAACAAGATGCAGATATTTAGGCCTATTTACCTTTGAATTTGAACCATCTCCAAACAAACCACCACCCAGTTTAATTTGATGTTGTTCAATATGCTGTTTGGCTAACTCTATTTCTTTCTTTTTTAATTCAAATACAACTTGAAATAGGTCCCTCATTGCTATCACAACCTGAAAAATAAATGGCAGTATAGAAAAAAATAACAGTTTATGGCAAACTTTGTAACTCATTTGCTAAAACAGCTATTACTTTCTTCTCCTCCTGACTATTATTTTAATGAAAGAACATTTTATTTTAATACAGTACATTTATTTTGGTTATTTGAAGAAAACATGATAGCAATGGTCATAGCTGGGCACAGTTAATCCAAAAGTTAACTTCATTAATCGTTAATCTGCTACTTAAAAAATTAACTTTGATAATCATTAAATCATTAATTTTTTTCAAATTTAACTCAGGTTACAGCTATCAGTTAAAAGTTAACCATCAACAACATATTTATCGAATGTCCCACTGGAAACTGAGTTCTTTCTTCTCAACCATATTGGATTCTGCAACATGTTGTAAGGGGACATAGGAAATAGGTAACAGGATTTAATTTTTTATTGAGGTTCAGTAGGTAAAATTTTGTCTTTAGACGTTGTGAGTTATATGTCGCTTCAGAGCCAGCTATGTGCAGTAGCGGATGTAGGCTCAGATAACGTGTGGTGAGGTGACCCTCTCAAGTCAGCACTTTACACTTGTGACCAAGCCATGCTTTGTGTTAACAAAACCGGCATGCGCATAGTCTATGCCCTTCATTTTCTCTTGGAACATCTCGCAGTAAAGATGTAGTCTCTTAATGAAGGTATGATGCACGATGCATTGGTTTGGTCTCCAAATTAGTTTGTTTGTCTCTAAAAGCATTCAGTCTTTGTCATAGTTATTTCTAAAGTATTCGGTTTGCCTTCAAGATAATTTATATATCACAAGTAGCTCAAACTGCCCTCAGTGTAACTTGTTCGGTTGACTAAGCTTCCCTGTACTATTTGTTGGTAGATGTGGCCGCCAGTTATAAGAATTAGTTGTTGTTGCTTTCCAGTGGTTATATGTGATATTTGTTGATGTTTGAGAAGTAATAAGTATTTGAGTATAGGAAGCATTCAAAGTGGAGTAAAGTCAGTAATTATATGTCAACCTTTGAGCAGTTAAATCAGTTATTAATGCAAAGACTTTTCATTTTCTCTTCAGTGTTAATTAGTTGGAGAACGGACAGAATGTATGTTAGGTTTTTATATTAAATGGTTTGTAATATAATTTGCAAGTGTTTGCATCTCAATTCAACACCGTAGACTAAAGAATCCATGACCCACATCCCACTGTTATATTGTGTTTTCAGAATAATGTTGCAAGCTTAGTATTTCTTGTAACAGAAGTAACATCTTGAAGAAGAACAGTGAATGACAAAATGTTTCACGAGGTAAGCAATATTAGGTTCAAATGAAGCTTTATCGCAGTTTGGTAATTTCTGCGTAATAAAATAATTGCCTGGTGTCAGAACTGATATAAATTGATAGAAATAATATCTTTTAGCTAGCATCCCCACCATCCTCCATTACAAGTTTATTAGAAATGAATGAATTATTAAATAATAAATATAATAGCAACCCCACACACACCCTATTACAATGTAATGGAATCATGTTGGCAATGAAAAATTTTACAATGCATTGGTCCACAACAGCATGAGATATGCCTCTATCAGTAACTATAATGCCAAAAGATTCACCAAGGCTTTGTTGACAAAACCTTTTATCAACAGATAGTGATGGAAAAAAATACTTCTCCTGCTATCTACATCAGAAGAAGTCACAGCACTTGAAGAAGTCTCTGAATTGTTTTTCCTTTTCCCTCGAATTTACCCTGCTTTTACTTTTTTTTTTCAAACTGTAAATCAGTGGCGTAGCTAGGGGGGGGGGGGGCGGTCCGCCTTGGTGTCACCCGTTTGGGGGTGACACCCGCATTTCGAAAACAGTAATCGAAATTAGTGTGCCACAAAAAAAATTAATTAACTTCTTTTATCCTTTGGTGTCGAAACACGTCTACTTTTATTGTTATGAATATTTGTTTTTAGGTTGATCTAGCACTTTTTCGAAAGCGATCCAGGCGGCTGCGCTCATTCGTTATAGTAGAATATAATTGTTGGCAATACCGTGCGCTTAAACAAAGAGATCATCACTCTGTAGCTCCAACAATCACAAGAAATCGTTCATTGTTGTGCTTGCCGTCCGTCACTGTTGTTTGTTTTGTTAGAAGTGGCGGTAGATATAATGTAAGTTTTCTTGTGTAAAAAGAGGAAGTTTAAAAATTAAAGTTTATATATAATTGCTAAAATCATAGTAATTAGACAGTTAAATTGTAAATCCTCGAAAATATTTAGAGAAAATTTGGAAATGAAAACCAAGCGTATGTCGGAATACACGTAGTCTAGGTTTCAAAATTGTTTTGCTTATTTAGAAAACCATTAGCTTTCAAGCTAAGATTTACAGGTGCTTTGAAGTTTTTTCTAGTAATTTTTGAATTTATTATCTGACAGATTTGTGATGTACAAACTGAGTACATTTCGCGTTATCCGATTTACACTCTGCGTACCAGCCTATTATCGACAGTGCACCTATATTCGACATGAAATCGTATCATGTACGAATTTATGCTAGTAAAAACTGTGCATTAAACTAGCAATACTGTCAGGTTTCAAATCAATCTGAACGGGTCCAAGTGTTCGTTGATGGTATCATCCGTCGTTGGTAATCAGTTTTTGTAGAGCATGTGTTTAAAACAGTCGGAACCGTAACTGTTGTGTATAGAACTGTAATGTAAATTATATATATTTAAAACTGTAAAGGAAATGAAATGTAAATTGTTAAACTATGTAAATAGAACTGGTAATGAAATGTGAATTGTCATAAAATTCAAAGAACTTGGCTGTGTGGCTGATAAGGCCGAAAGCCACTTAAATAAATAAATAAAAAAAAGGTCGGAACCGCGTATCTTGCTAGCGAAATCGTAACATTACTAAGCACTTAAATTCTATGTTCATGTAAGTTTGCTATGCTTTCTGCTGATCGAGAATATGCAAATATGATCGCGATGATATAAATAAGCATATGATTCTCTATGAATTTTCCATAATAAACTTAGAGAAGAAGAAAATTTGTACTGTGGGTAACCCCTCTGTCGAATACAGGTGTATTCGTTAAATCGACAGGGATGTCGAACTTTTGTTCCTGATCAAACTGAACGAACATTCAAGCCGTTTACAACATTTTTATTTATATGCTACAGAGCGGCACTAGTAATTTAAAATTAATGCGTGAAGACGGTCTTCAGTACATACAATGTCATATTTAGAAGTCTGTAGCTAGCTACGTGTATCTTAGGCGGATAGTAAAATACTTCACTTGTGAAGTACTTCGTGTAAAGACAGCAGATTTCGCAAAGGCATGTTCTTATATTACCTAAGCCGTTTTTTTTTTTTTTTTTTTTTTTTTAAATGCGTTGTTTTTATATTGCATTTATTGATCTATTTTTATGAAGGAACTTAATGTAGAGTTGCTTCTCTGACTATACAGTCTCTCCCAGGGTCTCACAACTTGTGGGACCCGGATTCTGGGTTTGCACCGATGGAACCCCATCTGGGTCTGGAATCCCTTCTACTTGGATCAAGCCACTTCTGTTAACTATCCTCTCGATATCCCTTGCGAAGTCATTTAAATACAACCTATGTTAACGTTTCAACAACAAATGATTGGGTAGTTTTCGATTTTTAAAAAATTTATAGCGAAATATTATGGTCGCCCTATAGTTACACTGGCAAAAATTAGAATCTCACCAACAACAACAAAAAAAAACATATTTTAGAAATAGTGATACTTTTTTGTTTTTTAAGGATCAAATTCCGAATAATTCCTTGCTTAAAATATGACCAAAGTGGAGGATTTAATATTTACAATAATACCTCAATTATTAATTTTGATTAGATCTTCTGATAAAAAAAAAACTTGTAGAAATATGATCATACACTTTTTTTTACCTGGTTAGTGCACTAGTTTTGGGATTTGCCTTCATTCTATGTTAGCTTACATAACTCTGTAGTTCTTTAAGGTACGTTTCCACTGAGGTACCTTCTGGGCAACATGTGGTATGAGGCACAGACGCATGAGGCAAGGAGTATTTCAAGCAAAGCTACACGTTACGACATGTAACAAGCAACAATGACGCATGCCACATGTTGGGTCGTGTCGCCAGTTCCATGTACCACTTTGAATCAAAATATAGCACATGGCTCAATGTTGCCTGTATCCAACTGTTAGTGGATAGATGCGACAGAAAACTACTGAGATGGAGTGGAACATACAGAAGACAACTATGTTATTAGAAAATACCAAACTCCCAGGAGATGTGGAACAACAAAAGTGTTTAATATAAAAACAGGAATGTGAAAAGTTGCAAATTACTTGCTAACAAATATGACATAAAAAGAAATCAAGAATTTGAGGTCTGATTTTCAAAGGAAACATAAAAGGACTACTACACCAATGAGTGGCTCATCTCCTAAAGAGAAGTGGTTTACTTATAATCTTCTGGCTCTTTGTTAGCATATATACAAAATACCTTGTGAATTCATTCTGGAGGCCTTTTGAATCTTCACCTGATTTTAGCCAAACCCATGTCATCTTCTATTATCGTCCTCCATGATCCTGGAACGACAGTTCTATCTTGTGTATCAATATCTATGGTTCCATAACATGCATGAAGAATTCTTGAATTATTGCTTTTCTAAAACATTGTGTAGACATACATACACAGATGTGACAGTTTCTGTGAACTGAAGTTTTTCGAAACACACAAAAAACTGATGCTAATAATCCAAAAGTATTTTTCACTAATCTTTCTGTGCATTCTTGCTTGTAATTGTATATTTTATTCTTGGAACCTTTTTCTTGATGTCTGGATAACGCTTCATAATTTGTACCTGTAGGGGAAATGCGTCATCTAAATGTAAGGAGTTAACAAGTTACTTCCAGCGAGAGGTTATAAAGTCAGTAATAAAAGTTCATTTTTCATTAAAAATAGTAAAATAAAGTTTGGCGAAACACTCCTCCAAGTGAAAGTCTCATCTGACAACCAATACTGGCACACAGGAAACAATAGTAAGCATCCCCATGAAAACACCACCAAGGTGTATTCAGTTTTCTTTCCTTTATTGTTATTCGGTAGGATCAAATAACCAACAACTGCCACTGCTTGAAATGACCTGACACATGCTGCTAGCAAACAGGTGCCGAATAACTTGAAATGCTTTTGCCACAAGCAACGGCGACAAGTAGCAAGTGACAATTGGCAACAAATTCTTGGGCGACATTAGACTTGCGACAAAATATGAAGACGCACGGCAACATGTAGCAACAAAATAACACGTGCAGCATGCTATATGTTGTTCATTGTTGCCTCAGTGGAAACGTGCCTTTACTATCCTCTCTCATTTTAGTGTCAAATGTAAAGGACCAATTTCTAGTTCCAACCCACAAAAACAATCATTTGTTAGAGCAATGAACAGCAATGGTCACAATACTCTACACTGTGGCACTTCCTTTTCACTTTCTGCTATTTTGTTGATGTGTTTGTACCTGAAATTTTTGCTTCCTGCCTCTTAAGAATTCCTCCAATCACCAATAATACACTGCCATTTTCTGTCTCACTCTGTCAAATCCCTAGAGCCAGCACTCCATTATTGACGAGGCCTCCCTTGTCCATTTCATATGAAATTTCTAAACCCATATTGCTTATTTACAAATCATTTTCTTTCCTCATTAACATTTCTGATATGATTGTGCATCAAGATCTCCATAAATTCACCTTTCACTCAGGTGAAAGTAATCAGCCTATAATTTTCAACCCTATTCATCGCTCCTCTCTGAACCACTTGTCCAACCCTTGGGTATGCAGCAAATCTCAAGGCTTAAAAATATTTCAAGGTATTGTACAATTGCAAATCTCCATATGTTTCATACATTTAACACGGGGTAACCTTCAGTACACCAAAATATTGTATTTTTGTGTCCGTGTTGCAAGTTATTCTCTTGTTGCAGCCCTCAACTTTGGTATGTGATGAATTATATTCCCTATCCTTTAATATTGATACATTTGCAGTAATATTATCCATACATACCACTTTCCATTTTTTAACCTACCTTGTAACATTCTCAGGGTGGATTTTAACTGTGTAGCCTGTTAGATAATACTTATGAAGAAAAGCTCTTTCTCTGATATTCCCCTCCTCTCCTTGTCTGACAATCACTATTGCTCTTTTTTAATCAGTCACTTAAGATTTCAACCTTTTTCATTTCCTTATTTACTTCTTTCTGATCCTTAACCCTCACTGTTTAAACGTTGTTTCTGCACCTTCAGTTTTAACATTACCACAGAAATTTCAAGTTGCATTATTCAATGTTCCCTCATTAGCCAAAATATTCTTCATAAATGGACATTTAATTTTTCTCTCAGCTGCTATTAATTCCTTATTTAATTGTTTCTAGCATTCACTACTGCCTTACCGTTTTCCTATTTTAACTGCATTCTCTTCTTAACAATCTCTTTAGCATTCTCACCTCCCTATTTTAGTATGAATATCCCATGCTTTTCTTCCTGTTTTGTTTAGGAATAAACATATCTTTGCCATTTGGAAATTCTGTTTGAATTGTTCACACTTAACGTAAAACTTGATGCTTTTAGCAGTCATTGTATTTGTAAAATTCCATCTACTTTTCAGATTTAACACTGCACCACTATTGTTGCTACTGCCAACATTTTGGCACCCAACCTGGGCCTTCCTCAGGGCTGTTTTGGGCTGATGTATCCATTACTGATGGCTGGTTACACCACCTCATTATTTGCCTGCATACTAGGCACATCGTTTTGGTTTTATGCCAGCAAGACAGTTGCATTTCCGGCAGCGAGTGTCAGCTGTTCCAGAGATGTTTTTGTCATTGTAGACATTGGACTGCAGTAGTCCATGAATGCACAATTCTACATTTGACTTAAATCATAGCCACCGTTTTTGTTGAAGATGTTACATTTGAAAATTTCTATCAACTCCCTGATTTTTCGTTTAAGAAATCCTTTGGTTGTGCTATGATTTTTATCTTCTCCAACTGAATTTTATGCCCTTCTACTTGGTGCTATGCAACAGCTGATTTGTTTGTTAGCTAAAGTCTTGCTGACAATAATATTTTTTCAGTCTTACAGTGACTGCTGGGAACGTCTCACCAACTATTGTTCCCACTTTTATTCCACTTTATTGCTGCCGTCTTTTGTTATACTGAATATTTCTTTAATTTCTCTCTTCAATTCTGGAATCTTTTTTTTTTTTTTTTGCCTGGTTTTCAGAAACTTGTTATAACTATCACAACTGTTTCACCATCATTTATTCATTCTGTAATCTGAGACCTCTTGTGTTCATCATAAGGCTTTATTATACCATAAAATAATCTGCATAACCATCTATTATTACTACTTTACAGTTTCCCTTGGCCCCCTCCCCTTCCCAAAAATGGAAAGAGAGGCAATTGCTGTAGAATAGATGATCTACAACCCAAACAATTACTCACACAGCTGAATTGTCCTGGACAGAGAGCCTTCATGAACAAACCAAATCATACAGTTGATTCCTTTATTCATCACTTCCTGGTATCCTCTCTGCTCTTTCCACAACAGTGATTTTTATCCATCCCTCCTCCCTTTTCTAATGTAGCAGCGTGGCGCACTACAGTAGAACTCCAACTATCTGAATCACTGAATATCTTAATCGCTTTTTAATTGAGTTAGTGCTGAAGATATAGGAGTGCGGGTGGTGTGTGATTTGTCAGACCCTGGGTATCTAATTCTAAATGTTGATGAACTAATTGAAAGTGTGAGAGAACAAAGTGTCGAGTAAGAAGATGACCTTAATGTCAAAGTTGAAGCAGACACGGGACCATCAACTAGTCAAGTATTTGCCGGCTTCAAAACTGTGTTAAAGTGGATGAAGCATCATTCCGAGTGTGACCACATGAAATATCTCACTGTCAAGTTGATGTGTCACTTAGCTGCCCGAAAACAGTCAAACAGCTTACTTTGACCGAGATGTTCAGCAAGCATTGACTTTTATTTTCAGTACGATATATACATCCTGTACTAGTGTACTAGTGCACAACACAAAAGTCTCAATAACTGCTTCATAATCTGGACAGTTAGGTTTATACTGATTATACTGGTTGTTAAAAAGTACACAAATGGCAATTATGTTATCAGTACATCTTTATAGCCAGATATTTAACCAATCTAAATGTAGGCAATTCCTTTATTCATCACTTCCTGGTATCCTCTCTGCTCTTTCCACAACAGTGATTTTTATCCATCCCTCCTCCCTTTTCTAATGTAGCAGCGTGGCGCACTACAGTAGAACTCCAACTATCTGAATCACTGAATATCTTAATCGCTTTTTAATTGAGTTAGTGCTGAAGATATAGGAGTGCGGGTGGTGTGTGATTTGTCAGACCCTGGGTATCTAATTCTAAATGTTGATGAACTAATTGAAAGTGTGAGAGAACAAAGTGTCGAGTAAGAAGATGACCTTAATGTCAAAGTTGAAGCAGACACGGGACCATCAACTAGTCAAGTATTTGCCGGCTTCAAAACTGTGTTAAAGTGGATGAAGCATCATTCCGAGTGTGACCACATGAAATATCTCACTGTCAAGTTGATGTGTCACTTAGCTGCCCGAAAACAGTCAAACAGCTTACTTTGACCGAGATGTTCAGCAAGCATTGACTTTTATTTTCAGTACGATATATACATCCTGTACTAGTGTACAGCACTTAAAATACGCTTAACATGTAAATTAATTAAAAGATTTTTTAAAAATTTCTCCCATTTCTACCATACATACATTAATTAATTAAAATAGATCCCTTTCCAGAAAAAATCCAGTTATCCAAATTTTTTACTATCCAAATGGGGTTTGTTGATACTTAGCCCAAAACTTTATATTTTTTCATGTTGGTATTAAGTGTATGTTCTTCATCTGGCTACTTCTGGTCACATATGTTTCCCTGTTCATCTAAATACAATTAAGAAAATAAACAACTTGCCAAAAATAATGTGAAAGTTATCAAATGATATTCAGATTGGTTCAGATGCAGTGAAATGGAAGCCCTGCTCAAACAGAAGTTGGATACAGTTTTTAGTTGATTGAAGCCAAGTTAGGAATAAACTTACCTGACTTGCAGCTTTATCAGTCTTAATTCCAAAAAATCTGTGACCCGTATCTGGTGATCCAAAAATATATCCAAATGCTCTTGAATCAGACATATCCTGTGCAATAAATGATATTTTGTGCACAGGATGGTGATATAAGCAATCCTAAAAAAAATAAAAATATTTTTAATAAACAAATAATGACCAATTAGTTTCAATAATGAAACATTTAATAATAACAAAAGTTTTGTAGATTAAATTAATTTATCATGCTTTCACAATAGTTAAAACATAAAATAGTATTTTTAGTCACATTTTTTCACTGGTATGTGTAACTGATACAGCATTCAGAAAAATTATTTTTTTTGGCAAAAAGCTTCCACTAACCAATGAGGGGCTCAAATGAGGGACTTCATGTCTTTGCCATGAAAATGAAAGATCTATATAAATCTCAACTAATCAGCAAATTATGGTGATGATCATGATGATATTAATAAGCAACAGTTTTCAACCAAAATGAATTTATTAAAATAAACTTAATGCACCAGCTTAAGCTGCAGACTTTTCTTCCGTTCTCAACACAGTATTTAATTTCATAGTATATATTTCCACCACTTTTCTGAAAGTTTGAAAGTTTTCTGGTGTAGGACTCCATACGAGCTGCCGAAGATACTGATCCGTTGCATTTTGATGTCATCCATCTGCTCATGGCACTGGTCTCATATATGATCCTTAATAAATACAAATAGATGGTTATCAGTGAGTGCCATGTTGGATTCATAGGGAGTATGCAGAAATATCTCCCATTTTCTTACTTTTCCCCACATTGAAACTAGGAGAGTGATTTGTGCATAATCATGTTTCAAGAATATCTTCTGTATTGGCATTTATCTATTTATCTCACAATGAATCACAGAAACCTATAAAAAGTAGCAGCATTATCAAAGTCCAAGAAATTCAACCAGTGTAGACTTTTCTGCTTCCAAAGAGACAAAGTCCATAAATTACATAGCATACTGCATTTTTTTAAATCAATAATTTAAAATGATGCTTTTCCATCCTCTATTATTTTGTTTCTGAATGAACAAAATTTCATCAATCCAATCAATAATTAGCTCCTTCATTTTAAAATCTCTGAATAAGATTTACCTTTCAGCTTCATAGTTTCTGATTATTCTAATAAATAAAGAACCCAGCAACCATAAACATCTGATAATGCAAACATGTGGTCATTTCCTATACTGCACAGCATCTTCTTACAAGTTACGCTGCAGTTTTATTCACAACATGCCCGTCTTCTTTAATGAAGTCATTGTATTATGTTTCGTGAAGGTAGTCCAAGGAATTAGAAGTTATAGAAAATAGTTCTCTAATGCTTGTGTTTCCATATTTAAAATGTCTCACATTTTTTTGCACAATTCTTTTAATGTCTTTGCATGCTGAAGCCTGTAAGATCATGTCGATGAAACAAAAAACACTGTCAGTCATTTTGAATCTGCTGCCTGTGACCATTAAATTAAATTAAATTGCAATGGAGCACATTCTCCAGTGGCAATTTCCCTAAACACCCATCTTCCCCCTTTTCTGCATCCACCTAAATTTACCCTTTACAAATTTTAACTTTAAATTCTTTCAACGTTTTTGACAAATTATTAACCATTTCTCTTGGTAACTTATTCTAATTCCTGACACCCTTACCTAAAAAAGAGAATCTTCCTACACCCTTGTGCCTGAAATCGAGTGCCAACTTGTGATAATGGTCATTTTTTCCCTTCCATGCATTACCTTCAATTCTTACACCAATATCTTTCCATGCTTCATCACCAATATACACCTTGTACACTCCCATGACCCTCTTCACCCTCCTTCTGTCTTCCAATGAGTCCCATTCCAGCTCTTTTATCTGTTACTGATTGCGTTCTGTGATAATTTCCAGAAACGAATCTAGCAGCCCACCTTTGCACATTCTCCAACTCCTGTATCTGATACTCAAAATGTGGGTCCCATACTACACTACCATATTCAAGCAATGGTCTGAATAAAGTTTTGTAACCCATTTCCTTTACTTCTCTCGTAGATACCATCATCACCCTCTACAACAAATGCAGGATTTTCAAACCTTTTCCTACTACCTGTCCAATGTGATCAGCCCAGTTAAGCTTGTTATCAAATGTAATACCAAGATATTTACATTTCAAGTCTTCAATAAACAATTCTTTCCCCACCTTATAATCATAGTTTTTTTTTATTTATTTATCTGATAAGCTAACTCTTCTTTGCATTTATCTTCATCCCATGTTTAACAACCCAACTAGATATCCTGTCCAGATCACACTGCAACTGTTTACAATCCTCAATCATTTTGATCCTTTTATATAGCATTATGTCATCTGCAAACAATCTAATTTCTGATAGTAAACAATGTAGAAGCTAATGAAGTCAGAACATTTGCAAAGTCTGTAGGTGATAATGATAGTTTATGTACATTAATGGTTAGTGATAACAAAATGTTGTTCATTAATTTCAATATGACCCTCCCACTTCATAATTTAATTTCAATTTCACCATGTAGCAAATGGCTAAAAATAACAATTTAGCTACTACAAATTCCTATTTTCAATCAATTTAGCTAAAATAACTTAAGAAAAATCATTATTTTATCATTATGTTTCTGAATTCAATCATTAGCTCATCAAACTGGTGTCATATCATCTTTTTCCTGCTAGTGTTATTTTCCTTAAAACTATGCTATTTTAACCCTGTTCTTATCTTAATTTGCTAAAAATCTCATGGAAACTTCAATAATTATATGTTTTTAATCCTATCTCAAAAGGGGAAGTGGTTAATGGTGGGGAGAGACAATGAGGATACAGCAAGCCCACATATCAGAATACCTTTAGTGAAATGTAGGAATGTAACTAACAAAGTTGCTTATACCTTAGCTGAGAGACACAAACTGCAGATAGTTACAGGAGCTGTGTCTTGTCTGAAGGAAGGAGGATTAGATAATGACCAATAGCCCCATTTGCAATTTCCCTACATGCCTAATTTCCTGTTGTATGGATTTTATGATTATTATTGTTTTCATTTTTAATTCTTAATTTCTTGGTTGCAATACATCAGCCAACTACTTTTGTCCTTTTTGAATTTCAATTTTAAATTCTTTTAGTTTTTGGTAAAATTTTCATCATTTCCCTAGGTGATATATTCCAGTACCCAATTCCTTTACATACAAAAGAAAATTTCCCCATTATTTCACACCTAAAATCAAGCCTTATCACTAATATATGCTTTATTTTCACTCCCAGCACTTTCTTCATTCATATCCTAGCTTTATGTGACTCCCAACCCAGTTGCTTTATCGTATCAGAAACTAACTGTATTCTACAGTAATTCCACAACAACTCTACCAGATTTTCTTGTACCCCTTCCAATTCCTGTGTTTGAATCCCAAAATGTGGGCTTTATGCTACTCCATCATATTCAAGCGATGGTCTGACCAAGGTTTTGGAACACATTTACCTCTCTTCTCTGACACATCCTCTCATCACCATCTCCAATTAATGAAGAATTTTGAAATCTCTCCTTTAAGATCATAGGTAATAGAAGCATTTCTAATAGTGTAAGCAAATATTCAACTGCAGCACAGTTACCATTAATGATGTTTATTTACATTGTGCATTACACATTTCAAGAACTAATTCCCATTTTCAAACGCAAATTAGTTCTTGAAACATGTAATGCACAATGTAAATACACATCATTAAACGTAACTATGTTGCAGTTGATTCTTTGCTTATATAACTGAAACAGTTACAGACTTCCATAAGTCCATTTATTATGGATAAAGTGAAAAATTTCTAATAGTAGTCTGGGAAGATAAACGAACAAGAGGAAACTCTTAGGGATGAAACAGAATGGATATTTGGAGCTAACAGAATGAGGTAAGAAAATTGCAAATGTTTTAAAATTAGCAAGTATGCAGTACCGGATTAACCACATAGCAGGAGTTAGCAAATGCTTAGAGGGCCCTACTTTTTTGTTTTGCTCTCCAATGCCCTGCAACTATGTGATGGGAAATGTTTAATATGTGGGACAAGGGCACCAGTTAATGGAGAAGAATAGGATACAGTCCAAAGAGATAATAGCAATGGGGGAATAAAGATTTATTTCAAAACAAATAAAAAATTCTATGGAATCTAGACACCAGTGGTTCCCAACAGGGGCAGTTCTACCCACTGGAAGGATTGAAGAGAGGGGGCATTTCTGGTACAGGGCAACTTTAGGGGGCGCTGAGGACCAACCACAGTCCCCTGCTTTCACTATTATATCTGATTTTAAGGGCTGGATTGTATTGTATTTCCATGATCATATTTAGCCAAAAGAGGATTTAGCATAGTCAGCAATTTATATGCTAAGAAAATAAACAGATTGCGAATAGTGGAATGCAGCAATTTAAGATTACTTATGACAAATAAAGCAACAAATAACAAAAAATTATGGTCATTACACTGAGCTCAGTCCTTTAATTAATAATATTTTTCATAATATTTATGTTTTAATTGAACTATGAATAATACACCAGTATTGTTAATATCTTTAGTAAAACAATTTAGAATTATTTCTTTATTTTTCTATATATGATATTGTACAATTCACTCGTAAGGGCACCGTCAAATCACTGTTTCAAAAAAGTGGGTTACAAGGCAAAAAGGTTGGAGCACTAAGGGATACATTATTTATTTCTAAAAGGGGAATCAGTATTTTCTTTTCTCTCTATCTGTTTTTTTTTTTTGGGGGGGGGGGGGAAAGGGGATGTAAGTAATTTTTTTGTTCAAAAAGGGGACAAAAAACGTTGTGAACCTAAGCTATACACTATAAAAGGGAGGCAAGGAAGCAGAAGTAATTGGTAAGAAAATAGCATAACAGAGTAAAAAAAAGTGGGTATTACAAGGCAGCTGAATTAGAAATCGTAAAGGAGCTGAGATGAATAATGTTAGTATAGAAAATATGGACACATGCAGAATGATTCCATTCTTAAAAGTGGTGTTTGAAATGAGTCTGTACACCAGAGAATCAGAAATGTAGCATAGCAGTACTGTCTCAAAAACAAAGGGAGAAAAATGGATTGAGAAGTTAATTTGACATCATTAGTAGGCAAGTTGATCAAGAGAGTGATATACAGCTAAACCAGGAAGTTATTTTTAAATCAGCAGTTTGGAATTTGGGGAGATTACTTGTGAGAATCCTACTTAGTGGAAAAAAGGAACCTATGTTGATAGCGTAGCACCAGATCTCTTCAAGCCATTTACCAGAATGAGCTATAGAAGGGTGAAAAACCAATAAGGTTAAAACTACAGCAGAGTCCCGTTAATCCAAACCCCGGTAATCTGAACATTTGGCTAATCCAAACATGGCAAAAAATCAGTCTAAGTATGAAATATTAAAGTATATGAAGGATTAAAACACAGTTCATGAAAATATTCATACCATATTAATTGTGCGATCCAACCAATCCGTACTCGCTCTACAAGACTCATCGCCATTAATTAACTTGTTTAGGTAAACAGCCTTTTTCCTGAACCATTGGTCCATTCAAAGGAGTTGCCCTTTCTCTTTCCTGTGTAAACCAAAAGAAAAGAGCTTCATCCACTTTATTGTACTGGGACTGTTTCAATGTCTGACAAATTTCAAGTGTTTTTCCCGAAGACGTGCACAGGACTGCTCAAGCTTCACTCGGTTCTTCGTCCAGTCACAAATGGTTGCCTTACCAACACCCAGTTCCATTACCAGTTTATATACATTCTCACTATTGTCTGACTGCTTCACAGTATCCAGTTTTCCTTTGAGAGTTAACATTGTATGTTTCCATTTACTCATGACGACAATACACCACTACACCTGAATGCACACAATACAACTGTCAAGCATGCCAGCGATCAATAGCTAACATTAACTGAGCAGTTAGCGAGCCAACTGACAGTTCACTGACCTTGAACAGTTCAAACGTCTCAACAACAAAGGAAGGGAGTGAGAGTGAGCCATTGTCCCCCCACTTGTTCCCAATTGTTATTATGGTGTACCTACTTATATGCTCGGTATATTTAATTCTAGAAACTGGTCACTGTAATTCTGGCTAATCTGAACAAATCAGTAATCCGAACAAGGCCCGTTCCCAATTATTTTGGATTAGCAGGAGACTACTGTACTACATTGAATTAGAATCTTTCTACCTGGGTGAAGGAATTCTCATAAAGTATAAAGCAAATAGTCAGGTAAGAAATATGGTCTGAGTGGAGTGATTCAACCATACAAATTAAAAATACTCAAGATTTATCTACATAACACATTTCAAATTATTTCTTTGATCTTATTAATAAATGGTATACAGCTAATTCCTTGTCTTTACACTTCAATAAAACTCAGTACTGGTATATGCAGTTCATTAAATCACACAGATTAACTCCAGACATGGCAAGAAATTTGCAGGCCAGTCCATTCAAGAGGTAGAGAGTGTGAAATTTCTAGATCTGTATATTGATCATAATTTAAATTGGAAGGTACACGTTTCTGACGTACTAAAGCGATTGGGTGAAGCCACATTTACAATTCATACAATTTTGGCTATAGGTGATCTCTGTTTGAGGAAACTTGTTTATTTTGCTTGTTTTCATTCCTTAATGTCATATTGAATAATATTGTGGGGAAATTCTACTTATAGAGACAAAGTGTTCAGTGCACTAAAGTGAGTAACAAGAATTACATGTGTGCTTAACAGTAGAATTTCATGTAGAGAGCTGCTCAAGAAGTAAAGAATTTTGACATTGTTGGCCAAGTATATATACACATTAACATCCTTTGTAGTCACAAATTATACTCTAATTGGAATAAATAGTAAAATATGCAATTATGAAACTAGAAGTAAAAATGATCTTCACAAAGAATGAAAGTCACTATCATTTGTTGGCCACAGGATAAATAAAAAAAATATATGTGTAACCAAAAAAATGATAGTGCCCAACTGTCTTCCATTTTTACCCTAATCTCCATCCCCACCTTTTCTCCCCTGTATGTGGTTAATTCATATTCAGGGATACACACCTTCAATAAGCTTCTAACATTTCTTAAACGTATAGCACATGGTAAGATTAAATTCAGGAAAAAATTAAAAGAATTTTTTGAAGAATTTATATCTAAGGTATCTACAAAATCATTTCCAGTAATATATGTAAATGTAGTTGACGTCATTAATGTACATTGTATGACGTGACTGTTCATCTTCTGGTGTATGTATTATTATGTTATGCAATTCTTTATCTGTAAAATGACAACTTTACATCTCCCACAAAGCCAGTACCTTATATTAGGATCTATGGAAAATGAATGTATTGTATTGTAAAAGTGAACACATGAATAACATTAAGACCAAATAATAAATGACTTTATTATTAGTTTACAATTTAAAAAAAAATGTGTTGGTTTTTTTTTTTACGAGATATAATGTTGTATCATATTATGATTAAAATCATAGAGAGGCTTATAAATGGCTACAGATGGATTAGGACAGAAAATCTGTTTTATGGCAATATGTAATGCATACAAACACCAAAACAATTCAGCTTACAAAGTATAGAGACAGAAAAATAAAAGATCCTGTATGATGGAAATTGTGTTTGGTAGAGGTAAGGTGGGATTTGTTTGTAAAAGTTATTATATATATATATATATTAACCATTTGGATTTGAATAATAGGCTAAACACTGCTTAGTAAAGTTGAAGGCAGGAATTTCGTCGAAACATTGATAAACAAGTACACATATGGAGAAATGTAGTTTCCATGTTAGTATCCCTTTGTTAACAGCAGAATGAGGTGGCTGGAGCATGATGGCAGCTAGTGGCTAATTAGATTGCTAGTGGCTAATCAGATTGCTAGTGGGAGAAAAATTAACATGACATGAAGTGTTGATTGAAAAGCACAGATGAGAGCATGGTAAAATTGGAAATTATATCGTGGAAAAAAATCATGATTGGTGGAAGGAAACAGCAGCAAATATTATGCCAAAAATTTTTGCACACCATAAATAAGAAAAACTGTAAAGAAATTTGAACTGAAAGAACAGAAATTCAAAGGTATTATAGATTAATTTAAATAACTTTGTTGATCAGTGGTTCATACTGGGGAGAGAAGGTGAGGATGGAGATTAGGGTAAAAATGGGTGATAGCTGGGTGCTACCATTTTTTTATTTATCATAACATCCTAAACTGTAGTTAATTATATAATCTCTGATAACACTACAGCTTTTGCTAAAGCTAATATTGTTTGTCGCACAACTTTGAGTTTCAATTCTGTCCTCTTACTACCTCATGCACCAAGAATTATTTATCTTCTTGAGCTGAGAGAAATTGCAATTGTTCTAAATGATTTGGAACTTCAAATCAGTAAATGGAACATTTTTAGTTTGAAAGAATTGTAGCAGATGAAGAACAACTATAATAAATGTAGATAAGGAAGTAAACCACAACATATGAAATTGTATATAAAGTTTTTATCCATGGAAATGAAGATATTCTAATAAGATGAATGATATGCTGTATAATAAATACTGGTAAATAGAAGCTAGATTTTTCCCAGATGTAACTGATTTTAATATGGTTAACTTTTCTTCTTTATAGAACAAGAAAATAATAAATGTAAAATTGAAACACACACTAATAAGAACAAATATACAGAACTGGTATATAATGGAAGTTATTATTAAAATGTCTATTAATATGTAAACATCATTTCTATCCCTACAGAAGTCCCTAGAATTAAAAATGTAATCACGCAGGAGATTAGACATTGTTCTAAGTTCAAAGAAGTTTCAAAACTCACCCCTGTCTTTTCATCCCTGAGCCGCAAACCATCAATTGCAATGTTTATATTTATTCTTTGTTTATGTTCTCCAGCAGCTCTGATAGCCATCTTCAGATCCGCAAGTGCTTCTTGGCACATACGATCACCACGAGCTTCATTGACTTCTAGAATGCCGATCAATTTTGCCTTAAAGCTCACCCCTTCTCCCAAGAATCTTGAGGGTTCATTTTTATCTGTAAAAGGTAAGGAATACAATATTAAACTAATGTCATAGCTCAATCTTATATAGTTAAAGTTTCCTTAAATTATGAAAACTCCTATTAAATGGTGATTAATGTGGCTATAACAATGATAAAGATTGCATAAAAGGTTGGTTGCAAAAATCATTCCTTCAGTACATAGTTGTGGATGAAGTTAAACTTTGAAGAGGTGATTAAATGCAGTTTCTATTTAAGAAAACTATCTGTTGTATGCTAGATTAAAAGCCAAGTATTTCTGTTGAAGATTTTACATTTTCATTAATGAATGAATAATTTTACCTACTTACATTTGCAAGGACTAGTTTTCTTCCTTAGTGTTTGCATGAGATAGATAATTGCTCATACACACTATTAATCAACCTAGTTATGGTTGTTATGTGTCTGGTTATGGAACAGAAATGGCTTCTTGTTCCCTGAAAAACTCTTCTCTTATATCACATATTCTTAGCAAAAAACAATCACTCTGCACCGCACAGTGTAAAACAACATGTATGTTAACAACACCCCATAACAAATAAGTGTTCTACACACTGCCATCTGCATTGATTCCCAGTCCAAGGAAGGGTTATACACATCTCATTGATCCAGAGTGTGTGAGAGGGGAGGGGTGAGGGTGAGGAGACCAGCACACCCCTGGATCAATAACTTCAGCCAGTGTGCTGGCAGCCTCCTCACAACACATTCCTTACTTGTTTTGTCATAGCATACTGTCTGAGAACTTACAGAATTGGTGGTGAGTGAGTGATTTAATGGTGAAAATAAACATTCAGCATTTTATCTGAGCGTATTTATTAGTATCTATCATTAACAATCTAAATTTTTTCACCTTGTTATTTAACATTATGATGTAAAATTACAGATTGGTAATTAAAGACCCAAAAATATTTTACTTTACTAGGTTTTTTTTTAATTACACAGCCAGATTTAGCCATATACTGTTTTTAAAATAAGGATTAGTGCAGATTCACAAAGTGTTGAAGCTTTTTTTTTTAGTATTTTACTTCTAATATGGAATGAAAAATTATTTTATCTCAATAATTGCCTTCAAGAGGAAACATGACATCTGTTAGCAAGATATATAAAATTGCTATACAGTTCTTATGTCATGAAAGTTGTCATTGCTATGTGTGAGACTTCATTTCACAGTTTAATTTACTAATTTTCTTTCTGTTACAATCGAAGAATTTTAAATTCAGAAGAAAATAACTGTGGCATTTACCAGTCATTTGTTTATTTACTTTCAATATAGAACTATTTATTACAAAGCAAGTGGCTTTCTGTCTCTTCTTGGCATAAAGAACATTTGGTTAAAAGTAAGGAGAAGCTTTTGAAATTTTAGATAGTAGATCATAATTTGATTGATTTATTTTATAAAATTATATTGCAACTATTAATCACCACATTTTTCTGAATTATTAGGACCATATTGTTTTATCAAGTTTGGATGCTATATATTAGAATTTGCAAAATTACTAATAATTTAATGTACTCAAATTTTATGTTTTGTTTGTATCTGTCATTACTGAATGACAAATTATGTCACTACATTTGACAGGGAACAGATTTATAAGAATCCAGCCATATGTTAGTGTATTAAAATGATTGCTGTTCATTACTTTTGTAAATGATTGTATTGGTGGTTTACAGTCAATAGTCAGGACACTTGCAGATGGCATAATATTATACAATTGGATCAAAATGGGAGAGAGCTGTTAACAGCTACAGGGAGGTTTGGATGGTAGGTGCTCTTACTACTAAAGATGAAGTAAGACAATTGCAAACAATGTCATTGGTTGAATTGCTGGCCTTTCAGTTGTTGTCCCAACATGAAATTATTATGTCTTCAAGTTTGTGTCTTTGTGCTGCATTGATTGTCTTACTGCCTTTTTTATTAATAATATGTTTTCATCAAGATAAATATCAGATCCACAATATTTTCTGTGTATGTCATAAATTTTAATATTTTTATACCATTATGATACATTTCGTTAGATAGTACAAATGAAAATTAGGCTAGAGTAATATATCATCAATTACTACAGAAGGCTGTAAGATAGCATGGAAACACTAAAAAGATATGAGCACACATCAAATATTCTCATCTTTTTTCAGCAGAAGTAAATGGCTTAATTCTTGCCAAGAATGAATTGTACACACCTGTGATCATATCTTTTTCACGTGTCGTTACCATCCTGCCATCATCTGTGGTATGCAATGGCTTATCCTCCTATTCTAATTTTTATTTTTATGTTGCTATCCTATTTTCTAAAGATTTTTACAGAAGTCAAGTTATGTGAAGTTACTGTTGCTACAAATCAAGATAGTTGTAAAAATATAATATTTGGTCCCCGAGTTTAGCCATACTTTTGATGTATTTCCAATTTTGCTACCTTTACTGTATTTTATACACTGCCAGAAAAAAAAATTCAAACCCTGCAAGGTCTCTGTTCTTCAGAACATGGGAATAATATGCTTATACTGATTGGCTGTAGTGTTAGTGAATAATTTCTTGCATTCACTGATGACAAATGGGACTTAACAGGCCTATCAGTGTGCTGCATGTATCAACTCAGCAGGTAATCATTCTGACATCATTTTAGTTGAATGATTGTAGCATTATTTATGCTGGGATATATCCATGATATGTTGATGCATAGATTCTCCTGTCACACAACTACCATTATTTGAATGCTTTCACATTATTGTGCTGTGAGAAGATAAGTGGACCCATTGATGAATTGTTGCACATGTTGGTCACAATGAAGTCAATAATTCCAACAGTGGTCAGTAAAACATTCCTACACACATATGCCAGGTTCCGTACAGCTGCATGTCCAGATGCACATCAATACTGACATATTGTAAGAGCAATGGTGGGAAGATGAACAGTATCCAGGGACACAATACAGGTACCTGTATCCGCTGGAGTGACAGCACAGACTGTTTCAAGCCTGCTGTTTGCAACAGGATTACAATAATATGTGTTCCAAGCCAGCATGCCTCTTACATCACAAAAATGCCATCCACACCTCCTCTAGTGACATGAAGAGGAGATTGGAATAGGTCTCTCTTGTCTTTAGTGGTAAGCGTAGAAGTAATAGCTATGTACCCAAAAATAACTGGAATAGCATTGTCGTGGGCGGAGCTTGTGTAGTATGCATGTCTGCCACTAGGCATTTATAGTGCAACTCATTGTCAGTTCAGTGCCACCTGTGTCATTGACCTGGCATGTTCTGTTAATCTGCAGTGATTGTTTTTGCTACCACTGTTTTGTTATTGTTTCATTTTTGATGGTGGCAAGTTTAAGTGAACAACGTGCAGCTGTGAAATTCTGTTTTCTACTCAGTAAAAATGCTGTTGAAACTGTTTTAATGTTGAAAACACCTTACAAAAATGATGCTATGGGAAAAACTCAAGTGTACGAGTGGTTCACTCGGTTTAAAAATGGCAAAATGTCGATTGATGACAAACCTCGTTCTGGACATCCATCAACTGCCCGAATTGATGAAAATGTTGGAAAAATTCGAGAGCTTGTGCTCTCAGACCATCGACAGACAATTTGATCAACTGTCAGAGATTAGTGGGTTATCTTGGAGCTCAGTTCAGTGAAATTTAACTGAAGATGTGGGAATGAAAAGGGTTGCTGCCAAGTTTGTTCCTTGGGCTATGACTGACAATCAAAAAGAACATCGAGTTGAAACATGTAGTGCTTTGAAACAACAGCTTGAAATTGATCCAGATTTTCTGTCAAACGTCATTACTGGTGATGAGTCATGGTTCTATGGCTACGACCCAGAAAAAAGGCAACAGAATGGAAGACATTATTGTCACCACGTCCAAAAAAATGTTGTCAAGTCTAATCAAACATAAAAAAAATGCTCATTTCCTTTTTTGATGCCAAGGGCCTAGTTCATTCAGAGTTTATTCTCCCACATCAGACTGTGAACCAAACCTTTTATTTGGAAGTTTCAAGAAGATTACGCAAAAGTGTTTGTCAAAAAAGACCAGATTTGTGGCAGACAAGAGACTGGTTCTTCCACCATGATTATGCACCTGCACACACAGCTGTCTCTGTTAGGCAGTTTTTGGCTAAAAATGGCATGGTTCCGCTGCCCTACACACCTTACTCGCCTGACCTGGCTCCATGCGACTTTTTCTTATTTCCACACATGAAAAAGGGCATGAAAGGACACCGATTTGACAACATTGGAGAGGTCAAGAAAAAAAGAAGGGAGGAGCTGTCAGCCATTTCTAAAGATGACTACGGAAAATGTTTCGAACAGTGGAAGCACCAGTGGGACAAATATATTAGTTGTAATGGAGAGTATTTTGAAGGGGATAAGGTTTTCTGTAAAAAAAATTGAAAATATATAGCTTTTAAAAAATAATTTCATTTTTTTGGGGTACCCACTCTTATGTGTATCATATGAACCTTATGAATGTTACTGTCCATAGTGGCTTTATACATGACACAAAGTACCCTGGCTTCATGTTGAGACAGCTATCAGTAAAACTTTATGTAATTATGCCTTTGGTGTTTGTGGGGGAAGAGAAAACGGTGTTTGCTACAGATGTCAGGTAAATTAATCCTAGACTGCTGCCATCCCTTCAATGGCATAATGTGCTGTTTCAGTGGGATAATGTATGTCCACATATGGCTGCTGCAACTCAGTGTAGTATTTTTTGTTTACAATTGTCATGGTCAATATAATCCCCAGATCTCTATCCCTGCTGAACACTTAGGACATGGTGGGACAGAGACTGACTTGGTCTCCAATACTAGCCAAAACCATTTGTCATACTGACTAGCAAACCTCCTAAATGTCAAAGTTACACAAACAAACAAAAACTGATTTTGATTTCTATCAGTGTTCCCATGACATGTTTCTTATTTACATGTAATTTTTTAATAATCATCGATGTTACACATAATGCATATTGCCATTTTCCACATTTTTCCATATCTCACAGAAACTGAATTTGTTTAAGATTTTTAACAGAAAAAAGGGTTACATGTTTGATAATTTGTTTGACACATTGCCAAATTGTGCAAGCTGCTTGGGATATTTTATCTCAGGATGTCATGATGTATTATTGCCTGTATGTGAGAATATAAGTCTGAACTGGTGAGTGGGGGGGGGGGGGCGGGGGGAACATTGTGTACTGGTGTGACTACTGGGACACACCCCATACTATGAAATATGTGCTTGATTAGCTCTGGTTTTCATATCATAGTATTCTGTTATGGTCTATTAGCATTTTACTGAATTTAAACTTATGGCAAAGTTATGGCATGGCAAGGGAAATATCCTATCAGAGTTAAAATAGTGGTAGACAATCAGCCAATAGAACAAGTCTCCAGCTTTACTTATCTCGGATGTGAATTATCTTTCAATGAGGATAACGAGGTGAAGAAGAAACTTCACCGATTTCAGTATATGTGTGGAACAATTTGGCGAACACTGAAAGGTAAAGCACGAGAGGAGATGCAACTCAAGTTTTATAAAACAATTGCAGTACCGACTCTACTATATGGCAGTGAAACATGGGTAAATAAAACACAATACAAAAACAAAATTCAATCATCTGAAATGAAGTTTTTAAGATCAGTAAATGGATATTCCACAAATCATAGGAGGAAGAATGATGAAATAAGGGAACAACTGAATATCTCCCCACTAAATGACAGAATTACACAAAAAATGGATAACTGGAAGAACCACGTTCTACGGAAGGGAAATGATAGATTTCCTAAGCTTGCCCTGGAGTACCATCCCACAGGCAGAAGGGGCATTTGAAGACCTAGGAAGAGATGGTCGGAAGAATGAGGTCTGAACATGCTTTGGCCTATCCATGAAGAGTAAGTAAGTGAATTGAAACTGTCCTTGAGGGTGTTGCATTCTTTTCCCATGCTGTGTACAAATTTAGAAGTGAATTGTAATGTCACATAATTTAATACATATTATGACATTAACTCCGTTTCTCATAAATATTATACATATATTTTTTTATTCATTTTCGAGCCAAGGATCGTCAATATCTAAATCAAAGGAGTAATAACCTCTTATACAATAAGCTCAATGTTTGTCTTTACACATGATAACTTCCTTTAAACTAAACAGAAAATCTTCAAATTCTTTGGAGCAAACACTGTGGGTAAAATGCACACCAAGTTCATAAATTAGCCAGGATCTAATCAAGGGATAAAGACCTATGATTCTTTACTGTTCCTATACAATAATGAAGCTCACAATGACATCACCAAATGCTGACATCATTCACTCAGCCTTTGTTGGTGGACTAGCAACAGCCAGAGTTATAATAACATAATCAAGGTTAGGAGCGTTATTTGATAATGAAGCAACTGCAAAAAAATTAACTGTCAGAACACTTTCACTAAGTTTGCTTTTCATAGAATTACATTTTAAATTAAATACATCCATTTAGCTAAAAGAATATGGTAAAGTGTTCAAGCCCATGTTCTTGTCTTGTCAATTTTCAATCACCACTGTCACACTGCTAAGCAATCATCAGGTATTTATATTATACATAAGACTTGAAGTAAATGTTTTTTTTTTTTTTTTTTTTTTTTTTTTTTTTTTTTTTTTTTTTTTTTTTTTTGCTGTGCTAAATTTAATGCGAGCATTTAAGTTTGTATTTTATCCAGATTAGGTCAACCCGACAGGAACCATTCTAGATCCGTGACCATATGAAAAACATGGTCAAGGGCATACATTAATCTATATGAATGTCTCAGACAGGGGTGGATCCAGAATTATTATTTTTTGGGGGGGGGGGGACCTTGAGCCGACTTTGGTTTGGGGGGGGGGGTTGGCTTGAGTAAATTTTGGTTCAGAGGGCTTGCGTTTAGAGCTAAAAAAAAAAGGTCTCAAAACTACAATGTCAGGGGTGGACCTAGATACGTTTGGGGGGGGGGGCTTGAGCCCCCTAGGCCCTCCCCCTGGTCTCAGACATTTATTATCTGATGATTCAGTTGTTCATATTCAAAAGAAACTATTGCATATCTGCTTAGCAAATGATTCTGAAAAAAGGTAGCTTAATATTTAACTTAACTTCCTGTTATAAGTACTGGCAATCTACATTGTGGATGGTAGTCTTGGAAAATAGGAACCTAGCAAAGAAATTGGTTGGCATACAATGGCAATGAGGCCCAGCTACATAGTACATAAAGAATTAGGAGCAGTTTGTGGAAGGAAAGAGACACTCATGACTATAAATTAAAACAAAGGCTCCGAATAACACAAGTCCAACAGTAAATGAACTGAAACTGAAAATGTACATACAGTGAAAGTAGATGAGATCTGGAATTGCCTCCATGACATATGTTCTATTACAATTAATAAATATAATAAATAATCTACATTTTTTCTTTTTTTGTTATCTATTTTATTAGTTTATTTATTAATCATGTTCCATAGATCACGGCTGAGGACAGAAGTAGGTTATGGTTTAAATATATACAATATGAGTAACAATGGAGTAGAAAGAAATGCGATGAGGTGATATTTATTTGGAAAGGAAAAATAAATTATACCCAACACTGACCAAAGTTGAAGCGAGGAGGAACATAATACACAAACACAAAAATCACAATATTTCAGGGTTAATCCTATTTCAAGTATATAGAAACATGTGACTTAGGTCATGCAAGCAATATGAATTATAATAACAGTGAAAACATTATTATATGTTACAAATACAAAAAATTAAATTAAAATAATTTTTTACAACTTAATTTGGAAAAGTTACATTACATATAATTAATTCTTTTATACAAATTCTTGAATGGAGTAGAAGGTGTTGCCAATAAGATATCATCCCATTTTTTCTTCAAATAAATCTTTATTAACTACTGTTTTGGAGGAAGTTTGTTAAACAGATGTGTCCCATAATAATTAGCTCCTCTTTGTACTAATGACAGTGATGTCTGTTTTTTGTACAAGTTATTTTTTGTAATTCATTTCAAACATTGTATTTATTAAATGAAAACATAAAAGTGCTACTAATTAACTGGAACCTAAAATTTCCCTGTAAGGTTACAATTAAATGTGATACAAACTGTAATTCTTATCATCTCTTTGTTACACATCAAATTGTATTAATAGTTAATGACATGCCAATCTTCCTGTTATACAAGATATTAATAAGATTGGAAATTATAGTATGATTTATTTGATCTCGGTGGTAGATAAGTTGATGGACAGTTTGATATGCTACCAAATTAGCAACATTTATGAGAAAATAATGTCATTTGTAAATCAGAAACATGGGTTTAGCAGAGGTTAATCATGATACTATTTGTTAGTGGAACATGTACTAGATATTTAAGATAAAATGGACATAGGAGGCAAAGTATATGGTGTAGCACTTGTAGTGTCCTGAGAGACCTATGGAGAGACATACGCGGGGCAGAAAGCCAGGCAATGTGTGTGTTGTTTTTTTTTTTTAGGGTTGCTTCGTGGGATGATGTGTGGACCCAAGCAGCATATTGCCAGCACAGAAAAGTAATCTGATCTACGTTATATTTTATTTTGTTTGTTCCGAAGCGTCACCGATAGGCGAGTGGCTGAGCGCTTTTGGCTCCCATTAGCTGATGGGGTGGAAGGAATTCTGGTGTGGATGCGATGAGAGGCCAGCTGCAAGAAACGACACAGGGACAGGGGTTTGTGATCGACGGTGTGAGACAGGACTAACGGATTGCACCACGCAAAGGCGCTGCCGCCAGCTGCCCTGGTGACGTTCCGCACCTCCATCATCCTTCAGCACGGCATCCTGGGTAAATAGCCAACAAGTCAAGGAAGAGACACTTGCAATCCAGTTCAGCCCAGTACACCCCTTGAGATAACTCTTGCTCAAATCTAAATCCACAAAACTATTTTTTTCTCTGTGCACTAAGTTTCACTGACCAGATTGTGATTAAAAGTAACTTAAATGTTTTATTGTGAACTCTGTTTTCAACCACCCTCCATCCCTATGTTATTGAGTCAATTAGAGCTTGTAGTGTGGACTCTGTGATCAACCATTTTTGTTTTTTTCGGTTTTGGCAGGTGCTTTCCTATAAGATAGGAAGTTCTGCTGAAAACATGGCGCCCAACCTGATTGACTTTAAATCACAGAAACCACCGAGTAATGTCTGACTAAACCTTTTTTTAATTTAATTTTTAGAATAAGGGAGACATCACACACTGGATCTTCAGAGTGAATCATATGATGATGGTAGATGAAGTTAAGATCATTAGAGTTTATTATTAATTGAGTTACTGAATAGAGGAATTCTTAAGAGGTAGGAAACATGGAGAAAGTGTGGGAGGGTTGTCTGCGATGATATGGCCATGTATGGCACAGCAAGAACATTTCAGCTGCAAGAACAACACCTGAGGATGCAAGTTCTGAGGGCCAAAGACCACGAGGGAGTCCAAGGAAGCGCTGGCTGGATACCATGTGATTAGTCAATGCCTCACCTGACTAAAATGGAAGTTCATTTAAGCAGACCTTGCAATGGGGGTGTAAGGATCTTGGAATTTTGGCAAATTCTAGTTTTGCTTAGGCGGGACTTAGAAATTTCGAGAAGTACAGTTTTCAACCTTAAGGAATTTCCCTGTAATCTTGCTCATAGTTGTAATTCATTATAATAATCATTTTTATGTGTAATTATCATATCGGGAAACGTTTGGTTTAAGAGTTATTCCCGTTGGTTCAAGTTTTGAAACACGCGATCAGAATAGTGAAATTCTAAAATTTGTAATAACTTTAAATCCGGTAAAGCTACAACCGAACTTTTAGCACCAGCTGTAGTCAGCACTATCCCCGATATTTTGGCAATAAAATTAAGTAATTTAGCAAAGACTAATTAGCGATTTTAATTAAGAGAAAATAATGAGCTTTTTTACTAAAAGAGATATCAATTTGAATTTTGTATCAGCAGATAGCCCTCATTAAGACGATTTCATACAAATATGGGTTTTCATAAAAAGTTTAAGCATTTGTCTGGAAATTAAGTTTTTGTAAAATAGATTGTCGCGGATTGTTGTGCACGCGCGTAAAAAGTTCTAGAACACTTAGGGATTTTACCCAAATTTGAATGTATCACTACGCGGAGTCTTAAACAGCTAAAACATTAAAATTAATTACTCTAAATTTCTCACGAGACTGCCGTCGGACTTCTAGTGGATAAGTCCGGGTACTGTCAAAGTTGGAACATTTTTAATAGTCGGGATCGTCAAATAAATTTCGTACTCTTTGAGCTACGCGGAGGAAAAAGATGTGATACAGTTGCTGACGTCACTGGTTCTAGTGGTTTCGATAAAAGAGCCGGTCTGTGTCTGTCCGTGGTCTATTCCGGTCTGTCTGTTCCTGCCTGGCGTCGGTTTCGGTCTGTCTTTCGTCGCGCTGGTTGTAACTCGCCACGCTGGCTAGTTCAACCATGAAGGATCGTGTCGTGTTAAATCATAACTTCAATGACTGTTAAGAACTTGTAAATTTACGTAAGGGGTTTCGGTCGGTTAGATTTCTCTCCACAATCTGTAATCGTTGGTAAAGATAGTTCGATATGCCTGCTCAACTGTAAATGCAACTTTTGAACTTTTGACTTTGAACAATAAAACTTTGGATTTTTCTAACAGTGAACTTTTGTACTTTAGTAGTTAGCAGAAAACCCTTTTCTTAATTTGTGGGTAACAAATTTCGTGGCGACCTAGGCATTTAGTTGAGTCATCCTGGCTACATGGTCAAATCAAATCAAAATTATTTAGCAGATGTACTGAGAATTGTGAGCTATCAAGTGTTTAAGTTAAGGCACTTAGGCGATACTATAACCCCGGTATCAGCCTAGTTCCTTACAGGGGATAAATGCTAAGAAGAAAAAGAGGGAAACAGAGCTTGATTAGAAATTTTGACTCAAGAGAAGGTGAAAGTATGGAAAGGTGTGGCACAGTTTTCATCTAGGAATTAAATCGTTTAACTGGATCACTATTCCCCCAATTAGTGTTTAAGTTATTTTTCACAAACAGATGGTGACACTCACTTTCAACCTTACTTAATGACTTAAGATGGAGATAAGATTATGGTATCTAGAAAAAGTTCTGGTACAGGTAATAGGATAATGATTATTACTCTGACTTTAAATCTGTGTGTAATGAAATGCCATAAAATTCAAGCCACTTTGTTTCATTTGTAAACAACTGGACAACCAACACTATAAGATTCTGCAAAACACAACCCAATTGATACCATTTTTGATGAAGGTAAGTGTAAAAAAAGATAATGATGTGGGTATCCATTCATTAATGCCTAGATTGATTGCAGGCACTAGTGTGAAGTTAGTCACATATTTCATATTTATGAGCAAGTATCCCAAATTTTTTTTGATGCTGCAGCTTTTCCTTTCCACCTAATGGCACTTCTTCCTGCTCCATTGTTCATTACATGTTCTTATAGAGAGTGACGGATTTGTATTTAGTCTTCTATAAAGCTTGAGTTGTTCAGTAACAGGCTGAAGTACTGTATCACAAAATACTGAAACCACAATGTGTTGTGAGGAAACATTGTTGCTATGCTAATATGGTCTTTATAATCAGGATACCACAAATATATTAAAAAAACCAAAGACACCATTAACTTTTGTTGGAATTAGCACTAAAGAAAGTAGCTACACATGTTTGCAGTGCAGGTCTAAATTTATCTTACTAAAGAGAGAAATCCTTAGGTTCAGGACAATATTGTCATCTGCTGTTAAGAGAATTAGTTGGAAACTCTTGCTCATCCCAGCATAAACTAAAAGTTAGCGTCAAGTTACATATGCACTGCACAAAAAACAAATTTCTATTGTGCACACTTAACTTTAAATAAAAATTAAAGAAAAGAGGCTCTGTGGAAACATATCATTATTTGATACTATCTTTGATTTGTCACATAATTGGTTTAATCTTCTTCAATTTATTAATTAACTCTCAAATATGGCTGGATGGTTCTGAACATCTCTCATACTTTTCAAGAAAAATGATAATGAGTACACTTCAGTTGGTGCCCAATTCTTACAAAGATACTAATTTCAGTCTAGACCTACATATTTTGTTTTGAATTTTCAAGTTAGCTGTTAAAGATGTGTGTAAAGAGGCACTTTTGTTAATAAATTTTTAACTGACCTATAAACACATTTCACTATTACAAAGTACTCTGTGAATCAAATTTTAACTTTGTCAAATCTTTCAGTCATTAAGTTCATTCATATTGCGTCGAAACTTCTACACCATGTACAATGTTTTACATTCAACAAATAAAATAATAAAGAATATTGAAAATTAGAACAAGAAATTAACATTGGGCAATTCATAAACATTTTTGGGCAATATTGCATGTTCCATTTTTTGTTAAATTCCCTGTATCCTCAAAAGTACTTGTGATAGTATTCACTGTGGATGGAAGATAATAAGATAACCTCAATATCCAACAAAAATGTTATCTTCATAATGTGAAACAGAGAATAAAGTTTTGTAGGCAAAAGGCTGAGGATTTGGCAGAGAACATAATCTGCTAGTGAACAAAAGTAAATAATGGCTGAGAAAGGAGTGTGGTCTCTCATATATGTCAGCAGTAGAGTACAGGTACACATGTATCTTTACTGTTGTCTATGGTTCCTGCCTCTGACCTTGTCCCACTGTAAATATATATATATATATATATATATATATATATATATATATATATATATATATATTCAACAGTAGTTCATTATTATGGAAACTGTCTACTTGTAGGCATTTGCTCAAGGGAAGGATGATGAAGACAGTAAAACATGAAAATATTGACATGGTGGGGCTACAATTAGTCATTCCAAAAACAATTGTAGGTCACATTATCAAAAGTGCTTGGACATGAAAAAGGTTTAGGCCCACTGGTTACTGAATTTTTGACAGCAGATCAAACAGCCGTGATGAGGCATGTCTCTGTAGACAATCTAGCCCTCTCTAAGGCAGTCCGTTGGATTTTGCTGAATGATTTGTGAATATTGTTGAGACGTCAGTTCAATCCAGAATCAAAGCAAAACCCAAACAGAGGAAGCATTCGTATTTTGCTCCCAAAGAATTCCAACACTGTTCCTTCATTAGCGAAAATGATGGTGTTTGTTTTCAGGGAGTTTTGCAGTTGCATTGCTTCTAGATCACCTGGAAAAGAATCAAACTATCATGGTGACATATTACCCTAACCTTGAATAGTAACTGCGAGTAGAACAACTATCAAGGAAAAGAGAAGAAGCAAGTTGACAATAAGTTGTTGTTACGTCAGTAAAACTCTCCCAGTTAGAAGTTTCTCATTCCCACGGTTGCAGTTTATGAGTGTGAGTTTCAGTTGGTACCATAAACACACTACACACGCTATATGGCCTCATCGGGCTTTCAAAACTAAAAAAATTTAGTCTGAAACCAATTTGGAGTTGATTTTTTTTTCCTTTTTTTTTCCCTTATGGGCCTCCTGAACTTGGAGGACCCGGTGCACGGTACCGCTTACCATGCGATAGCTACGCCAATAAGGAGGGTATCAGTAACATAAATTAGCAATCGTTTAAGGCATAACGGAATGTTTTAATTTATGGGTAGGAAAGTCAGAGAATTTTAGCTATGTGATGAACAATAAACGTCGAACACTGATCGAGTTAAAAGTAAAAATGCGCGTGAAACATAAGATTGATAATAATTTCGTTTTCACTTTCTATCCTGCAAGTATGCTAGTTACCTTTTGGAGAAAGAGGGGCTCTTTTCCTTCCGAAAAAGCTTAGTTCATGTTCCAAGTATTATCGTGCACAGTCAAAGTAACTATCAATAAATAGCCCAAACTGAAAATATTAGAGGCTTATCAACTCCCTTCTATCTTCCATGTCTTAAAAAAAAAGGTTCATCTATGTGCACTTCTCGAAACGCTATTCAACTAAGCTGTAAGAAGGATGGGAATAACCGACGATACGCCCCGTCCCTTTATACAGCACTCCTGTAATGGATAAAAGAAATACTGATCACCAACTCCATTGACATTGAATTTATAATACCTACTACCGTTCAACTGTGATACAAAAACGACTCAATCCATATTACATTATAGCCACTGAATAAGATGTCTACTTGTCTAGCAGAAGAAATATCCAACATATGCTACAAGATTTCACTATAAAAAATTTAAAGTAAATGTGCAAAGTTTTATTGGTTTAATAAAATTATTTTTAAAACAAACATTTGCTTAACAGTGACTTGAAACATTTTAAGTAATATTCAACATGTTTGCTTAATTATGTAATACATTAAGAAAAATGTAATGACGTTAAAAGCGAATACATTTGAGTGATTTTTTTGCTAAAACATATTGAGCGATACCTAAATTTCTACTGACTTTGAATGGGTGGTTGGAAGGGGCGGGGGAAGGCGGGTAGATATAATCATGAGGTGAGTATATGGAACTGTTCGTCGCTATCATGGAGGAAGGAATATAGTGGAGGTGAAATACCGCTAAATCTGTGAAGCCTCCTGTTAACACTCGGCTCCTACTACGCATGCGCGGCGCCCATAATAGAAATCCCAAAACATTGCGCTGTTTGCTCTGTGTTTGCTGCTGTGAATATTACGTTTTCTAATATTTCAAAGTTTTTTATGACGCCAGCTTGTGTTGCATACAGTTGCACAAACAGATCAGATAGGAAACAAACTGGAATAACGTTTCGTAAGTTAAGTCACATTGTAATTATTGTTCTTAAAGTGTTTGATTGGTACTGCAAGAGTAGGGCCTATCGCTATAAATTTATTCATTTCTTTCAATAGGCTCATGTCGTTCTCAAATATTTGTTGGTGTAGTGTAGACAATCAGCATATATTACTACTTTGCACATAAAAGGATAGCCTTATTGTAAACAAGTATTGAAAGTCTAATTTAAGTGGGTCAAATTTACATCGAGATACAGTGAATATGATATTCTGCATGCTTTAGTCCAGTTTCAGTTTACACTGAAAGTGTAAGATGAAATTAATTGTGATAATTTGTGCTGTGTGAACTACGAAACATAATGACGCAAACCTTGTTGTTACCCGAAATGTAGTTCGCGATGCATTTAATGGGTTTTGGTGTGTCTACATAGCTAGATTTGTAGCGGCAATATTAATGGAAATGTGGGTAGGTCGAAATGCAGCCTGTACCAGAAGAGACAAACAATTTGTTTATTATTAGTTGTTAGTAAGTTCATGAGCATCATGTTAGTGACACAACGTGTATCGCGTATCGCGATGTAAATTACTCCCATTCTGACTTTTGGAGACAGCATATCTGGAGAACAGTGGCGTGAAGTGCGCTTTGGGGCCCCCTCAGCTGCTCTTGGGGGCCCCGGTGCGCGGTACCGCCTAGCCCTCCGATAGCTACGCCCCTGCTCGAGAACTAAGCGAGATATTGAAAATTTTTATTCTTTACTTTCGATTTGTCTCGGCGTGTTACATAAGAATCTATAAAATTTGACTTGGGGGTACTTTTTCTTCTGAATATCAACCCAAAATACCTCACTTTTGAGACAGCATATCTCGAGAACTAAGCAGGATATCAAAAATATTTATTCTTCATTTTTGATTTGTCTCGTCGAATTACATAATAATCCATCATCAAATTGCGGTGCCACATTTGTAGTATGTTTGTGCCTATTCCCCATGTTTCTAGGGGTTTCCAATATGGCGACCTCCACACCCCACTTCTCTCTACCTGGCTTCACTCCAGTGCGTGGTGAAGGTCCCTTGCGTTGCCTCCACTCTCTTCCTTCCTCTATGGTCACTGTGCCATACATATTTCATTCATCCCTGCGCAACACAGCCTTCTATAACTGTGACGTGAAAGAAATTACTGAGATGATATTGGTACAAAATCTTATATATATAAAAATCTCGTGTCACGATGTTTGTCTGGGATGAACTCCGAAACTACTTAACCGATTTTGATGAAATTTGGCTTAATGTGTGTAATTTGATCCAACTTAAAAGATAGGATAGTTTTTATCTCGATTATTAACCTCAATATTTATTATTGCGAATTAAATGTTGATTAAATGTTTGTCATGGGACAATGGTTTGTAATGATTTGTAACTTCCGTGGGTTGAAGTGGCCTGGTGGCTCAGTGGTTAAGGCGTCGGACTGGAGATCGTAAGGTTCCCGGTTCGAATCCCTGTCTCCGCGGGGATCTTTATGCGCACTTAACCCTGTCTTCACCTCTGGCACAGCTTGCTGTGTAATGTGAAGTACGCCAGAACACTTCTGTGGTTCGGATTCCACGTTAAACTGTAGGTCTCCTGTAACCTGCAGGATTAGCGGGCTACGTTAAGGAGGCTACGACAGAGGCGGAATGCGCAGCCAATAGAAACCCTGTCACTAGGTCATTACCACCCATGATATTATTATTATAGTTCTTACTGTTAGAAACGGTTGGAAGTACTTTTTTACGTTATATTGATCCCTCAGGGGATATTTTCCATTAAGTAAATTGTAATAAAATGTAAATTAAAAAAATATGTTCGTTTGTCCTTAATTTCGACTCTCAGAAAGTCTTTACCAATCAATTTTGAATTTTCAAATCGACGAAAATGTTTTTGTCTTTATTAGTGAATATTAATTTGACAACATTAGGGAGTTTAGAATAATATTGGTCCAACGTACTACAACTGCTGAGTCATAGCAAAGCGTGACCGGGTCAGCTAGTATACATAAAAATGTATTGTTTGATGGGTCTAAATCAGATAGCTAGCGTAAATATTCAAAATCCCATCCATTCACTGACTCTGTCGGCCAACATTAACTGATTGACTTTCAAGTTATATGAGTTCGTTCCTGTAAACTAGTTATACACTGAAGAGCCAAAGAAACTGGTATAGGCATGGGTATGCAAACACAGAACTATGTGAACACTCGGAGTACAGCGCTGCGGTCGACAACGCCTATATAATACAACAAGTGTCTGGCGCAGGCGTTAGATCGGTTACTGCTACTGCAATGGCACGTTATCTCAATTTAAGTGAGTTTGAACGTGATGTTATAGACGACGCACGAGAGATGGAACACAGCATCTCCAAGGTAGCGATGAGGTGGGGATTTTCCCGTACGACCATTTCACAAGTGCACCGTGAATATCGGGAATCCGGTAAAACATCAAATCTCCGACATCGCTGCGACCGGAAAAAGATCCTGCAAGAACAGGACTAACGGCGCCTGAAGAAAATCGCTCAACGTGACAGAAGTGCAACTCTTCCACAAATTGCTGCGGATTTAAATGCTGGGCCATCAACAAGTGTCAGCGTGCGAACCATTCAACGAAACATCATCGATATGGGCTTTCGGAGCCGAAGGTCCACTCGTGTACCCTTGCTGAGTGTACGACACAAAGCTTTACTCCTCACCTGGGCCCGTCAACACCGACATTGGACTGTTGATGATTGGAAACATGTGGCCTGATCTGACGAGTCTTGTTTCCAATTGTATCGAGTGGATGGACGTCTACGGGTTTCGAGACAACCACATGAATTCATGGACCCTGCATGTCAGCAGGGGACTGTTCAGACTGGTGGAGGCTCTGTAATGGTGTGGGGCGTTTGTAGTTTGAGTGACATGGCAACCTTGATACGTCTAGATACGACTCTGACAGTTGACACGTACGTGCGCATCCTGGCTGATCACCTGCATCCATTCATTTCCATTGTGCATTCCGACTGACTTGGGCAATTCCAGCAGGACAATGCGACACACCACACGTCCAGAATTGCTACGCATGGTGTCAGTTCCCTCCAGCAATACTTCAGACATTAGTCTAGTCCATGCCATGTTGTGCTGCGGCACTTCTGCGTGCTCGCAGGGGCCCTACACGTATTAGGCCGGTGTACCAGTTTCTTTGGCATCAGTGTATGTCTCTTCTTTGTCGAGATGATTAAAGATACTACAAGATATAAGGAGACGTTATTGGTGCCGTTGTGCTAGGATATCTAGTAAGTCGGGGAGTTAATCTAATCAGGCAAGAAAACACAAAACTTAAGGTAATTAGTGAAGGAGTAATCGGGTTCGCAGTTTCTGCAAGATAAACGCTTCAGACATTCGCAGAGCCACACCAGATACGTACAAAAACTAAAAAAACACATTGAAATGTCGAAACATTTCTATAAAGTACCACAAAGAAAAAAACCAAAACCTCCATTCTAAACGAACTGAGTCTGAAAAAGAAGCCGTCCTCAATATAAAAATTGTTCAGCGACACGGATATAGTTTGGATGAAAACATCATCCAAGGAAAAAGAGAAGATCAACGATCACGTCGAAAATGTCCAACGTTATCCCAGAGAAAGACTGAGCAGTGTGTCACTTGATGCGTAACCAACTTTCAACCCTAATAAATGGACTACAGATGTTGATCGCATATGAAGAAAATTAAAAAAAAATCACTTTTCCGATAATCAGAATAAAAATTTTGGTTTGATTTTGTTCTAATACAACTTTTGGCTGGCTGCGTTGTGGTTGTTAGTGTAGCTGCTAAGGCGGATCGGCTCGTAAAAGACCGGTTTCTTCAACAAATTCAATGATCAACAGCAATTAAGAACAATTCTGATCTGCTTCTGGACAAAATCGTAGCATAAGTCAACTAACCGGCATGTTTCCCGTCTGGAGTGTGATCGGTAACAGGCCCCCCTGCAAGCAACACATCCTGCTTAGTTATCAGGCAGGGACTGGCTGCCCGGAAGCTGACACAAAAAACTCGCAGCTGAGGAAGGGGGAGAGGGGAGGGGAGGGAATTGACGCAGCCTGCTCAATGGGAACTTCAGCATCTCTCATTGCGACGAAGAAATATTGTTAGTAAATATGTATTCGAATTTTGGGAATCGAATTTTTCAATGAATACCACACAATTTGACGTATACAGTCTACCTTATCCATTAATGAGTATTTTTCATTCGCTTTACTGCTCATCTCCGATGTATCCCATATCCGTAATATCGAAGGAATTTAAAATCTAATCCACATAAAAGTCATCAATCAATTTTTATTTTTCATTCCCACGATGTTTTTATCCCCAATATCTGCATGAGTCTTTATCCTCGGCTGACATTTCGTGCATTAATTACATTTTCTTTCGCAATAGCGAGCGTTATTACTATCAAATACAGATGTTAAGCTTTTTTGACTGAAGAAAACTATATGTGCATAACAAGAGCGGTGGAACTGAGAGCAGGAATGCCACAAGGTAGTGAATTGGGAGCACTGTTGTTAACTATCATAATTAATTTGTTTTTTGTTGCACTTGTAAGTCAGGTTGTTTCTGTACGGTGTAGCGTTGTATAATACGATGGGATTGTGAACAGCTACGGAAGTATCTGAACAGATTATCTACTTTCGGTAGATCGACATGATAAATGCCGAAAACAATTTAGGGTATTACATACAGAGACAGAAAAAATAAAAGTTTTATACGGTTATAAAGAGTGGCCTTCTGACTCAGTGGTTAAATCATCTGATAAGAGATCGAAAGATCCCCGTTTCTAATCCCTATCTCGGTGGGGATTTTCACAGGCCCCTAACCCGACCTTCACCTCTGGCACAACTTACTGTGTAATGACAAGTGTGTCAGAAAGTTTCCGTCGTTCAGATTCCACATTAAACTGTAGGTCCCCTTTACCAAACAGATATTTTCGGCTTATTGTTATACCATGTCCAGAAACTGCGTTCCGGTTTGAATGTTGCAACGGTACTGCTGTGGTCTCAATTTTGTGCCTGCGCTGGTGGCAAGGTAAAAATTCCATGTGCAATGTCTAAGCTTCGCTTCAAATCGAGGCGCACCATTTTGTGACATTAAGTCCATGATTCGCTTCTTGAATGCGACGACCCGACTGAAATTCACCATCAAATTTGAGATGTCTATAAGGAATAAACAATGAGGGATTCATGGATAAGATAATGGGACTACTTTATAATAAAGAACTTGAAAATGTGCATGAAGATACACGGAGTGGGCGATCTTGTTCTGCAGGGAACCATTTGATACTTTCTAGGTCGAATCTGAAATCATTTCTTGGCGGCCCGCGTGTCTACGACGATAGCGAGTTCAAAGTAGCCGATAATATCTGGTTCAGATCATAAGAAGAAAATTTCTACGTCGAGGGTACACAATACTTGGTGCCCCACAGTAAAAAGTGCTTAAGCAATTACGAAAACAACGCAGAACTGTAATTTAAAGTGAGTAGATACTTCAAAATGCAATAAAGATATTTTTTTGGTAACTATATCCTTGTTTAAAATAGCTTTCTGCAACCTACAGTCCCTGGCCAATTTATTAGACGCATTACAGTTTTTATGCAAATTTTGATTTGTGGCTAACTAAATAAGTTTTTTAATACATGAATTGCAATAAAATTATTGTGTGTAGTCTGCTTCATGACACAGTTGATATAAAAAATAAATAAAAAACACAGTATTTGTTGAAAACATTTTATTTCAAATAATCACAACAAAATATTAAAATATTGTGAAAATGAAAACATTAGTTTTAATATCTCGTCGAGCCACCTTTCGCAGCTATGAGAGCCTTAATACAACGCGGCATGCTGTTGATGCAGGATTGTACAGTGTCCTGTATTTGTAGATGATGATGCCACACAGGGATGATCTTCTCCAAGTGCTGCGTTTTTGTCTTGATGACATCTTTTGCCATCTTCCTCTTCATGAGTTCGCATACATTTTCTATGGGGTTCATGTCGGGACTGTTACCTGGCCAGTCCAACAGAGGGATATTTTGTTCCTTCAGAAAGGTTTTTACCGACCTGGCTGTGTGACAAGGAGTGCCATCCTGCATAAGTCAGAGAATGGTTCCCCATTCGGGAACCATTCTCTGACCTGCGGTATTAACCGTTTTTGCAAAATTTCTTTGTACTTGTCTTGCCTCATTATGCCTTTAACCACATAAAGACGTCCTGTACCCTTGCCACTGATGACAGACCAAATCATCACCTTTGTTAGGTGTTTTGCGGTCTGAATAATGCAGTCGGGATGGAATTTTTCTCCTCTTCGACGGTGCACATGCTGACATTTGTTACTTAAAATTTCAAACGTGCTTTCATCGCTGAATCATACCTGTAAAAATCAAGAAACTTAATATATTATGAATAAATGTACATAGCATCTATCATATCGTAAATAATAATTTCAAAGTTAAATTACCATCTCCAGAAGTCCACATCCTTATCACACCACTGTTTAGCCCACTTCAGATGTTTTGCTTTCATTGCGGCTGTTAACTTGGGTTTTCTAGCAGATCGACAAGCCTTGAAATCAATATCCTTCAACTTTCTGCGAACAGTGCATTCAGATGCATTCACATTAGCCTCTTCCAGTTGAGATTTTATCTGTTTCGTTGTTGCAAATCTGTTTTCTAGACAAATTCTTTTGAGAAATCTTTCTAACCTTGAGGTGAAAATTGGCTTTCTTCCACATTTATTCTTCCTTCTGGGGCTCAATTCTTCACCTGAATCAATTTTCTTCTTTATGCGCCTCACGCTAGCGTCTGATAATTTCAACCTTCGTGAAATTTCCCGATTGGAATACATTTTTGTATTAACGAGGGCTTTGACTTCTGCTTTTTTATGTGGTGTAATATCTCCTCTTTTACCCATTTTTAAAGGTCACAATCAGTAATATCTGGTTATTAAACAATCACTTATGTCGATATTACACAAATGATAATAAAAAGTGAACAAAGAAACAGATCAGTTACACGTGAGAACGCCACTGAACAGGTCCGTACCTGTACACTGTACTATGCACACTGATAGCCACAATAAGTCAACAATCCAATGTCAAATAGCAACAATAGACATAAAACTCAACACTGAACTAAGTGCCCTAAATAACTGTTATAAATTTTATGATTAATTGCATGAGAAATACTACTCAACACATAATTATTACAAATAATACTAAAGATTTGCAGTGCGTCTAATAATATGGCCAGGGACTGTACTTTCTCAATATACCGATAATTGCAGTTACTTTTATTGGTCATTATTTCTCGTCTTTAACTACCTTAGCGGCTTAGCCGTCAACAGGGTATTCATAACTCAGCACTCTTTGCCAAAATTGTAACGGCACACTTAAAAAAAAAAAAAAAAATCTCTGACAAGTCTCAGCAAGCTCTTGACTCCAGGAAAATATTAATGACTTTGGTTCGGCCCTAAGACATCACGTAATACTATGTCGTATTTATTCGAAAGCGGAAATCTGATGCGACTTGTAACAAGGGAAAATTACATTAATTTCTTTTGATGTTGTTAAACTTCGCGGTACGATTTCAACAAAATTGAGATAATGCAGCTGACGATCCTCTAGAAGGCTAACGATGTTAGCTGAAAGAGCAGTACGATTCCTGGAAGCCATATTACATTAGTTCTCACAGCGGCCTTGAAGTGTTTTCCTGCGACGAGTTAATGTATGGTAGTGGCGAGAAAATAAGATACTGTTTTTGCAGACAGTTTAAATTTCATTCCTTCGATGATATTTCCATTTGTACCCAAAACTTTGACGTGAGAGATTCTGATAACATGTAATTATTTCATATTTTTCTGCTCTCAGAACAGATTGTTTTTGGTAAATAAATCTCTATACCCGATGACCCATGAATAGGCTGCTGCTATGGAGGCATTAATTGCTCCTTGGAAACTCGGAGTGAAATTTAACTGTGAAGATTTTTCCCTAGCATTCCCTTAAGTGAATAATGATGATAAGATATAGTTAATAATATGCTTGTGTCCACTGAGAATAAATCGGAAGATTAATCATGCTAAGGAGATAACAAGAAACAAAATTATTCATTATAAAAGATAAATATTATTATTATTTTTACAAAATAAATTCGACAAAATCAGGCATTCAGTCACGTGACCACGAACGCCAATAGGAAAGCATTACGTTACACCACCCGAAACGCCAAAGTTGTTGTTGACATTTTCGTGGAACATAACAGGTTACTAGGTAAATTATTCTTTTGTATAAACTTTTGTCACGTTAATACAGTTGTTCTCAGTTATATGCTAAAATACAGGTGTAATTCGCTATGGAACCAGGATTTATCATAGGAAACAGTAGTAATTTGCCCAAAATTTACGCCGTAACACTTGGCAGATTTTTCAGGTCAAACATCGACTTTTCTAGAAGAGTATATCCTCAAAAACAGGTATGGAAAATTTTAAAGCTATGGTACAGCCAATTTCCAGCCTACTTTAAGTTTCATATAAGCCTAACACCACCTTTCAGTTAAGATATCACGAGAACGAAGAGAGATATTAAACAAAAAATATTATTTATTTTCGATTTGTTTCATCGAGATGCATAAAAATCTATCATCAGATTCTACATCTACATCTATACTCTGCAATTCACAAATACTATGGGTGGCAGCAGGTGCTTAGCATCAATCCTAATTCTGTGCATTCCAATCCCGAACAGAACGAGGAAAGAAAGAATACATAAAAGCAACAGTACGGCATCTTATTTCTATAATCTTATCCCTCCTGTCATTGCGACCTAAATAGGTTGGCGAAAGAAGAATTTCACTGCACTCGTAAATTAAAGATTTTCGCATATTCTCCAACAAATTCAAACGATAAATACATCGTCTGTCCTTATTGCCACACAATCCCAGCCCAATCTATGTATCAATTCTGTGACACTTTCGTAAGGACTGTAACTAGCAGTCACACGAATCGCGTGGCTGTCTTCTGTACTTTTTCTAACGTGTCAATCAATCTCTTGCGGTACGGATCCCAAGCTCCACAACAGTAATCCAAATGCGGACGCACTAGTGTTTTGTACGCTATTTCATTTGTTTGAGCATTAAAATTTCTCAAAATACGACATATGAATCGTAATCTAGAATTAGCTTTGCCTACGACGGAGGTTATGTGCAAATCCCGTTTCATGTTCACGGAATCCAATTGAATTGTTAACTTTGTACTCGCGTTACTTATTTTCATTGTCTTGCACTTTTTGCAGTTAAGTGTAAGCTGGCATTTATGGCACCATTCCGAAATAACATCCAGATCGCGCTGAGTTTCTAAGCAATCGTCAGAGCACCTTACTTCATCATCAGCAAACAATCGCATCCTGCAATTAACATTGTCACCTAGATCGTTTAAAAAAATTAGGAAAAGAAGTGGTCCTATTACACTTCCCTGAGGACCGCCCGAATAAACATCTAGCTTAGAAGAGGCTTCCCCGTCAACAATGACATACTGTGACCGACCAGTTAGAAAATCGCGTATCCATTCCCAAATTTGATCCGATATACCGTATGCTCGAATCTTCGCTAAAAGTCGGTTGTGTGGTACAGAGTCAAATGCTTTCTGAAAATCCAAGAAAATTACATCAATTTGTGAACCTGCATCGATAACTTTTATTACGTCATGCGAAAATAGGACCAGTTGCGTTTCACACGATCTGTTCTTCCGAAATGCTTGTTGGTTTGCTGTAAGTAACTCGTTTTCATCTAGAAACTTCATAATGTTAGAGAATTCTGGCACCACGGTAATGATAGTGTTGCCAGAGTGTGTTTATTATATTAAACGTAACACTAAACAAAGATTTTTATCATAAAACCAAAACAACCTGAACACATACCTTATTATGTTATCAATACTTGAAATGTAGTGGTACTGCAAAATTCATCAATTTTGCTTTAGATTTAGAAATATATTGTGCACAGACACTTACATGAACATGATCTTCACAAAAATGGATTCTTGAATCTGCAGATAAACTATGAGCATCATCCCTTCTTGAGAGTTTTAACCACTTTTTCTGTATTTGTTCATTGTTTGGGACATATCTAAATAACTTGTTTGGCTATTTTATTGTTGTTATTTTACAATGGGGTACTACACAGTACTTACAAAACGAGGAATTCATTTTTAATTTAAAAAAAACTGCCACCTGCTACATACATTTGTTTCGGGTGGCGTGACGTCATTCAAGACGCCATGACAGTATTGAGCGTTTTCGAGGTAAATTTAAATTCATTTAAAAAAATGCAAAATACATATTGCAAATGTTCGATTTTATCTAAAAAATATACGTTTTTTGAGTAAAGTAAATACTAAGGTAAAGTATTAACCTATTTTTCAAATTTAGTCTACTAGCCAATTTGAGTAAATGGTATTGTAGGTAACTATCGGCGCCCTAGGTGGTATGTGAGTTCAGTGTTGCGCTAGAACAGCCTTTCCCAACTTCTTCCAACGACGGACCCTTTGACTATTGTACGATTGCCACAGACCACTTAGTAATAATAATAACGATTGAAAATTGACTATTCTAGAACTGTCATTTGATAGCTAGATTCGCGTTTCACACATTGTGGCCAGAATTCCCTTGTTCTCACGCCTCTATTTATGCTTTCGTAATTATTAATTTTGTCCGCGGACCCCAGGTTTGGAAACTCTGAGCCAGATCGTGTGACAGATACATTTTATGAACTTCATTTAATTACTGCTGCCAGTGAAGTGAAACCATGCTGTAAACTAGGTATTTGAAAAAGCCTTTCATATATTTATGTCTTTTAAATAAAAAGGTTTATCAAAGCCTAAGAAATTCCAGTGGTTCAAAGCGTTTATTTATGAGCTACAACTCCAATATAGCACATTTACTACTGGTATATAAATCTCTTTTTTATATTGTTAACAAGCAGAAAATGCTTCTACCACTTCTGTGCTAAAATAAACTGGTCCGCAGATTATATCAAGAAGAAACAGCTATAAGAATCATTACGTTGTTTAAATTTGTAAGCAAAGATATTACGGTTTCTTAGGCTTCCGCTGCCATCTTTGTTAAGAATAACTGGATTTTGCGAGAAAGCTCTATGACGGTCGTTGCTAAGTAAGCAAATGTAGTATTTCTGACGAAGGTTGCAACATGACAGCTTAAAACTTAGAAATGCAAATAAATAATCCCGGAAAATCAAGATATTATGCAACTCTTGTCTCTTTGGAGAGGTAAAGGATTATGGAGTTTTTAAAGCAATTACGTAAAACGTACAGCATTTTTATTTGAGTTACCTATAAACAATGTGGAATTAGTAAAATAAAAACTAAACAGCAGTTGTACGCATTTATGTGCATTTCTTGAAACATATAAAAATTTCTCTAAACGAATAATCAATCAACAAAACGATAAATGCCGAGTACACCTCTATGCTACGTAGATAGCTGTTACGGCAGCCATGTAGGCAGTGTCATCGAACCAGCGTCCGTGACCTTGGGAAATTCCCTATGGAAAAGAACACAGAGATCTGTGCCTCAAGGTTTTGTAATTGGAGATGTGTTATATACCAACACGTTAGAGCATAAGCGATCGCAACTGGTGAAGTACATTTGGGTTAGACTGACCGTTTTCAGTGTTATAATGCTGTATAAAAGAATCAAAACGATAGAGGATTGTAAACAGTTGCAGGGTGATCTGGACAGGATATCTAGTTGGGTTGGTAAACATGGAATGAAGATAATGCAAAGAAGTCAGCTTATTAGATACACAAATAAAAACAAAAGGTTAATTATGAATATGAGGTTGGGAAAGAATTGCTTGCTGAAGACTTGAAATGTAAATATCTTGGCATTACTTTTAATAACAAGCTTAACTGGGCAGGACACATTGGACAGGTGGTAGGAAAAGGTTTCAAAGTTCTGCACTTGTTGGAGAGAGTGATGAGGGGATGCACGAAAGAAGTAAAGGAATTGGGTTACAAAACTGTGGTCAGACCATTGCTCGAATATGGTAGTGTAGTATGAGACCCTCATTTTACGTATCAAATACAGGAGTTGGAGAGGGTGCAAAAAAGGGCTACTAGATTTGTTTCTGGAAATTATCGCAGAATGCAATCAGTGACGGATATGATAAGGGACCGTGCACAAACTACGTGGCTCGGTCCAGGGGGGGGGGGGGGGGTTGATGGAAGGCTACGCTGGGCTACGTGGGGGGGAGGGGGGTTCCGAGCCAGACCACGTAGCTTTCCTTTAATAACATTTTTCACAGTTAAAATGAGGAACAGAACTCACAACAGCATGTGAATATTTATTTCCTTCAGTTAACTATCTCCGTATGTAATTTACAATAGTCTGACAAGAGAAAACGGTACAAAATGTCTCCTGGAATCAAAAGGAAAAAAAGCTACGTGCTACGTGGGGAGGGGGGGGGGGGATAGGCAAAAACCACGTAGGACTACGTGGGGGGGGGAGGGGGGGTTCACAGGAGGCCAAAATGGAGCTACGTGGTTTGTGCACGCTCCCTAAAGGAGCTGGAATGGGATACATTGCAAGACAGGAGGAGGATGAGGAGTGTCATGGGAGTGTATAGGGCATGTACTGGCGATGAGGCATGTAAAGATATTGCAATAGGTATGAAAAGTAGTGCATGGAAGGGAAAAGATGACCATGACCACAAGCTGGCACTCGATATCAGGCACAAGGGTGTGGGAAGATTCTCTTTTTTAGGTAAGGGTGTCAGGGATTGGAATGAGTTACCAAGAGAAATGATGAATAATTTACCGAAAACTTTGAAAGAATTTAAAGATAAAATTTGTAGAGGGCAAATGTAGGTGGGTGCAGGATAGGGGGAAGATGGGTGTGTAGGGAAATTGCCACCGGAGCCTGTGCTCCATTGCAATTAAATAATAATAACCTCACAATTCCAGATCTGTCTATCAACACAGTCGCAACAAATACCCACGAGTTTCACAATTATCTCGACTTATTTGATTCTTTAATAATGAGCACATTAAGACAGCTGACTACAACGTATTATCGTCAGCCTATACAATCATGAAATGATGTGGCCTCTTACAGTTATGGGACTAGATAGAACAATCTTAGGGTTATGATATCAAATAGATCTTGGATAGTCTTCTTAGGGATACCAATTTATTAAAAAAAAAAAAAAAATAAAGTACACTTATCTTTGAGAAAAAAAATATATGAAAAAAGAATGTTTACAATTAATTATTTATTGGCTTAATTACATATTTTTACTTGCTTATGGGTTTGCTTATTTTTGACTTCCTTTCAAAGAGTTATAACTGTAACCATAACTTATTTATAGAATTATAAACAGAGGAACAAGTCATTTTTAATTAACTTTAAGGACGCTCTGTTTTTCTCTTATCACAGTTTAGCATTCATCAGTCTACCTGAACAAAATGTGTTTCCATAGTTCGAACCTCTCAGACATTACGTCCGCGTGATATTTTATGTTTCCTCCAGAACATTTTTAAGATATCAATCTTTCATTACATAACACCTGTTGATTAGAATACTAAAGCAATTTCTTTGATTGGATGAGTATTTATAATTTGAAAAGATCGCTAGGGTCGCAACCCTTGCTTCACATAAAGAAAATATCAAGTGGATAGGATAAGGGTGGAAACAAATTATGTGACTGGAAAGAATCAACAGTATATGAATCACCTAATAAATTTGGAAGTCATTTACAGAATCAATATTGACTTTGGTGAAATCAAAGACCCAGATACTACGTCTATGAAATCTATACTGTATTGTAACGACAAATAATTTACAAAATACTGACAACCTTCATTAAAGGCAGCGGTATAAGACTTGCAGAACCAAGATGCGTATAATAACAGTAGTAGGAAGGATGGAGGGTTTCGCGCCCATTTCGCGAATTGCTGCTTGTATCGTTTGCGCCTGCAGAGGCATACTACAATTAGACCACCTACGCTGCCGGTATACGGTGATTATTTTTTTTGATTGCCTTAAGATAATGCATGTAAGTATTAATATAAGACAGTTAATTTTTTTTTAATTTCAATATTTCTAAAAAATTTAGCACTAAATTATCAAAAGAACTGAAAATTTCCAAATTTCAATTAAAATGTTTGTTTTAGAAAAAGCGCTTAAATATGTCAGTTATAGGTACTAAATAGTAATAACTTATGCACTGGAAATATGATTTTTTGTCGCCATTTTGTCCTTGCGTAACATAACGGTTAACTATATCAATTAACCGTAATTAGAGTAACTAAGAGGTAACTAAACGCAAATGATACAACCGGCAATGCACGAAGTGGGTGTGAAATACCCTTTACTCCCTATTAATAGGAAAATTACTGGGATTCTAGGGATCTGTATTTAATTATTTAATGGTTTGCTTTCCTGTAATTTATGTGTAGCAGAATTTATGTGAAATAAATATGGAGCGTTGGTCAGAAACTACTACGTTTAAACAGAACAACGAAGTGGTACAGGAAGCGGACTCAAAGTATTTTGAGAACAGGAGGTTGAGTACTCCCGCAGAGAGGAATGGTGGGGGCTGATCCAACAAGGACAAAACAACGTTTGGGTTAATGAGCCCCGCAAGGGAAACGCTGACAGATTTGTGCTCAACGGTGCTGACGTCTCAGAAGACGGAAATGTGACTGTAAGGATATCGTCCTAGAAGAGTTGTCAGTAAGCACACGTACAGTATCGTACGACGGCCTTGTGTTTGTGATCTTCCATCGAAGAAACAATATCAGCGCACCAAAATATTCAGCTGCAAAATTAAATGAAAACTCTGCGTAAATGTGTGTTACAATCAAACCCAAATTCCATTTACGTTAGTATTCGCAGATTTATCTAGAAAATGGACTTCAGATCGCCACAGTATTGCGTCGAGAGTAATGAACTGTTGAGCCGTCATGATGGATCGGTATTAATCTTTCATCACTGACGAAAATGGCACCGAGCGTGGTGGTGTAACGGCTAGCGTTCTGGCCTCGCATTCGGGAGGACGGCGGTTCGAATCCCCGTCCGGGCATCCAGATTTGGGTTTTCCATGGTTTCCCCAAATCACTCCAGGTGAATGCCGGGATGCTTCCTTCAAAAGGCCATGGCCGAATTCCTTGCCCCCATCCTTTCCCGTCTCTAAAGACCACGTTGTTAAAAGGGGACGTTAAACTGTTACAAAAAAAAAAAAAACGAAAATGGCACAAGCTGTCTTTGTCCTTAGCACTCAATTTACCATTTTAAACGGGATCCAAAAAAATAAACGCCACAGTGTATTTCAAAAGAACAAAGTACGCTTTTCGAGATCCGAAGGTTCGTGAAATTTCCAGCCGGATTTCGAAATCGGAAATCTTCAGTCCGCAATCAAGTGTGGTGAAAAGCTCGCATGAATTTCAAACGGTTATAATTGGATTTATTTTGGTCACACAGAAAATGTACTCGCATCAATACAATATGTATTTTATCCACTTTATGAATTGCACTTAACACTTAAAGATAATTTCAGACATATGATGGCCTTCTTCGTGTATACACATTAAACGTCTTTCTTCGAAGTTATCCATTCCTTTCTTCAAAATGTCATGTGGAACAGCAGCGATTTCTTCACCTATTACAACTTTCAGATCATTGAGTGTACGAGGTTTGTTGCAGTAAACTTTACTTTTTAAGTAATCCCATAAAAAGAAGTCACAAAGCGACAAATCTGGCGAGCGTGCAGGCCAGTGGACGTCGCCGAAACGTGAGATCACGTGTTGTGGAAACATTTCTCGCACAACTTCCATGGAATCTTTCGCCGTGTGGGCGGTGGCTCCATCCTGTTGGAACCACATCTCTACCATGTTGAACCCTAAAGTGCCAAGTTGTGGCCGCAAAAAATTGCGTTACATTGCAACATAACGTTCAGAATTCACTGTTACACTAACACCACCCTCTTCAAAATAATAAGGCCCAACGATTCCCACTTTTGAAACTCCACACCAAACGGCCACTTTCGAACTGTGCAGTAGTGTTTGATGCAGTTCTTGCGGGTTGTCTGCTGCAAAATACCGACAGTTTTGTTTGTTTACATAACCGTCAAAATGGAAGTGAGCTTCATCGCTCGCTATAAACAAAACATCATCATTAGCAAGGCCGGTCTCGATAGCGTAGGGGCTAGAGTGCTAGCTCCGCGTGCCGAAGGCCGCCGGTTCGAATCCTGCCACGGGCATGGATGTTTAAGTGTTGTTTGTCTGTGTGAATGTCCTGTCCGTCCTGTGGCGTCCATACATTGGAAAATATGATATATACTGGCTGATGATTTATACACTGAATACTACAAAATTACATTGAGCTGGCTGTATGGCCTTCGTTGCCAAATGCCAATTAAACTAAAAAAAAAAAAAAAAAATCATTAGCAAGAACGTCACGCATTCTCTCACAAAACAGTTCTCCGTTCCTTATGATCACGTTCGTGAATCTTCTGCACGATCATAATTTTGTAAGGATGAAATTGTAACTCATCCTTCAGGATGCGCTGCAGTGAGCGACGAGACAAACCCGGAGGTGGAGCGGCGAGGACTTTGAAAAACAGACGCTCTTAATCTGTCGACATTTTCTGGAGTTCGCACCATACGAGGACGACCAGACGACTTCTGCTTCATGACACTTCCAGTTTTCCGAAAAAACCCAACGAATGATTGTGTTGCGATCAGGAACCAAACCTTTTCGCGGAACATTGAACTGTGTTCGAAAAAGACGTTGAACTGTGATAATAGATTCATTACTTTTGAAAAAATGTTCAGCACCACTGTGCCATTGGTACTGAAACTGGACGCTCTAACCTACAAAACAACAGATCCCTCACCCCTACATTCCACTCCCACCACTTATACTACTCAAACCCTGTATTTAACAGCTGAGCCAACAAACTATTTAGAAAGAGCTATATATTTTTCTGTTCCCTTAAGTCATTGAGAATTTCATATTCTTAGATTTTTTGTATTGGTAACAAACACCTGGACGATACAGGACTATGGATATCAACGCGACACTAGATATGCGTTTAATGATGGTGGTTTGCTGCTACCAACTATGATAGAAGTTATTGCTGCATCTACTTGGAAGTTACGGCGGTTAGTTGAATTATAGATACAGTTAAATCAATAAAATTACTAGTAGCGAATTATATCCCGATATACATGTATAACTTAGAAATTGAATTACACCTGAATCTAGAAGTTAAAATTACAAAATTAAATCACTGTTACGTGTGTAGAAAATTTTTTGCCTTCAACTCTGGTTGCTGTTGTTTCACGATTTGTCTATTCTGATTGTTTCGTAATGAGATATTGTACAAGTACAGTATATCCTGGACGAGATTAGAATATTGTTAACTTGGTACGCCCAGTGCTTGGGCCAGAGTGTGTGTACCTTTGGAGAATGGAGGTAAAAGAAATTGGCAGGTGTGGAGGTAGTTTTTGAAAGCCGCTCATGTTTTAGAAATCAGATAATGAATGTGGAAAGAAATGGTGATAAAATGGTCAATAGTTGTCACGTAAACAAGTCGTTTTAAATAAACTGCGGAAGTATATTTTGACACAGCGGATGCTAAATGCAAGTGAAATTAATTCCATTGTTTGTGTGTGTTTGAGAGCGAATAACAAAGTTTAATGGCTATGAATAAGCGGCGAAGTGTTTGTATAAATATGAAGTAATCTAATTATTTCAGTACAGACAAGAAAAGATCATTGTGTAATCAAGAACTTTTTTTTTTTTTTTTTACGCAGTTTGATTGTGCCTATCCGGATTTCCTTCCCCACGTCCAGTACCAGTTATATTGCAGACGGAGGAGATCCAAAAAGAAGAAATGAAGGACATTTATGGCTCTGACTTTGTGTGCTAAGCTGAATTACGACGAATAGTTTAGAACTGCATATATTGCTATCATGAAAATTTCTTATTAACTGCAGTCATAAAACAAAATATTACTCTTGTTTTTAAATTCTTATGGAAGTTATTACATACATTCGTTTCTTTTACTAAAACATATTTCTAGCAAATTGTCCGCTATCCAGCTTCTGGTGAAGATGGCGGCGGAGTATTTGATCGCTGAAATATGTAATTAAAAACTGTTCAATCAACTAGTTACCCGAGAAAATTATATTGTTTTTAAGCTGCATACAGAGAGTCTATATTTTTTTCCACGCGAAGTTATATACATGCTACATCAACAAGATGTGAGGTTGTATCAACTTGAAAAATACTTTTCACTATGGAATGTACTACATCAGTGCTTCTTAACCTTATTCAACCCTAGGACCAGTTGGCGTAGCATTCGGGAGGACGCCGGTTCGAATACCTGAATGAGGAACCAGATTAGGTTTTTGCACGGTTTCCCCAAATCACTCCAGGCGAATGCAGGGATGCTTCCTTCAAAAAAAGCCATGGCCGAATTCCTTCTCGTTCCTTGTCCCCAGTCCTTTCCCGCCTCTACGTTGACGAGGCGTAAAGCCATAAGCCAAAAAAATAAGGCCTAGGACCACAAAATGTGTGAAAATAATTATATGGACCACTATGTAGTATATGGGGCTGATTTGTTTTACCAAATGTATATTATTAGCTTTGTATTGTAGTATTATAACATAGTAAACCTAAAGGTATGTTTTAAATTCCTGCGGAAACTCATATATGATGTTGGAAGTGAACTATTATTATTAATTATATATTGGACAGGCTTAGTATTGAATAATAATGAATAATATTGTTATGAACCAAAAAAGAGAGTGATCAAACTACGGAAAAGACAGCAAGACTGATAGTATTGCGTTATTGTGACATCTCTTAGAATTAAATTTTTAATCTTCTTCTTGCGCACCACGTGTCCCATCTTCGCGGAGCACAGGTAGAGAATCGCCACATTATGTGATCGTAACTGTTAGCAGCTCTTTCAGTGACTAATGAACATGTCCACGTTTACACTGTAACAGAGAGTGTAGGTGAATGAACCTGTCCGTTACGGCTGTAATCCGTCTTGACAGAGGCCTTTCCTCTCTCAACGTAACAGGAGGCTCTTGGACCACACACCCAACAGGAAATTATATAGTAGACTAGCTCGTACCCGCGACTTAGTACGCGTGGATTAAGAATTTTTTGCCAGAATTGAATATAGAAAGTTGTTGGAAACGAAGGATTGGTCCCAAACCGAGTCGGCATAATATGACAGGAAAGCTATCACAATATCATTCTGCCGTGGAACCAGTCTCTTGAAGAGAATCAATTTCCAACATATTCCTGTCACCATTCGATAAGGTCTCAAAATTTCGTGACTACAACTATTAAAAATACTTGAGAAAATGTCCTGTGCCCTTCATACAGATTTTCTTGTCAAATTCCTTCTATATCGATATAGCCATTTGGTCGTCAAAACGAAACAAAAAGACAGAGACTTACTTCCGTATTTATAGTATTAATACTACGGTTCACACACACACACTGACTGCGAACAACCCATGAGGAATCATTATAACTTAAAAAAGTGCAAACCTACAGCATTGCAAGACTACCTACGATTTACCTCGCATTGCACCCCTAACTTTGTCATATCTACAGTTTAACATTAACGGCCCAGGCGTGACTCTTACGATCAATTTTTTTTAAAAAAATCTTAGCCTAAACTTAGATTTTAACCGGAGACCACGACCCAAACATTTGTAAGCAAGCGCTTTAACCACAGAGCTGTCTGACCGTTACACGGAAAAAAGCAGTGTAGAGACGTCCATATCCAACGCGTCTGTCTATGGCCATTCAGTAGTATTTCGAAATTATTAGACAACATGTATTATTTATACAGATAATGTAGACAGTATATTTCTCCATGTTTCAAAGGATAAGGGTGCAAAGTTTCATCGAGATCGGATGAAAACTGTGGATTTGTATGAAGCACAATCAAACATACATACATACATTCATCTTTATATATATAGATATGTCACAGTTGAAATAAGGTACAGAACACAAAACAGCATGTAAATATTTATTTCCATTATTTAATTGTCACCGTATGTAACTTACGGCAATTCTATCTTTACCGTGGCGCCACAATCTGATGAATTCTTGTAGATCTCGCTTGGTTTTCGAGATATAGCATGATAAAAGTCAGTTATAGGTATAGTTTCTTGTGCTTTTGATGACGTTTCTTCTGGTCCCGACGGTATTTCAACATAACAACAACCACTAGGAGTAAAATAAAACTCCTACATTGCATATCCACCATGTAGATATAGTGGTTTTTGTGAAAAAAATTTCTGGTCCTGGCCAGATCTCACCCTAACCTCCTCACTTTTGAGATACAATATCTCTAGAACTAAGTGAGATATCAAAGAAATGTATTCTTTATTTTCGATTTGTCTCGTCGATTTACATACGATTACATTATCAAATTTGGCGGTGGCAAAATTTTCCTTCTGGTCCAGGCCGCAACCTAACCACGTCAATTTTGAGATACAATATCTCGATAACTAAGCGAGACATCAAAAAATTTATCCTATACTTTCAACTTGTCTCATCGAGTTACATAAGAATCCATCATCAAATTACGGCGCCACGGTTATCGTAGAATCCCTTAACCTACGATAGTCTGACAAGAGAAAATAGTGAAAATGCCTTCGAAATCAATAGGGAAAAAAAGCTACGTGCTACGCGGGGGGAGGGGGAGGAGGGTTCACAGGAGGTCAAAATGTAGTCATGTATTTTACGGACGCTCCCTTTTTATCGGGTCTCCTGTGACCCGCTTTATTACTTCAAAGCAGTACCATTACTATTGATGGTCATGACATTTCATACACATTTTTTTTTTGCTGTTGTCAGTCTTTAGACTGGTTTGATACAATCCTCCATACCTACCTATCCTGTGCTAACCTCTTCATTTCTACATACCCCCTACAACCCACGTCCTCAATTATCTGCTTCATATATTCTAATCTCTGTCTTCCTCTACAGTTCTTACCTTCCACTGTTCCCTCCACTAACAAATTAACCAATCCAGTATATCTCAAAATATGACCTACCAGCCTGTCTCTTCTTCCTGTAAGCTTCTTCCATAAACTACTTTTCTCACCCATCATTTCCAAAACTCGTTCATTTCTTACTTTGTCTGTCCACCTAATTTTCAGCATTCTTCTGTAGCACCACATTTCAAATGCTTCAATTTACTTTCTTTCCAGAATTCCTAAAGTCAATGTTTCGCTACCATAAAGTGCTGTGCTCCACACATAGAATTTTAAAAAGTTCTTTCTGATTCCTAGATCAATATTTGAAACTAAAAGGTTTCTCTTTTTCATGAATGCTCTTTTTGCTAGTGCTATTCTGCTTTTAACATCATTCCTGCTTCGGCCATCGGTTGTAATTTTGCTCCCCAAGTAACAGAACTCCCTCACTTCTCCTATTGCATCCGATCCTATTTTTATATTTAATCTGCTAGCATTGGTATCATTTCTGCTACATTTCATCACTTTTGTCTTACTTTGATTTATATTCAGCCCAAAATCTTCCTTCGGTATTTTGTTCATGCCATTCAATAACTTCTCAATATCCTCAGCCCTCTCTGCTAACAAGACAATGTCATGAGTAAATCGTAGCATACTGATTTTTTCTCCCTGAAAACTTATGCCACATGGAAATTTTTCTTTGACTTTTTTCATTGCTTCTTCTACATACAAGTTGAATATTAAGGGGGATAGACTACAACCTTGTCTCACACCCTTTTTAACTGATGCATGTCTTTCGTGATTCTCTACTTTTATAATAAATATATTTACAGTTATATACACACTTGCAAGTTGGCATGATACGTCATTGATTTTCTTGTTTAAATGATTGTTAGGAACGAGGTAATTATGAATTAAAGGTTATTTGTAGTTTCTATTGAGTCAGCAAGCGCATTGTTTTCAATTGATGTAACTTTCGACCCCATATCATGATGTTGGAACGTAAACATCTCATTAACACTGATGCCTGCGCCGGAGTCGAAGTGCTGACGCAGAGATGGATCTGCGTTTTCCCCGCTTTCTACGGGCGGAGTTCCAAGATACGAGTCACAGCGGCCCAATTGTATTCACGGAGAATACCGAGCCAGCTGGCCATCTCACGTCGAGGCTGTGACCAATTTTGAGGCAATATATTTACATACGCTAAAAAAATAAAGATAGACCAGATCACAGAATCACTAAATGTAAACACTGAGCCTGGTTGGTTAGCTGTAACGCGCTGGCCTCGCATTCGGGAGGACGCGGGTGCAAATCTCGGCATTCCAGATTTCAGTTTTCCACGGTTTCCCCGAATCGGCCAGGCGAATGTCGGGATGCTTCTTTCAAAAGGCCATGTCCACATTCCTTTCCATTTCTTTTTATTCTTTGTCGGAAATCCATTCCAGCACTGATGACCCAAACTTTGACGAGCCGTAAAGCAAAATAATAATAATAAAAAAATCATCTGTACCTTTTGTTGCAGTTACTAACTTTTGAAATTTTACTAGTCCTCGGATTGAAGAGAGCTGAGGATCGCTGCCTTAGATTGTCTCCTTTTTATTAAAAAAAGTCATAGTTTGAAACTAGATATAATATAAAGTTCTCGGGTAACTAGCCGAGGCAACGAGATGTTTGCGCACGATATTTTGGCGATCGAAATATCTGTCGCCATCACTTCACCAGAAGATGGTGACCGGGTTATCGATCGCTGAAATATGGAGTGCAAACATCTCGACATAGATCTTTATATCCGAGGCAACGAGATGTTTGCGCACGATATTTTGGAGATCGAAATATCGATCGCTGAAATATGGAGTGCAAACATCTCGCCATAGATCTTTATATTCATTCTCAACACCCACCAAGAAAAACTTCGTTCTTAATTTATTTATTTTCCTTCAGGCTTTCCTTTTGTCGACATCTAAATCATTAAAGACTGCAATCTGTTTGTTTGATTATTAAATAGTCGATGTGAAGCTTATCATTATACAGGGTGTCCAGAAAAGGACTCCCTGATTTCAAAATTAAATATCTCGAAAACAAAGATCGATAGAGGAATGCAGTAAACGGTATGTTTATTGTGACAGCTGTAAGAAGTGTATACAGCAGTGTGAAATAATAGTTACAAAAGCTGCTAACAGATGGCGCTGTACGCTGTATGCTGTACAGCTCATATCAGCATACATAAGTGAAATAATCGTATGAAAACAATCTTTGCAAACAATCACATCACAATGTTTTCAAAATGTTCACCATTGGCACTACCCTGAGCTTCGGATCACTATTTAGGCATTACGTATGGCGATTACAGCGCCATCTGTTAGCAGCTTTTCTAACTATTATTTCACACTGCTGTATACACTTCTTACAGCTGTCACAATAAACATACCGTTTACTGCATTCCTCTATCGATCTTTGTTTTCGAGATATTTAATTTTGAAATCAGGGAGTCATTTTCTGGACACCCTGTAAAATACACACATGCAAAATCGCGCATTAGGCGCGGCAATTATGATGGAAGAGTCGGACGGGGCCAAATCAGGCGAACCATATCCAGATTCAACTCAAGTGTTTGTTGCGGAACCGTGATGGTGTCCGGCGCTGACACGGGGTTAGCTGGTTCCAGTCCTGGTGGTGGACTTAGCCGGCAGGGTAGCAGAGGTGGTGGTGCACGATTCATAGTCACCAGATTGTGCACCAGAGTCCACAGTGCGTATGGAGTGAGGGAATACGGCACTGTTGATGGTGATTCGTTCGTCGGATGGGGACGTTAAGCCTGGCGGCTCCACCTGGTGTGTTTCGGAAGAGTAGGCCTGAATAGGCCGCACCTGGTTTCACCCTCTCTCTTCTTCGTCTCTCATTTTATACAACACAAACAACATTCTAATCTGAACGGAAACACTATGACAGTCACTTACAATAACACATACGAACACACAATGGGGAAAGCAACAAGAAACAATTTTCACTCATCTTCGCAAGAGAGAGCCCATGGAGAGATACATCCTCAATGGCAACCGCCTACCTTTGAATCGAGTGGGGCATCATAAGCAGAAGAATAATTGCGAATGATAATAAAAATGTGTTTTGAATTATTGGCCAGAGTGGCAAGGTTTTCAAGTGACCGAGCAATGCACCTTTGTCACAGCCTGCGTTTAATCCAACCCGGTGAAGCCGACCTACAGTTCCTAACCACGAAACTTACTACAATATTTAACATTCAAAGCTCTGCAAGTGTTTAACGAATTTTCAAAACCCTATCCAAGACAGGGATTCGAACCAGGAACGTTTCAATGGCTGGTCAGATAGCTTCCATGTTTTTCCATGTGACACGCCTTGCCTTTCGAAGCCTTACCGCGCAGTCCGAAATTGGATCATATTTAACGTCGATCATTATCAATCAGTAGTCCAGCAGCATAAAATGGTATTGCTTGTAAGCGTGTGAATCATAAATGACGCGATAGTGCTGTGAGATGACAATTACTCAGAACATTCCCGGCAAAGCTTAAAACGTTAAGTACTTGCAACAAATGAACTTCAAAGTAATTTGTAATTTCTGGGAAAAAATTGATGCAACTTTTTAAGTACAGTACTAATTTCAGTTTGCACCATATTGGGAAGGAAATTGTGAACAGAATTCAGCTCACCATTTCCCTGTTAATTTTAAATGAGTACTTTTAACGATATCTAATTACTGTAAGTTGTTTCTTTTGCCATTGTTTGTTAAAATAATAAATTATTATTTAGTAAATAGGCTGACGCAACTGTTGTTGGATTTTATTAATTCTCAGAGGCGTTTCACCACTCATCCGGGGGTATCTTCAGCCTTCATTGTTTTTGTGTAGTATGTTTTCGGTTTTTTTAAATTTCATACAGGTAAGTTTTGTTTAAATTTAATACAATTACTCTTATATATAAGTCTAGTAGCGTAACCTACATTTACATTCCCTCATGAGGTATAATAGTTGTGCATCATGCTGTATGAGGACACAGGTGACCAACTACCACAATCTCATGACGGAAATGTAAATGTAACTTACACTAAGACACCTAAATATAAGAGTAATTGTATTGTACGTATATTCGTTTGGGCCAACTAGGACAACGTTAAGCATTGCTTTGGCTTGAATTAACCTTGGATGTGAACACATCCCTGTTAGAACTAGGGTCGTTAGCACTAGAGGTGACCTAAAGTTTAACGTGGAATCCACGGAACGTCCTGGCGTAGCTCATATAGGCAAACACAACTCTCAAAAATTCCTGGTCCCACAGGGATTTGGACCAGAAACAGAACCACCGAACTTTCGAAAGCAAGCGCCTTAACCACTAAGCTACCAGAGTTATTATTCTATATTTAAACAAAATTTTTCTGGACAAAATTAAAAAAAAAAACAACCGAAAACGTATTATAGAAAAACAATGAACATTGAAGATACCTAGACGAGAGACGTAACGTTGCTCTGAGAATAAATAAAACCCATTGTGTTTATTTTAATAACAGGCCATGAAGTACGAGCGTTTTTGTTGTTCACAGAAGTGGAGTTATGGGATTGGGAATGAGTTGCTTGTTGAAAACTTGAAATGCAAATACCTTGTTTAACGTTTAATAACAAACTCAACTGGACGAAACACATTGGTCAAATAGTACGAAAAAGTTTTAAAATCCTTCACTTCTTGGTGAGAGTAATGAGGGGATGTGTTAGAGAAGTTATGGAATTGGGTTACAAAAGGTTGGTCAGACCGTTGCTTGAATATGGTAGTGTAGTATTGGACTACATTTTTGGGTATAAATACAGGAGTTAGAGGACGTGTAAAGAAGAGCAATTGCTTTGTCTTTGGAAATTACCGCAGAGCATAATCTGTAACTGATATGATAAAGGATCTGAAATGGGGTTTATTGGAAAACAGGAGGAGGGTGAAGAGAGTGCTGGGAGTGTACAAGCTGATGAGGCGTGGAAAGATATTGGTGTAAGAATTAAGAGAGGTGCATGGAAGTGAAAAGATGACCATGACCACAAACTGACACTTGATTTCGGACATATAGGTGTGCAAGGATTTTCCTTCGTAGGTAAGGAGTAAAGGGATTGGAATAAATTACCAATAGAAGTTATAAATAATTTACCAAAAGCACTAAAATAATTTAAAGTTGAAATTAATAGCGGGTATAAGTAGATTGGAAAAGGAAAGAGAAAAAAATGGGTGTGCAGGGAGATTGTCACCGGAGCAGGCGTTCCATTGCAAATTAAATTAAATTAGTATTGCACAGAATCTTCTTCCTTTGCAGCTAACTGCATCAAAGTACAGTCGTCATTGCAGACTGCTTTATTTTTTTGACGGCTCTTCGTTTTCACGCTAGTTAGAGTGAAGGGCGAATCCTTGTATCTATTTAGGGAAAGAGATCGTTTACAAATTGCGTGAAATGGACACCTCTCTCGACTATCGAAACCGAATCGAGTTTTAATCGAGCATCGCCTCGTCCAGTGAGTGCTCGATGAGACGCATGAAGACAGCAGCAGTGACGTCATGTGACGTCACGTGAACAACAGAGCGGACAGATGTTAACCTCGCTCTCTTCCAGGAATCCATTCGCTCTGCGTGTTGGCGGTCCAGGCAATCATAGTAAGGAAAACTGTCAACATCGCTGCTGAAGAAAAACCAGGGAAACAGATTCTGCTTACATTGATTTTATTTATTTCGTATGAAATATGAATACAAAATAGTAACTACATTGAATCACAACAGATAGAACCAGGTATTCTATGGCGATGTGGTAAATGGTTTGTTGATGGTTACTGCAGTAACAAGAAGGATTATCTATCATTACCCACTTGTAAATCCAGTAGTTGCATCTACCGTGGCCTGTTCTCACTCGGTTCAGTGCCGTTCAGGTTTTTCTAGGAAGGTTGAATCCAGGAGGCGGTCGTGTAGGGTCTTGGATTAGCGCGTGTTTGTCAGGGTTTGAATTGGTCCACTCAGCGCACCATGCTTCGCTTATGTTGAAGTGATTTTGAACCAGCACTTGACCAGACTTCCATGCTGAATATCTAGATTTTAGTCCATATGGAGATTCATGTGTGCAGTCTTGATGAACTGGTAAGTGTGGATACCGTAAGCACATCTGCCATTCCTTTTCTAAAACCGCTTCTCTTCAGAGACTTGGTGGGGGGATGTTAGAGAGTACAGGCATCCAGTCAGTAGGTGTAAATTTTACAGTTCCAGATATTGTTCTCATTGTGTCATTTAGCTGAATGCCGATCTTTTTGTGTGACTGCTATTTAGCCATACTGGACTGCAGTATTCAGCAGTTGAGTATACCAGAAGAGCCTGATGTTATGAGAGCTGCGGTTTGTGCTCCCCAACCAGTTCCTGAAAGTTTGTGTTCTAAGGCTATATTCTTTATATGTCAGTGACCGGTCCAGAACCATGCCTAGATACTTTGGATGAGTATTGTACTTCAGTAATTGGTCTCTGAATTTTATTTGAGGTCCATAGTGGGATGAACGTGCTGTACTATCACGTTATCACCAACTTGTGTTTCACAACTGGAGCCCATTGAATAAATGATAAGGGAGCGTCCATAAACTACGTGGCTTGGTCAAGGGGGAGAGGAGTTAGGTAGAGAGCTACGCTGGGCTACGCGGGAAATGGTAGCTTTTCATTCATTTCATATGTCACACTCAAAATAGGGTACAGAATTCACAACTATTTCCGTAATTTAACCATCTACCTATTTTGATACCATATATACTGACAATACCGCGCAAGCGTGTGACTTGAAGCCATAGTATTCGGGTTGCATGGAGGCGGTGCAATTGAACAAGTTGACACGCGACTGTACGTTGCGCGCCGAAAAACATTAGGCACGCCGTTCCCGGACTCAAATTCGTTTACAGATGTCACATCGGATTTAACACGCCAGTAGCAGTAGGTATTGTTCGAAATGAAAAAAAAGCTGTTTTGCCTCCGATCGCATGCGTGTCACCACAGAGCTGGTGTTAAATTCCAATTTTGTTTTGTCAAGTGAATTTCAGTCCATCCTTAATTCTAGTGTTATTTCGAGGTCAAAATCTGGTGTGAAATGGAGCTGAACAATAAACTTTACGGGGCTTACGAGGAATATTCAAAACGGTGTCAATGAGCTATGTAAATCTTTTAAGCACGACAAAGAATCATTCCCTGGTTATGTGTATAGATTTTAGCAATTGACGAACAGTGGTGAATGAGATGAGGATAATGTTTAGAGTAACAGCTCAAAAAGGAAAGGATTCCTGGCCGATCCTAAAGAAGAGATTTTCCCAATAATTGATCATTCGCAGGAGTGGCTAACGCCAACATTTGAATCCTGTTATATTACATGCAACCAATTGGTTTTCCTAATTGAACCATTTTCCACATCAAAGATCCTCTTTGTGAGTCTAGCGCTGTTCAATCTCTGTAAATGTCCATATAATTGTAATCTGCGTCTTCTGATCATGTCTGTTTGTCTATCTGTATGTGCATATAGTTCTTTGGTTGGTCTTTTCATCCATATGCCGTCTTTATGTATTGCTCCAAAAAATTTCTATGGTTTTTGCGCTCAACTTTTTTCACTTCTGAGCTGCCTGATGCCCCAATACCCATTCATGGTAGTTTCTGATGCATACAGTGTTTCTGGTAGTACAACTGTAGTGTTTAAGTTTGGGGACGTCTTGCTGCATTTATTTTGTTATAAGGTGGCCACGAGTCTATATTCCCTTTGAAGATTTTCTGATCATTCCATATTCGATGCCTTGATCTATACTCCTAATTTATAACCCTAGATACTTGAATTTATAGACTCTTTTTATGTTTCCATATTTTGTGTGTACCTACTGTTTGTATATTGTTGCTTTGTTTTCCCATGCAATTTTATATAGGTGTTCCAGTGCTTCTTGTCTGTTGTTTTGGAGTATTGCCAGGTCATACTCAAATACCAAGCATCTTGTCATTCACTTGTTCTTCCTACCTGCATTCCTTTGACCAGTGTTTCCCTTTTTTTTGATAACTTTGTCCAATGCCATCCACTTTAATAAAATGCATTGTGTCTCGAGACTGCGCTCACCTCAATAGCTCGGCAACCTTCGGCGAGTCTCGATAATGACCGAAGTGTTAGTTACACTGACTGTCACCACAGCGCTGTTTGGCTCAACATAATTTAAAATGAATAAATGTATTGACTTCATTTACACTTGCGGTGTTAAAAGGAAGTGTAAATTTCAAATTAATAATCTAATCTGAATTAATTTGACTTACATTGTTAAAAAGAAACTGTAACTGCGATACCAAAATGCAATTGTCTTGTGTAACAGAGATAAAAATTATAATGCGAGGCAGAAATATATAAAAAAATAAATAAAAATAATGTGACGTTCGTTTAAATTTATGTGCTGCTTTTTGTTTATTTATGACAATTGGCTACAGAAATTCATGAGAGGGTAACAGAATCCGGTGTTTGTGCAGTATTCTCTGTGGCAGTTACTGGAACCAAGCATGGAAGAAGGAATTCTTACATGGAACCAAATGACTCATAATCATATTCTAAGAATTTTTTTGACAGAAAATACAAACATGGAAGTTTATTAAAATTCAGAGAAAATTTTTACATGAAACGTAGATAATCACATCATATACCAATGAAATAATAGAAAAGTTGTTATTCGTTTTTTAAATTCTACTTTGGAATTTTTTTCGTAACAATAAAAATTTTCGTCATTTAAAATCAAATTACTATTATTTAAAAACATCCCAGCCAAATACTACGAGAATATCAATGTGTATATTTTATCAATGTTCTTAAAAGTGTCTGAATTGCCATACGATAAATAAATAAATACGAGAATATAATGAGAGAAAGTTTACTAATGTCACGAAAAATATCAGTAAAAAAGACCATTCTTATTCGTTTATCCCTAGAAACTTTTCCAGAACAAATTCCTAATTCTACCGTACGTGATGACCATCTTTAACGGGCCTTAAAACAAATATTGGATAAATGCGGTGATAATCTGTCTCCTTGCCCGACGCCTGTGTATATTTCGAATGGTTCCATGGAGATAAATAACGTATAGGATGGCTATTACAAGCGCAGGTTTCTAAGCTTGTTACGAATATTTTACGGTAGCTGCTTTTGTCGGCGAGTTGCTGCTCTTTCGGAAGCGTCTCAGGAAGACCTTGTTAATTGGCCGCTTCCTGTCTGCCCTACGGAATTTGTCTCCACATGGGTTGCTGTACACTGCCGAGACAACTACAGGGAGACAGCATGACCGCGCCATGTTTCCAAATATTATACGAGTATTTCAGGAAAAAATGTGAAATGAAGGGGAACCCCGTTGTCTTCGATTACTACCGCACAGAGAAACTGATAAAGGCAGTTAAGTCGACCAAATAACACAATTTTCAGAAATATGTCAAAAGAGCATACAAAGTTAAACGTCTTAGGTGTACGTAGGCTATGTGTAAGTGTGTTCAAGGGAGGAGGAAAATTACAGTGTAATTCGTATAGTCCCGAAGGAACTAATTATTTTGACGCGTTACCAAAAAGAATCGATGTAAATTTTGAGAAACTGCAATTGCAAGATTTGAAAAAATACCGTTGTTATAAAAATTTGAACCAAATGGTTGTTTGCTATAAATTTATCTTATTGATGCGGTAGAAGGAAACATCAGTCGTGGTAAAGCACATATTTTAGGATTGTACTCCAATAATTACTCTAAATGACCGGCCTATTTGGCTGCGGCGCCACCACACTGAATCGAGGGCTACGTTCGTGTCATCGCCTCAACGTACCCGCTAAGGACTTAACCAGGGAGGGGCAAGATTTAAAGTAGGGGGGGGGGGGAGCAACTCGTATTGGTGTTAAGGGGATGGGGTGGGGAACTGAAACACGACGATTTCTTACAAAATGAAACTCAAACCTATTGAGAAAACTATTTTTATTATTGATTAACATACTAATCAAACCACTAAATCTAAGAACCTACTATGTAGTTAAGATCGATTAGGCCACCATTTATTACTATGTCCGGGGCTACTCGACAACTTTTGTGTTGCCAAAAAATTAAGGCGAAAGTGTTTTTAATTTAATTCGTTGAAAAAAATGTTACGATTACTAACTTCTAATTAATATGACAACAGAAGTTCTGAGTTTGATTTTAAGAGTAAAATAAAGACAGAAAATGTGTTTTTAATTTGTATTTGGAATTAATTTTAAGAGTCAGGGGCTACCCGAACTTTATAACTTTAATTCTTGACTGGAGAATTCTGATCAATTCGGTGACAATTAGTTTTGTTTTTTCCTGCAATGTACATTTCTGTGAATCGTAATTTCTTCTCACCTATAACTTCTAGTGAACTCCCGGTACTATTAAAAAATTACGGCATTTTTTCGTAAAAAATATGACGATATAACCATAAATATTATCGTAATATGACCACATCCAAGAAAATGGACTAAATATGCATTTATATCCTATATAAAATATATTCAAATGCAATTAGAAACGTTTAGTTGGTGTTTAATTCAGCATTACAGCTCCAAAAGATTGCAGGAAAAAAAATATGAGTTGTCATAAAGATCCGAACCCTAGTTACCAGCATTAGGAAGCAAAAGTTGTTAGTGTTGTCCTAACATCTGACAGTGCGGTTAACAAAAGAGAGCGGCTGGCTGTCAATACTTGATAGCCTCCATTGCTGGTGAAGTTTTGTACTGACCTCGTTCAGCTGGCTTAAATGTTCCGTAAATAAAAGGCAGACCATCCAGAGTTATGCTATAGTTTAATGAAGCAAGAATACTATGTATTAAGGGTACGACGACAACGGTTTTTGGGTATGGTAGTATACTGATAAAATAAATGACGACGGCAAATCCTTTCCAAATCAAAATGTTGAATCAGGAATGAAAGAGGTAGATAGGCAAATATATTGTGTTTTTAAAAGTTTGTGGCGGAAGCGAAAGATAGAAACATCACAAGTATATTTATTGTCCTTATTGTAGTACCGCACTATCTTTTATGCTTACTGTACATTTATCGCAAAAATTAGCGGGCCAACATATCTAATTACCAGCAACGTTCCCGGCGTTGCCTGGTATGATCTAGTTTGTTTTGCCCACACAGTAAATATTGAGGTTCATTACAGAGGTCAGTTTTCTGCACTTGTGATTCAAATTTCATATCAATCGATCCATTTTCTATACGCACAACAAACTCCAGGTGCAGCAGAAAAGATATGAGATTGGAGTTGATTTATTCCTGCAATATTTTTAGAAACATGGGAACCAAGTTTCATCAAAATAACCACAGCGATTCGTCCAACAATAGAAACAATTTTTTCAGAAAATCTGGAAAATACAGAATCGTTCAGCAATAAAATTTAAAAATAACAGAAATACTAATGATTATAAACAGTTCACTTTCATGTTCAAAGCCATCAGATATTCATTACATACTATTAACAGCGAACATAATTTCACTTATAATCATCAAGATTGTAGCCGTGCGGTCTGAGATCGTAGTTTCAAGAAGCAAAGACTCTCTCGGAAGGTTCTACATTAAAGGTTTTAAACAGTTCACTTTCATGTTCAAACCCATCAAATATGCATTACTTACAATTAACAGCGAACATAATTTCGCTTCCAAACATCAGAGATTGTAGTTGTGCGGCCTGAGATCGTAGCTTCAAGAAGCAAAGAAGCTCTTGGAAGGTATTTCCGTTACATTACTAAAATTAATTTATATTTTTTCCTCTTTACGTAATTTCTTCTTCGCATTCAATATTGCCATCCATGAGGTTAAAAGACTAAAAACTAAAATTTAAGGAAGTAAATGTTACATGCGATAATTTGGCTAACATTATTATTATTTTTTATTTTATGAAGAATGACGTATGCGTCTGGTTGGTATTTCATCTTTGGTGTTTCACGCTATACGATCAGATTTTCAGTAACTGCTACGGCGTTATGTTACGTTGAAGCATAAGACATACCAAACGATTCAACTGAGATTATAATCTTGAAAACGGTGAAATTCCCAACGAAATCTGCGCAGCAGTCTTTAAATTTTTTTGGGACCAATATACACAGTTTTTTAAATGTACTCTTCAAAATTGGTTTGGCTTTGCCGTTTACCATAAATAGCCCTGAGTTGTAAACATAAGTATAGAGATATTAAGATATGAATTATGTATATTACGTCTAAAAGGATTTTTTTTGACGAGTCATCTGTCTCCCTTCATACTTCACCAAAATCAATAAATGAGGTATCATTTTAAAAGTTTAGTTCCCCACTTTGGTAACATCATTAATTAACAAAGGATTCTTTCGAAGTACAACCTGTAAATGTCAAAATTATGAACTATCAAGATCACGGATATATGATATAAGAGTCATATTGCTAGGTCTCGTTCCCGTCGATAAGGAGTGACCACATACCGCTAGCTAGCAGCTCAACATAAATCTGAGATATTGATAAACTTTGTGTGTTTTCTAGAGTAATGAGTTTTTCAGATATTTTTGTTTCCATTAGAGAAACTAATTTAAATTTTAGTGTAAATATTTTTAATGTAATTTACATTAGAATTTACATGTGAATTACATTGTTTTGTGTTGTAAATTAACACAGGTTTGTGTCATACGTATCTTTAACTTGTCCAGAAATATTTTCTAATTGGTTGTAAGATTTTGTCAATCTTTTGTTAAGTACCTGTTTCAGTTGACAACATTGCTACAAATGAGGTGGTTCTCCTTTCACCTTATTACAAACCTCCAAACTCGCTATTAATGGTATTTTATTCGCGAAATTTTCACACGGGCCTGTAAAACTGACGTAATACTGCAAACGGTCTAAATAACATCAACCCACACCAGAGAGTAAATATTTGTTAAAATCCAAGTTATCGCACACGGAACAGGTTAATGCTGTTGCTTCAAATCAAGAAGTTTAAACTAGTTCTATCCGTGTACTTCTCCTCAATTAGTACGTCGGCAAATGGAACGGAAGTGTTTCGCTCTGATTGGTAGAAATCTAATTTAAACTCGTGTTGCTGCCAGAAATACAACGGAAGCCGAGTTAACAGCTCGCTATTGAGGCTGCTTTTAATTACAGAGGACAAACCCACCCTGAAACGAACAAACGGCGTCTGCAGCAGCGCCCGAGAGGCAATGCACACTACGGCCTTTTCCCATCACTAACAAGTGGCATAGTTAGAGTTCGGATATTTATGACAAGTCATAGTTTTTCCTGCCTTATTTTTGAGAGGTAATGCTGTATTAAACACTGATTGAACGTTTCTAATTGAATTTAAATGCCAGACAATCCCAGCCCAATCTATGTGTCAATTCTGTAGCGCTTTCGTAATGGCTGTAGCAAACAGTCACAAATCTAGCGGCTCTCCTCTGTACTTTTTCTAACGCGTCAATCAATCCCTTGCGATAAGGACGTGAACTAATGGTTTCTACCCATCCAAAAGGCGTCCAAAGCGCATTTTATACGCGCAACACGTCATTGCATGTCACGAAATCATAGATTTACCTCCGTCCAGACATTTCCTAAGGCGCCTATATAAGTTTTAATTTCAAAAATAGTAACATAGTACTTGTCTTATGCACTTCGGAATTACTAGATTGGTATCAAGTTGGTAGATACCATAAGCTGTGAGAGGTGCTACACACGCACTTTATTATGTAGCGGCTGTATGCAAATCAGGCGATATGATCCGCACGCGACCAACCCGCGTGACTCACAATTCGAGCAGCTCCAGCAAACCTGCGCGCTCTACTTCTGCTGCACTACTCGCCCAAAGGGAGTGGCGGGCAGCGTTTCGTAGTTCTCTCCCTCCCCCCTTCCCCCTCCGAGTCGACCACTGAGAACCACGTGGACACTTGACACCACAGGTGTCCAGTGTGAATCATGAGACGGGGGAGGGGGGTGAAGTCTAACCGGGCCTCTTAGGCCCGGCATACTGTACCGGTAAAAGGAAAGTCTATGTTGCCATTAGAGTTGTAAAAGTAACGAGATATTGTGTTCCCGTATGTATTCGTTACTAAAGCAATCAGTACTCGTTACGGAGCGTCCATGAACTACATGTATTCGGTCTAGGCGGGAGTGGTTGACTGGAAAGCTACGCTGAACTTTGTGAGGGTGAGGGGGATTCCGAGCCATGTCACGTCCCAAGTAGCTTTTCATTCATATTGTTTTTCACAGTTAAAATAAGTTCCAAACACACAACAGCATGTGAATACTTACTTCCGTCATCTAATTTATCTCTGCAGGTAATTGACGATAGTCTTGCAAGAAAAAAGGACAAAATGTCTTCTGTATTCAGTAAGGAGAAAAAGCTACGTGCTACGCGGGGGAGGGGGAGGGAGGATTTGAGGCAAAAGAGCCACCTCTACGTGGGGCGAGGGGGAGGGGAATACTCAAGAGATCATAATGGAGCTACGTGGTTTATTGGCGCTCCCTAACCACAATCTCCGCCAATATTGCCGCGAAAAAATCAAAGCTTCAACCACACACGAATTAATACATTCCCTGTATCGCATGTCAATGTCATCATGCATCGCGATGTAAACTTGATCCAAAATCTTCACGGTTTCTTACATCTTACTTTATTATCTGTGACGAAGATCTATGTTTAAACGGCTGACACAGCTTGTATGCGGCTTAAATAATGATCCCAGTGAAAATGAAGAATGCTAATAATAAATCTTAACAACTTTATGCCACGAAATATTAGATTTAATTGTGGTTTAGGGTGCATATATCGCGATCAATTTGGAACTTCTTTCATTGAAACCAAGTAATGATTTCAGTAAAAAAAAAAAAAAGCAACGTATATTTAATAGGCTAATTTAAAATAAATACATACTTTTCTGGCAATTCACTTTTTAGCAATTGCTGAACTAAGTTGAATTGTTGTAAAATAAAGCTCAATGTAATCCCTTGTGTTTTGCGCTGTAGCGAAAGGTTCCGTTGCAATCCAGGTTCATGTTGCATTTCAACCTAACCACATACTACGCTAAACTTGCCACCAGAAAACCAATATGGAGGTGAGTGAGTGAGCTTAAGAAATTATATAGTAGATTATTATCTTATATAATTTTGATTGTAAATTTCCACACTCATCTGCTTTTGTCAATTACGAATTTTAAATTCTAATTCCTTTCGGTTTTTTTTGGTAAATTATTCACCACTTCCCTTGGTGATTTATTTCAGTTCCTGATACTCTTAGCCACAAAAGAAAATTTTCCCACTCCCTTATGCATGAAATCGGGTGTCCATGGTCATCTTTTCCTTTCCATGCACTACTCCTAATTCTTTGATCAATATTCTTTCAAGCTCCATCACCAACATTCGCTTTGATTTACTTCCAGCACTCTCTTCAACCTCCTCCTTTCTTTCAGTGACTCCCAGTTCCTTTTGTCATATCAGTTACTGATTATGTTTTGCAGTAATTTTTACAGACAAATCTAGCAGTTCTTCTTTGCATCTTCTCTAACTCCTGTATTTGATATCCAGAACGTTATTCTACATCTACATCTACATATATACTCTGCAATTCACAAAACTGTGGGTGGCAGAGGGTGCTCAGCACCAAAGCTAATCTCTTTGTCGTGCATTCCAATCCCTAATGGTATGAGGGAAAAAAGAATTCATATAAGAATCATTGCGGCACCTTATTTCTCTAATCTTATCTTTCCTGTCATTCCGGCTCAAATAGGTTGGTGGACGAAGTATTTGACTACACTCGTGAGTGAAAGTGGGAGTACACATGTTTACCAATAAGTTTAAACGAAACGTGCGTCGTCTATCTACCAGAGACTCTCAGCCTAGTCTACTAATCAGTTCTGTGGCGCTTTCATAAGGACTGTAGCAAGCGGTCACGAATCGAGCGGCTCTTCTCTGTACTTTCTCTATACTTTCGATCAACCCCTTACGAAACGGATCCCAAATGGCACAACAATAGTCCAAATGTGGACGCACAAGAGATTTGTACGCTATCTCCTTTGTTTGTTCATTACAATTTTTCAATATTCGACCTATGAATCGCAGCCTAGAATTAGCTCTACCTACTAACGAATTAATGTGTAAGTCCCATTTCATGTTCCTTCGTACTGTTACACCCAAATATTTCATAGAATCGACCATATCAATAACTGAATTGTTTAACTCGTATTTCTGAACAATTGGATTCTTTTTGTTAGTTATGCTCATTGTCTTGCACTTTTTACAATTTAGCGTAAGTTGCCACTCAGCGCACCATGCCAAAATAATATCCAGATCACGCTGAATTTCTAAGCAATCGGCCAAATTCGTTACTTCCCTATAAATAACCGCATCACCAGCAAACATTACACCGCCATATTGAAGCAATGATCTGGACAAAATTTTCGAACACAATTCTGTCACATCTCTGATACATCCCCAAATCACCCTTTCCAGTAAATGAAAGATTTTTAAACGATTTCCGATCACCTGCCCAGTTGATTTCATTATCATATATGATGGAGAGATATTTTTTGCTATCGCGGCTTGGCTAAGAGAAACAATAGGAAACTTTGCCAGGGAAGACGACCGTTTATGAATGTGCAATACTTATCGATTGTTGTTGTCGCGATAGATGTTCAGGCTAACTCGCAACATCTGGACGCGAGAAGCAATGTACTTACCGCTAGGGCTCAACGGGGGAAAACAGGGCTGACAACTGTTGCGAATGCTGCGTCCAGTGCATGCCAACACCCTGAGCATCGCTGGAGCCGAGATTTCGTGGCTGACTGACGCGAGGGAAGGGTCGTGCTTCTCAGATAAGATGCAGCTCTTACGAAAACAAGGGAAGTGGCTCTCACACGTAACTTCCCGTGTTACGAACAGCAAGAGGAGAAAAAAAAATGCTCTTGAAGACAATCAGCTATGAATTTCCTTCCAAGGAGCTGTAAGGAAAGAAAAAAAAAAGTGTAGGGGGAGACTGGGTACGGTTGTGACAATTTTTATTTGATCGCTCATAATTTTCTTAGTATGCCAGTTACCTGGAAAAATGTAATTTTTATAGTGAAATGTACATTTTCATACGTATAAATACTAAAGTTTTGTCCCTAAGTACAATGGTTAAGTCATAGCAACAAATTAAAAAAAAGAAAAAATGTCACAACCGACCACACCCCAGGGGCGGTTGTGACAGTGCTTGGGGTCGGTAGTGACAGGTTAAAAAATACAACGGCAAAATAGTCTAAAATAACTTTTATTTCAAATAATATCAAACATAATGTAACGTAATCTTCTTCTGGAAAAATTTAATTTTTACGTAACAACAGAAATTAATCCGGGAACACCTTAATGGCTTATAACTAATAAGGCATTGTAGCATCAATAATTATTATAAAAGTCTTCATCTAGATCATTTTGATAATACCTGGTATATCGTAGACTGTCATTGTGACTCCGAATCTATCCATCACTAGTAGTATTTACAGATTTTTTTAAGGGTCGGAAGACAGGTCGTACAAGAGCTGCAGGTTGTACGAGCAGTGTGGAGGAAACGAGAGAAAAGTGATTCCATTTTCTTTACAAAAATCCAATGTATTGATGTGGATATGCGAGGAATGGTTATCCAACACTAACAAGACTCAATGCGTTGGAGAAGCATTAGAAAATTTCTTAAAAGTTCGAGATATCCTAGGAACAATGCATCCAGCCTGAAGCATTTGCAGTCCCAGTCGATCCTACTAGCCCGTCCCTAACAAAGTAATCGTGATAACTAATCCGTGGTAATATATGTAAAGGAGGGATAATATTTCCCGAGGCATTTGTTGCAAAATTAACCGTGACTAATGTGCCTCATACAATCGGTCTTCCTGAAGCGTTTTCTCGGCATCAAAAACAAAAAAATTACTTGTCACAACCGTACCCAGAAAATATGTCACAACCGTACCCAATGCACTCCATCGCACCATCGCAAGACATCAATCACCATGACAATACAAAATAAACTACATGCAAAGTAATCATTGCTATTTAACTACTAATGTTTAACTTGTAACGAGGAAAAACACTAATTACTATCATACAACAACAATTATTAAAAGAAATCTAAAAAAGATACTTATTTTTGACTATTAAAAAGTAATGTAGGACTCTCCGATAGTTAATGTCACGCGATGGCTGACGCTATACCGTGAAACACGTTCAATCAGGCACGCTGCTCCTCTCTACCCCCTCCCCATCCCGGTATTCCTTATAGTTTGGCTAATATAACAACTGTCACACCCGTACCATGGCACAACCGTACCCAGTCTCCCCTACAAGTTGGAGGTCTATCGGATACCTTTAAACTATAACAATCAATTTAAAAAAGAAATTTGGAAACACCAGAAATTTGTGAAAGGTTGAGAAACAAACAGTAGTGTATATTGTTCAGTCTGCCAGTAAAGGCCCCTGCCAGGCAGACCTCACACACAACGCGCCTGCACGCCGGGATACATATACGACTCCAACAGGCGCAGAGACATCAAAACAAACCAGGAAAACAAATAGAACCATCTAGAAGCTAAGTGGGACTATTTCTTACAGAGGTCGCCGTACTACCACACAACGGAATTCCTGCGCCAGGCCGCCTATATAAGCGTAGCCGGCCGCTCCACCGCCAGTTCCGGCCTGACCGCGGAACCAGCTTCAACTACAGAAGACCACCGGAAGTTCGCGAGAAGTAGAAGCCGTCTCTCTCTACCCCAGATCAGGACCAGGCTAAATTTCTCGACGGTCATCCGCTAACTGTACCACATTTGTTATTGTTTATCAGTGTTTTGTGTACATAGTAATAAACCTCAAGGAACCATTAAGTGTAGTTCACTTCAGTGGCGACAAGGTTGGGATAAGAACTCTCGACCATCATGGCTACGCCAGCAGCACCTACGGAATGGCAACAGTTCCTCCAAGGACTTCTACATCAGTTCTTCGAATCTCAGAGACAACTGATTGCGGAAGTCAGGAATCTCCGCCAACCCACGGCCCCGCCTCCGTTCCCAGCATTCAACGACGACGTCGAAGAATGGGAGACCTACGAGAAGCGCATAAAACAACACTTCGCAATTCATCACATTTCCAAAGAAGAAGACCAGCGTGCATATTTCCTTTCCTGGAACCAATCGAAGATGTATGTCTTGCTCACCAAACTTCAGCCACAAGACCCCGACACCCTCACCTTCACGACCATCTGTACGACACTGAATGCATACTACAGACGCCGGTACCATGTCGTCGCGGCCCGCGTCGAATTCTATCAATGCCGGAAGAAGCACGATCAGACGTATCGCCAGTGGGCGGCCGAACTCCAAGGCCTTAGCAGAAAATGTAAGTTTCAAACTCGTTGTTCCCACGAATCCTACGCCGACGACATGGTGCGTGATCACATCATACAGGCTGCACCAGATGCCGCACTCCGGCATGACGCCCTCAAGTTAGAGGACCCATCCCTGGAGCAGGTCATCGAACTTGCCTACAAATTCGAAATATCTACGGCCGCAGATCGCCGCCTGGAGTCCTGGGCGGATGTGGCCGCAATCCGAACCGACGTAGAGGACACACAGGACGTCGCCGCCATCCAGAGCTCCCAGTCGCGCTCCTCCCGACACCACAACCGGGGACCGCTTCCTCAGAAGGACATCGAACCGGCCCGTTCCGGCAGGGGCACCAAGTCTCGGCAGCAGCAGCGGATCCCGCAGCGCCGACGCCGCAGCCCGCTCCGCCTACCCTCCTGCCCCGCCTGTTATTCAGCACATGAGAGGGAAAATTGTCCGGATCGTTGGGCTGAATGCTCACGTTGCGGCAAGGAAGGACACCTGGCGTCCGTCTGCCGCACCAACACCACCAATGCCAATCCCGGCTCTCGCCGCCCAGGGTCTTACCAAGACAGGTTGAGCGGCGCATCTATGGATATCAATCAGGTAGACACTTCCACAGCATCCAAACTTTTATTGACGTTTACGGTCAATGGCAAGCCCCTGCGCCTACAAGTCGACACAGGAGCAGCAGTCTCATTGCTTAATTATACTACTTATGTGCAAATTGGCTCGCCCCCCCCTCTCGCCGGCCCCCAAGCGCCTCCTGACATACAACAAACAGGAAATAGCACTCCTGGGACAATTCACAGCAAACGTCATGTATAAGTCTGTACATCGTTCAGTCCCCTTTTTAGTAGTTAACAGTTCTCTCACAGCAGACTTATTTGGACTGGACGCTTTCCGCTTATTCGGATTTTCAATTGGAGGATAACATACACCTCGTATCTCAGCATGGTTCCTTTTCCTGAAGTGGACGCCCTTTGCACCGAGTTTCAGGACCTGTTCTCACCAGGCGTCGGCTGTGCAAAGGCTTCGAAGCATCACTCCAACTCCGGCCGACGTACGACCCTCGATACTTCCGGGCACGCCAGGTACCCGTAGCGCTTCAACAACCACTTCAGGAAGAACTCAACGTCTTCAAGACGAAGGGATCCTCCAGCCGGTGCGGTTCAGCCCCTGGGCCACGCCGTTGGTCATAGTTCAGAAGCCAGGACGCCGCTTACGTCTCTGTGGTGACTTTAAGACCACCGTCAACCCGCATCTGCTGGTAGACGACTATCCACTTCCGAGACCGGACGACCTCTTCCGTAAACTAGCAGGAGGTACCTACTTTACAAAAATTGACCTGGCAGAAGCATACCTTCAAATCCCTTTGGATATCCAGTCCCGACAATACACAGTCATCAACACTCCCTCTGGCCTCTTCCAACTCAACCGGCTCATGTTCGGCTTGGCCAGTGCTCCAGCGATTTTTCAACGGTATCTCGAACAACTTCTCCAGGATATTCCGGGATGCATCAACTATCTCGACGACATAGTCGTCACGGGACCCTCCGCTGCCGAACACATGACCAACCTCCGCCTACTCTTCCTCCGCCTCCGTGCAGCAGGATTGAAATGCAACCTTTCCAAGTGTCAATTTTTTCAACAATCCATTTCCCCAGCATTTTCCTATGTGGACGCTATTTCCAACTTACCTCGGCCTCAGGATCTACATCAGTTGAAATCTTTTTTAGGCAAGATTTCATACTACAGAAAATTTATACCCTCAGCAGCACAAGTGGCAGCACCCCTGTACCACCTCTGTCGCAAGAATGTCCCGTTCCGTTGGACCCCAGCTTGCGAGACCGCATTCCACACCCTTAAACAGCAGCTCAAGTCCGCAGCATGCCTCATGCCATACACTCCAAACCTCCCCTTGATACTTGCCACAGATGCATCCGATTACGGTGTGGGGGCAGTTCTGTCTCATAAATTACCAGATCTCCAAAGCCCTATCGGCTGCTCAGCTTAAATATTCTCAAATCGAGAAAGAGGCGCTAGCTATTGTTTTTGCCTGCTCCAAATTCTATTCCCTTTTATATGGGATTTCTTTTCATCTCATTACCGACCACAAGCCACTCCTATCACTATTTGATCCGTCCACACGTCTGCCTACCAAAACATCCCACCGCATCCAGCGTTGGGCACTATTCCTGTCCCAGTTCAGATATACCATGCATTTCCGTACCACCTCCAGGCATGCCAATGCAGACGCCTTATCCAGACTACCGCAGGGACCAGACCTTGCCTTCGACAAGTCGGAACTTCTGGTGTTCCAGATCGACGATGACATACAAGAAGCACTGAAGACATTTCCAGTCACGGCCTCAAAAGTCGCGGCAGCCACAGGGGAGGACCCCCTCCTCCGTGTCATCCGACACCACATCCAACACGGGTGGCAAACACGTTCCCCTCCACGCCATCATCAAGACCTCAAGTTCTACTACTCCATCCGCCACCAGCTCTCAGTAGTAGAGGGAGTGCTCCTCCGCACAGAACCAAATTCCACCCCGAGGGTCGTCGTTCCGAGATCCCTACAACCGACAATCCTCCAAACTCTCCACCAAGGACACTGGGGAATTGCCCGCACCAAATCCCTTGCCAGACGCCATGTATTCTGGCTCCCGGGCCGGTTGGCTTCCGGGAGTCATCCAGCGGCCCCGGGGCCGCCAACTGTTCGACGTCAGCCTGGATGGCCGGATAGTGCGACGCCATCGAAACCAACTACGTCCCCGCTACCCCACGGCACCGTCCCTTCCCCACGGCACGGCCATCCACTTCTTCCTCTCCTTCCCTGCCACCTCCACCACTCCTGCCGTCTAACCCGTTGCTCAGGACAGTTACAGCGCACCAACGACGCCACACCTGTCGGTCGCTCCGACACCCTTCAGCCGCAGCCTCTCGAACCTGCGGGGACCATCTTCAGCGCCCCCCGTACAGCCCCCGGCCATCGACGCCGACGAACCGATGCCGTTAGCTCCACAAGTTCCCCCACCACGACGCAGGTCGGCACGCATCGCCAGGGGAACAGCTCCGTACTCCCCTGGGGTAGCCTTCATAGTCTGCTCCAGGGCGCCGCGGCATACGACCTCGCAGACGTCGCAGACATCGCTTCCCCCCCCCCCCCGGGAGGGAGGTATGTTCAGTCTGCCAGTAAAGGCCCCTGCCAGGCAGACCTCACACACAACGCGCCTGCACGCCGGGATCATATACGACTCCAAACAGGCGCAGAGGCATCAAAACAAACCAGGAAAACAAATAGAATCATCTAGAAGCTAAGTGGGACTATTTCTTACAGAGGTCGCCGTACTACCACACAACGGAATTCCTGCGCCAGGCCGCCTATATAAGCGTAGCCGGCCGCTCCACCGCCAGTTCCGGCCCGACCGCGGACCAGCTTCAACTACCGAAGACCACCGGAAGTTCGCGAGAAGTAGAAGCCGTCTCTCTCTACCCCGGATCAGGACCAGGCTAAATTTCTCGACGGTCATCCGCTAACTGTACCACATTTGTTATTGTTTACCAGTGTTTTGTGTACATAGTAATAAACCTCAAGGAACCATTAAGTGTAGTTCACTTCACTATGGTTGTTAGATGTCGGTAGCTATGGGGGTGTGGGAGAAATGGGGGTGAAAGTGGTCGACCTGTGGCAATTTCACACATCTGCCAAAGACAAAAGTCATGGTGTATCACTTTTCAGCGTAAACTACAGATTACAGATAACTGCCGTTTGTGTGTAGTAGTAGCACAGAGTCACCTTTCGATTACAACAGCGGCCGAATTTCAGAAACTGTGGTACTGTGGTAGATATGGTGGTTGTAAGTGCCGACCAAGTATATTTTCGTATTTCGACGAAAGGCATGTGTTTCCGGAGATTTCACTTTTCTACCACGACTACATAGCATAGAGCATTGGTGTTTATGTGTGGTAGTAGAATCGTGTCTGTTGTCGTGCACTATGGTTTTAGATGTCTGTAGCTATGGGGGTGTGGAAGATAAGGGAGATGAAAATGGTCGACCAGCGGCAATTTCATATTTCTGCCAAAGACGCATGTGTCACGGTGTATCACTTTAAGTGAAAACTATCAATCGCAGATCACTGGCGTTTGTGTGTGGTAGTAATACAGAGTCTCCCATCGATCACAACGTTGGTCGAAATCCGCAACTGTGGGAGTGTGTGAGATATGGTGTTTGAAATTGGTCGATCATGATATTTTCGTGTTTATCCAAAGACTTGTGTATCCGTAAATTTTACCTTGCTGCCGGAACTACATAGCGCAGAAGACTGGTACTGGTGTGTGGTAATAGTAATCGAGTCTCCCATCGTGCACTAGGGTGTGTTAGATGTCTATAGCTGTCAATATGAATTCTTTACAATCACGAACGAAGTCGTGGGTACCAGCTAGTTTTTAATAAAAAAAAATTATTTGTTATTAAAGAAACTGATATAGGATGGTTTTTGAAAGAAAACACTTTAATATAATCATAAAACACAGTAAGTAAAATTAAAAACCATATAATGAAATACTAAAATTCAAATTCAAAGATTTATTAACATTTATTATGGCAATTTAGTGTGATCCTTTTAAGAATTTGCTTTTTGCTATATTTTGTCCATAATCTGGCATTGTGTTTAAATAACCCAAAGAAAGCGGTAAAGTCTTATCAAGTCAATTTCTAAATTGCCCCATGTGGGCGTGGGCCCCACGTTGGGAAACACTGACATTCAGAGATAATTAAATGGTAGAATTAAATATGAACATGCTGTTATGTGTCCTGTACCTTTTTTAACAAATTATGTAAATGAATTTCTACGTGCTTCCACGTAGCCCAGTGGTAGCTTTATACTCAATCCCCCACCATCCTACCTCTAGTTTTAGTCTTCTTCAATTTGATGATTGTAATTGTGTAACAATGTATGCTTCTGAGACGACAAAATTAATATAATAAAACAAGCATATTGGACCAATTACTGCCAGAATGGTTTACATTGCTCTATACTTCTGTCATCGTCATCGTTTTATGTAGATTTACCATGTAACAAACATAATCCCGGCACACTCATACTTCCATAATAACACCCGCTAACATTCGTCAACACTCAATCATACATACACATACCCTCACATTGCAAATATTCTTAACATGCCACAACACGTAGACTCCCAGCAAATCTCGAATGAAAATTGATCAAAATAACGAAAAACGTTAGTGTTAATTTACCATAAAAGAACGTTTATTTCGCCGAGATCGAGGTCGCCTTAAACTGATTCATACATTTTTCTTCTGTTCACATCATGAGCATCGACAAATCCTACATTCAAGGTACCAACCCATCGGGTGTATGAAGGAAATACGTATAGAGCTTAGCCCGAAATCAAAGAGAGCCTGGATATGCTTGAAGGAAACATGTGAGATTTGACCAATACACAAGTGATAAGTACTACCAAACTGTACATTCACAATGTCCGTGAGAATTCAGTACGGGTGAGCTGCCAGGTGCTACAATCAGAGCATGAAGATGTGACAAGCAATCAAAGAGAGCCTGCATACGCACCTGGGGACACATTGCCACGCGGTTGTGGGCGCGTTCACAAAACATGACAGCGGTTGTAGGAGGACCAGAAACAAACAAGTTGCGAACCGACGATATGCCAACATGTTCGACGTGCGACGTGCCAAACGTGCGGACAACAAACACAGGATAATGATGGCATATCTCTCATCTCATGTGTCCTTCTGAAATATGGTACGTTGAACAGCCCTGAAGAAGCGTTTGGTATTCAAAATGCCACCAATATGGAGCCAGACGAGTTGATGACGTGCAGAGGATTAAACTGCACATATCTTAGCTATATCACAGTGATGTGTACATTACCCCCCACCACCACCCTCCAGGATTGGCAACGGTAAAAGTGGAGCAGCAACGGCTTACTAAATATGCTAGAGTTAGATTCGAAGGATCCCAAGGTGCGCGGTGCATTCCCCAGGGGAGCACGAAGATATGTCGGGGGGGGGGGGGGAGGTGGTCGATACCCTAGCTCCTAGCTCGCAAGTACTTTTCCCCGCGCTGATTCTTATAGTTGAAAACCTTTATTCTAACATCACATATTTAGTGAGTTTTCTTCTAACGTCTCATTGTTACATTTTACCGACCATTATTCTTCTGTTCACACCATGAGCATCAGCAAAATTTACATTTAAGGTACCAGCCATCTGTTTTGTATGAAGGAAATTCGTACATACCTTAGCCGGAATCATAGAATATGGCCGGAAGTGGGTGTTTGGAATAATTCAATTTGTCGAATAGGGCTTGAGAAGAACTCTCTTTAAGTGAAAGGAGCCGTGAAACGAAAAATGTTGGGATCCTATAATTACAGAATGTGCAAAGCATGGCAACGGCTTCGTCATACTGCTGAGTGGTATCCATACATGTTCATCACCACCCGCCAACTGATTACATATACCATAGTCTAGATGCAAGAGCCTTGTGGCCAAAGTTCCAAAATATCGTCATCAAACAGACATTATACTCTCATTTCAGAGTTGGTTCCCACACACCAACATCCTGCAAATACTAACTACACGTCCTGCTTCAGTAATATGTGGAGTCGGCTCCGATCCGATATGTACGGATACATGCACCGAGGGAGACGCACACACACACACACATGCCCATGTATTCGGCGAGGTCGACACAACTACCAGCACAAATCACGGCAGCGAGAAAGTGGGACTCTCCTGGCTCATGGTTGCCTGAAAAAACGCAAACTCTCCTTCATATGATCAGATAGACAAGATAGAGGACGTGCAAACGGTGGAAACTACTCACGTGTGCACCACACACTCAGTGTTTGTTTACCAGTGAAATTCTTGGATAGAGTGGGGTTGTTGGGAGTAAAAAATATACTAACGGAATTATTTCGCTACTACTTTATGATAAAAACTCTAGTTTATTACCTTTCTTAAATGAGACCTCTGCTGAAGTATTTATTAAATATTAAAACAATTTTAATAATTATGAAATATCAATGAATTCAACCAAAAGGAATTTCTAAATTAATTATATAAAATGGAACTCAATAAACCTCATTTAATGTCTATGTAAATTGAGTAAAAACTAAACTTTTATCTCACTATAAAAGTAAGACTTTCACTAAGTTCGGTAACAACATGTAGAAAAATATTCTCTGGATACTTTCCAACTAACATTTCGTTTCCTCGTATTGTATCACGACCGGAACAAGGATGGCCATTATGCCGTGTCATTCCCTCCCACCGTTTTTTTTTTTTTTTTTTTTTTTTTTTTTTTTTTTTTTTTTTAAGTAGAATGGGGTCAGGACGGTAAGGCGGTATGAGGATGTGCCATGGTATAATGGATTTCTACACATTGTTGAAAAGGAAATAAAAAATACAATAGCGTATTAGTTTATTTTACGAAGGCTTATGTATAATATTGTACTGCAACACTAACGCATCGAAAATTACTGATATTCCTATGTTTCATATCACTATTTATATAGATCAGTAAGCGGCTGCTTCTTTAG
>JARYHS010011408.1:195405325-195498342 GCA_031002005.1 Vandiemenella viatica
TTTTAGACTTGTGAAATTCTCAAAATAATTTCGACTTGCAAAGCCCGAAACGTTGGGTGCCAATTGTAATAGAAACAGTGGTGGGTGAACCAGAAAAAGGGAGGGGGGATTTATAATTATTTTCTGAAAATGAAAAATACATATAATAATGATGCTATAAGGGGATCTAATAGGTTACTAACTAGAACCATGAATTTCAGACACAAAATAAAACCTCATTTATTGAGTCTTATGGCCTTACAAGGTCGGGTAGTAATTAACGTTACGTTAAACACAATTAGATCAGCAAAAACAAGCAATACCCGACGTTTACAATTCGCCGGAGTAAGCAAACAAAACTGAATGAAATATCTCAAACAAGTAATAAAAACAGCAAAGTTAACATTGAAATCACATGGCAACGCAGGCCATCAAATTGAAGCTAACATTTTACTGTACAAAGGAAAATACCAGGGGGCGCCGTATAAAGTGAATGAAAAGCATCAAAATTGAATTAACAAACAGCAAGATGCTTAAGAAAAATTGAATTGAAATATAAATCCAGCTAGCTCAGAATTTAAGTGGCGGGAGCAGAGTCTTAACCCAGGCGTCGCTTAAGGGCACATAAGTCTGTTAAAAATCCACTGGATAGTGACCGTCGTTTCTGGTACATTACCATAGTATCATCGCCGTGATGGTGAGCGACAAACACAATGCCACTGCAGCAATGGAAGCTAAATAAGCGGCTACGACCGCGTTATTAGCATAACTTCCACATAATGGCAAGCATGCCACTCGACATCTCGCTTTTCCAAAGCAAGAAATGATCAACCACAATGATCATCAGAAAGCGTGCCGGCTAGCACGTCTGTTCACCAGCTCGTCTTGGACCCAAGTCACGTCTGCTCATCAGCTCGTCTTGGACAGAAGTGTTCTCAAAAATGGCTCCCTCTTCTTCCTCGGCTAGTTGCTCGCCACATGAAAAAGAACTCCACGGAATTAGTCTTGTAGCCCCCAATAAATGTTCAGGATTGGCTAGCTACACATTTCCGTCGTCACGTGTTTAATATCACGCGTCGCATTCGCTGACTCCTTCGCGCGTTTCCTACTTGGCCTTCGGGATAGCGGCAAGGTGGGGTAGTTCGTTGACCGAATTCCAACGGGACTCAAGCCGGGCTGGCCCGGCGTCACCTTGTCGCCTCGCCTGCTCCATTGTTCCACCCTCAACGGTCGAAATGGCAGTCTCTAGCCTTCAATATTTAAGCGTTCTGAGCCATGCGTTTACAGAAAAATTAATTTATAATAAACTATACCTTCGGCTGCCCTGGTTTAAACATACATTTAACCTATCCAGACAACCCTCATCATTTACAATTTATTTACACGTTCCAAGATTAAATAATTAATAAACTTGAATATAATAAAAAAGGAAAAAAGAAAGAAATATGAATATAATTAATAATGATTTGATTATATTCATTGTGGGTGACGCTGTCACACCACAATATTAAACAAAAAATATTATTTATTTTCGATTTGTTTCATCGAGCGGCATAAAAATCTATCATCAGATTCTACATCTGCATCTACATCTAGGCCTATACTCTGCAATTCACAAATACTGTGGGTGGCAGCGAATGCTAAACATCAATCCTAATTCTGTGCATTCCAATCCCGAACAGAACGAGGAAAGAATGAATACATAAAAGCATCAGTACGGCATCTTATTTCTCTAATCTTAACCCTCCTGTCATTGCGACATAAATAGGTTGGCGGAAGAAGAATTTCAATGCAGTCGTAAATTAAATATTTCGCATATTCTCCAATAAATTCAAACAATAAAGATGTCGTCTGTGCTCATTGCCAAACAATTCCAGCCCAATCTATGTATCAATTCTGTGACACTTTCGTAAGGACTGTAATTAGCAGTCACGAATCGAGCGGTTGTCTTCTGTACTTCTTAAAACGTGTCAATCAATCCCTTGCGGTACGGATCCCAAACTCCACAACAGTAATCCAAATGCGAACGCACTAGTGTTTTGTACGCTATTTCAATTGTTTGAGCATTACAATTTCTCAAAATACGACATTTGAATCGTAATGTAGAATTAGCTATGCCTACGACGAAGGTTATTTGCAAATCCAATTTCATGTTCAGGGAATCCACAGTGTCAACAATTGAATTGTTAACTTTGTACTCGTGTTACTTATTTTCATTGCCTTGCAATTTTTGCATTTAAGTGTAAGCTGGCATTTATGGCACCATTCCGAAATAACATCCAGATCGCGCTGAGTTTCTAAGCAATCGTCAGAGCTCCTTACTTCATCATCAGCAAACAATCGCATCCTGCAATTAACGTTGTCACCTAGATCGTTTTAAAAAAATAGGAAAAGAAGTGGCCCTGTTACACTTCCTTGAGGAACGCCCGAATTAACATCTAGCTTAGAAGAGGCTTCCCCGTCAACAATGACATACTGTGACCGACCAGTTAGAAAATCGCGTATCCATTCGCAAATTTGATCCGATATACCGTATGCTCGAATTTTCGCTAAAAGTCGGTTGTGTGGTACAAAATCAAAAGCTTTCTGAAAATCCAAGAAAATTGCATCAACTAGTGACCCTGCATCGATAACTTTTATTACGTCATGCGAAAATAGGTCCAGTTGTGTTTCACACGATCTGTTCTTCCGAAATGCTTGTTGGTTTGTTGTAAGTAACTCGTTTTCATCTAGAAACTTCATAATGTTAGAACATATGACATGCTCCAGAATTCTGGCACCACGGTAATGACAATGTTGCCAGAGTGTGTTTATTATACTAAACGTACCACTAAAGAAAGACTTTAACTCATAAACCAAAACAACCTGAACTTATACCTTATTATGTTATCAATACTTGAAAAGTAGTGGTTCTGCAAAATTAATCAATTTTGCTTTAGATTTAGAAATATATTGTGCAGAGACACTTACATGAAAATGATCTTCACAAACATAGATTCTTGAATCTGCAGATAAACTATGAGCATCCTCCCACCTTGCGAGGTTTAACAACCTTTTTGCGTATTTTTTCATTGTTTGGAACTTATATAAATAACTTGTTTGGCGTTTTTACTGTTGTGATTTTACACTGGGGCACTACACAGTACTTATAAAACGATGAATTCATTTTAATTAAAGAAAACTGACACCTGCCATATACATTTGTTTCGGGTGGCGTGACGTCATTCAAGACGCCATGACAGCCTTCAGCATTTTCGAGGTAGATTTAAATTCATGTTTAAAAATTGAAAATACATATTGTAAATGTTAGATATTTTAAACAAAATACGTTTTTGAGTAAAATAGATAATAAGGTAAAGTATCAACCTATTTTTCAAATTTAGTCAACTAGCCAATTTGAGTAAATGGTATTGTAGGTAACTATTGGCACCCTATGTGGTATGTGAGTTCAGTGTTGCGCTAGAACAGCCTTTCCCAACTTCTTCCAACGGCGAACCCTTTGACTATTGTACGATTGCCACAGACCACTTAGTAATAATAATAACGATTGAAAATTGGCTATTCTAGAACTGTCATTTGATAGCTAGATTCGCGTTTCACACATTGTGGCCATAATTCCCTTGTTCTCACGCCTATATTTATGCTTTCGTAATTATTAATTTTACTTTATTTTATCCGCGGACCCCAGTTTTGGAAACCCTGAGCCAGATCGTGTGACAGATACATTTTATAAGCTTCATCTAATTACTGCTGCCAGTGAAGTAAAACCATGTTGTAAACGGTATTTGAAAAGCCTTTCATATATTTATGTCTTTTAAATAAAACGGTTTATCAAAGCCTAAGAAATGCCAGTAGTTCAAAGCGTTTATTTATGAGCTACAGCTCTAATATTGCACATTTACTACTGGTATATAATCTCTTTTTTATATTGTTAACAAGCAGAAAATGCTCCTTCCACTTCTGTGCTAAAATAAACTGGTCCGCAGATTATATCAAGAAGAAACAGCTAAAAGAATCATTACGTTGTTTAAATTTGTAAGCAAAGATATTACGGTTTCTTAGGCTTCCACGGCCATCTTTGTAAGAATAACTGGATTTTGCGGGAAAGCTCTATGACGGTCGTTGCTAAGTAAGCAAATGTAGTATTTCTGACGAAGGTTGCAACATGACAGCCTAAAACTTAGAAATGCAAATAAATAAAGCAGCGTTCCCGGAAAATCAAGAAATTATGCAACTCTTGTCTCTTTGGAGAGGTAAAAGATTACGGAGTTTTTAAAGCAATTAGTATGTAAAACGTACAGCATTCTTATTTGAATTACCTATAAACAATGTGGGATTAGTAAAATAAAAACTAAACAGCAGTTGTACGCATCTATGTGCATTTCTTGAAACATATAAAAATTTCTCTAAACGAATGATCAATCAACAAAACGATAAATGGCGAGTACACTTCTATGCTATGTAGTAGATAGCTGTTACGGCAGCCATGTAGGCAGTGTCATCGAACCAGCGTCCGTGACCTTGGGAAATTCCCTATGGAAAAGAACACAGAGATCTGTGTCTCAAGGTCTTGTAATTGGAGATGTGTTATATACCAACATGTTAGAGCACAAACGCACGCAACTGGTGAAGTATATTTGGATTAGACTGTCGGTTTTCAGTGTTAACCTCACAATTCCAGATCTGTCCATCAACACAGTCGCAACAAATACACACCAGTTTCACAATTATCTCGACTTCTTTGATCCTTTAATAATGAGCACATTAAGACAGCTGACTACAACGTATTATCGTCAGCCTATACAATCATGAAATGATGTGGCCTCTTACAGTTATGGTACTAGATAGAACAATCATAAAATGATGTGGTTTCTTAGGGTTATGAGACCAAATAGATCTTGGATAGTCTTCTTAGGATTGCCAACTTATTTTAAAAAAGTACACTTATCTTTGGAGAAAAAAAATAAAAATATGAAAAAAGTATGTTTAAAATTAAGTATTTATTGCCTTAATTATATATTTTTACTTGCTTATGGTTTTTTTTATTTTTGACTTCCTTTCAAAGAGTTATAACAGTAACCATAACTATAATTATAACTATAACCATAATTATAAACATTTTAAATTAACTTTAAGGACGCTCTGCTTTTCTCTTACCACAGTTTAGCATTCATCAGTCTACCTGAACAAAACGTGTTTCCATAGTTCGAGCGTCTCAGACATTACGTCCGCGTGAGATTTTATACAATGCAAAACAGCATTTTCACCTTCTATGTTTCCTCCAGAACATTTTTAAAATATCAATCTTTCATTACATAACACCTGTTGATTAGAATACTAAAGCAATTTCTTTGATTGGATGAGTATTTATAATTTGAAAAGATTGCTAGAGTCGCAACCCTTGCTTCACATAGAGAAAATATTAAGTGGATAGGATAAGGGCGGAAACAAACTATGCGACTGAAAGAATCAACAGTATATAAATCACCTAATAAATTTGGAACTCATTTACAGAATCAATATTGACTTTGGTGAAATCAAAGACCTAGATACTACGTCTATGAAGTCTATACTGTATTGTAATGACAAATAATTTAAAAAATACTGACAACCTTCATTAAAGGCAGCGGTATAAGACTTGCAGAACTAAGATGCGTATAATAACAGTAGTAGGAAGGAAGGAGGGTTTCGCGCCCATTTCGCGAATTGCTGCTTGTATCGTTTGCGCCTGCAGAGGCATACTACAATTAGACCACCTACGCTGCCGGCATACGGTGATTATTTTTTTTGATTTGCGTTAAGATAATGCATATAAGTATCAAAATAAGACAGTTAATTTTTTTAAATTTCCATGTTTGTTTTAGAAAAACCGCTTAAATATGTCAGTTACAGATTCTAAATAGTAATAACCTATGCACTGGAAATATGATTTTTTGTCGCCATTTTGTCCTTGCGCAACATAACGGTTAACTATATCAATTAACAGTAATTAGAGTAACTAAGAGTTAACTAAACGCAAATGATACAACCGGCAATGCACGAAATTGATGTGAAATACCCTTCACTCCCTATTAATAGGAAAATTACTGGGATTCTAGAGATCTGTATTTAATTCTTTAATTGTTTGCTTTCCTGTGTAGCAGAATGTATGTTTAGGTGCGATATATAACCAAATGCCAGTTAAGTAAACAAATAAATATGGAGCGTTGGTCAGAAGCTACTACGTTTAAACAGAACAACGAAGTGGTACAGGAAGCGGACTCAAAGTATTTTGAGAACAGGAGGTTGAGTACTCCCGCAGAGAGGAGTGGTGGGGGCTGAACCAACAAGTACAAAACAACGTTTGGGTTAATGAGCCCCGCAAGGGAAACGCTGACAGATTTGTGCTCGACGGTGCTGACATCTCAGAAGACGGAAATGTGACTGTAAGGATATCGTCCTAGAAGAGTTGTCAGTAAGCACACGTACAGCATCGTACGACGGCCTTGTGTTTCTGGTTTTCTACGGAAGAAACAATATCAGCGAACCAAAATATTCAGATGCGAAATTAACTGAAAACTCTGCGTAAATGTGTGTTACAATCAAACCCAAATTCCAGTTGGGCTTTCATTTATGTTGGTATTCGCAGATTTATCTAGAAAATGGACTTCAGATCGCCACAGTATTGCGTTGAGAGTAATGAACTGTTGAGCCGTCATGATGGATCGATATTAATCTCTCATCACTGGCACAAGCCGTCTTTGTCCTTAGCACTTGACTTACCATTTTAAACGCGATCCAAACCAACAAACGTCACAGTCTATTTCAAAAGAACAAAGTACGCTTTTTGAGATTCGAAGGTTTGCAAAATTTCCCGCCCGATTTCGATCCCGGAAATTTTCAGTCCGCAATCAGTTATTTAACGGCTGAACCAACAGACTATTTAGAAAGCGCTGTATATTTTTCTGTTCTCTTAAGTCATTGAGAATTTCATATTCTTGGATTTTTTGTATTGGTAACAAGTACCTGGACGAAACAGGACTACGGATATTTAATTTAATTGCAATGGAGCACACGCTCCGGTGGCAATTTCCCTACACACCCATCTTCCCCCTTTCCTGCACCCACCTACACTTGCCCTCTGCAAATTTTAACTTTAAATTCTTTCAAAATTTTCGGTTTATTATTCACCATTTACCTTGGTAACTTATTCCAATCCCTGATACCCTTACCTAAAAAAGAGAATCTTCCTACACCCTTGTGTCTGAAATCGAGTGCTAGCTTGTGGTCATGGTCATCTTTTCCCTTCCATGCACTACTTTTCATATCTACACCAATATCTTCCCACGCCTCATCACCAGTATACGCCTTGTACACTCCCATGTCTCTCTTCATCCTCCTCCCGTCTTCCAATGAATCCAATTCCAGCGCCTTTATCATACCTGTTACTGATTTCATTCTGAGATAATTTCCAGAAACAAATCTAGCAGCCCTTTTTTGCATCTCTCCAACTCCCATCGCGACACTAGATATGCGCTTGATGATGGTGCTACCGATTGCGTTAGAAGTTATTGCTGCATCTATTTGGAAATTGCGGCGGTTAGTTGAATTATAGATACAGTTAAATCAATAAAACTACTAGTAGCGAAGTATATCCCGATAAACATGTATAACTTAGAAATTGAATTACACCTGAATCTAGAAGTTAAAATTACAAAATGAAATCACTGTTACGTGTGTAGGGTAATATTTACCTTCAACTCTGGTTGCTGTTGTTTCATGATTTTAATATTCTGATTTTTTTGTAATGATATATTGTACATGTATATCCTGGACGAGATTAGATTATTGTTAACTTGGTAGCCGAGTGCTTGCGCCAGAGTGTGCCTACCTTTGGTGAATGGAGGTAAAACAATTTGGCAGGTGCGGAGGTAGTATTTGAAAGCCGCGCATGTTTTAGAAAGCAGATAATGAATGGGGAAAGGAATGGTGAGAAAATGGTCAGTAGTTGTCCCGTAAACAATGCAAGTAGTTTTAAATAAACTGTGGAAGTATATTTTGACACAGCGGATGCTAAATGCAAGTGAAATTAATTCCATTGTTTGTGTGTGTTTGGTTTCCCAAATCACTCCAGGCAAATGCCGGGATGCTTCCTTCAAAAGGCCATGGCCGAATTCCTTCCCATTCCTTGCCCCCCATCCTTTCCCGTCTCTAAAGACCTCGCTGTTAAGAGATGTTAAGCAGTTTAAAAAAAGCAAACTTTAATTGCTATGTATAACAGGCGAAATGTTTGTATAAATAGAAAATAATCTATTTATTTCAGTACAGATAAGAAAAGACCATTGTGTAACCAAGAATAATTCTTTTTTTCTCGGTCTGTGCCTATCCGGATTTCTTTCTTCACGTCCAATACCAGTTATATTGCAGATGGAGGAAAACCAAAAAGAAGAAATAATAGTCATTTATGGCTCTGGCTTTGTGATGAGGAAGACCCGAAGCTATAAAGCTGCGTAAGCTGAATTACGACAAATAGTTTACAGCTGAAAATTTATTATTAATGGCAATCAAAAAACAAGATATTACTTTTATTTTTACATTTTTTAAGGAAGTTATTACATACATTCGTTTCTTTTACTAAAACATATTCCTAGCAAATTGTCTTCCGGTGAAGATGGCGACGAAGTATTTGATCGGTGAAATATGTGATTACAAGCCGTTCAATCAACTAGTTACCCGAGAAAATTATATTGTTTGTGTTCTAAGTTACATTAGAGAGAGTCTACAGTTTTGTTCCACGCGAAGTTATATACATGCTACATCAAAAAGATGTGAGATTGTATCAAAACAAAAGGATTACTGCTTGCAAAATACTTTTCACTAGGGAATGTACTACATCAGCGCTTCTGAACCTTATTCAACCCTAGTAACAGTTGGCGTAGCAGTCGGAAGGAAGCCGGTTCAAATCCCCGTCTTGGCATCCGGATTAGGTTTATGCACGATTTTCCCAAATCACTCCAGGCGAATCCAGGGACGCTTCCTTCAAAAAAGGCCGTGGCCGAATTCCTTCCCGTTCCTTGTCCCCAGTCCTTTCCCCCATAAGCCAAAAAAGACTAGGACCAGCAAAATGTCAAAAACAATTATACTGACTACTAAGTAGTATACGGGGCTGATTTCTGTACCAATATGTATATTATTAACATTGTATTGTAGTATTATAACGTAGTAAATCTAAAGATATGTTTTAAATTCCTGCGGAAACTCATTTATGATATTGGAAGTGAACTGTTATTATTAATTATATACTGAACAGGATTAATACTGAATAATATTGTTATGAACCAAAAAAGAGAGTAATTAAACTATGGAAAAGACAGAAAGCAAGACTGGTAGTTTTATGTTTTTGTGACATCTCTTAAAATTAAATTTTTAATGTTCTTCTTGCGGACCACGTCTCCCATTTTCGCGGAGCACAGGTAGAGAATCGCCACATTATATGATCGTAACTGTTAGCATCTATTTCAGTGACTAATGAACATATCCACGTTTACGCCGTTACAGAGAGTGTAGGTGAACGAACCTGTCTGTTATGGCTGAAATGCGTCTTGACGTGTCTACGGCTGACTGAGAGCTCTCCTCTCTCAACGTAACAGGAGACTCTTGAGACCACTCACCCAACAGGAAATTATATAGTAGATTTGTCATAGCTGAAATAAGATACAGAATAGAAAACAGCATGTGAATATTTATTTCCGTTATTTAATTGTCACCGTATGTAACTTACGGCAGTTCTATCATTACCGTGGCGCCACAATCTGATGAATTATTGTGGAACTCGGCGAAAGAAATAAAATAAAGAATAAATTTTTATATATTGTATATATCTTGGTTTTCGAGATATAGCATGGTAAAAGTCAGTTATAGGTATAGTTTCTTGTGTTTTTGGTGACGTTTCTTCTGGTCCAGGCCGTATTTCAACATAACAACCACTAGGAAGAAAATAAAATACGAATTGCAATTTGTGTAGATATAGTGGTTTTGATGAAAAAAATTTCTGGTCCAGGCCGGATCTCAACCTAACCTCCTCACTTTTGAGATAATATCTCTAGAACTAAGCGAGATATCAAAAGAAATTCTTTATTTTCGATTTGTCTCGTCGATTTACATACAATTTAACAAAATCTTCTCGTGTGTCCAGCCAGATGGTGGTTTTTACACCACCATCCGGCAGGACACCCGAGAAGATTTTGTTGCATCAATACGCCGGGAAAGTCTCCACTCACACATACATACGATTTCATTATCAAATTTGGCGGTGGTGAAATTTTACTTCTCGTCCAGGCCGCATTTCAACCTAACCACGTCAATTTTGATATACAATATTGTAATGATCCGCGAGAGACAGAGGTGCGCGTGTTTCTTTTCTCGTCTGGTGTGTGTCGGTCCCCGGTCCCAGGGGAGGTTCTGCTGGTGTTTGGGGAACGCCAGCCTCTGAGTGTTTCCATTAAATGTGACTTATGGCATAACAGCCTCGTGACAAGGCCTGCGACTCAAGATGGAGTGGGAGCCTGGGCTGTTTTAGTAAACAAACAAAATAAGAAATAAATCTGTATCCTAGAACGAAGTGTAAGGGGAAGCCAGGAGTACAGCCAATGGGAACAATTTGTATTTTTATTACAAAAAAGGGTGGTTTTGTTGCATGTCCTGAGCCAACCAGCAAGAAAAGCTTCCCTCCAAATACAGTGATTGGCAGACGTCATCAAGAGTGGGGGTGGAGAACGACGCTTCTTCGAGGCAGCGCGAGAAGACGGATGGACTTGTTGACTACCGACGGAGAGGTGTGGATCGACCGAACAGCTGACTACTGGGGACAGCAGTGAGGCAGCGGGCCGTGATGGAGAGCAGGTCAACCCACCGACTGCACAACGTAGATTCGCCTGCACGGTAACCACCATTCAGAAAAAGGAACTTTTGCATCATCGTCGTTTTTTTACCCTAGTTATCGCCCCGAGACAGACTCTCTTGCTCCACCGAGAAAGTTATGTACACTTGTGTTGCAGAAAGAAAATTAATCTTTGTAAAATCTTGTCAAGCAAACAATTAAAGTAAATCGTAAAGTCAGATTGTGAACCTTGTTTTCAATAGATCCCATCCAATCATGTAATGTGTCATTTGAGTTTATTAATAATTCTAGCTGTCCAATAATTCATGTTTAAATAACAATACTTTGAGATCTGGATGTCGCTTCCCTCAGAATAGGGTACACTCCAATCTCTGGCGCCCACCTGATTTGTTTTTATGCTTAATATTAGTTGCAAATTAATAACTGGTAATGAACGGCCACAGTATGGTCGAGAAGTCGCTTTCCTAACATAGGGAACACTTCAAATTATGGCCCAGAACGTGGGGCTAACGAAAAAAAAAAAAAAACGAGCCGATGCAAAAGTTTCAATCCCAATATTATTTTAACATTATTTTTATTTCAGTGCAGTGCCGAACCAGGTGGAGTATTTTTTTTAAAAAAAAATCATATGATCTGTGTTAAACAACATGTTTTGTTATGTCATGTGAATTTTGTTTTATTTAGTTTGGAATGGAGATGAAAGCAGGATGGAGAATATTATATGTTTGATGTTTTGTTGATGTTTTTTTAGTCGATGTTCAAAGAGTGATGAGTTGGCATAGGACTGAAATTTGATTTGTTGGTTTCTGTTCGCCTTTTGTGTTGTCTTGATCTTTTGTGTGATGGTCGTATATTTTTTTTGTTTTGTTTGAAAGTTACGTTGAAATAACTTCCAAGGTTGGTCTGAAGGTAAGAATTTTCATCTGACCAGCGTTGAAAAATTCTGTGTTGGAGTATAGAATAACTGTTTGACTATGCTGAGATTTGTATGAGTTTTTTTTTTTTGCTTTCATTATATTTGTGCGGTCAAAATCTGTATGCATTTTGGTAATCGGGGAGTTTTTTTTTGTTTTTTTTTTTAGTGTGTTTTACTGATTTTCCGGGTTATATTCGCGGTGTATTTGCATTTATTAAAAGTGTGATGGTCGTAAATGCGGTTTACTGATTGGTTTAAGTTAACGTTGTTTGTAAAGAATTTTATTAGTATTTGAAATTAAGGAACGCGATCTTACGCTAATGAATTAAGTGAATGTTACTCAGGTCAGGAAAATCAACTAACATGTCGCAAAGTACCAATCCGTCAACTTCGGAAACGATAGACTCTGTGAGTGTAGAAAGCGCACAGTTTGCAGTCGATGCCGGGATAATGGAAGTTAGAGAAAATCCTTGTCAAACCGGAAGTGAGGACACAATCACGTGCCCTCCAACTAATGAACCGATTCAACAAGCGGTAGCTCAATCTGAAACTGATGGTCAGAGTACGGGTTGCGAAAATGTTGCATGTAATCCCATGATGTTGATGTTTAAAACTATGCTGGAACAACAGTCGAAGATTATTTGCGAAATGAGCGCGAGCATGAACGAAAAATTTGGTTTAATGCATGAACAACAGAAAGCTATGATGGAAAGACAAAATGAAACCGAAAACCGGATAAGCGAAAGATTTGCGGCTCTCAGTGAAAGCTTGAAAATTGATATAAGTCTACAGTTGAATGAACAGCGAATCGCCATTTGCGAACAAGTAAGATCTGATTTCAGAAGCGGGGATGACGATATGAATAAGATCGAAACTGAAACTGCACGTCAGTGCATGAAAAAAAAGTTTGGAGAGACGGATCGAAAAATGACGGAGCATTCGCGAAAAACAGTAGACCAGGAAATAAAATCTACAATGAGTGTAGTGGAGCATGAAGACATTAAAAACACTGTAGCTGTGGTTGTTGATAAGTGGAAAAACAATGCGAATAATTTGAATGAATTGAGGAGCAGTACGAGGGAAAATCAAATGATTGAAGATGAAGTTTCTAAGGAAACGGAAACAAGTGATCCTGGAAGACAATCTGAGGATGATTTGCGAACTGTAGAGTCTTGCGGAAAATTTGCTGAAGTTGAAAGTATCGTCGGAAGAAAAGAAGAAAACAATGCGTGTGAAAATAGTAGCTTTTCACGTTCGATTACCGAACTCGAAAAGAGTATGTTGAAGGATGAAATTAAGTCAATTCGGCTACAGCTGTCTGTCAGTGGAACAATAACAAACAGAGAAGAAAAGATACAAATACATCAAAGATCAACAGTCTGCAGCGAACGAGAATACATAAAGTATGTCAAGTTCTGCCGGGATAATGGGAGAGTTTCAGAGGCTGAGAACCTTGCGGAAAAACAGATGTGTGAGGGGGACAGCGTTCCTCCGGGTGCCTGACCTCACAGCTGGAAGGGCGGGTGACACAAGCGAAAAAAAAGTTCTGCATCACGGGCCCACGGTAGAAATGGTATGCGGCCGGGGGTCCTACAGAAATATTACGACAACAAAGAGAAGACAAAGCTGTGCAGGATTGCCGATCGTAAATGAACAACACTGCTTGGAGTATCAAGCGAATAGGAATAATAATAATTTGGAAAATGAAAAATGGATGCAGATTGTGCATGGCCGCTTGAAGTTTTAACGAATATATGAAGCATTTTTGATCGCCAGACATTGGAAATATGACCATGCAAGAGTATAATGTTTGTGGTTAACAATAAGTGAGTATAGAATAGTAACTGTAAAATTAATTTTTTTGTACTGATAATTAATCAAGCATTGTAGAATATGTTATAAATCAGGTAGAGCGTGGTTTCATCAAAATTAATAATGAACGAAAGTTAATGTAGCTATTTCGTTGAAAATAATAATAATAATTGAGATGTATGAGTGGACAGAATACGGAAAAATTGATCAATTGGTGTTCCCAAGTTTAGAAGCTTTCCATAAAAAAAAGACCCCATTATTCATAATACTAAAAGAAAATATCCTCGACGAATTATAAAAAGAGAGAGATCTGGTTTAATTACGTTATGTTATATTAATTCGAGACGGGTTTGCTGAAATGTTTACAAAGGTAATCAAATCTAAAATACTACGTGGCATTAAGATGTAGTTTATAATTGGAATGATAATAATTGGCGGTGTGTTGATGTTGAAAATCGTAAGAGTCAAGAGAAAGGAAGTGCTCGTGATAGTAAGAATGATGACGAAAATTTGCGAGAAATGATATTGAACGATTGGTAAGGATATATGCTGACCGAAAGACCGTTGAAGGTAAAAGGGGCATAAATGATTTGTTGACGAATAAAAATCGTCAATTAGAATTCAATAGATGACAGAAAAAGTCATTATGTCTTGGAAGCTAGAACGAGCGCGGAACTATAGTCGCATTACGAAAGTAGAGAGTGGTCCAACACGCTGAGAATTTTCTGAAAAGAGGATTGTAAACGCTTGATAAAGAATATACATAGAACACCGGTTAGAAGATTTCACGAAAGAAGTAATTGTGGCTTGATAAAAATTAAAGTGGTTTGAAAAGAAATGTGAATAATCATGAACCCGTCATGAAAGATTTTCCGAGGATGCAATAAGAAAATAATTTGAAGATGTGGTAAATGATAAAAGATAATTATATTTACTTGAGAAGTTAAAAAGTAACTGGTCGTACTAAGATTGTTTTGCTGTCTCAGAGTCCGGAAATTTTAATTATACAGATGGGAAAACACCGATAGAACATGAGTTGATTGTAAAATAGTTTGAAAAACGTAGAAGTAAAAATAGTTAAGCACTAGAAATAAGCCAACGGATCGTTGAAGATTTAAGTAGTTGACGATAATCTAGAACCTATTTTATTACTGTGATAAGAGATTTTAGGATTAATAAGATTAATTTTCCTGCTCTATCAGTAACGAAAACTATTCAGTTTTGTTTTACCGGCATTGTTTGAATCAACTTCTCGAACAACGACGTGGTAAGTGATACGGTCGGTGACACACAGTTAAAAAAATCAAACACGGGGTATCAACACGACTTAGAGAAGGAAGGAAGGGTTTTTTCCCGAAAAAGGAACCAAGGATCTTACAAAACTCAGCTAGATTAACATTAGAAAGACGTGCTTCTGTACTGGTCAGAGGATAGACATTCATGTAATTACGCTACACATTGCTGTGTGAGAACTCAAACTGTGTACTAATCTTGGAAGTTGGTTCAATGAAGGTATGTGGTTAGAGAAACCACTGGTGAAATAGTAAAATTAAAAAAAAAATTAAAAAAAACTTATTTAGTAAGGTTTTGTAGTAAGGATACGCTCATCACAAATGATTGTGTGAAGGATTATAATCATAAAAAAAAATAGTTTAATGAATATAGAATTGTTAGAAAACATTAAGAGAATGTGAATGATAGTGTATCTACAAGTGAATTAAGAATTTTCAAAGTTGTATGTCCATTTATTTTCATGTTTCATTGTTTAATTATAGATGCAACATTGTTAGATAAGTAATGAATGTAATATGTTTATAAATTAGATGACGTACTCCATCTGGTTTCGCTCCACACTTGTTCAGGGGATTGAAACGGATGCTCAAGGATAATACGCTCTTGAATCATGTTAAATGACATATTAGATGGGATGATTGGAAGCAGGGTATTTTATTATTCAATTTGATATTTTGTTAGTAGGTATGTGGAGTGGTCACAGGGGACAGAGCAAGACAGGGCATAATTAAATAGTGATGCTAGCTATCGCGAGTGTGTTTAATGAACAATTATTAATGAATTTAAAATTATTCAGTGAATAATTTTAAATTATCGGAGTTGGTGGATAAAGTTGTAATGATCCGCGAGAGACAGAGGTGCGCGTGTTTCTTTTCTCGTCTGGTGTGTGTCGGTCCCCGGTCCCAGGGGAGGTTCTGCTTGTGTTTGGGGAACGCCAGCCTCTGAGTGTTTCCATTAAATGTGACTTATGGCATAACAGCCTCGTGACAAGGCCTGCGACTCAAGATGGAGTGGGAGCCTGGGCTGTTTTAGTAAACAAACAAAATAAGAAATAAATCTGTATCCTAGAACGAAGTGTAAGGGGAAGCCAGGAGTACAGCCAATGGGAACAATTTGTATTTTTATTACAAAAAAGGGGTGGTTTTGTTGCATGTCCTGAGCCAACCAGCAAGAAAAGCTTCCCTCCAAATACAGTGATTGGCAGACGTCATCAAGAGTGGGGGTGGAGAACGACGCTTCTTCGAGGCAGCGCGAGAAGACGGATGGACTTGTTGACTACCGACGGAGAGGTGTGGATCGACCGAACAGCTGACTACTGGGGACAGCAGTGAGGCAGCCGGCCGTGATGGAGAGCAGGTCAACCCACCGACTGCACAACGTAGATTCGCCTGCACGGTAACCACCATTCAGAAAAAGGAACTTTTGCATCATCGTCGTTTTTTTACCCTAGTTATCGCCCCGAGACAGACTCTCTTGCTCCACCGAGAAAGTTATGTACCCTTGTGTTGCAGAAAGAAAATTAATCTTTGTAAAATCTTGTCAAGCAAACAATTAAAGTAAATCGTAAAGTCAGATTGTGAACCTTGTTTTCAATAGATCCCATCCAATCATGTAATGTGTCATTTGAGTTTATTAATAATTCTAGTTGTCCAATAATTCATGTTTAAATAACAATACTTTGAGATCTGGATGTCGCTTCCCTCAGAATAGGGTACACTCCAATCTCTGGCGCCCACCTGATTTGTTTTTATGCTTAATATTAGTTGCAAATTAATAACTGGTAATGAACGGCCACAGTATGGTCGAGAAGTCGCTTTCCTAACATAGGGAACACTTCAATATCTAGACAACTAAGCGAGACATCGAAAATTTTTATTCTTTACTTTCATCTTGTCTCGTCGAGTTACATAAGAATCCATCATCAACTTCCGGCGCCACGGTTATCGTAGAATCCCCTAATTACGATAGTCTGATAAGAGTAAACAGTGAAAATGTCTTCGAGATCAATAGGGGAAAAAAGCTACGTGCTACGCGGGGGGAGGGAGGTTCACAGGAGGCCAAGATGTAGCAACGTAGTTTATGGACGCTCCCTTGTAATCGGATCTCCTGTGACCCGCTTTATTACTTCTAAGCAGTACCATTACTATTGATGTTCATGACATTTCATACACATAATAAATATATTTACATTTATATACGAGGGTGGTTTGAAAAGTTCTCGGAATCACCGCTAGATGTCAGAGCTAGAGCAACGAGGTTCCCGCGCAATAATCACACATCCTTTGTGAGAGAAAACGTGGCGCGTCAGTGCTCTAGCTGCAGGAGTGTGGTAGTGACGACTCTTTGTTGTTCCCGCGTAGTGATTTGTGACAATGGAAAAAACTGAGATTCGAGCAGTGATTAAATACTTTGTAAAGAAAGGTGTGAAAGCAAAGGAAATTCATGCCGACTTTCAGAACACACTAGGGGACTCTGCTTCTTCATTTTCAACTGTTGCCAAGTGGACCAGCGAGTTTAAATTTGGTCGGGAGAGCTTGGATGATGATCCACGTAGTGGACGGCCAAAAAGTGCTACGACCCCAGAATTTATCGCAAAAGTGCATAAAATGGTCATGGAGGATCGTCGACTGAAAGTGCGGGAGATTGCTGAAGCTGTAGGGATGTCTTCTGAACGGGTATATTATATTTTAACCGAAGAATTGGGTATCAAAAAATTATCCGCAAGATGGGTGCCGCGGCTCTTGACACTGGACGATAAACGCACCAGATTGGAAATGTCCGAACAAAGTCTTGCCCGTTTTCAGAGCAACCAACAAGATTTTTTGCGCCGGTTTGTGACTACAGATGAAACTTGGGTCCACTACTATACCCCGGGGACAAAACAGCAGTCAAAGCAGTGGAAACATGCTGATTCACCACCACCAAAGAAAGCAAAGGCAGTGCTTTCGGCCGGAAAGGTCATGGCTTCAGTTTTCTGGGATGCAAAAGGCATTCTGCTGATAGATTATCTTCCTATTGGCCAAACAATCACGGGGCAATACTATGCAAACCTTTTAGACCAATTACAGTAAACGATACGCGAAACAAGGCCTGGTTTGGCAAGGAAAAACGTCATCTTTCATCAGGACAACGCTCCGCCGCACAAAAGTGTTATTGCCACGGCAAAACATCATGAACTGAGGTACGAATTGTTGTCACATCCACCTTATTCAGCTGATTTGGCACCATCAGACTTTCATCTATTCCCCAAGCTGAAAAATTTCCTCGTTGGACGGAGATTTTCTACAAGGGAAGAAATGACAGCCGAATTGGAGAGGTATTTTGCAGGCCTGGTGGAATCTCATTTTCGAGATGGGATCAAGGCATTGGAACATCTCTGGACCAAATGCATTAGTCTACAGGGAGACTATGTTGAAAAATAAAAGCAGTTCCACCTAGGTAAGACACTTAATTCTAATACATTCCGAGAACTTTTCAAACCACCCTCGTACACACTTGCAAGTTGGCATGATACGTCATTTATTTTCTTGTTGAAGTCTGATTTAAATGATAGCTAGGAACAAGGTAATTATGAATTAAAGGTTGTTTGTAGTTTCTATTGTTCATTCAGAAAGAGCATTGTTTTCAAGCGATGTAACTTTCGGCCCCGTATCATGGTGTTGCAACGTAAACATCTCATTAACACTGACCTGCGCCGGAGTCGAAGCGCTGACGCAGAGATGGATCTGCGTTTTCCCCGCTTTCTACGGGCGGAGTTCCAAGATACGAGTCACAGCGGCCCAATTGTATTCACGGAGAATACCGAGCCAGCTGGCCACCTCACGTCGAGGCCGTGTGTGTGTGTGTGTGTGTGTGTCATGTTGTCTAAAACGTATAAAACGGCCGCTGCTGTTTCCGAATAAAACAAGGACAACGAAGGTATAAAGCTTTGACAATGTTTACTTGTGGTAAATCTAAACCAATTTTGAGGCAATATATTTACACACGCTAAAAAAAAGATAACTAATTGTAACCACTGGGCCTAGTTGGTTAGCTGTAACGCGCTAGCCTCGCATTCGGGAGGACGCGGGCGCAATTCTCGGTCTTTCAGTTTTCCACGGTTTCCCCGAATCACGCCAGGCGAATGTCGGGATGCCTCCTTCAAATTCCATGTCCACATTCTTTTCCATTTCTTCTTATTCTTTGTCCGCAATCCTTTCCAGCTCTGATGACCTAAACTTTGACGAGCCGTAAAACAAAATAAAAAAAACATCTGAGCCGTTTGTTGCAGTTACTAACTTTTGATATTTTACTGGTCCTCGGGTTGAAGAGAGCTGAAGAGAGCCATAGATTGTCCCCTGTTTAGTAAAAAATGTCATAGTTTGAAACTTGATAACAATTTTTTTTTTTTAATATAAAGTTCTCGGGTGACTAGCCGAGGCAACGAGGTGTTTGCTCACGATATTTTGGCGATCCTAATATCTGTCGCCATCACTTCACCAGAAGATGGTGAAAGGGATTTCGATCGCTAAAATATGGAGTCCAAACACCTCGCAAGAAATCTTTATATTCATTCTCAAAGTTCACCGAGAAAAACTTCGTTCTTAATTTATTTATTTCGTTTCAGGCTTTACATTTTGTCGACATCTAAGTCATTAGAGAAGGCAATCAGTTTGTCTGATTACTAAGCTGTCGATGTGAAACTTATCATTGTAAAATACACGAATGAAAAATCGTGCATTAGGCGCAGCAGCTATGATGGAAGAGTCGGACGTGACCAGATCAGGTGAACCATATCCAAATTCAAATCAAGTAATTGTTGCGGCGCCGTGATGGTGTCCGGCGCTGACATGGGGATAGCTGGTTCCAGTCCTGGTGGTGGACTTGGCCGGCAAGGTAGTAGAGGTGGTGGTACACGATTCCTAATCTCCAGATTGTCCACCAAAGTCCTGGGTTAAACCTCTCCGCAGTGCGTATGGAGTGAGGGCACACGACACTGTTGATGCTGATTTGTCCGTCAGATGGGGACGTTAAGCCTGGCGCCTCCACTTAGTGTATTTCGAAAGAGTAGGCCTGAATGGGCCAGCACCGGGTTTCTCCCTCTCTCTTCTTCGTCTCTCATTTTATACAACACAAACAACACTCTAATCTGTAAACACACACTATGACAGTCACAATAACACATACGAATACATAATGGGGAAAGCAACAAGAAACAATTTTCGCTCATCTTCGCATGAGAGATCCCATCCTCAATGGAAACCGCCTACCTTGGAATCGAGTGAGGCATCATAAGCAGAAGAATAATTGCGAATGATAATAAAAGTGTGTTTTGAATTATTGGCCATAGTGGCATGGTTTTCAAGTGACTGAGCAATGCACCTCTGTCACAGCCTGCGTTTAATCCAACCCGGTAAAGCCGACCTACAGTCCCTAACCACGAAACTTACTACAATATTTAACATTCAAAAAGCAAGCTCTGCAAGGGTTTAACGAATTTTCGAAACCCTATCCGAGACGGGGATTCGAACCAGGAACGTTTCAATGGCTGGTCAGATAGCTTCCATGTTTTGCTATGTGACACGCCTTGCCTTTCGAAGCCTTACCGCGCAGTCCGAAATTGGATCATATTTAACGTCGATTCATATCAATCAGTAGTCCAGCAGCATAAAATGGTATTGCTTATAAGCGTGTATACGAATCATAAATGACGCGATAGTGCTGTGAGATGACAATTACTCAGAACATTCCGGGGAAAGCTTTAAGCGTTTTGCAACAAATGAACTTCAAAGTAATTTGTAATTTCTGGGAAAAAATTAATGCAACTCCGTCGAAAACAGCTTTTGAACTATTTAAGTACAGTACTAATTTCAGTTTGCGCCATTTTGTGACGGAAATTGCGAACAGAATTCAGCTCACCATTTACCTGTTCATTTTAAATGATTACTCTTAACGATATCTACTCACTGTAGGTTGTTTCTTTTGCTACTGTTTGTTAAAATAATAAATTATTATTTAGTAAATAGGCTGACGCAACTGTTGTTGGAATTTATTTATTCTCGGAGGCGTTTCGCCACTCATCGAGGGGTATCTTCAGCCTTCATTGTTTTTGTGTAATATGTTTTCGGTTTTTTTAAATTTCGTACAGGTAAGTTTTGTTTAAATTTAATACAATTACTCTTATATATAAGTCTCGTAGAGTAACCTACATTTACATTCCCTAATGAGGTGTGATAGTTGTGCATCATACTGTATGAGGACACAGGTGATCAACTACCACAACCTCATGACAGAAATGCAAATGTAAGTTACACTACGACACCTAAATATAACAGTAATTGTATTGTACGTATATTCGTTTAGGCCAACTAGGATACGTCAAGCATTGCTTTGGCTTGAATTAACCTTGGATGTGAACACATCCCTGTTTTAACAAGGGTCGTTAGCACTAGAGATGACCTAAAGTTTAACGTGAAATCCACCGCACGTCCTGGCGTAGCTCATATAATCAAACACAACTCTCAAAAATTCCTGGTCCCAAAGGGATTTGGACCAGAAACAGAACCACCGAACTTTCGAAAGCAAGCGCCTTAACCACTAAGCTACCAGAGTTACTGTATTATATTTAAACAAAATCTTTCTGGACGAAATTTAAAAAAAACCGAAAACGAAAACGAATGAACACTGAAGATACCTAGACGAGAGACGAAACGTGTCTGAGAATAAATAAAATCCATTGTGTTTATTTTAATAACAGGCCTTGAAGTACGAGCGTTTTTGTTGTTCACAGAAGTGGAGTTATGGGATTGGGAATGAGTTGCTTGTTGAAAACTTGAAATGCAAATACCTTGTTTAACGTTTGATAACAAACTCAGCTGGGCGAAACAAATTGGTCAAATAGTACGAAAAGGATTTAAAATCCTTCACTTCTTCGTGAGAGTAATGAGGGGATGTGTTAGAGAGGTTACAGAATTGGGTTTCAAAAGGTTGGTCAGACCGTTGCTTGAATATGGCAGTGTAGTATCGGGACTACATTTTTGGGTATAAATACAGAAGTTAGATGACGTGTAAAGAAGAGCAATTGGATTTCTCTTTGGAAATTACTGCAGAGCATAATCTGTAACTGATATGATAAAGGAGCTGGAATGGGATTTATTAGAAAACAGGAGGAGGGTGAAGAGAGTGCTGGGAGTGTACAAGCTGATGAGGCGTGGAAAGATATTGGTGTAAGAATTAAGAGAGGTGCATGTAAGTGAAAAGATGACCATGACCACAAACTGATACTTGATTTCGGACATATAGGTGTGGAAGGATTTTCCTTCGTAGGTAAGGAGTAAAGGGATTGTAATAAATTACCAAGAGAAATTATAAATAAATTACCAAAAGCACTAAAATAATTTAAAGTTGAAATTAATATCGGTTATAAGTAGCCTGGAAGAGGAAAGAGAAAAAAATGGGTGTGCAGGGAGATTGTCACCGAAGCACGCGTTCAATTGAAAATTAAATTAAATTAAATTAGTATTGCACTAAATCTTCTTCCTTTGCAGCTAACTGCATCAAAATACAGTCGTCATTGCAGACTGCTTTTTTTTTTTTATGGCTTTTCGTTTTCACGCTAGTTAGAGTGAAGGGCGAATCCTTATATCTATTTAGGGAAAGAGATCGTTTACAAATTGCGCGAAATGGACACCTCTCTCGACTATCGATTATGGAAACCGAATCGAGTTTTAATCGAGCATCGCCTCGTCCAGTGAGTGCTCGACGAGACGCATGAAGACAGCAGCAGTGACGTCATGTGACGTCACGCGAACAACAGAGCGGCCAGATGTTAACCTCGCTCTCTTCCAGGAATCCACTCGCTCTGCGTGTTGGCGGTCCAGGCAATCATAGTAATGAAAACTGCCAACATCGCTGCTGAAGAATAACCAGGGAAACAGATTCTGCTTACGTTGATTTTATTTATTTCGTATGGCATAAGAATACAAAACAGTAACTACATTGAATCACAACAGATAGAACCAAACATGGATGTTACTACAGACTGATGTCCAACGATTGCAGCCATTCAATTGCTTATGTGGTTACTTCATGAATCTGATGCATTGTACCACTGAATCTCCTAGGAGGATATTCCGTGGCGATGTGGTAAATGGTTACTGTAGTCACAAGAAGGATTATCTATCATTCCCCACTTGTACATCCAGTAGTTGCGTCTACCGGGGCCTGTTCTCACTCGATTCAGTGCCGTCCAGGTTTTCTAGGAAGGTTGAATGCAGAAGGCTGTCGTGTAGGGTCTTGGATTAGCGCGTGTTTGTCAGGGTTGGAATTGGTCCAATCAGCGCACCATGCTTTGCTTATGTTGAAGTGATTTTGGACCAGCACTACACCAAGCTTTCATTATGTGTGCAGTCCTGATGAACTGGAAGGAGTGGATATCTTAAGCATATCTGTCATTCCTTTTTTAAAACCGCTTGTCTTCAAGGGACATGGTGGGGGGATGTTAGTGAGTACAGGCAGCCAGTCTGTAGGTGTAAATTTTACAGTTCCAGATATTGTTCTCATTGTGTCATTTAGCTAAATGTCGATCTTTTTTGTGTGACTGCTATTTAGCCAAACTGGACTGCAGTATTCAGCAGTTGAGTATACCACAACAAGAGCTGATGTTCTGAGAGCTGCGACATGTGCTCCCCAACCAGTTTCTGAAAGTTTGTGAACGATGTTATTTCGAGTTTTTACTTGCCGCTGTTCTAAGGATATATTCTTTATATGTCAGTGACCGGTCCAGAACCATGCCTCGATACTTTGGATGAGTATTGTACTTCAGTAATTGGTCTCTGAATTTTATTTGAGGTCTATAGTGGGATGAACGGGCTGTACTATCACGTTATCACCGACTTATGTTTCATCACCGTAGCCCATTGAATAAGTGATAAGAGAGCATCCATGAACTACGTGGCTCGGTCAAGGGGGAGAGGGGTTAGGTAGAAAGCTACGCTGGACTACGCGGGGAAGAGTAGCTTTTCATTCATTTCATATGTCAAACTCAAAACAGGGTACATAATTTACAACCATTTCCGTAATTTAACCATCTACGTATTTTAGATACCATATATACTGACAATACCGCGCAAGCGTGTGACTTGAAGCCATAGTGTTCGGGTTGCATGGAGGCGGCGCAATTGAACAAGTTGACACGCGACTGTTGTTACGCGCCGAAAAACATTAGGCACGCGGTAACCAGACTCAAATTCGTTTGTAAATGTCACATCGGATTTTACACGCCAGTAATAGTAGGTATTGTTTCGAAAAGAAAAAAAAGCTGTTTTGACTCCGATCGCATGCGTGTCACCACAGAGCTGGTGTTAAATTCTAATTTTGTTTTGTCAAGTGAATTTCGGCGCAGCTTTAATTCTAATGTTCACTGAAGTGTTATTTCGAGGTCAAAATCTGGTGTGAAATGGAGCTGAACAATAAACTTTACGGGGCTTACGAGGAATATCCAAAACGGTGTCAGTGAGCTATGTAAATCTTTTAACCTCGTTATGCGAAGAGATTGTTCTATATTAGCAATTGACGAACAGTGGTGAATGAGATGAGGATAATGTTTAGAGTAACAGCTCAAAAAGAAAAGGATCCCTGGCTGATCCTAAAGAAGAGGTTTTCCCAATAACTGATCATTCGCAGGAGTGGCTAACGCCAACATTTCATTCAGAATATTTAAAACTAGCCTCTAAGCCCATCAAAAATTATGAGTGTTCCGAAAGTTGCTTAAAAAAATAGAATTATTATAAAATAACGCCAAATGCAATTCCTTGTGCTTTTTACTGTAGCAAATAGTTTCAGTTGTCATCCTGGCCCACGGTGCATTTCAACCAAACCACAAACTCCGCTGATATTGCCGCTAGAAAATCATTACTTCAATCACACGCGAATTGATACATGTACTGTATCGCACGTTAGTGGCAATAATGCATCGCGATATAAACTCGATCAAAAATCTTCAAGGGTTCTTACAAATTTCTTTTTTGTTATCCGTTCTCATATCGATATTACAACGTTTGAATGGCCGACACAGTTAAATAAGGTTGAAATATGGCATCAGTGAAAGCAAAGGAATTCTTAACAACTTACGTCATGTAGGGTGATATTAGTTTTAGTTGTAGTCCTAGGCTGTATAGATTGCGATCAGTGTGGAACTACATGCGTTCAGACGAAGTAATGATTTCAGTAGCAGACGCTCATGAAACCAGTTTAAATTATTATTGTTAAAAAAATCAGTTATTCATGCTCTCTGCTGTAAAGTCAAATGTAAGTTGTAGTAACAATCTAATCAAAACTGCCGCTAACATTGCCAATCGAAAATTGAAGCTTACAGCTTACATTTCAATGACAAAAGAATTTAACAAATACTTCAACATCAAACGAATATTAAATAAATATAAGCAACTACTAAATAATATGTCGATTTAAAAGAATTAGTCTGACAATTCATTTCTTCGAGGAAGCTTTGCTAAATAGAACTGTTATGAAATAACGCGCATAACCTAGAATAACATCTCTGGTCGTTGTAAGTTGGGCAGCGAAGGCGAGAAGCTTGACGTCACAGCGTGCAGACATTGCTACATCATGACCAAGAACAGAGTTTTATTAGTAAAATTACAAAAAAGATTATATAAAGCAAATATTGGTCGTATTAGTTATATACGCGAAAATTTTAACTACAGTCTGGTAAGAGAAAACCACATAAAATGTCTTCTGGAATTAATACAGAAAAATCTACATTCGGTATGAGGTAAGAGAGGAGAGGGGTGTCATGGCAAACGCCACGTTTGGCCAGGTGGGCGGAGGGGATGGAAGTGGTGAGGAGGATTCAAAAGGGCTGAAATGAAGCCCTAACAAGTGACCCAGGCATTACCCTGCCGGCCAAGTCCGCCACCAGGACTGGAACCAGCTAACCCCGTGTCAGCGCCGGACACCATTACGGTGCTGCAACCAACTGAGACAACGGGTTGGTCATCAAATGATGGGAAAGAGGGTAGTGTAGAGAATTTCATGTGTTCTCGATGATCAGTAGCAGCGATATTGTTATCATCAAGTCGAATGGTCACCAAGATTTGAGATACTTTTCCGAAACAGTAGTAAGTCCCTATCATAAAATTATGTTCATTTTGTCATCAGTTAAAATCATGGATTGTTGTTTTATCAGTAGAATAGTGATGGATGGTAAGTAAGTAAACTACACTCATATCCATTTCACATATTTCCTGGGTATATTACACAATTTAACCATCATTTGTTTTTTTTTATGGCTTTACTTCTCGTCGACATGGAGGTCATTATAGGCGGGGTAGGACTGGGAGTAAGGATCGGGAAGGAATTCGGCCATGGCCTTTTGGAGCTACCATCCCGGCATTTAAATAGAGTGATTTGTGGAAAGCTTGAAAAAACGAAGACTGGATGGCTGGACGGGGATTCGAAGCCACGCCCTCCCCAATGCGAGGATTATTCACTGTAACGATATATATATATTGTTCTATTACAAAACTTTTCGTCTTTCAGTGTAATAGCCATGTCTAATGATGTCGATATTGGTAAAGTAAAGGATCAGATTCAGTCAACAAAGTCTGTAACATTTGAAGTAATGAAAATTTTTCTTCAATAGTCGGTTAATAATCTATTAGTTTTCGTTCACTATCGACTTCGTAACGTAATACGTCAAAGGGAAGCACAACTACAGCAATGTAGCGTAGTGTGTTACTGATCTCAGACCGACAGTAAGAAGTATAACGTCTGGTGATTTCACGAGCGGTAGCAAAAGTACCTATTAGAATCCTCAAAAGAGTATAAAGAAACACAGGTCAGCCAGTTTACACCGCTAGAAATTAGACAAAGTTGATTTTAATCATAAGAAAACATTGTTAAATGAAAGTAGAAAATATTTACAACCATTTAACAATATGTAACAAATTAAACACTTCCAAACAGTCATAATCTCACTCAAAACGGTAATTGCTTGCACAATATTCCTCATTAGCGTCCTTTAATTAATATTCCCGGCACTGTGCTGTTTTAATATAGTTACAGCAATCATTCAAACCATCAAAACAAAACATAGTCTCAAGAAAATTATACAAATTTGTAATCAGCCACTGCACATCTCTCTCAGCCATGTAGGTAATTATTATTGTTAGTCATTATTACCCGTAAGGACAGTGTTTAAACTGAAATTATTCAGTTGCTTTTTTTCTTTCTAAATTTGTCGTTTTATTTTCTGCTCTCAAAACCTCTTCATATATTCATGGCGTTTGTAACCTCCAAACATTTAAAATTCATCCAATTGAAGTCGAGCAAATCCCATTAATTATTTGCTCGAAACTCTGTATATCTTATGGCGACGTGGCCCTAAATAAGTCGTCTTTTGATCCACGTACACAGAGAATAGAGGTCACCATTTTTTTAAAAAATATTTAAAGATATTCAATGGTAATAAAATAGCTCATCAAATGGTCGCTAATTCTACGTAAGTTACAACACCAAGTTGTTAGTGTATTTTCTCAACTGTTTTTTTAATAAATAGTCAATTCAAAGCTCGCAACCAAAACAAAATACAATTATAGTACAACACTTCTCGAACTACTATACATTCATATAATGTTACTGCGACACAGTCCAACACCTACAGCATTTTTACACACACCTTCCTTCTTCTTTTTTTTTTTTCTTTTATGATAATCTCTCACATCAGACCAAAGACTTTCTATCTCATTCTTTTCAAAGATATACTACCCACTGACAGTGTTTGTTAATCTGTGGACTTCCTCGAGCTTAGAAATTATATCATGTACATCATTACAACCAATATTTAAATGATAATTAATTACAATTAACAAAATAATATTTAAATGATAATTAATTTCATAATTGGGGTGTTAGCATATGTTACACGTTCCTCTTTCCTTTCTTCTGTATTCTGAATTTCATTTTCATAATTTTGTTCCAGAATTGTCCCCTTTTTGTGCAATTTTCTTACTGATCTCTGCAAGATTTGAATCCTGTTATATTCCATGCATCCAATTGGTTTTCCTAATTGAACCATTTTCCACATCAAAGATCCTCTTTGTGAGTCTAGCGCTGTTCAATCTCTGTAAATGTCCATATAATTGTAATCTGCGTCTTCTGATCATGTCTGTTTGTCTATCTGTATGTGCATATAGTTCTTTGGTTGGTCTTTTCATCCATATGCCGTCTTTATGTATTGCTCCAAAAAATTTCTATGGATTTTGCGCTCAACTTTTTTCACTTATGAGCTGCCTGATGCCCCCATACCCATTCATGGTAGTTTCTGATGCATACAGTGTTTCTGGTAGTACAACTGTAGTGTTTAAGTTTGGGGACGTCTTGATGTATCTATTTTGTTATAAGGTGGCCACGAGTCTGTATTCCCTTTGAAGATTTTCTGATCATTCCATATTCGATGCCTTGATCTATACTCCTAATTTATAACCCTAGATACTTGAATTTATAGACTCTTTTTATGTTTCCATATTTTGTGTGTACCTACTGTTTGTATATTGTTGCTTTGTTTTTCCATGCAATTTGATATAGGTGTTCCAGTGCTTCTTGTCTGTTGTTTTTGAGTATTGCCAGGTCATACTCAAATACCAAGCATCTTGTCATTCACTTGTTCTTCCTACCTGCATTCCTTTGACCAGTGTTTCCCTTTTTTTGATAACTTCGTCCAATGCCATCCACTTTAATAAAATGCATTGTGCCTGGAGATTGGGCTCACCTCAATAGCTCGGCAAACTTCGGCGAGTCTCGATAATGACCGAGTGTTAGTTACACTGACTGTCACCACAGCGCTGTTTGGCTCAACATAATTTAAAATGAATAAATGTATTGACTTCATTTACACTTGCGGTGTTAAAAGGAAGTGTAAATTTCAAATTAATAATCTAATCTGAATTAATTTGACTTACATTGTTAAAAAGAAACTGTAACTGCGATACCAAAATGCAATTGTCTTGTGTAACAGAGATAAAAATTATAATGCGAGGCAGAAATATATAAAAAAATAAATAAAAATAATGTGACGTTCGTTTAAATTTATGTGCTGCTTTTTGTTTATTTATGACAATTGGCTACAGAAATTCATGAGAGGGTAACAGAATCCGGCGTTTGTGCAGTATTATCTGTGGCAGTTACTGGAACCAAGCATGGAAGAAGGAATTCTTACATGGAACCAAATGACTCATAATCATATTCTAAGAATTTTTTTGACAGAAAATACAAACATGGAAGTTTATTAAAATTCAGAGAAAATTTTTACATGAAACGTAGATAATCACATCATATACCAATGAAATAATAGAAAAGTTGTTATTCGTTTTTTAAATTCTACTTTGGAATTTTTTTCGTAACAATAAAAATTTTCGTCATTTAAAATCAAATTACTGTTATTTAAAAACATCCCAGCCGAATACTACGAGAATATCAATGTATATATTTTATCAATGTTCTTAAAAGTGTCTGAATTTCCATACGAAAAATAAATAAATAAATACGAGAATATAATGAGAGAAAGTTTATTAACGTCATGAAAAATATCAGTAAAAAAATACTATTCTTATTCGTTTATCCCTAGAAACTTTTCCAGAACAAATTCCTAATACTACCGTAGGTGATGACCATCTTTAACGGGCCTTAAAACAAATGTTGGATAAATTCGGTGATAATCTGTCTCCTTGCCCGACGCATGTGTATATATAGTTCCATGGAGATAAATAACGTATAGGATGGCTATTACAATGGGAAGCGCAGGTTTCTAAGCTTGTTACGAATATTTTACGGTAGCCGCTTTAGTCGGCGAGTTGCTGCGCTTTCGGAAGCGTCTCCGGAAGACCTTGTTAATTGACCGCTTCCTGTCTGCTCTACGGAATTTGTCTCCACATGGGTTGCTGTACACTGCCGAGACAACTACAGGGAGACAGCATGACCACGCCATGTTTCCAAATACGAGGCGCGTCCAGAAAGTAAGTTCCGTTTGGTAATAAAATGAAATTGTACACAGATACAGAAGAAATTTTTATTGCACGAAATTCTACAACTCCTAAACTACTTTTCCACATAACTGCCGAAATTTTGCAGGCATTTGTCATAGCGTGGCACCATGTTTTGTATACCTTCTTCATAGAAATCTGCCACCTGTGTCTTCAACCAGTTGGAAACAGTTTCTTTCAGCTCGTCGTCATTGGTTAAGTGATGACCGCCAAGGAAAGACTTAAGATGTAAGAACAGATGAAAGTCTTGCCAGTTCTTCTGTAACTAAAGGTGGACGCCCACTTCGTTCTTCATCGTGCACATCACTACGCCCGCCATTGAACTGTCGGACCCATCTTCTCACCATCGAATCACTCATCGCATTTGGTCCGTAAACATCGCAAATTTGCCGATAAATTTCACTTGGTTTCACTTTCCTCGCATTCAGAAACCGAATCACAGACCTGATTTCACAGGCGGCGGGATTTTCAATCAACGCCGACATTTCAAACAAGCACAACAAAGCATACGTAACTGACAGCGATCTCCAAATGGCACACGTTCTTCCCCTTGATACACATCGTCTACAGCGCATGTGCGGAACTGCAATCGCAGCGCTGCAGCGGAGATAAATTGAAACGGAACTTACTTTCTGGACGCGCCTCGTATTATACGAGTATTTCAGGAAAAAATGTGAAATGAAGGGGAACCCCGTTGTCTTTGATTACTACCGCACAGAGAAATTGATAAAGGCAGTTAAATCGACCAAATAACAAAATTTTCAGAAATATGTCAAAAGAGCATACAAAGTTAAATGTCTTAGGTGTACGTAGGCTATGTGTAAGTGTGTTCAAGGGAGGAGGAAAATTACAGTATAATTCGTATATTCCCGAAGGAACTAATTATTTTGACGCGTTACCAAAAAGAATCGATGTAAATTTTGAGAAACTGCAATTGCAAGATTTGAAAAAATACCGTAGTTATAAAAATTTGAACCAAGTGGTTGTTTGCTATAAATTTAACTTTTTGATGCGGTAGAAGGAAACATTAGTCGTGGTAAAGCACATATTTTAGGATTGTACTCCAATAATTACTCTAAATGATCTATTGGACCGGCCTATTTGGCTGCGGCGCCACCACACTGAATCGAGGGCTACGTTCGTGTCATCGACTCAACGTACCCGCCAAGGGCTTATCCAGGGAGTGGCAACATTTATACTAGGGGGAGGGGGCACAACTCGTATTGGTGTTGAGGAGGTGGGGTGGGGAACTGAAACACGACGATTTCTTACAAAATGAAACTCAAACCTATTGAGAAAACTATTTTTATTATTGATTGACATACTAATCAAACCACTAAATCTAAGAACCTACTATGTAGTTAATATCGATTAGGCCACCATTTATTACTACTCGACAACTTTTGTGTTGCCAAAAAATTAAGGCGAAAGTGTTTTTAATTTAATTCGTTGAAAAAAATGTTACGATTACTAACTTCTAATTAATATGACAACAGAAGTTCTGAGTTTGATTTTAAGAGTAAAATAAACACAGAAAATGTATTTTTATTTTTATTTGCAATTAATTTTAAGAGTCAGGGGCTACCCGAACTTTATAACTTTAATTCTTGACTGGAGAATTCTGATCAATTCGGTGACAATTAGTTTTGTTTTTTCCTGCAATGTACATTTCTGTGAATCGTAATTTCTTCTCACCTATAACTTCTAGTGAACTTCCGGTACTATTAAAAAATTACGGGATTTTTTCGTAAAAAATATCACGATATAACCATAAATATTATCGTAATATGAACACATCCAAGAAAATGGACTAAATATGCATTTATATCCTATATAAAATATATTCAAATGCAATTAGAAACGTTTAGTTGGTGTTTAATTCAGCATTACAGCTCCAAAAGAATGCAGGAAAAAAAATATGAGTTGCCATAAAGATCCAAACCCTAGTTACCAGCATTAGGAAGCAAAAGTTGTTAGTGTTGTCCTAACATCTGACAGTGAGGTTAACAAAAGAGAGCGGCTGGCTGTCAATACTTGATAGCCTCCATTGCTGGAGAAGTTTTGTACTGACGTCGTTCAGCTGGCTTAAATGTTCCGTGACTAAAAGGCAGACCATCCAGAGTTATGCTATAGTTTAATGAAGCAAGAATACTATGTATTAAGGGTACGAGGACAACGGTTTTTGGCTATGGTAGTATACTGATAAAATAAATGACGACGGCAAATCCTTTTCAAATCAAAATGTTGAATCAGGAATGAAAGAGGTAGATTGGCAAATATATTGTGTTTTTAAAAGTTTGTGGCGGAAGTGAAAAATAGAAACATCACAAGCATATTTACTGTCCTTATTGTAGTAACGCACTATCTTTTATGCTTACTGTACATTTATCGCAAAAATTAGCGCGCCAACATATCGAATTACCAGCAACGTTCCCGGCGTTGCCCGGTATGATCTAGTTTGTTTTGCCCACACAGTAAATATTGAGGTTCATAACAGAGGTCAGTTTTCTGCACTTGTGATTCAAATTTCATATCAATCGATCCATTTTCTATACGCACAACAAACTCCAGGTGTAGCAGAAAAGATATGAGATTGGAGTTGATTTATTCCTGCAATATTTTTAGAAACATGGGAACCAAGTTTCATCAAAATAACCACAGCGATTCGTGCAACAATAGAAACAATGAATTTTTTTTCAGAAAATCTGGAAAAGACAGAATTGTTCAGCATTAAAATTTAAAAATAACAGAAATACTAATGGTTATAAACAGTTCACTTTCATGTTCAAACCCATCAGATATTCATTACATACTATTAACAGCGAACATAATTTCACTTATAATCATCAAAGATTGTAGCCGTGCGGTCTGAGATCGTAGTTTCAAGAAGTAACAAAGATCTCGGAAGGTTCTACATTAAAGGTTTTAAACAGTTCACTTTCATGTTCAAACCCATCAAATATGCATTACTACTAACAGCGAACATAATTTCGCTTCCAAACATCAGAGATTGTAGTTGTGCGGCCTGAGATCGTAGCTTCAAGAAGCAAAGAAGCTCTTGGAAGGTATTTCCGTTACATTACTAAAATTAATTTACATTTTTTTCTCTTTACGTAATTTCTTCTTCGCATTCAATAATGCCATCTATGAAGTTAAAAGACTAAAAACTAAAATTTAAGGAAGTAAATGTTACATGCGATAATTTAGCTAACATTATTATTATTTTTTATTTTATGAAGAATGACGTATGCGTCTGGTTGGTATTTCATCTTTGGTGTTTCACGCTATACGTTCAGATTTTCACTAACTGCTACGGCGTTATGTTACGTTGAAGCATAAGACATACCAAACGATTCAAATGAGATTTTAATCTTTAAAACGGTGAAATTCCCATCGAAATCTGCGTAGCAGTTTTTAAGTTTTTTTGGGACCAATATACACAGTTTTTCCAATGCATTCTTCAAATGTTGTTTTGACTTTGCCGTTTACCATAAATAGCCCTGAGTTGTAAACATAAGTATAGAGATATTATGATGTGAATTATGTATATTACGTCTAAAAGGATTTTTTTTTGACGAGTCATCTGTCTCCCTTCATACTTAACCAAAATCAATAAATGAGGTATCATTTTAAAGGTTTAGTTCCCCACTTTGGTAACATCATTAATTAACTAAGGATTTTTTCGAAGTACAACCTGTAAATGTCAAAATGATGAACTATCAAGATCACGGGTATATGATATAAGTGTCATATTGGTAGGTCTCGTTCCCGTCGATAAGGAGTGACCACATACCGCTAGCTAGCAGCTCAACATAAATCTGAGATATTGATAAACTGTGTGTTTTCTAGAGTAATGAGTTTTTCAGATATTTTTGTTTCTTTTAGAGAAACTAATTTAAATTTTAGTGTAAATATTTATAATGTAATTTACATGTAAATTCTAATGTGAATTACATTGTTTTGTGTTGTAAATTAACACAGGTTTGTGTCATACGTATCTTTAACTTGTCCAGAAATGTTTTCTAATTGGTTGAAAGATGTTATTAATATTTTGTTAAGTACCTGTTTCAGTTGACAACATTGCTACAAATGAGCTGGTTCTCCTTTCACCTTATTACACACTACCAAACTCGCTATTAATGGTATTTTATTCGCGAAATTTTCACACGGGTCTGTAAAACTGACGTAATTCTGCAAACGGTCTAAATAACATCAACCCACACCTGGAGTAAATATTTGTTAAAATCCAAGTTATCGTACACGGAACAGGTTAATGCTGTTGCTTCAAATAAAGAAGTTTAAACTAGTTCTATCCGTGTACTTCTCCTCAATTAGTACGTCGGCAAATGGAACGGAAGTGTTTCGCTCTGATTGGTAGAAATCTAATTTAAACTCGTGTTGCTACCAGAAATACAACGGAAGCCGAGTTAACAGCTCGCTATTGAGGCTGCTTTTAATTACAGAGGACAAACCCACCCTGAAACGAACAAACGGCGTCTGCAGCAGCGCCCGAGAGGCAATGCACACTACGGCCTTTTCCCATCACTAACAAGTGCCATAGTTAGAGTTCGGATATTTATGACAAGTCATAGTTTTTCCTGCCTACTTTTTGAGAGGTAATGCTGTATTAAACACTGATTGAACGTTTCTAATTGAATTTAAATGCCAGACAATCCCAGCCCAATCTATGTGTCAATTCTGTGACGCTTTCGTAATGGCTGTAGCGGCTCTCCTCTGTACTTTTTCTAACGAGTCAATCAATCCCTTGCGATAAGGACGTGAACTAATGGTTTCTACCCATCCAAAAAGCGTCCAACGCGCATATTTTACGCGAAACACGTCATATGATGTCGGTGACGGGAAGTCGTGAACTAATAGATTTACCCCCGTCCAGACATTTCCTAAGGCGCCTATATAAGTTTTCACTTAAAAAATACTAACATAGTACTTGTCTTTTGGATTTCTGAATTACTAGATTGGTATCAAGTTGGTAGATATCAAAAGCTGTGAGAGGTGCTACCACGCACATTATTATGTAGCGGCTGTATGCAAATCAGGCGATATGATCCGCACGCGACCAACCCGAGTGACTCACAATCGGAGCAGCTGCAGCAAACCTGCTGGACTGCCAGTGCGCTCTACTTCTGCTGCACTACTCGCCCAAAGCGAGTGACGGACAGCGTTTAGTGGTTCTCCCCCTTCTCCCCCCCTACGATTCGACCACTGAGAACCACGTGGACACTTACAAACACAGGTGTCTAGTGTGAATCATTAGACGCGAGAGGGGGAGGGGGAAGGGAAGAAACTAAGACCCTGTCCGAAGCCTAACCGGGCCTCTTAGGCCCCGCATACTGTACCGGTAGAAGGAAAGTCCATGTTGCCATTAGAGCTATAAAAGTAAGGGAGCGTGCATAAACCACGTAGCTCCTTTTTGGCCTCCTGTGAAACCACCCCCCCCCCCACGTAGCCCTACGTGTCTTTTGCCTCTACCCGCCCCCCCCTCCCCCCGTAGCATGTAGCTTTTTTCCTTTTGATTCCAGAAGTGATTTTCTACGTTTTATCTTGTCAGACGATTGTAAATTACATAAGGAGATAATTAACTGAGGGAAATAAATATTCACATGCTGTTGTGAGTTCTGTTCCTCATTTTATCTGTGAAAAATGTTATGAAAGGAAAGCTACGTGGCCTGGCTCGGAACCCCCCCCTCCCCCCACGTAGCCCAGCGTAGTCTTCTAGCCAACCCCCCCCTCCCCCCTCTGGACCGAGCCACGTATTTTGTGCACGCTCCCTAACGAGGAATTGTGTGCCCGTATGTATTCGTTACCAAACCAATCAGTACTCGTTACGGAGCGTTCATAAACTACGTGGCTTGCTCTAGGCGAGAGGGGTTGACTGGAAAGCTACGCTGAACTTCATGAGGGGGGAGGGGGGCGGTTTCGAGCCATGCCACGTCCCATTCATTCATATTATTTGTCACGGTTAAAATAAGTTCCAAACACACAACAGCATGTGAATACTTACTTCCGTCATCTAATTTATCTCTGCAGGTAATTGACGATAGTCTTGCAAGAAAAAACAGGACAAAATGTCTTCTGTATTCAGTAGGGGGGAAAAGCTACGAGCTACGCGGAGTAGGGGGGGGGGGGAGGATTTGAGGCAAAAGAGCCACTTCTACGTGGGGCGAGGGGAAGGGGAATACTCAAGAGATCATGATGGAGCTACGTGGTTTATTGACGCTCCCTAACTACAATCTCCGCCAATATTGTCGCTAAGAACTCAAAGCTTCAACCACACAGGAATTAATACATTCCCTGTATCGCATGTCAATGTCATCATGCATCGCGATGTAAACTTGATCCAAAATCTTCACGGTTTCTTACATCTTACTTTATTATCTGTGACGAAGATCTATGTTTCAAGGGCTGACACAGCTTGTATGCGGCTTAAATAATGACCCCAGTGAAAATGAAGAATGTTAATAATAAATCTTAAAAACTTTAAGCCACGAAATATTAGATTTAATTGTGGTTTAGGCCACATATACCGCAATCAATTTGGAACTTCTTTCATTGAAACCAAGTAATGATTTCAGTAAAAAAAAAAAAAGCAACTTATAATTAATAGGCTAATTTAAAATAAATACATACTTTTCTGGCAATTCACTTTTTAGCAATTGCTGAACTAAGTTGAATTGTTGTAAAATAAAGCTCAATGTAATCCCTTGTGTTTTCCGCTGCAATCCAGGTTCATGTTGCATTTCAACCTAACCAAATACTACGCTAAACTTGCCACCAGAAAAGCAATGTCGAGGTGAGTGAGTGAGCTTAAAACATTATATAAGATTATTATCTTATATAATTTTGACTGTAAATTTCCACACTCATCTGCTTTTGTCAATTACGAATTTTAAATTCTAATTCCTTTCGGTTTTTTTGGTAAATTATTCATCACTTCCCTTGGCGATTTATTTCAGTTCCTGATACTCTTACACACAAAATAAAATTTTCCCACTCCCTTATGCATGAAATCGTGTGCCAGCGTGTGTCCATGGTCATCTTTTCCTTTCCATGCACTATTCCTAATTCTTTGATCAATATTCTTTCAAGCTCCATCACCAACATTCGCTTTGAATACTTCCAGCACTCTCTTCAACCTCCTCCTTTCATTCAGTGACTCCCAGTTCCTTTTGTCATATCAGTTACTGATTATGTTCTGCAGTAATTTTTACAGACAAATCTAGCAGTTCTTCTTTGCATCTTCTCTAACTCCTGTATTTGATATCCAGAACGTTATTCTACATCTACATCTACATATATACTCTGCAATTCACAAAATTGTGGGTGGCAGAGGGTGCTCAGCACCAAAGCTAATCTCTTTGTCGTGCATTCCAATCCCTAATGGTACGAGGGAAAAAAGAATTCATATAATAATCATTGCGGCACCTTATTTCTCTAATCTTATCTTTCCTGTCATTCCGGCTCAAATAGGTTGGTGGATGAAGTATTTGACTACACTCGTGAGTGAAAGTGGGAGTACACATTTTTGCCAATAAGTTTAAACGAAACGTGCGTCGTCTATCTACCAGAGACTCCCAGCCTAGTCTACTAATCAGTTCTGTGACGCTTTCATAAGGACTGTAGCAAGCGGTCACAAATCGAGCGGCTCTTCTCTGTACTTTCTCTATAATTTCGATCAACCCCTTACGAAACGGATCCCAAATGGCACAACAATAGTCAAAATCTATCTCCTTTGTTTGTTCATTACAATTTTTCAAGATTCGACCTATGAATCGCAGCCTAGAATTAGCTCTACCTATTAACGAATTAATGTGTAAGTCCCATTTCATGTTCCTTTGTACTGTTACTCCCAAATATTTCATAGAATCGACCATATCAATAACTGAATTGCTTAACTCGTATTTCTGAACAATATGATTCTTTTTGTTAGTTATGCTCATTGTCTTGCACTTTTTACAATATAGCGTAAGTTGCCACTCAGCGCACCATACCAAAATAATATCCAGATCACGCTGAATTTCTAAGCAATCGGCCAAATTCCTTATTTCCCTATAAATAACCGCATCATCAGCAAATATTACACCTCCATATTCAAGCAATGGTCTGGCCAAAATTTTCGAACACAATTTTCTCACAACTCTGATACATCCCCAAATCACCCTCTCCAGTAAATGAAAGATTTTTAAACGATTTCCGATCACCTGCCCAGTTGATTTCATTATCATATATGATGGAGAGATATTTTTTGCTATCGCGGCTTGGCTAAGAGAAACAATAGGAAACTTTGCCAGGGAAGACGACCGTTTATGAATGCGCAATACTTATCGATTGTTGTTGCCGCGATAGATGTTCAGGCTAACTCGCAACATCTGCACACGAGAAGCAATGTACTTACCGCTAGGGCTCAACGGTGGAAAACAGGGCTGACAACTGTTGCGAATGCTGCGTCCAGTGCATGCCAACACCCTGAGCATCGCTGGAGCCGAGATTTCGTGGCTGACTGACGCGAGGGAAAGGTCGTGCGTCTCAGATAAGATGCAGCTCTTACGAAAACAAGGGAAGTGGCTCACACACGTAACTTCCCGTGTTACGAACAGTAAGAGGAGAAAAAAATGCTCTTGAAGACAATCAGTTATGAATTTTCTTCCAACGAGGATTAATACGAGCTGTAGGGGGGAAAAAAAGTGGAGGGGGAGACTGGGTACGGTTGTGACAATTTTCATTTGATCGCTCATAATTTTCTTATTATGCTAGTTACCTGGAAGAAATGTAATTTTTATAGTGAAATGTACATTTTCATACGTATAAATACTAAAGTTTTGTCCCTAACTACAATGGTTAAGTCATAGCAACAAATTAAAAAAAAGAAAAAATGTCACAACCGACCACACCCCAGGGGCGGTTGTGACAGTGCTTGGGGTCGGTAGTGACAGGTTAAAAAATACTACAGCAAAATATTCTAAAATAACTTTTATTTCAAATAATATCAAACATAATGTAACATAATCTTCTTCTGGAAAAAGTTAATTTTTACGTAACAACAGAAATTAATCCGGGAACACCTTAATGGCTTATAACTAATAAGGCATTGTAGCACCAATAATTATTATAAAAATGTTGATCTAGATCATTTTGATAATACCTGGTATATCGTAGATTGTCATTGTGACTCCGCATCTATCCATCACAAGTAGTATTTACAGATTTTTTTAAGCGTCCGAAGACAGGTCATCCAAGAGCTGTAGGTTGTACGAGCAGTGTGGAGGAAACGAGAAAGTGATTGCATTTTCTTTACAAAAATCCAATGTATTGATGGGCATATGCGAGGAATGGTTATCCAACACTAACAAGACTCAATGCGTTGGAGAAGCATTAGAAAATTTCTTAAAATGTACGAGATATCCTAGGAACAATGCATCCAGCCTGAAGCATTTGCAGTCCCAATCGATCCTACTAGCCCATCCCTAACAAAATGATCGTGATAACTAACCCTTGGAAATATATGTAAAGGAGGGATAATATTTCCCGAGGCATTTGCTGCAAAATTAACCGTGACTAATGTGCCTCGTACATTCGGTCTTCCTCAAGCGTTTTCTCGGCATCAAAAACAAAAAAATTACTTGTCACAACCGTTCCCAGAAAATATGTCACAACCGTACCCAATGCACTGCATCGCAAGACATCAATCACCATGACAATACAAAATAAACTACATGCAAAGTAATCACTGCTATTTAACTACTAATGTTTAACTTATAACGAGGAAAAACACTCATTACTCTATCTGTACACATACAACAACAATTATTAAAAGAAATCTATAAAAACACTTACTTTTGACTATTAAAAAGTAATGTAGGCCTCTACGATTGTTAATGTCAGGCGATGGCTGACGCGATACCGTGAAACACGTTCAACCAGGCACGCCGCTCCTCTCTACCCCCTCCCTATCCCGGTATTCCTTATAGTTTGGCTAATATGACGACTGTCACAACCGTAACCTGGCACAACCGTACCCAGTCTCCCCTACAAGTTGGAGGTCTATCGGATCCCTTTAAACTATAACAATCAATTTAAAAAAGAAATTTGGAACACCAGAAATTTGTGAAAGATTGAGAAACAAACAGTAGTGTATATTATACCCTGAAATGCCTAAAGTCATTGGATACCTCTTAATGGCGCGGGACCTCCTTCTGAACGAGTAGCTTTGGCTCACCTAGTCGTCTGAAGTTCCCTCGATAGATATTCAACCCTGTTTCCTTTAAAGCAGAGGTGGCCAAATTTCAGAAGTAGAATATTCCATCGGGCCACACGTTCTACTTTTTTGGAAAAACTACTAATATATTTTTATGAAGCAAAAAAACTAGAAATGAAACATAAATATTTAATGAAGTGTTAAAAACATATTTATTTTGATGCATTTTTTGTCTTCGTTATGCAGAACTACACGGATCAGTACTACCTACCTACTATTCATATAAACCTGTCCAGGCGATAGCAGCGTCACCTGACGAGGAATAACTGCTAGTCAGACACACGCATGGTGCATGTAGTATCACTGAGCGTGCTATCCGTGTTTAGAATGGGGAAGGCGCGCGATCAATCTTAGACTGACCGAAGGCAGATTGGCGTGGCCCGGAGGCTCGGTACGAGCATTTCGGAAACTGCACGACTGGTCGGATGTAAGCGGAGTGCTGTAACGCGTGTCTTAAATAAGTGGCGAAACCAAGGTGAAACCACGTCCAAACGTCGAGGGGTGGAGCGGCCACCCTCGCTACAGATGTTGGACGTCGTTGGCTGGGTAGACTAGTAAAACAGGACAGACGGCGAACTGTGGCGGAACTAACATCAATGCTGGACAGAGTACAAGTGTGTCTGAACACACAGTGCACCGAACACTCCTAACGATCGGCCTTCGCAGCCGACGACCCAAGCATGTGCCAATGTTAACACCACGACATCGGCAACTACGACTGAAATGGGCACGTGACCATCGTCACTAGAGGTTGCCGCAGTGGCAGAGCGTTGCATGGTCTGATGAATCTCGATAGCTTCTTCATCATGCCGATGGGAGTTTGCGAATCCGTCGTTTTACAGCGGAACAGCTTCTCGACACCTGTACTGCGGGACGGAGACAAGCTGGCGGCGCTCAATTATGCTCTGGGAAACATCCACGTTGGCATCCATGGATAGTGCATCACGTGCAAGGCACCAAGATGGCCAATGTGTATTGTACACTGGTTGCAGACCACGTTCACCTCTTAATTACGACCATGTTTCCCAATGGCAGTGGCATTTTTCAACACGATAATGCGCCGTGTCACAAAGGCCAGGTGTGTGATGGAGTGGTTTGAGGAACACAGTGGCGAGTTACAATTGATGTGCTGACCCCCCAACTCGCCAGATCTGAACCCGATCGAACATGCCAAGATGCGTCGCCGTTGTTATCCGTGGCAAAGGCGGATATACCGGCTATTAGGTAGGTGGTCATAATATTCTGGCCTATCAGTGTAAGTGCCTCAATGTTGATGTCAAAAGGACTGGTGGCTTATCGGAAAAAGTTCTCCAAATGAACTTCAATGATTCATGTCAGCTGTCCATCCTCACTAGCTCAATAGAGTAATGATCTCGATTTTAAATCAACTTACCTTAGTGTTGTAGTGTTTGATATCACCTTTGAAAGTTATAGCTGACGTATATAATGATACAGCTCCGCGGGCCACATGCTGATATACGGGTTGGTCATAACTGCTTTAAGGCCTTCCATGATTGCGAAAGTGTTTCCGGTGTAGGATGCTGTGCACGAATTGATTTTTCGAACATGTCCCAGATATGTTCTACTGGATTCGCTGGAATTGCCCAAAAGGGTTCCTCAACCCAATCATGAGCTACATTCGTCCGATGACATAGGTAGGCATTGAAGTCCCGGAAAAGGCCATCCTTGGTTGGGCAAATACATAGCTGCAAATACTCCCGAACTAACTCAGCATAATATGGTGGTGTAGCTTGGGATCCACATTTTGGCTATCAAATACAGGAGTTGGAGGATGTGCAAAAGAAGAGCAGCTAGATTTCTTTGTGAAAATTATCGCAGGACCCATTCTCAATAACTGATATGATAAAGGAGCTGGATTGGGAGTCATTTGGAGGAAGGGAGGAGGGCATATGTTGGTGATGGGTCTTGGATGGATATTGGTCAAAGAATTAGGAATAGTGCATGGAAGGGAAAAGGCGATCATGACCACAAGCTGGCACTCGATTTCATGCATAAGGGAGTGGAAAAATTTTCTTTTGTTGGTAAGGGTGTCAGGGTTTGGAACTGATTGCCAAGTAAAGTGATGAATAATTGTCCAAAAACGCTTAAGAAATTTAAAATTTGACAATCGAAAAAGTAAATGGGTGAGGAATTTAACACTTAAATTATAGAAGATAATTTAAAAAAGCGGAATTGTAACCGAAGCGTTAGCTGCATCGCAGTTAACATTAATAATAATAATAACCATCTCCAGTCAATGGTCGGTTCAGTTTGACTAGAGGTCACATTCCATGCCATGTGAGTACAGCCTATATCAGGATGGAATCACCTCCAGCTTGCACAGGGTCTTCCTGACAACTTTGGTCTATGGCCTCGTGGGGTCTGCGCCATTAGAATCCTGCCAACAACTCTTACGAACTGGAATAGTGACTCATCAGACCACGCAATCTTTTTACAATTAACTTGGGTTTATCCGATACATTCACGAGCCCAGGAATTGAGCCGCATCCGATTATGTTTTGTTAGCATACACACTTGCATCGGTCTCCTGCTGTAATGTCTCATCAACACCAATTTCGCTGCGCTGTCCACACGGACACGTCTGTCCCACGTTGACGCAGTGTCGCCTGTCTGACACCTCGACGCAGACGTCGCTGGTCTCGGTCATGAAGCAGACGTGGTCGGCGATTGTGTTGTCCAAGTCGGGAGGTAATGCTGGAAATTACATATTCACGACACACTCTTGGACACTGTGGATCGAGGAATGTTCAATTCACGAACAATTTACGAAATAAATGCCCTATTTGTCTAGCACCAAACATTGCGGGTTCACAGTCTGTTAATTCATACCGTGCAGTCATAATTATGTCAGAAAATTTTGCACACGACTCTCGAGAGTGTAAATGAAAACCCGGAGATTGCCCAACTCAATGAGAAATTTTCTCAGTGGATGAAACTAAAATGTGAAACAAGACGTTGAGGTGGTTCCTCGGTTGAAAACGTTAAATGAAACGCAACAAGAGATATGGTCACAAAACGACTAGGCGGTTCTAAAGAGTTGGCAGAGAGTTTTATCAGATTTTTATGTTTAGCTGATATCGTTTGTGGCAGCTCAGTTAAGCTGAATATATGTTGTAGATTAATATATTGTGGAGTTTTCCACTATCCAAACATCATACTTCTCTTTTTTTTGCTTGGGCTTTACGCCTTGTGGATGGCGAGGTCATTAGAGGCGGGATGGGATTGGGGCAAGGAACGGGAAGGAATTCGGCCATGGCCTTTGAAGGAAGCATCCTGGCATTCGCCTGGAGTGATTTGGGGAAACCATGGAAACCCAAATCTGGATACCCGGACGGGGATTCGAACCCGCGTCCTCCCAAATGCGAGGCCAGAACGTTAACCGTTCACCCACCACGCTCGGTGACATCATACTCAACTTGGTACTGTCACCATGATAAAATTTCCTGGACTGCTCCATGCGAGCTGGCTAGACGTTCATATCCGCTATATTCTTAAGGTAAAGCCGAAGGAATGATACGTCGTTCTACCATAATGATGTTCTATACAATCTTCACATTCATTTCTGTGATATTTTGAAGTCTAAAACGCCCATCTTAGGTGTGTGAAAAAGAATACTACAGCAAATATCCTTACAGGAGTGACTTATAACCGTGTTTTACTAGATGGAAAAGAATAAATGTTATCTGATGACCTAGGTGAGGGATTGCCGCGTGTAGTGATCAATCTGGGATGCATTGACCAAATCCTGCTGTGTTGTCTTCTACAGTGAGAGGTAAACTAACACACTTTGTTTGATTATTAACAGTTGCAATTATGAGCAACTACGAGCTAAATGTCGAAATTTACATTGCATAACTAAATCAATGAAACACCACTAGGGAAGGAGGAAACGAAATGAAACATCACAGGTTGAGGGAGGTTATATGGTGTTATTTCAATGATTACTAAATCGAGTAAAATTTAAAAAAAACTTGGCAGTATGAGCCCACTTATCAGTTTGACGCTGCATCCCCTCTGGGTTGGATGCATACACTGATTCTGTTTGGAAGGTTGTCATAAAACCGTTGTATACTCTCGTGTGGCAAGCTGGCCGCAACTGTTGTAACTGGTCCTTGATATCCTGGATACTGGCACTGGGACGGACTTTAAGTCCCCTTCCCAACTCTGTCAGGTGGTGTTAACGCTGTATCACAGGAGTGCACGGCATGACAGTGGTCACTCAACATCTGACGCTGTTCAAGCACCTTGGGTACACCACCAGGCCTGGACACGAACAACACTAATGCACTCTGGTGGCCGTTCTCCCTATCAGAGAGAATTACAACTCTAATCATTTATATTTCCGTCGATGGTGTGCATATGTACGAGGTTACATTGACATCCGACCATGCCTCTTGGGATTTACAGAAAACTTTGAAAGAATTTAAAGATAAAATTTGTAGAGGGCAAATGTAGGTAGGTGCAGGATAGGGGGAAGATGGGTGTGTAGGGAAATTGCCACCGGAGCCTGTGCTCCATTGCAATTAAATTAAATTAAATTAAATTTTGAGGTTTTTTTATCGGCAAGTGTATTTATTCTAAAAACAGATGGATGACTGGTGCAATATTATGTTTAGACAAGACAATACGATCGCAGTACATTTAGGCAATGATACCGACGGTAAAAACTCACTAGACTTAGTAAGAGATTGCCAGTTTATTCTCTTCAGCGCCTTTTTATCCTGACTGGTAATTATGAAAAAAAAAATACATCTTGCATCGGAAACATATTAAAACCCTATTGTTAAACGTGACAAACCAATTGAAACGTATCAATGAACATCGTTTATCTGCAACGAGATAACAGTTTTATCTCTCAAGAAAGCATTTGAATCATGACCACTTGAAACTAACACACGACTTGAAACTAACACATTAGGCAGCATAACAAGTCTTTAAAAATAATGACATAATGTATCGTAAGTATTGTGTAATATATTTAGTATTTCTGAGAAATTATTTTTCATCATAGTGGCTATGAAATTAATTTTTGGTATTATTTCCGAGTCTGAAAACTATCCGAAATAAAGTCGTGACTGAGTATTAAAGAGTTTTCAGTTCCAACCACTGTGTCTAACACTCCTCCAGAATTATAACTCTATACTAGGTTATTAAGAGCACACGAAATTATTATTATCACGGAAAACACAAGATTCTTGTCTCAAAATATCAGTCTTTGAGGAGGCAGTAGATAAATTTCAACAAAATTTGAAGAAAAGTGACCCATTGCAATAATTTTTTTTAAATTTTTTTTTTTAAAAAAAGGGGAAAAAAGAATATGTTATAAGGCAAACACTTTGAATTCGCTTATACGGCTGTCCAATATCAATTGTGTAACTAGCAATCCAATAAACTTGTCAACAGCAACGAACACAACTGGATGCAATAAGGTAGTTATATATAGCGAAACCTTGCCCTCAATTTCCTGTCACAACTCACTAAGTCAGACAAAGGAGACTTCAACAAAAGTAGCATTGAAATATATGCCTCATCGAACGCATTCCTGTTCCTTGAACTCCTTCACATAATTGAGAACTTACACGAGTTACTGCTACTGAAAATGATAGCCTCTCGAAATCTATATATCCATCTGTAACAAGATTGAGATAGTAATAAGAGAATGGAATAAAAATATAAAAAGTGGAATAAGACTGGGTTGCAAAAAAAAAAAAAAAAAATGCGTTTACGGATGATATAGCCCTGTTGGCTGAAACAATGGAGGAAGCAAAAGAACAAATCCTTGAATTAGAGAAACAAGCAGCTAAAATAGGTCTCACAATTTCCTTTGAAAAAACTAAAATCGTGACAAACACCAAAATCAATATTTAAAAGTTCAAGAACAAAAATAGAAATAGTAAAAGAATTTAGATATCTGGGGGAATATATTAGAAGAAATGCAACAGAACACAAGACAATAGAACCCAGAAAAAATAAACTTGAATTGGCCTTCCAATAGGCAAGAGAGATATGCATCAAGAAATCCCTTTTGTGGGGGTCCAAAATTAAGCATTACAAAACAGTGGTAAATCGGGAAGCATTGTACGCAGCAGAATCTCTGACCGTGAATCGCTTAGGGCAGATAGAACAACTAGAACCAAAAGAAAGAAAAAATTTAAGAAAAATAATAGGGACAAAGTTTCAAAATAATAAAAAGTGTACATAATAGCGTACTTTAAGAATGAAAAAAAAACCCTCTCAGATACTATACGCAAAAGGAAACTAAATTTCTACGGCCATCTTCCCTGCATCAACTCTGGTAGACTAACGAAACAAATTTTTGATTTCTTCTTGGTTTACAGAAATTTGAAAAGATCTAAGAGGATTAAAAATTACGGAAAATTCAATACTTGACAGACCAGCGCAGATAAGATTTAAAGATGAAAGGATAAAGTCCCAAGAAAAATCTAAAATAAAGTCGAAACCAATAATCTAGGAAGAGGGGAGAAGAAGAAGTTCCGAGAAATACTGGGCGCAAATGAAGGAACAACATGCAATGAAGTGACTGAGTCATCGTGCCCCAAAGACGGTGAAACGAAAGAAGAAGAAGATTGTAACCGAGCATTTAAGATATTATTTTTTTTATTATTTTTTTTAAATGAGTTTTGGGCTTTGTTAATGGTCTATAGAAACGAACCAACTCTTTTTGTGTCTGTCGGTTTGGATGAAAGAGATTCATGAAACTCACTGGTAGGGTTTTGAATAATGAACAGTTCTTGGTCCTGAAGGTAGTACTTTTCATTTTGATGTGATATCGGAAAAACTGGGAAAATTATGATAAAAGCGTAAACAAAGGAGCATAAATTTTTTGCTGAACGGGATTCACGCAGATACCACTGGACACATTTTGACGTGGTTTTTAATAATATACAGCAGCTGGTTCTGGGGGTAAAATCCGGAATGCTTCATTTCGATGTGAAATCGAAAAGCTGAGAAATTTGGTGTAAACGGGTAAACAAATGACTGTAAATTTCTCGTTGGACGAGACTCACACAAAATCACTGATCAGAATCTGTTGGAGTTTCGAATAAAGTACAGCCGTGTGTTAAGGTTCTTTGGGTGGTTTTATTACTGCATTAATTAATTAATAAAGTCCACCAAAAACAAGGTTATGTTGAGATGTTCGTTTATTTTGAACAATCAAAACAAGTCTGCGACATTCACAAGCATAGTTGTTACAATCCAAGATGCAATACTGACTTACTGAATACTTGCATGAATGTCTCTGTAACACTGAATTTATACTTAATGCAAAACTAAACTCTCTGTCCAGGCGATCTGTTTATATAGAGTCTATCGAAATTACGAGAATTCTTCAAAGGCATCCGCCCGATATTTCTCGATCATTAACAATCACTCAAACAATCAAACATATTAAAAAACAATCGGAATTGATACAAAATTAATTAATAACATTACAAAATGATTAGAAATGGTAATTAGAGATACTTGAATACAAAATTATTTACAGAAATCCTTTCAAACGGTAGAAAATCGTCCTGTAGACATCGTAAATTACAGTAATACATGGAAATACAAACTTTTAAGAAATACTCTTGCACCATTCGGTTATTAAACATATTAAATCGTCTTTAAATAATTTTCTTACCTAAAACAAAGTCTATATACACTTATTTACAAGAATTTACAAAACAAACATATCAAATCACTTTCAAGCAAACTTTGGCTCACTACAAATATTTCACACAGTACAATATTATTCAAAATTCAGGTATTAGGGCTGTTACAACCCCTCCCCAGGATTCACTTAATTGAATCCGTCATGAATCTAAGCAGGTTGAATGTACACATAATACAGACACGAACAGATTACAATCAATCAACCATAATGACTTTTACAATGAACAAATACAATTCTTCATACAACATCTGCACATAGTCCATGACACTGATTTTGTTTACAATAATTGTCTTTTCTCAGGTCCAATCATTTTATCATTTACTGTTTTTACACAACAAACGTTCAATGCCATCACCTTAAGTTACAATTTTTTTCACTCCAAATTACACACTTGATGTCTGCTTGTTAATTACACCAGTCTGTTTACATTTCACAGCTGATAATTTGTCACCAAAATGTAGAAAGTCACAACATCATGAAAATACCAAAAGTCTCTACACAAAACTGTCACAAATTATACATTGAAATGCTTACATCTGTATCTGAGCTTAAGTACTCACACAAACTATTTACATGCATCAATTGACATACTTATTTACAAATTAGACATTTACACATATAGTGACACATTTCATAAGTGATCACTTATTCATAAAAGGGTTTTAGGGCTTCAACATTATACACACCCTTACATTTACCACTCTCAGGGTCAATTAGCTCATAAGAGTTTTTCCTTGGTATAGACTCTATCCTGAAAGGGCCTTCAAACAAACGGTTAAACTTACGAGTCTCTTGTCCGCAAAGCTGACGATTTACTATGAACTTCAACTAACACCAAATCACCCACTTTATATTCTATACACTTCTGACCTTCATCATGCCTTTTCTTTCTCCTTGTTGCCTTTTCCTTTAAATTTTTAAGAGCTAAAGCTACCTTTTCCTCATAGTTGAAATTCTTTCTATTTGGAAAACTAACACATTCTCGAATTAATCTGTTAGCCGGTTTCTTAAAACATCAGCTCAATGGGTGGTATTTCAGTTGTATCACTAGGTATAGAGTTAATTACATTTTCAAATTTTCTACTTCACATGCCCACTTACTGTGTTGGTCTGTACAATATGTCCTAAACCAACGTCCAATTTCCCTCATTAGGCGTTCTACGGGATTTCCTGCTGGATGATAAGCAGAAGTATGTATAACCTCTATTCCTTCTTGTTCAAGTTTTTCTGTCCACACTTTACTAGTGAATTGCGGGGCATTGTCCGAAAGCACCCTCTTAGGTTTACCTACCTTCTGACAATATTCATCAATCACTTTCTGACCAAAATTTTAGCCGTAGACTTCTTTACAGGGTAAAGTTTAACGAATTTGGAAAAAACATCAAATAAAACTAAAACTTGGGTCACCCCTCCCCGAGACATGGGTAGCGGGCCAAGAACATCAGCAGAAACTAATTCCAATACACTACTTGGGATGATATTTTGCATTTTCCCCACTCGTTTAACACTATCTATTTTAGATCTTTGACACACTTGACAAGATTTTAATAGCTTCGAAATCTTCCTTCTCATATTATAGAAATATGTATCTTCCCTTAACACTCGGTAACACTTGGATGGCCCATAATGCCCATAACTATAGTGGTGATGCCAAACAATTTTTTCAACCAAACTTTCTGGAAGCCATAACTTCCAATCATCCTCATCTTCACTAGTCCTTCTAAACAATACTTCCCCATGCAAAGTATAATATTTCTGAAGCTTATCTCTGTGTTCTGGGCTATCAAGATTAGTTTTTACTTCTACTATAGCTACATCTTTGTCCTGTTCGTCTTTGATTTGTCGCAAGGAACACTTAACCTCAGTTTCATACGGTAACTCCTTTTTAGATAGCAATTCTAACCTCTGTCTGTGGTCCTAGACATCGCTTTTCAGAATCTAGACCTAACGGTAGACGTGACAAAGCATCTGCAACTTGATTTTTACTAGCAGGTCTATACCGAATCTCTAATTATATTCCTGCAGTACCAATGCCCAACGGGTTAACCGACTGTGGACTAACTTACATTCTAACAAAAATGAAAGAGCCTTATGGTCTGTATATACAATAATTTTTCTACCTAACAGTAGGTACCTAAACTTAGTCAAACCCCACAAAATAGATAAGGCCTCCCGTTCAGTAATTGTGTATCTAGTTTCAGCTGGTTGTAGTTTTCTACTGGCAAAGGCAATAGTCCTAAAATCCGGTTTTTCCTTTGATTTCCACTTCCTGGAAGACATGAACTCCTAAACCATAGTCAGAACTATCTGCGGCAAGGCAAAAATCTAGATCCCAATCTGGATAATAGAGGATATTGGAATTACATAAGTCATCTTTGATTTTTTGAAATCTCTTTCACATTCTGAGGACCACACCCACCTGACACTTTTTTTAATCAAATCTCTTAAGGCTGGACTATTTAAAGCTTGTCCCTGAAGAAATCTCCTATAGTATTCACACAATCCAAAGAAACTCTGTAGTTGTTTCTTATCTCTAGGTCGGGGAAAATTTTAATGGCATTTATTTTATCATTACTAGGCAAGATCCCCTGTGGTGTAATACGATGTCCCAAAAATTCAACCTCTTTTTGCAAAAATTGTACATTTCTTTAACTTAATCGTCATACCCCCCTTTCTCATGCTTCTAAAACTTTTCTAAGTAACACCCAATGTTCCTCAAGGTTTCTGACATTATAAGAATATGCGTCTACGTATATCTCTACTTGTTCAAGCAATTCCTTTCCTAACACACTATCCAAAGCACGAATAAAGGTAGCCACAGAAATATTTAACCCAAATGGTAACACTCGAAAATTATAACACGGCCATCAAACAGAAAGGCAGTGTATTTCCGGGATTCTTCTGAAAGCGGGACTTGCCAATAGACGCAGTCAAATCGATAGACGAAATATATCTTTTACCTTTAAACCTGTGCAACAACTCACTGATAGGTGGAGGATGATCCCGTTCTGTTACTAAATGCTTGTTTAATGTGCGAGCATCCAGCACTAGTCGCAACAGAATTGTCCGTTTTATTACCACAACCAAGGGATTATTGTAAGGACTCCTTGACCTCTCTATTACCCCCCCACTCTAACATTCGATTTATCTCCTTATTCACCTTATCTCTTTTGGTCAAAGGGATTGGATATGGCTTAATAAAGAAAAGGCTCTTCAGACTTTACAGTAAGCTTGCACTCATATTTTTTATCAGACCTGGTTTGTCAGAAAATACGTCCCTATATTCTTCAATTAGACATTTCAGCGTTTCTTGTTGGGCTGATGGTAATAGTTTCATACTGTTTGGGTAATTAATAACGTTTCCTTTCGCTTATCTCCTGACCTTCAATCAGACTATTAATCTCACTACTCTGCCTTACACATTTACACAAATCTGTGGTAATAGTTTGTCACAAACTCTAGCTATACCCGCATCCTTATATTTAACTCTCACATGATCTACTTCTTGTATGCCTTTCCAAACAGTCTTCTCAAAATCAACCCAGTATTCCCCACTGTCTAATTTAATCCGTAAGTTACCTTCTCCACAGTCTACCAAAACCTTTACTTTTGTAAGCCAATCCATGCCTAAAATGCAATTTACATTCAACTTAGGGACTACATACATGGGTATTTCTACATTTACAGTCCCCATACAACCTTCCATCAGCATTTCCTGCTTAATTCTCTTACTACGAGAACCAGTAGCAGTAATAACTGTCATACTACTAACGGGTAACACTTCAATTTGATTGTGCTTTCACATTTCATTAAATAATCCCTCAGCAAGGCAAGAAACCTGTGACCCGGTGTCAATGAGAGCATCTATCTGTCTATTAAAAGCATTAATTTGCACTATGGGAACTTTATCTAAAACTTCATTCTTATCCTCCACCTCTTCCAATAAATCTTCTCGGGGATTATTCATAAAAATGGTATTAACTCCATAGCAGTTGGTACCTGGACCCACCTTCTTGTCCACCACTGCGGGGCCCATAACAGGGGTGGTCTTTAGTTTGCCTGCCCCCCATGCTGCCTTTCCCTTTCAGATTGAGGGTTCTGTTCTCTCACTCCCCCATTATTATTCCTCCTTGCGTAATTATCACGATCCCATCCCTCGATCTACCATCCCTTGACCCATTACCCCTTCTAGGGGGACTCCTGCTGCCCCTCCTATGGTGTTGATGGTGGTAATGTTGTTCATTGAATGACTCCTGGGCATCCAAGCATCTCAACAATTCAGAAACTCTATCCACATTTACTACATCCAAAGTGGCAATTAAATTTCTTGTTTGCTGGGGTAACCTAACTCCTATCAAATCAATAAATTCCTCCTCTCCATAAGGATGGTCTAGGTACTTACAAACGGATCCAACATTTATGAAAAAAAATCATGTTGAGTTTCCCGACCAGGTTTATAGGGCCTTCCAGTCATCAACTCTCTCTTTTCTTGAATCTGCCTGCTTGTCGACCAAAAATGTTTCAAAAAGTTTTCTTTAAAACAGATTGTAGTCAGTTACTTCCCTAGCTTGTCTATCACCCCATGCCCTAGCATAAGACTTTAGATGTTTACCCACAAGTGCAATTTTCTTATTATCGGGTAACAAATTAAAATAGTCTGATTTTTCAAAATTATCTATAAATTCAATAGGGTGAAGCCTCCCACTATCATCATAGAATTCAAATTCTTCTTTTACATCGACACTGAAATTTGGATTACCTGTTACGGGAACCTGACTTAACTGAATCTGTAACCCAGTAACCTTTTTTTCTAACAGATTTACATTACTTTCTAATCCATGCGCTAACTGTTCCTGCTGCTGCACCAATGTATTAATACTTAATCCACCTCTTGTCTCAACTCATTGACCCTTTGAGCAGCTTTACTATCACTGGCTTGGAATAAAGCAACATATTCCTGCTTCATCTTATCACAATTTTCACTGACTTCCTTCACCTCTTTATAAATCAAATTTTCACATTCAGCCTTATTCTGTTCACAAAATTTTGTAACTTTCTCAAATTTCTCCTGACATTCTGTTACTACCTTCCCCAATTTAGAATCTAAATTGTTAATATCTTCCTTGAATTGAGAGCTAAAACCCTGAAATTGCTCTGTGATTTTAACATCAAAACATTTAGTCAAATCAGAGAATGTTTTATCATTGTTTTGTTGCAGTTGAGAAAACTTATCATTAATTTCAGAAAATTTGCTATCAAATTTGGAAAATTTATTATCAAATTTGCCATCAATTTCGGAAAACTGAGACTTAATTTCAGAAAATTTGCTGTCATTATCACTTATTAACTCATTTCTAAATTCAGAAAATTTAGCGTCAAATTTGGCTACAAAAGATTCTAAAAATGCTTGCAGGTTCTGATTATCAGCCATTTTTAGTAATTAGCAAAATCAACATAAAAACCAAAATTAAGAAAAATTAAAATCTTTCCAATCTGCCACACATTAACATGCAAAATAAATCACTTGAATATTCAATGCAGTACTTACAATTCTTCCTCAATTTTGTATCACATTAAATTTCACTTCGAAGCACTTAATTAATCACTAAACACCACACTGACTTCAAACACTTAACCACACTTTTCACAATTCACTGTAGGAAGACGATGTTGAGCCCGAAGAAAATCCACTCGTCGTCGGAAGATTACAGCCGATTCCCGATGAAAATTCTCCGCCTTAGGCCGAAGAAGGTCCGCTTGGCTTCAAATCCGTCGCAATTTTCTGCAGATTCTTTTTAGAAGATAAACATCCCACAGATGTTTAAGAACTTCTCGTCATGTCAACGGTCGCCATGTTAAGGTTCTTTGGGTGGTTTTATTACTGCATTAATTAATTAATAAAGTCCACCAAAAACAAGGTTATGTTGAGATGTTCGTTTATTTTGAACAAATCAAAACAAGTCTGCGACATTCACAAGCATAGTTGTTACAATCCAAAGATGCAATACTGACTTACTGAATACTTGCATGAATGTCTCTGTAACACTGAATTTATACTTAATGCAAAACTAAACTCTCTGTCCAGGCGATCTGTTTATATAGAGTCTATCGAAATTACGAGAATTCTTCAAAGGCATCCGCCCGATATTTCTCGATCATTAACAATCACTCAAACAATCAAACATATTAAAAACAATCGGAATTGATACAAAATTAATTAATAACATTACAAAATGATTAGAAATGGTAATTAGAGATACTTGAATACAAAATTATTTACAGAAATCCTTTCAAACGGTAGAAAAATCGTCCTGTAGACATCGTAAATTACAGTAATACATGGAAATACAAACTTTTAAGAAATACTCTTGCACCATTCGGTTATTAAACATATTAAATCGTCTTTAAATAATTTTCTTACCTAAAACAAAGTCTATATACACTTATTTACAAGAATTTACAAAACAAACATATCAAATCACTTTCAAGCAAACTTTGGCTCACTACAAATATTTCACACAGTACAATATTATTCAAAATTCAGGTATTAGGGCTGTTACACGTGGGTCGAGGAGGTAAAATAGGGCGTGCTTCATTTTGATGCGAAGCGCGAAAGCCAAGAAATTTATGATAAAATTGTCCTCCAATTAATAACCATTTTTCGTTGAATGCGACTCACGCAAGAACATATGGTGGGATTTAGAGCTGTAGCAACCCGAATGTATTTGTTACTCACAAATTCATTTCGTTACTCGTATTTGTCGTATGGATGTCAGTTTGATTCGATAAACGAACGAACTGGAACGGTTCGCCCAGCGACCGAGTGAGTCTTAATGAAGGAAAAAACATTTCAACACCGTGCGTCGCGTATTTCTGGGAATATTAATTTTAATTTGTTTCTTTACAAACGAAAATGTGTAAATACAAACATCTGGCGGGTACATTATTTTAATGTAATTAATATTATTTAGTGTTAAGTGTGGATATTTTTAATGAGTTAAGTGCGAGTAATTTTTACAACATAAAGAGTTATTTTGCATTTACGGAGTGTAATTTATGAATAGAAAATCTGTATAGATAATTTGAAATGGTTATTGCTTTTTCATTAATCCCACCTTAGTGAGATTTTATTAATTTCAAACATTTATGAAATGCGTTTATTCTAAAATGCGATATTCTAACTTTATTTTATTTTACAGTGCCAATTTTACCTAATTGGACAACTACTTAAACTTTACAAAGTACGAACGAAGTCATCCCGCAACCCGTATGTGACGCGACCCGATGCGATGCTTCATACTAGTAACGAGTAATGAAACGATACGATAGTACAGAAATCGTCCCGTACGTGGCACGACTCGATACAATGCTTCATGTTAGCACTCGATTGTACCAAAAGTAACAATTCTATGGTTCAAGTAATGATTGGTTTAGTAACGAATATATACGGGTACGAAATTTCTAGTTACTTTTACAGCTCTAGTGGGATTTAGTTAGCTATCGCAGTCGTAACGTACGACCGGCATCGTATTGTTTAGAGGAATTAAATACGTTTTTTTCTCGTTTAGAATGAGGTAACTGTAACATGGTCGATTTAATCCTTACATCACCAGTCCGCGTAAACGGAATTCCGGGTAATAGCTTAAAGAGATTTAAAGAGAACGACGTGGTCAACGTATCTACACCAATATTGCGAATGAGAAAGTAACTGTGTCTCTCTCTTTGTTACGTTCTCACGACTAAACTGATCTTTATGAAATTTGACAAGAAAATACTATGTACCATTACGAAGGACATAGAATACTTACTTCGTGATAAATAACATATTTTGTCATGAAATTTTGAGAACTAACCGAACGGCGACAGACAGATGGGTAGCGTGTGTAGGTCTCTGTACCGTTCTATCGGTCACTCAGGAATTGTTTCTCTTGCAGTCAGTTTGTATATGATCTGCTCATAAATTTCCTCTGCAGATACAACTTCTTTTATATTATAGATGTGGATTTGAGCTGCACCAGGGACAGACACTGAAAGTAACAGGGGTACGCGTTTCTCCCACAGGCACTTATAAGTAGCTACCTCACAGGTTTCCAGCCCCTAAACGCTATACAGGGTTAGTCAAAAAGGACTTTACAACTTTGGAATTATATAGAAATTTGTTGCGATAATTTACAGAATTGGTAGATGTGTCATTTTGTAGCAAACAATCTCAAGTTTAAAGCACATAGTGCATCAGTATACATTTCGCCACCAGGAGAACAAGCGTAATGCACAGTTAAAATGGCTGCTTTCACTGGTGCGGAGCGTGCTCGCTGTGTGTGAGTCAACATTTCATATGAGTGGTATAGTGAAGACTCACAACTGGGGCAGCGAAAATCCACACGTAACCCTGGAACACGTTCGTGACAGCCCCAAAGTTAATGTGTTTTGTGCCCTTAGCAAACTGAGTGTATGGTCCTTTCTTCTTCATGGAGAAAACTGTCACTGTGTATAAGGATATGCTTGAAAACTTTTTAATTCCACGGATCGATGAAGATGACAGACATGACCACCTCACCTCCTGAGGGAAGATCGAAGTTTCCTCGATAATCGCTTCCTAGGTTGGTGGATTGGCCGGGAAGGGTCATTCACACGGCCACCTCGCTCCCCAGACTTGCCACCCCTGGATTTCTTTCTCTGGGATTTCATTAAAGATCGTGTGTACATTTCTCTCCTACTAAACAATTTGGCCAACCTGAAAATTCGAATCTACGCTGTCATTGCACAAGTTAAACCCGATTTGCTGCAAAGAGTGTCGGAAGAAATTGATTACCGGTGGGATGTTTGCCGCACGACAAATGGTAGTCACATCGAACCAAAATGATATTTTTATGTGAAATTTGGAATTGTTTGCTACAAAATGACACATCTGCTGATTCTGTAAGTTATCTCAATAAATTTCTATATCATTCCAAGGTTGTAAAGTCCTTTTTAATTCACCCTGTATATCTTAGCAAAGGACAGAAAATTCAAAAACGTTGTGTTCAAAATGGTATTGACATAAGATGACCCCAAAAAGTGATTTAACTTTAAACCACAAAAAACATTTTCTGCCGTAGGAACTGTGGTAGGTAGTCTCCTACAGTTAAACCCCTTTGGTTTGTTGGTATTTGTGAACGTTGTAAATCGGTTCTCTCCATGAGACAGGTTCAACAGTAGATTGGTACCGTGACGGCTATCCCGTCGTATTATACCTCGTCCATGTTTTTGGGGAACCTTTTACGGAACTTACGGTTTTCTACAAACCATTACAGCATCAAAATTCTAAGTCCATGCCTACGAACTCGTTGGTTGTAACTAGTTAGCTATACATTAGAGTATTGATTTTGCTTTGGGATTAAAGCATTCCGAATTCCTAATACCTCTATGCGTGGTTCCATCGTATCAGAAACGTTATAGAGCTATTGTGTAAATAAGTGTGCCGCGCTATTCCTGGATACTCGACACAGATACAGGACATAGCCAACAGTCTCTCTCAACTAATGATACTCAATTCGTTCGACAGCGTTTCATATTTCGTTCACCGCCAACTGTGAACATAAGCACTGGCTAGGGACATTCTTTAGATATAATGTTGTACTAGGATGAGGACGTTCGTTTATGGGCTAAAAATACAATGCTCAGGTTCTACAATAGAGAGCAACGTAGTAAACATATCACACGTAAGTAAATTAATATCAGTTGTGTAAAAAATGCGAAAGGGGAAAACAGAAATTAATACAGAAAAACAAACATGCAAGTCGATAGTGGAAGAATTAAATTGGTTTGAACAATCTATAAAGGGCTCATAACTTCTGGTGAGTACTGCTCAGAGGGAAGTTATCAAATATAACTATGTGTGGAGCACAGCACTTTATGGTAGCGAAGCATAGACTTTGGAAATACCAGGAAGAAGGAAAATTAGAGCATTTTAAATGTGGTGTCGTAGAAGGATGCTGAAAATTAAGTGGAAGATAAAATACTAAATGAACGTGTTTTGGAAATAATGGATGAGGAAAGGTGGTTGTGGAAGAGTCTTACAGAAAGAAAAGAAAGGTTGATGGGTAATATTTTAAAACATTGATTAAATTGTTAGTGGAGGGAACAGTCGAAGGAAAAACTGTACAGGAAGACAGATTAGAATATATGAAACAGATAATTGAGGACTTGTATGGGGTATTTTGAGATGAATATCTCATTGCAAGTTAGGAAGGAGAGAGAGAGTATTGCATCAAACCAGTGAAGAGGACGATGAAAGAAAAAAGGGGGGGGGGGGGAACCTTCATCACGGCAACTTGAAAGTTTGTATTTAAACATAAATTATTTAAGTAAATGTATGAAATGTCGTGAATACCAATGATACTATTAATGATTACTGCTTTTACAGGATAACAGAACTGTTTCGAAACACCTTTAAAAGAAAGGCGAGTCACACGAGACGACAAGGAGAAGAGAGGTAAGAAGAGAAGCGATGATCAAGAATGAGTTAAGTATTAATAACGACAAAGCTGAGAAGATGTTACGTAGAATAGCAGGAATTTAATTTGTCAGAAAGACGAGATGTATAAAAACATAAACTAAGTGCAATATTTTGTATGTTAGGTTGCGGAATAAATATGTATTTAAGTGAAACTTTAAGTGATTTATACTGGCCAAAAGGTTGACGATACTCTTTACGTAGACAAGGCAAAGTAAGGTGGAGTACAATTTTCCCTTTCAGATAACAGGATGTACTTTATATACCTGTAACATGTGACGGGAGAGACTATATTAAACGTTGCCTAATGAATAACAGAGTGCGAAAAGTATAGTCTCTTTACTAGGATGATTCAGAGAAATCGATAAGATAAATTATTGTGTTTGTATCGATTGTGTGTGACATACCAAGAATTTTAAAAGATGAGAAAACAGTCAAAGTAAAGAACGTTACGGCGCGAAACAGATTGATCAGCCAAACCGTTATAACCACCTGCTTAGTAGTGTGTTGGTCCATATTTGGAGCGCAATACAGCAGTGATTCGGCGTGGAACGGATTCGAAAACTCCTTGTCATGTTTCCGGAGTTGTCTGAGACCAGATGTCCATGCAAAGGTCACGCAATTCCCTTAACTTAAGGGTCGGTGGTTTGTGCGCGCGGTTCCTGAGAACGAGCATCTCGGAAACTGCGAGGCTGGTCGGCAGTTCGCATGTTACTGTAGTCATCATCTATGTAGAGTGGTTGAAGGATTATAATTCAGGTGCAGGCACGAGTGTTTCGGAGCACACTCTGCTGTCAAATCTGCCACAGACTGCCGCCTATCCCGCTTTACAGAGAGGGCAAGCCTCCGACCTCCACGTTCTGTGATGAGGCGTGAACGTCCACTACCTTGTCACCCAGTTGTGGTTTGACCGTCCTTCAACCACTCTGCATAGATGCTCACTACAGTAACACGCGAACAACCGACTAGCTTCGCCGTTTCCAAGATGCTCGTTTCCAGGTGCCGCGCCCACAAACCATCGGCCCGTAATTTAAGGGAATTGCGTGACCTGTGCGTAGACATCTCGTGCCAGAAAGTCCAGAAACCTAACAAGGACTTTTCGAATCCATGCCATGCCGAATCACTGCTGTATTGCGCTCCAAAGATGGGCCAACAGGTAGTCATAATGTTTTGGCTGATCAGTGTATGTAGGTGTTTCGAAAGCCAACACTGTGTCTAGATGAGAATGTTCAGGGAAGAAAACCACAAGCAGATAGTTCGAAGATATACAGAACAAAGATGGGAAGATATAGTGAGAGACTAAAGTTAACTAAGCAGAAATAAATGAAGGCACGTCGTTCGAAAATGTCCTCTGGAAGGGTAAAAATATGATAGTAACAAGCAAATCTGACCGGAAAGATATCAAAGTGCGTAAACAGCATTTACCGGCTCTGTTTTGCACACATTTCATGTGTGGATAGTGGGTACTATGAAGGGCTTAAGGTTCTCGTTATTCTCTGTTGTCCAAGGAACGCACAGAGGTAACTTCTTTGTGTGGAAACTTCACAGAACCAACACAATACTTAGATAAGCATCCATGAATGACGGGTCAGAGATATTGTGTTATCTCACGCAGCGGCACGTTGCTATAAGTTTTGTACCGCATAGAGGTGGGAGGCAGGAGGCACATGTGAACATATGACGGCTTCTCGATAATATGAACCATATGAGAAGGAATTGCTCTTTCGTTACGAAAATTTTTACACACGTTCTTTGGATGATATTATTTAAGAACTAGATGACCCGTGAGAAAATTTCGCGAATTATATGTTTATATGTATATAGTAACTGTATAGCAAAACACTACTCCGTGCAAAAATTTTCCGGGTAAAATACATGACTAACAAGGCTAGTGGTTTGTAGTAGATTTAAAGAACAACCGGCTCATTTGTATGAATATCTTTCCGATTTCACCTGATGTTTGCTACCCTGCAGCTCTCTACTTTGACGTAAACACATGAAGCTATACCTTCCCGGAAGTCAAAGTGTCACAGAAATATAAGTAAACTGAACAAAACACACGTAGTATATCCATATCTCTGTAATACGTGATACTACTATCTAGCGGTAATGAGATTAATCGCTATAACTATCACTATCTCATACGCGTGACCTTGATAGTTAATACTCTTGCTCTAGAAGGGTCGAATTCCAAAAAACTCCTTTCCTAAAATATGATCTTACTAAAGCGGAGACCTTAATCTTTGAAATGATACCTCAGTTATTGATTTTGTTTAGGACTCATATATGGGCAACCCCCGGGCCGGATACGGCCCTCCACCAGCTTCAACCCGGCCCGTGAGAGATTCAGAAATTTCAAATAAGCTTCAAACTCAAGTCTTTCATTAATTTTCATTTGATTTTTCTGTTTTAATTAATTTGCTTTTTGTATGTATGATTATGTTATTGTAATTCTAATAAATAAAAAAATGGGTGAATTTTTATCGCCTTTTTATTCACCACTACCTACTTATTTCTTACCTACGGCCCGCGACCTGATTAAGTCCCGAAATTACGCCCTCAGCTAAGCAAAGTTTGCCCATACCTGGTTTAGGTATTAAGGGAGATAAATGGCTCGTCGCAAAAAAGTTGAAAAAAAAAATCCTTCAATGGTAGAATTCCGAAAAAAATATTTCTTAAAATACGATGTTACCAAAGCGGAGACCATATCCGTTAAAATGATACCTTATCAACCGATTTCGGTCAACTATGAAGGGAAAGAAATGCCTCATAACAAAAAAACACCTTTTAGAGATACTATATATATATATATATATATATATATATATTATTGTTTTAATGTATAGCATTGAGCAACAATAATTTATATCATGCAGCAGAGACAAATTGTTGTGAATTGTTGTGCTATCTAGGACCTTAATAATATAACGCATTTCACATGGTAGCCACCCACTTACAATGACACGTCAACGTTAGTTGTGGTTGTGTTTAGGTTGAAATGCAACCTGGACCAGAATGACAACTGCTGGAAGAAAGGTCAGTATTAACGTAGGTTGTGTTTAAGTTGAAATGCAGCCTGGACCAGAATAACAACTGACGGAAGAAAGGTCAATATTAGTGGAGATTGTGGCTAAGCTGAAATGCAGCCTGGACCAGAATGGAAACTGATGCTGGTTGTTACTGTAATTTACTGTACTTCATTGTAAGATGTTGTCTGCCATTCGAGATGCGTTAGATTATTAAAGTCAGAGACAGTTCAACAATTTGTTTCTGCTACAAAATGCCTGCTAGTCACTCAGTGAATATTGAAAACTTTTTGCGTGCCTATACCTATTACTTACATGCCTTATGGATCCGGAATAAAGTTTTCCTCGAAGAATGAAGCCTGAGAAACAGTTACAGTAAACATCAACAGGAAATAAATAGTATTTTTTGCATAATGAAGATGTCTACATTGTGGTGTGACAGTGTCACCCACAATGAATATAATTAAATTATTATTAATTATATTCATAATTCTTTTTTATTATATTCAAATTTATTAATTATTTAGTCTTGCAACGTGTAATTAATTGTAAATAATGAGGGTTGTCTGGATAGGATAAATGTATGTTTAAAACCAGGGCGGCCAAAGGTATATTTTATTGTAAATCAATTTTTCTGTAAACGCATGGCTCAGAAGGGCTGAATATCGAAGGCTAGAAACTGCCATTTCGGCGGTTGAGAGAGGAACAATGGAGCAGGCGAGGCGACTCGATGGCGCCGGGACAGCCCGGCTTGAGTCCCGTTCGAAATCGGGCGGTGACCTACCCCTACCCCGCTACTACCCCGAAGGCCACGTAGGAAACGCGCGAAGGAGACGGCGAATGCGACGCATGATATTAAACACGTGACGACGGAAATGTGTAGATAGCCAATCCTGAACATTTATTGGGGTCTACAATACTAATTCCGTGGAGTTCTTTTACATGTGGCGAGCAACTAGCCGAGGAAGAAGAAGGAGCCATTTTAGAGATCACTTCTGTCCAAGACGAGCTGATGAACGGACGTGACTTGGGTCCAAGACGAGCTGGTGAACAGACGTGCCAGCCGGCACGCTCTCTGATGATCATTGTGGTTGATCATTTCTTGCTTTGGGAAAGCGAGATGTTGAGTGGCGTGCTTGCCATTATTCGGAAGTTATGCTAATAACGCGGTCGTAGCCGCTTATTTAGCTTCCATTGCTGCAGTGGCATTGTGTTTGTCGCTCACCATCACGGCGATGATTCTATGGTAATGTACCAGAAACGACGGTCACTATTCAGTGGATTTTAACAGACTTATGTGCCCTTAAGCGACGCCTGGGTTAAGACTCTGCTCCCGTCACTTAAATTCTGAGCTAGCTGAATTTATATTTCGATTCAATTTTTTTTCTTAAGCATCTTGCTGTTTTTTTTTTTTTTTTTTTTTTTTTTTTTTTTCGAATCACCCATCTTTGGGGTACGTCAGATCAATCACTTCTTGGATGCTTGCGTTTTCTTCTTCTCCCAGTATTTCTTCATTCTATCTGATCTCTTCCTTCTTTCCTCTTCTGAAATTTGAATCGGTTTTCTGGTGTTTATCGCAACTTGGAACCTCTTACTTTTGTCTTTGGTCACGGTCTTGGCTGTACCATTCTTTAACATCACTTCGGTAATCTGGAGTTCTCTCAAATCCTTTTCCACTTCCTTAAACCAGTTGGGCTTAGTCTTTTTTTTATAAAAGAAGTCAAATATTTTTTTTGTTAATCTGTTAGGATTCATTCGGAATATGTGTCCATAGAAATCAATCCTTTTTTTTCTCATGGTTTCGGAGATTCTCTCAGACTTTGCGTAGAGGGCTTCGTTTCTGTAGAAAACTTGTTTGTTATTCTGGAGTTTGGGACCCATGATCTTCCTCAAAATTTTCCTCTCTTTGATTTCCAATTTCTCCATTTGTCCTTTCCTCCCCATGACTAGTGTCTCTGCTGCATAGAGTGCTTCCGGCTTAATTATTGTGTTGTAATGTCTTATCTTTGTGTTCCAAGAGAGGCTTTTCTTATTGTAAGTGTTTTTGGTCTTCTGGAAGGCTAATTCCATTTTGGTCCTTCTCGCTTCCATTGTTTTACCTTCAAGGTTGTTCCATTCAATCCATTCCCCTAGGTACTTGAAACTCCTAACCACCTCTATTTTATGAGCTCCTACTCGGACTCTCGTAGGAGTGTCTGGTATATTTGTCATAATCTTTGTTTTTTTCGAAAGAAATCTTAAGTCCTAACTTCCCTGCCTGCTCTTGTAATTCGGCGATTTGTTCTTTGGCTTCCTCCCATGTTTCTGCGAGCATCGCCATATCGTCAGCGAATGCCAAACACTTAATCGTAACTCCTTTATTTTTTGTTCCAAGTCTAATTCCTCCTCTGGTTCTTGCATTCCATTCTCTCACAACTTTTTCGAGTGCACAATTGAACAACAGGGGGGAGAGGCCATCCCCTTGCCGGACCCCTGTTCTGATCTCAAAAGGTTCTGACAGTTCACCCATGAATCTAACTTTTGAGGTCGTATTTGTGAGGGTTTCTTTGATTATATTCAGGGTTTTCCTGTCCAAGCCAAATTCCTCCAAAATATTGAATAGCGACCCTCTGTCTAAGGAATCGTAAGCTTTTTGGAAGTCCACAAAAGTCACTATATATGGTTTCGCCCTCTGTTTCTGGTATGCTAAAATGTTTCTGAGGTTTAGGATCTGTTCAGGGCAAGACCTTCCTTTCCTGAACCCTGCTTGATACTCCCCGATTTGGCAGTCCAGCTGGGATTCTGCTCGTTCAAGTAATGCTCTGGACAATATCTTATAGGTCACATCCACCAAAGAAATCCCTCTGTAGTTGATCGGATCAGATTTAGAGCCTCTTTTATGTAGAGGGTGTATCAGGGCCATTTTCCATTCCTCTGGAATCACTTCTTTCTTCCATATCTCCTCAAAAAAATTCTGGAGTGAGATAATTGCATTTTTGCTAGCATATTTCCATAATTCGGCTGTTATTTGATTTTCCCCTGATGCCTTAAAATTTTCCATGTGAGTCAGAATTGTCTGGATCTCATTTATAGATGGGGGTTTAGAGTCAGGGTTGGTGGAAGACTTCTTTCCATCATCGAACACCATCTTTTGGAGTGGTTCTTCGCAATTTAGGAGTTCCTTGAAGTAGTCTGCCAGTATCTTGCAGTTGCCCCTATTACTATATGCCATGTTCCCTTTTTTATCCTGAAGTTGGAGGGTTGGGGGGTTGTATTTATTAAGCTTCTCTCTGAAGATCCGATAATAGTTTCTCATGTTATTCTTAGTAAAGTCGTCATTAATCTTACTGAGTATTTGGTCTTCTTGAACCTTCTTTACTTTCTTGATTTCCTTGGACACCATCCTCCTAGTTTCCACAAAGTGCTGCCAGGAACTTTCGTCCTTTTTGGTTTGCCAGATGTGCCACGCCTTCTTTCTCAGATCAAGTAGTCTATCACACTCCTCGTTCCACCACCTGTGCTTCTTAATCCTGGAGACAGGAGCAAACTCTTCTGCCTTAGTTATAAGACTCTTCTCCAACTGTTTCCAGCCCTGGCCTTCTAGTTCGCTGGTTAACTGACTCCATTCTTCCTTCTTCTCCTTTATTTTCTCTGGATCATATCTCCTTCGTGCACGGTTTTTCTTATGACAGTTGCTCTTAGGGATAATCTTAAATTTCACTTTAGATAGGTAGTGGTCCGAGTCGAGGTTGGCCCCTCTGAGAACCCTAACATTTTGGATTTCTTTATGAAATTTCCGCTTTACCGCAACATGATCTAACTGGAACTCTCCCAATAGAGGGTTAGGTGATATCCACGTCTTCTGCTTTCTTGGCAATTTCTTAAAGCTAGTTGACTTCAGGATCAAATTGTGTGCCTGACATAATTCAATTAGCCTGATACCATTTTGGTTCGTTCTCTTGTGTGCTGGGTAACACCCTACTATATGCCTGAACTTTTTCTCTCTCCCCACCTGGGCGTTGAAATCCCCTAGAAGGATGACATTATGTTTATCAGGGATCTTCTGAATCGTGTCATCAAGTTTTTCCCAGAATAGTTCCACCTTCTCCTTATTCTTTTTGTTGTCAATGTTTGTAGGGGCATGAACATTTACAATTGTATACACTTTGTTGGTCGACTTAAACGTGAGTGTAGATAACCTTTCAGAGGTAGACTCGAAGCTTGTAATGGAGTCTAATATTTTCTTGTCAATTACGAAACCTGTTCCAAGGTGGGGAACATTTTTCATAACTCTTGTCCCCGTCTTCCCCTTAAGTATCCTGAATCCTCCCGATTCAAAGCTGTCCTCATCCAAAAATCTAGTCTCTTGCACAGCAGTAATGATAATTCTATGTTCATTTAATGTGTCTGTTAGAGTCTTAAGTTTTCCTACTTTCAGAAGTGAATTTGCATTAAAAGTTGCTAAGTAGCTTGTCTTTCTGTATTTTATTTTGTTTGAAGTTCCAAGACGCTCCGACTCATCTTTGCGTGACGTTGCAGACTCCCCAGAATCCGAATGTCTGCTTGCGCACTTACGTGCGGTGGATTGACCACCTGGGGTAATTAGTTTTTGCTGTTTGTTATTTCAGTTTTGATGCTTTTCATTCACTTTATACGGCGCCCCCTGGGATTTTCCTTTGTACAGTAAAATGTTAGCTTCAATTTGATGGCCTGTGTTGCCATGTTATTTCAATGTTAACTTTGCTGTTTTTATTACTTGTTTGAGATATTTCATTCAGTTTTGTTTGCTTACTCCGGCGAATTGTAAACGTCGGGTATTGCTTGTTGTTGCTGATCTAATTGTGTTTAACGTAACGTTAATTACTACCCGACCTTGTAAGGCCATAAGACTCAATAAATGAGGTTTTATTTTGTGTCTGAAATTCATGGTTCTAGTTAGCAACCTATTAGATCCCCTTATAGCATCATTATTATATGTATTTTCCATTTTCAGGAATTATTTCAGAATTAATATTAATTCCCCCCTCCCCTTTTTTTGGTTCACCCGCTTATTACCTTTACAATTGGCACCCAACGTTTCGGGCTTTTGCAAGTCGAAATTATTTTGAGAATTTCACAAGTCTAAAAAAATCCATGGATGTGACCTGTGTTGATTCATTTTATTATTTTAGAATAAATTTTATGTTGAAATTTGTTTGCTTTGTTTGCCATGCTTGATTTAAATTTAAATGTGTGATTTATTTCAATCAGTTGTTCAAGTATATTTTCGTTCACTTGCATCAAGCATGGTTAGTTTAAAATTAAAGATAGAGTCAGTGCTTTTGAAATTTTAATGCATGGTAAAAGTTAAGATTTTTCTTTATGCTGATTATGCTCATGTGTTGAGGTATTCGTGTCGCATGCAACATCGTTGTTTTTCCTTGTTGTTTATTTTGGATGGGTTTTATTTCATGTTGAAGGAATTTATGCGCGAAATTTGTTTAATGCTGTACTTTTTGAGTTAAACTCGTGCCGGTTGTATTTTGTTTATTGTCGATCGTTGTAATTGTTCGGAGTTGAGAGTTTGTATCTTACGTTCAAATCTATGAAGTTGAGATCGCGCACCATTAATAGGGCAGATCAATCTATTGTTCATAAAATTTCCGAGCAAACTGACGCGATGGATCAAGCACCGGAAGTACACGAAATGCCGTTGGCGAACGAAGAGTGTAATGATACTCCTAGTACGCGTAGCATCCATTCAAATGCATCATTAGATGGGGAACAGTTAGGGATTTTTCCAACCCCAGACAATGAAACCGTTCAAAATCCACCCATGCGGGCAGAAGTTGAAACACGTGCGTCGCAAATAACGGTAGAATTGCCACCGGCGACCGCACAACCCCAAGACCAAAACCTGCTATTTAACATGCTGGCGGAGTTAAGTAAACAAATAGCTTCGCAAAATCAGAAGCTAGATGCACAAAGTCAAAATTCTGTCTCATTGAGGGAGGAGATAACTAAGCAAATGGCTTCGCAAAATCAGAAATTGGATGCACAAAATCAAAAATTTGAGTCGCAAAATGCTTTGTTGAAGGGCATGGACGGAAAATTGTCCGTTTTTCGCGAGGAAATGACCCGTGAAATGAGTGCATTCAAATCGGAGATGCGAGCGAATGTTTCAGTGTTGGAGAGACGCACAGATACGATTCAGGCAACATGCACTGCATTGCAGGAATCAAGCGCGGAAATCTCGAAGCGTTTGGACGCGACCGAAAAATCTGTCGAGCACGTGCGGCAAGAAAGCCACCAGAGTCTCGGTCAGATCTCGGAATTTGTCCACGAGATTAAGGATAATACTGAACGAAGCTTGCAGGCTGTAAATGCAAAGGTGTCGGAGGTTGCAAGTTCGGTTGAACAAGTACAAACGGCACAACAGGATTTGCAAGCGTCACAGCAAACACTCGTGCAGAACACTAACTCAAAGCTGGCGCAGTTTGGAATCCAAGATGAAGGAAGTGGGTAATTCCAACGCTAGCGGGAGTATTGTTCACGCGAATTACGCACAGTACGCAGCAGCTAATATCGAGCTTAAGTTGCCACGTTTTGGGTCTCGCAAAGACGTAAATCCTAGGATTTATCTTACCGAAATGGAGCGGTATTTTGAAATCAAAGGAGTGCCTGATTCCATGAAGCTTGTGTTGGTCGAGGAATCATTTTCAGAAACAGACAGACTCTGGCTGAAAATTGCGTCCGAAACTAACTTATCTTACGCCGAGTTCAGAGTCCTGTTTCTTGAGACCTTCTGGTCGAAAAAGATCCAGAACCAGGCGAGGATAAAGCTGTACCAAGGAAGGTACATTCCCAAGTGGCATTATTCAATGGAAAGCTACGTGAAAACTTTGCTGGTGCAGTGTAGGCAATTCGACGACAAAATGACGGACGGAGAGTTCATAGAGATGGTGATCGCGCACTTTGGTCCACAAGTGCAGTCACTCATTAACCCCGTGGTCATTCGTACGATACCAGAACTGCTAGAAACCGTCGGTAACCTAGACAGAATCGGGAAAATGGCCGATAATCTGGCGAGACAAGACGCGGAACGAAACCATGGCGAAGCGCAAAGCGAGTCTAAGCGACCGCATGGCGGCAATAAAGCTTCCTATGCTGATGGACAGAATGGGAAATCTTCCAATCAAAATTCCGGCAATAGTAATGGAGGGAAGAAATGGAAGAACGGAAATGCACAATGGAAGGATGATAAAAATCATCAGCGGTCGGCAAACAACCGATCCGCGTATCCGCAAGAATTTCCAGTGAACGCGATCTCGATTGAAAACGCGGAACCGGAAATATGTGCAAAGGCGACAGAGAAGAATGTGGGCGGCGTTAGCAACGTGTCTAACTCCCCGCCGTCACAATGAGATTTTTCGGGGGACGCTGCAAACGCCGACAGCATTTGCCTCGGCAGTTTGGAATATTGGCGCGGCGAAGGACCAGAAAATATCGACGAAGAAGAAGATATGGTATCCGGCGACAGCCTCATGGCACGCGCGAAGTGTCCCCGTGTAGATATTATTGCATATGGCATACGGGCGAATATTTTAATTGACTCGGGATCGTCTGTCTCCGTAATGTCTAAGAAATTTCTGCTACGCTTGAAAGATAAGAATCCGCGGCTAAAAGTAATTCCCACAACGCAAGTAACGGTGGTTCCTGCAATAGGAAAGAGAGAAAAGATCGTTAGCACGCAAGCGCTAATCCCCGTGAAAGTCGCGAATAGCGAGTTAATGTTGCCACTACTTATAGTACCCGGTTTGACGCAAGATGTGATCGTTGGATGCGACCTCTTAGCAAAACGTCAAGTCATTATGGAATGGGGAAATAAGACGGTGACAAATTTGGTTCCGGAGGTGTTGCATTGGAAACATGAGGCCTGTGAGCAGAGCCTTGGAATAAATAGTTCCAAACCAATGCAAGACACCGCGGAACGCGAAGGCAATTTGAATAACGGAGGAAGAGCTATATGCGCATCAGCTGACGAGCAAAATCTCATACCACAGAACCCAACCGACAAAATGCGGGAAAAGGGAAAACTTGACGCCAGCACGGAAGCCAAAGCTATGCCGATACTGACGAGAAACTTGACGACAGCACCACAGTCAAAGCCAAAGCTATGCCGATGGTAATGAGAAACTCGCGATCATTTCGTGCGGGATGAGACTGCGTCTGATTCGTATCAATGTAAAATTAAGGATCAACCCGAGAAGAATCCCGAGGATGACATCAAGAAAGCACATGAATTCTTGGTAGAGAAAGCTACGAAGCGGCAACGCAAGCACGACGGGTTGCGGACGCAAACGTTTAGCGTCGGGCAGCAGGTGCTACTTAGGACTATGACCCCGTCTGACGCACAGCGAAATTAATTTCCAAATTCTTTCTGCTGTATTCGGGACCGTTCTCAGTAGCGCGGATTATCTCCCCAAACTGCTACGTGCTGACCGACGGCAGAACGGAGATCGGCCCGCATAATGCCCGGAATTTGCGCCCGTTTCACACAGCATAGGCTACAAGTTCCTGGACGGATGTTTGTAAATATAGCTTAAGGATCAATGTACATTTAGTTAGGTAATAGCATAGAGCATATGTTCAGAAAGTAAGAGTGTCAGTCTTGAGACACGTAATTGCCTAACAAGCGTAGCGCTAACGCAGCGAGAACAGGTAAAGGACGCTCAGCTGTTTGGAATAGCAGCTGTGCCGACCGCCAGTTTTCCTGGAAGGATTACAATCAGGTTAAACGAAAACAGGTAGCCTGAGCCGCAAGCTTAAAGGGACAGCGCTTACTGACAACAACAGAGCGGGCAAAGTGGAAACAGCTGATCGCTTAGTTTCACCGCTATAATGTCTTTGCTACGAGTGTAGTTTGGAAAGCATAATATAGTTCATTTTGCGAGAACCGTCTTTCTTTTGTATTGTATGGATAATTATGTAAATTCGCGGAAGGATTAAATTATGTAAATTCGCGGAAGATTTTTCTTTTCCATTTGATTTTCATGTTATGTGGTTTCGGCATACTTGTGTCGGCCTTGATAATGGACATTCGGTGCATTCTTTATTCTTGTTGTTGCTATATCTAACTTCAACACATGTGCTAGATTTGCATAGTCCGTTGTAAATAATTAATTGAGTTGTCTAGTTTTAATGTTAATATCTTGTGCTTACATCATTTTTTGTTTATTGATTGAACAGATCTATTTTGTCGTTCATTTACATCTATGTACCTGTCAATGTTTGATGATGTTTTACTTTGCATATTAGGATAAGACATTTCATTATTTATGTTAACCAGAGTCACGTGTCGTATTTACATATTTAAAGAGGTCACATGTATGCGATAGTTCGAGTGAGCTGGAACCATGAAACTATAGTGTAGGCAATGATTTTGATGCAACTGTAGAGTTAGAATAGTTCAAATAAAATTATTGGCATAATTTTATTTTGATTGGGTAGCAGGTATATTGTGGTGTGACAGTGTCACCCACAATGAATATAATTAAATTATTATTAATTATATTCATAATTCCTTTTTTTTATTATATTCAAATTTATTAATTATTTAGTCTTGCAACGTGTAATTAATTGTAAATAATGAGGGTTGTCTGGATAGGATAAATGTATGTTTAAAACCAGGGCGGCCAAAGGTATATTTTATTGTAAATTCAATTTTTCTGTAAACGCATGGCTCAGAAGGGCTGAATATCGAAGGCTAGAAACTGCCATTTCGGCGGTTGAGAGAGGAACAATGGAGCAGGCGAGGCGACTCGATGGCGCCGGGACAGCCCGGCTTGAGTCCCGTTCGAAATCGGGCGGTGACCTACCCCTACCCCGCTACTACCCCGAAGGCCACGTAGGAAACGCGCGAAGGAGACGGCGAATGCGACGCATGATATTAAACACGTGACGACGGAAATGTGTAGATAGCCAATCCTGAACATTTATTGGGGTCTACAATACTAATTCCGTGGAGTTCTTTTACATGTGGCGAGCAACTAGCCGAGGAAGAAGAAGGAGCCATTTTAGAGATCACTTCTGTCCAAGACGAGCTGATGAACGGACGTGACTTGGGTCCAAGACGAGCTGGTGAACAGACGTGCCAGCCGGCACGCTCTCTGATGATCATTGTGGTTGATCATTTCTTGCTTTGGGAAAGCGAGATGTTGAGTGGCGTGCTTGCCATTATTCGGAAGTTATGCTAATAACGCGGTCGTAGCCGCTTATTTAGCTTCCATTGCTGCAGTGGCATTGTGTTTGTCGCTCACCATCACGGCGATGATTCTATGGTAATGTACCAGAAACGACGGTCACTATTCAGTGGATTTTAACAGACTTATGTGCCCTTAAGCGACGCCTGGGTTAAGACTCTGCTCCCGCCACTTAAATTCTGAGCTAGCTGAATTTATATTTCGATTCAATTTTTTCTTAAGCATCTTGCTGTTTGTTATTTCAATTTTGATGCTTTTCATTCACTTTATACGGCGCCCCCTGGGATTTTACTTTGTACAGTAAAATGTTAGCTTCAATTTGATGGCCTGTGTTGCCATGTTATTTCAATGTTAACTTTGCTGTTTTTATTACTTGTTTGAGATATTTCATTCAGTTTTGTTTGCTTACTCCGGCGAATTGTAAACGTCGGGTATTGCTTGTTGTTGCTGATCTAATTGTGTTTAACGTAACGTTAATTACTACCCGACCTTGTAAGGCCATAAGACTCAATAAATGAGGTTTTATTTTGTGTCTGAAATTCATGGTTCTAGTTAGCAACCTATTAGATCCCCTTATAGCATCATTATTATATGTACTTTCCATTTTCAGGAATTATTTCAGAATTAATATTAATTCCCCCCTCCCTTTTTTTGGTTCACCCGCTTATTACCTTTACAACATTTCGAACTACTTTACTCGATTAGTATATATTGGGAAAGCTATAGTGTGAAAATTTTCTTAAATAATATTGCCGAAGGAACGTGACTACAAATTTTGAGTGCTGTGCAAAGCACGGCCAGTAGAAAAAACTGTTATTTCTCAATGAAAATGTGATTAACGCATTCCTTAGGCATTTCTATTCAAGAAAAAGTGTACGCGAAGCCGATAAAACAGGTAGGAAAGAAGTAATATAGTGAAAATCGTCGGGTTACGTGCGGTATTAGCCGATGTGTAGCAGCCATTTTTACCGCGAATGTGCTATTCCTCAAGTTGTACACATGTTGATTTTCAGAGAACTGTATTGGTGGACGTTGTGGTTAGGTTGAAATGCTGCCTGGACCGGAATTACCACTAATATTCCGTATAGTGGATTTTGAACGACTAAGGAGGCCGCCATGACGCATTCTGACTATAATGACGTCACACACGGAACGAGACGTCTATTGCCGCTAATGCCGTAATATGCGTAACCGTGTTGTGTTTAGGCTGAATGGCAGCCTGGACCCAAATGACTACTAATATTCCATGGTGCTTAGAGGATTTTGAGTGAAGAAGACAACGGCTACGCCAAATTCTGACTATAATTACGTCACAGGCGGCTCAAGATCTCTATTAACGCCAAGTTAGTAACGTGCGTAAACGTATGTTTCGGCGCGGATTACACCTTTGTTACAAATTTTACGGCTTTCAGGTGCACTTTTCCTTAAAGAGTAAGTGCCAAGGAAGAAGCTAGTAGTATTTTCAACCCGAACTGGCCATACTTTGCACAGTAACCCAAATTTTCATACCAAAAGGACAATTGTATTATCTTCATCACTGATGAAAGCCACAGCAGGATGGCAGAAACGTTAGGTATTAATAAATCGACGCTGCTCCACCCGGAGAACAAAGATAATACATACAGTGACCGCGGAAGACTTCGTAATCAAAAGGACAATTCTTTACAAGGTGGTTCTCATTACAGCATCACCGACGTGACCAGGATACATCTTCATTTCCAAGAGCGATTTTACTCTGAACGATTGAATGGATATTTTCTGTCATCTTCGACATCGAGCCACGTGAAAAGCTGTAATTCGTATCAATGTTTTTCGAAGCAAGTGATCTATACCTTTTTTTTTTTAATTTGATTTAATTGCCATGGAGCACACGTTCCGGTGGCAATTTCCCTATCACCCAATTTCTCCTTTGGGAGCGTCCATAAACCACGTAGCTCAATTTTGGCCTCCTATGAAACTCCCTTCCCCCAAGTAGCCCGACGTGATTTTTGCCTCTCCCTCACTCCCCCCCCCCCCCCAGTAGCACGTAGCTTTTTTTCCTATTGATTCCAGAAGAAAATCTGTACTGTTTTCTCTTGTCAGATTATCGTAAATTAGATGCAGAGATAATTAAATAAATATTCACATGCTGTTGTGTGTTCTGTGCCTCATTGTAACTGTGGCAAATAATATGAATGAAAAGCTACGTGGCCTGGCTCGAATCACCCACCCCGGTCACGTAGCCGAGCGTAGCTTTCCAGCCAACCCCCTCCCCCTAGATCAAGCCACGTAGTTTTTGGACGTTCCCTTTCCCCACAACTAATTTCAACTTTAAATTGTTTCAGCGTTTTTGGTATATAATTCACCATTTCTCTTGGTAATTTATTCCAGTCCCTGATCCATTAACCTACGAAAGAAAATCTTCCTACACCCTTGTGCCTGAAATAGAGTGCCAGCTTGTGGTCATAGTCATCTTTTCCCTTCCAAGCACTATTCTTAATTTTTACACCAATATCTTACCACACTTTATCACCAATACACGCTTTGTATAGTCCCATGAATCTCTTTACCCTCCTCCTGTCTTCAAGTGAATCCCATTCCAGCTCCTTTATCATATCTCTTACTGATTGTATTCTGCAGTAAATACTTGAGACAAATCTAGCAGTTCTTTCTAGCACCCGCACAAACTCCTGTATTTGATACCCAAAATGTTGGTACCACATAACACCACCATATTCAGGCAATGGTCTGACCAAAGTTTTGTAACCCAGCTCCCTCACTTCTGACTACTGTCTCCAGTAAATGAAGGATTTTGAAACTTTTTCTGCCACCTGTCCAGTGTGTCCTGCCCAGTTGAGTTTATTATTAAAAATTATGCCAAGGTATACACATTTCAAGTCTTCAACAAGCAATTCCTAACAAGCTAACTCTTCTTTATTTACTTGATAACCGTATTTTTTTTTTAGTTTACTTAATTTACAAATTGTGCTTCGTAAATTATTCCAAGTGTAGTAATTATACCGACAAAAACACGCAATCAAGAACAATCAGTACGATAAATTCTTCTTGTTTCTTAGTTTCTCTCCTCTCAGAGACCTAGCTGTCCTTCAGGCCCGAGACGGAGGAAACTACACACAGGTAATTAATACTGTCTGATCGTATGCACTACGGATATAACGGATATTAGCATCCGCAAGTGCGGAACCTTCGAGTGAAATCCTACCTCCGCTTCCACGTCCGCAATTTCTAATGCGTATGTATAGTGGATGTTTTGTTTATATTGCAATAACCGGAATAGCATTACCGTGGGCGGAGCTTGTGTAGTATGCGTGTCTGCCACTAGGCGTTTACAGCGCAACTCATTGTCAGTTCAGTGCCGCCTATGTTGTCGACCTGGCTTGTTCTGTTAATCAGTAGTGATTGGTTTTGCTAGAGCCGTTTTTGTTCTTTTTCTTATTTCCAAGCATGAAAAGGGGTATGAAAGAACACTGGTTTGATAACATTGAAGAGATCAAGAAAAAAACGTGGGGCTGTCAGCCATTTCTGAAGATGACTACAGAAAATGTTTCGAACAGTAGAAGCACCGGTGGGACAAACGTATTAGTTGTAATGGAGAGTATTTTGAAGGGGATGAGGTGTTTTGTGAAAAATGTGAACATATATAGCTTTTAAAAAATAATTCCGGCTTTTGTTGGGTACCTCCTCGTAAATATTATTCTTTTCTTTTTATACGAGGTTCTTTCCATCGTCACTTTAACTAACAACAACCTATTTGTTTTTTTCTTACTATCTTTCAATAAAAGTAACAATGAAATGAACGGTGTAATTACCTAAGCTATTAATTTACATGTTTGAACTTGGATGTAAAGTAAAGCGGCTTATCCACGATCCAACTTACAGGAAATCTGCGTAGATCTGCTGCAGGATGCGCTCATCCATTCACGTTACTTGAAGTGGTCGAAAATTGTTCCAAGCAGTCATTTCCACTCGTACTTTCTCGCCGCACACCAGTGTCCTTATCGTGCACTCACAGGATTTTTCCTCCAATATTGATCCAACTTCCTAGTTTGTTGGACGGCAAGGACCTGTGTTGGTTATCTGGGAGTCTAACAACATCCGACACGTGCTACATGTAGTCCTGTAACGCCTTTCACGTCCCATCAAGAGTCCTTTATCGGAAAACTGGATCATCGTAGGTCCTACAAGTTGGACTGTGAATGGACCGCTAGGGCGGTGGAAAGGCGGGTGGCGGGCACGGAGATGTTTGGTGGCGTGGCCTTGTGCTTGAGACTTGAGCCGCGAACTACGCAAAGTTCAGATGTCAAAGATGGTTTTTTAGAGGCGTAAATAATTTAATTCACTTGTGAAATCATTCCACTTTTATGTTGTTGAAAGATGAGGCCAAAAATAAATCAATAAGGCAATATTATATGGAAATAGACTTTCCTCACAAAAAAAATGTAGAATTTTGCATAGAAAATATACATTTTTTATTTTAAATTTATTTTTTGATAAAATATTAAAATCTAAATAATTATAAATTTATTTTTCAATCTCCGCATCCGCTTCCGCAAAACATCCGCATCCGGGGATGTCAAGCACTGAACATCCGCATCTAACAAAGATGACCTGCCTTACAGCCCCAGTATGCACACAGAGTGCGTATTAAGGAAAGTCTACAGCAAAAGAAGCAGTATTCAAACAAGCTGTTGCGATTGTTTTGGCGGGAACTATTTCAGCAGTACTGCAGTATTTTCGACGAAGTTAGCTGGATGCAGACTCTCACATTCGAGCGAGACCTGCGATATGGCGAACCTCTCAACAGAATCCCCAACCACGAGTGTAGGCTGTTGGGTTGGCCCTCCTGCGCCGAGAGGTTGGTGAGCGTTTTTATCGCCTTCCGGCCACTCTGGAAAGTGGAGCAGTTCATCCGGACTGCTGAAGAGACGGGAAAGCCAGTTTCTGAAATCTGCCACAGAGTCTCTGCTCTGCTTTGTACGGCTGGTACATGGCAGTGGTCCACATTAGTTTGTTTTACCCAGTACCACTCCCAGAATGAGCCCAACTTCGCGTACCCTTTATAACTGAAACGATAAAAAAAAATGAAACCAGTTTTTCAATATTTATTACAGAAATATAAATCATACATACAGACACACACACACACTCATACAAACACTATTACACACACACACAAACCAATACAAATGCACTCACACGCACGTACACACATATGCACACACTCATACACACACACACACACACACACACACATATATATATATATATATATAAACAAACAAATACACTCATACACACATATACACACAGACATTTACACACGTATTTACATACACTCATACACATACACACACATACATACAGTGACTGTTTTAAAATATATTTTTTGCGATAGTAATATCTTAGTGATTATTTTAGCCAAGTGATTACAGCACGTACTCTTTGAATCAACCTCACGTATCCCTAGGGGGTACACTAATTGGGAACCACTGCTCATCGTTATAATGTTTTGGTGGAAATTTTTCGACCCGTTCCGACAGAAGCCACCAACTTTCACTTCTTTCCGTCTTTACTGAGGATACTGACACTGAAAATAAGGAATTTCATCGATAACTCAATTTCCGAGACATGCAAATTTCTTCCGTCTGCTGTAGTATTTTTGTACTGATTTTGTACTTTTATGACTTTGTTTAATAGATACAAATTTTGGCAGCACTATAATAACCGTGGCAACGCAATTTGATGAGGTATTCTTATGTATTTCCACGAGATAAATCGAAAGTTAAGAATAAAATTTTTTGATACCTCGCTTAGTTCTCGAGGTACCGAATATATTTTCCCCTTTTAATTTTATTTTTTAAATTTTCTTTTATAACTGAAGTGTAAAATTCCTACCCCATTCACTTTCCCGATTTTCAAATTTTAATTTTAAATTCATCAAGCGTTTTAGGTAAATTATTTATGATTTCACTTCGTAATTTGTTCCAATCCCTGACACCTTTACCAACAAAAGAAAATTTTCCCACTCCCTTACTCATGAAATCTAGCGCCAGCTTTTGGCCATGATCGCCTTTCCATATACATGCATTTCTCCTAATTCTTTGACCAATATTCCTCCAAGTCCCATCGCCAACATAAGCCCTGTACATTCCCAACACTCTCTTCACCCCTCTCCTTTCCTCTAATGATTCCAAATCCATCTCCTTTATCATATCATTTACTGACTGGCTCCTGCGATAATTTGCACAAACAAATCTAGCCGCTCTTTTTGTACACTCTCCAACTCCTGTATTTGATAACCAAAATGTAGGTCACAAACTACAACACCATATTCAACCAATGGTCTCACCAAAGGTTTGTAACCCAATTCCCTAACTTCTCTGGAACAATCTGTCTTAGCCTCGACAGAGACCAAACGCGCAGCTACATAATACCTTGTTTTTGAGATCAGAACGAAACAAACCCAAATTCGCGTGATTTCGAGAAAACTTGAAAAACCTACATTTGAATGGCTGCACCGGTGACTGAATCCACGTCCTCACGAATAAGGATTCGAACACCAGTTGTTCATCCACCTGTCTCGGTATGAATTTACTATTTTCTGATAACTTGAATATCCTTTGTAGGATTCTTCAATGCTGTTTCCAATTATTTCTTTTTTTTATATAAAATCAAATATCTTATTTATATTTGATGAAAAAATCGTTAATTTTGCTTTTTACAAACAAGGTTACAATATAGTTATTATTTTCATAATATTTTCATTCTTTATCTGTAATATCCTCTTTCTAACACTTCGGGCATTATCGAGTCTCGCCGAAGATGGTCGATGTATCGAGATGAGGTCTCCAGGCTCAACGCATTTCACTGAAGAGGACAGTTATAAAATAACAATAGTCGTTTTTTGTTGTGAAGAAGTAAGAAGGAAACAAATACTTGACTAATAGGTTTACTTGCTGTTTGAATGTGTTCTAAGAAAAAATAGAAAGAATGTCAAGAATGTAGTCAGCAAGAAGAGTGGAAAGTGATGTTTCGTAATTTTGTTGATTTTTAAGAAATTAGTGGTGAACAAGACGAAAAGATAATTCTCCAGACATACTCAATTAAGATGGAAAGAATTTTTAGATTTGTAATTTACCTCTGACTGAAGAAATTGTAAACTGCGAATGGTGAACTGTAACTTAAATAAAGTGCAACCAAATACAAAGGAACTTTTCTGCTGTTTTTATACTGGTTTACATCTGTAGCATTAACGTAACTGGAAAGTTATATCACGACTTAACAGTGTAAAGTTTCATTCGTAATGTAATAAACGATTCTATGGGAGAATACCATGAATATTGCGTTTTAGAAGCTAATATGATGCACAAAAAATCGCTCTTTACAAGCATTTGTTTTTGGATTTGATAGTAACGAGGATTTATAAGTAGAAACGTCAATGTAATTCTGAAAAAGTTAAAAAAAATGATGAACTTGGGTTCATTTTAAAACAGTGCGAGTCGTGACGTTTTATCGACGAAAAAGTATGCATACAACGGATAGGTAAGAAAATGACGGCACTGGTAGTTGTGTTATGAGTCAGAAAAGAAGAAATAATTTATCCGAAACGAATTTTACTTTACTTTTTCGGTATTACCAAACAAGTGGGTATTTTTGCCAGGTTATTACACAAGCCTGCTTCGACTTGAGGCGACAAAGTTTTAGACGATTACCTCCAGGGAGAGGAAGCTGATAAGTGAAACCAGAGGAAGCAGATTAATGCTGCGGAAGGAGTGATAAGACACTAAAATGAATCAAGGCCGCGGCTTCACAAGCTGAAAAGTCGGTGTAAAACGTGACCGAACACGAACCTAACAGCTGAAACACAAGTAATGTACTGCCCTATTCCCGTGCTCACACTGTGTTGCAAAACCGACGTTAGTGCACTGCAACATGGGATTCTGTGTCCAGTACAAGAGACATTCACTGTCAGTGACTTATAATAAAACACTGAGAAACAATAATTACTTAAGGGGTAAAAGGCAATAGCCACGGGATACTTCTGAGCCCTTAATGTGATGGCTTCTCGTTAAAAACAGCGAAAATAGTCTTCATGAAAAAGAAAAATATTTTTAATTTCAAATATTTATCTAGGATTCAGAAATAAATTTTTAAAAGTGTGTTTGTTGAGCACTTCACTTTATGGTAGCGAAGGAATACCGAAAAAAAGGAAAATTGAAGCACTTGAAATGTGATACTATAGAGCAGCGGTTCCCAACCTTTATTGATACACGACCCACTTTCGAGTAAAAAAAATTTCGCGACCCACCTAATATGAGAGTCTGTCTAATACCAGAATGGGAATTGTTGTATGACCTAGATACGCCATCGACTATCCTATTCTACGAAAAGGCAAATTTTCGTACAAAAGATATACTGTCAATGAAAACAAGAATTGATAATACACAAAACTTATTATAGACCGGGAGGCGGCTGCAAAGACCATCACCCCGTCAAGTTGACTGCTGAAATTCCACGATTAATCACATTAAATCTATTCTCAATCAAAACAAAACGGAACTGTTGTTTGATCTAGATACGCTATCGACTATCCTATTATACGAAAAGGCAAATTTTCGTACAAAAGATATACTGTCAATGAAAACAAGAATTGATAGTACATAAAACATCAAAAATATTATAGACCGGGAAACGGCTGCAAAGACCATCACCTGATCAAGTTGACTGCTGAAATTCCACGACTAATCACATGAAATCTATACTCAATCAAAACAAAACGCAAACAATAACTCATTCTCACAAGCAGAGAAAGCGTTTTCGATCAAAGGCTTTGGTTTCAAGAAAAAACAAGAAAATGACAATAAGAGAAGTAAAAATGCAAGGTAGAGAGGGGTAGGAGAGGGAGTGTTCAGGGGTTGCCATAACGATTGGGCGATTGCTGCCGCTGCTATATCTCACAACGAAGTTATTGCGTAATACTGGCTGACTGTTTAAGAAAAAAAAAAATTTCTCACAGTTTTAATTTAAGCTAAAAGCTTTCACGATTATTTTACTTGTAAAATATCGTGTTATTTTTTAATAAAATAAATAGATGAAATAAAAGATATATTTTTGTGGCGACCCACCAAAAAACACGCCGCGACCCACCAGTGGGTCGCGACCCATAGGTTGGGAACCGCTGCTATAGAGAATGCTGAAAATTAAGTGGACAGATAAAGTATGAAATGAGCTTGTTTTGGAAACGATGAGTGAGAAAGAAGCTTGTGGAAGAGACAGGGTGGTGGGTGAAATTTTAAGATTAATTTGTTAGTCGAGGGAACAGTCGAAGATAATAACTGAAGAGGAAGACAGAGATTAAAATATGTAATACAAATGATTAAGGACGTGGATTCTAAGAAGTATGTTGAGATGAAGGGGAAAAAAAAATCGTGTGGTCTTGTTTGCGACCTGGCTGACAGGACAATCCGTTTCTGTCGTAGGCGCCTCGTCGATGTCGAGGTCATTAGAGACGGATAAGGACTGGAGGCATGGAACTGGAAGGAATTTGGCCATGAAATTCTGAAGGAACCATCCTGGCTATCGCCTGGAGTGATCTGCGGGGATTCGAACCCTCGCCATCCCGGATGCGACGCCAGTGCGTTTCCACTCACTCACGTCGCTTGGGGAGGGTATATTATGGAAGTGTTCTGACGTACTTCACAAACACAAAGCAAGCTAAAGCAGAGCTGAACCTCGGATCTTTGGCTCCCCTGTTACAGGCCTTGACAACCGAATCAAGAGATCGCTAATTTAGAACGTTAGTTAGGCACTTTGTTTCCATCCTCTAATTTCTACTTAAAGGACTACACTGTCCACTCACACTGATGTCAGATGAATAGGAAGCAATAAATCTGATAACTCGTTTCTCTGTAACTGCGCTTCACTGCAACTATAAAAGAAAATTAAAAAATAATATATTGGGATAGTTAGAAGTCACTGGAGCGTTAACTCCATTTTAATTAAATTAATAGTTAAAAATAGCTTTCTTCTCGCAGTCGATTATCTCAGGATCAAATTATATTTTCCACATGTCAAAATAGGTGCCATTCGACCAGAGACAATATAATATCATTCGACCGAGGTTTGGGCAGTGTAATTATGTACTGCTATTCAGCAGTAGTGGGGGTCTAATTTGGTTCGGCCATCTGACTGAGGTTTTCCGTGGTTTTCCTCAGTCACTCTAGGCGAATGCTGGGATGGTTCCCTACAAGGTCACGGCCGACCTTCCATCCCCCTTCCCTCCCCGTAGACTAGTAGGCTGAAAAGAGTCTCCGTGACTTTCCAGCAGCCATTCTTTACCTTAAGTTAACTTGGTGGCAAGGCGATTTTTAAAGCTAGATCGTAAACTGATGATTCTCCCAAGCGGTATCAGATACATTCGTTATTTCATACTCCGATCATAAAAATGTAAACTGGATTGAATTTTTTAGGGTACGTGTACTTCCCGTTCCCGTGGATTATTGTTTGAGGCTACGCATCCCCATGTCATAGTATTACATTGAAATACAAACAAAAAAAAGTTAATAATTTCGGTTGAAAGGAAAACTTAAAATGTGTGTTTTTTTTTTATTTTATTTTATTAAGCGTTTCAGGGAATAAATACATCAGAGTCCAGTTAATCCGAACCCCTGTAATCCGAACGTTTGGTTAATCCGAACATGGCAAAAAATTATTCAAGCATGAAAAATGGTAAAAGAATTAAAACAGTTAATGAAAATACAGTTCATACTGTATTTGATTGAGCGGTTAACTGCTGTACGTACACACAATTTTAATGTACACAGTACAGTACACACATATTAGAAAAATTAACAATTAAACATTAAGTTTAAGCAGTGCGTAACAAGTAAAACAATCAAACTTACGATAACAGTTACAATGCTTACATGCATCCATTTTATTCCTACTTTTTAGAAGACAAAAACTCAGTCATTGTTTTTTGGCGTAATGAAGACAGTCTCTTATTTGGCGCAAAGCGTCTCATAAACATTAAATCAGCAGGTGTAGCAGTGGCCTGTTGCTCCAGATAGCGTAGCGCGAGATCAAGGGCTTCTGCCGCGTCACTGTGTGGCACCAGCTCTCCTCTGTCACATTCGGCCTCATTGTCACTTCCGTCACAACAGTCCACTTCAACCTGGTCTTGAGTCACAGCAGCCATTGTCCCCCCTCTTACTCCAAATTGTTACCATGGTGTACCTTCTTATATGCTTGGTATACTTCATTCTAGAAACTGGTCACTGTAATTCCGGCTAATCCGAACAAATCGGTAATCCGAACAAGGCCCGGTCCCAATTAGTTCGGATTATCGGGACTCTGGTGTACAACAATTTCATTATTTATTCTTTTTCTCAAACATTGATATGTTTACCAAGTTCATGTATGTTTTATCTCGTAACGCTTCCACTGAAACTCTCCTTCGCCTCTCCTCCCCTTTTTTCCCTTTCCGGATGTCGTGCACCGCTTTGAAACATTGTTCAGTGGCTCAGTCAAAGTTTAAAAAATCCATATTTTTGCAAATAACGTTTCAAAGACCGGTCAGAACATAAATATTCCACGTAAGGAAGTCATGGGACAACAACTAATTTTAAAAATAAATGAGAATGAAAATTCGGAGGAATGGGGTAGGAGTAACGAGAAGGGACAGAATAAGGAATGAGAAGGAAGAACAGCTACAACAATGAACAGAGAAATCAAGATTATATCGGCATGGGCGCCGGCAGGATTACTTTAAGGGGGTGTATCTTTATTTTTATATACGTCATATATAACACTTATTAACTAAGGATGCTTAATTTATTGACAAGGTGTTTAACAAATTTGGACAACAACTTAGGGGCCTTAAGTTATTATTTTAACAGTGAATTTAATAATAAAATTTTTGTTACTTATTATTTTCTGTGTATTTTCTTTCATAGCAGGGGGGTGCAAGTGCACCCCCCTCCCGGCGCCCATGTATATCGGTATGGTTATATAAGGAGAGAAGAAGATACGACAGAAGATGCTGGACATGGAACTGAAAGTGAAGAGGCACAGAGGAAAACCGATGAGTTTCCGGTAAATTATTCATCACTTCCGGCTATAATTTATTCCAAAAATTGAGCCACTCACACGTAAAAGAAAATTTTCCCACTCCCTTATTCATGAAATCGAGAGCCAGCTTGTGGTCATCTTTCCCTTTCCATGCACTATTCCTAATTTTTTGACTAATATCTTCCAAAAGCACTCTCTTCACCCTCCTTCTGTCTTCCAATAACTCTCAATCCAGTTCCTTTATGTCATCTGTTACTGACTATGTATTTCAATAATTTTCAGAGTCAAATCTAACAGCCCCTCTTTGCACCCCCTCCAACTCCTGCATTTGATTCTCAAAATAAAAGATTCCAAATGTACTACACTATTCCTGCAGTGGTCTGGCCAAAGTTTTGTAGCCCAGTTCCTTTACTTCTCTGGTACATCCTTCATCGCCCTTTCCAGGAAATAAAGGATTTTGTAAACTTTTCCTAGTGCCTGACCAATGTGCCCTGCCCAATTGAGTTTATTATCAAATGTTATGTCAAGGTATTTAAACTTCAACAAGCAATTCCTGCTGCACCGTATAATCGTAAACAACCTTTCTTCAACTGTGTACTTAATAAGGTGACTCTTCTTTGCATTTATCTTCATCTGATGTTTACCAACCCAGTTAGATATCCTGTCCAGATCACCTTGCAGCTGTTTACAGTCTTCTTCCGTTTTGATTCTATTATACAGCATCATATCATCTGCAAAGTACCTAAATTCTGACTGTAAACCATCAACACAACCATTCATTAGAATAATGAACAGCAATGGTCCCAATACACTACCCTGTGACACTCCCATATTTACTTCCACCTTTTTTTTGATAATGTATTTCATACTCTATCAATTTCCTTTCTGCATTTTAGGAACTCCTCTACCATCAAGTAACTTTTTCATTCATTACAATAGTTCTCAACTTATTTAAAATCGTTTTATGGCTCACTCTGTCAAATGCCTTAAGAAGATATAGTGCTACACTATCAGCTTGCCCTCCCGTGTCCAATTCCTCCAAAATATCTTTCATATAGCCCACTATTTGAGTTTCATAAGAATATCCTTGCCTAAAGCTATGTCGTCGATTTGCAAACCAGTTTCTTTGCTCGCAGACATTTCTGACGTACTTGCGTATTATTCTCTCCATCATTTTGATTATCGCTGATGCCAAAATAGTAGACCTGCAATTTTCAGCCATATTTCTCACCCCTCCTTTATGAAACAGTACTGCTATCGATTTTTTCCAGTCCTTTGGTAAACAGCAAACTCCAGACTCATTCTAGATAATATTTAGAGGTAAGGTACACTATCGTATCCCACTACTTTTAATACATCTACAGTAATCTCATATAATATTTCTCTTACAAATGTATCACAGGCGATTTTAAAACCACAGAACAAACGTGATATAATGCAGAGTAAGCAGATGGTAAGACGGTGCGGTAGCTTTTGATCCATCAAAGCAAACAACCTCCACTGGGACTGTTAAGGCCGGTTTCCAAAGATTAGTGGAAAGCAATCTTCTAATTGAGCCAATGCCAGGCGTCTTACGCAGTGTACGAGGAAAGCATTCGTTAACAGTGCCACATATTTCTTCCACCGTTGACTGCACCAGAATCTCTTCAAAACAAACAACTCGTAAAGTGACTAGAGATTTACAGAGTTCGCACTGTGCTTGGAATTTCAGTGTCTACCTCACTTTGTGGAAGTTTATATCTGTATTCACCTGGAGTAATAAGGGAAACCAAAATCTGGATGGTCGGATGGGGATTCGAACCCGCGATCTCCCGAATGCGAAGTCAGAGTGTTGGTACCGCTAACTAGAAGCTCGGTGAAATGGAGTGTCTTTTCTTTGAACGATATACATTACGATGATGCAGTATATCTATTAGAAGCAGCGAAATACTATAAGTGGGATCTCCCGCTCGCCCTTGGTGAGTTCTAGTGGGATTCTCCCCTCACCCCACCCCACCCTTTGGTGAGTGAGATATCTGACCCCCATCGAGATGGACGTCGTAGTTCTGGAGACTTTTTTTTCTCTCTCTACTGTTTTTCAGTATTGAAATGATGACGTGAATTTTCTATGGACCTCTCCCCTCGGTGAGATTCTGTCAGACCACCCCCCACCTCCCCCCCTCCTTATTTGTGCCCACGTAATTAATGGGCGCCCTATGACTGAGGTGTGTGTTATTGTCCTGAAGGTTTGGTCACTAAAGCAACTTCCATCCATCCATAGAGCCATTCTCTGCCTGTGTCTTCTGCAGGCAGTGTACTGCGAAGCCTTTGTCTTTCGACATTTACTTCAACTTCATATGATGTGGCATTGCTTCACTGTTGGTCTTGCTTCACGTTTGGCCTTTTGTCTTGAATCATACTGTGAGCGGCTGCTGTGTAGCAGCCATACTCGCTGTCCATTGAGTCATGCAGGTGATGAGTTGCGCAAGCATCTCGATGATGGTGTTCAGTTTCGGTTCCCACGGCACATCTGCTGCAATATGTTCACAGCGTCTGTGCAGGCCGGGTGTTCGGCCACGTGGGGTAGCGGTCTTCATTTTCAAAGCGGGACGAGGTGAGGCGCGGTGTCTTGACCGATCCTCATCGCTGGGCGTTGCAACGTACTTGTTGGTCTGCCGACGAACTGTTCTGGCAGCTTGCGACATCTGGCCCTTTTCAGCGGCTGAGTCCCCCTGCGTGTCAAGCGCCGACTCAGTACGAGGTCTTTCTTGTTTCTTCTGCAACAGTCGTTTCCTGCTGGGACATCCGCGATGGCAGGCTGCGAGGTGCTCCCCACAGTTGCAGCAGATAGGATCCTCCTTCGGTCTTGGGCATACTGCTGGCAGATGATCTTCTCCGCACCTTTGCTTCTGCGTGCACTACCTCGCATAATGGCTGAAGCCTTCGCATTTAAAGCATTGAATAGCCTCAGACTTCCTCGGCTTCGTCACAGATGCTGGTGTAGTCTGGCTGGCAGTAGACTTTGTTGGCTTGCTGTCCGCTGCAATATTTGCGTTGCTGGCAGGAGCCGAAAGTCTTATGTCTTCAATTGATTGATGAAGATGGAAACGTATTTTTTCCTCTTCCAGTAAGGTGACAGCTGTCTTCCAGTCATTCAGGTTATTAGCGATGACGTAGATTCCATTTGGAACTGGCCATGCGAACATCGGCTGAGCTGCACCTCGCTGCAGCAGGCCGAGCACACGGATCTTCTCTCCAGTGATGATCTCGATGGGCGATGTGGGCACCTCTTCCTCAAGAGGGTCCGCAACATCCTTCCCTATTCTGAAGAAAAGTTCCTTTATGATCACCAGAAACACACTGGATGCATATAATTATTAAGCTCAGCATCTCTGAAGTTCTACATTATCTGTTGCACATGCGAAATGGGTTGTTGAAATAACTACATTTCAACAAAACTGACATGTATAATATATTCTCCGGTTCAAGACCTTGAAGTAAATGTTTGCCTCTAGAGAGTGATGGTATTAATTATAATTCTATTTCTCTCTAGCGCTTTTTGATTGAGCGATTTCTGGAAATAACAGAAGTCAGGCTTCTAGAGTCCAAACTCACTAGTTGTTAGTTACCTTCAATCAACCGTTAATGTGTTGCGACGAAGTATCCTCCATATTTCGAGAGGCCTCGAAAAAATAGGTATGAATGTGCAGATTCTCTGAGATAAATCTTTCGGGAATAAAATTCCAGAGATCTAGCTTTAGCATCACAGCTCGCAGAGCTGTTTATTTTATACCGAGCGCGTTCAGAACAGCTAGCAGATAATCAAATTTTGGTTAGACCATTGGTTGATTTGGGTGGTTCAGTTTGGTACCCACATTTTGGGTATCAAATACAGGAGTTGGAGAGGGTGCCAAAAGGGGTGCTAAATTTGTTTGTGCATATTATCGCAGGGCCGAAATGATAAAGGAGCTGTATTGGGAGTTATTGGAAGACAGGAGGATGGTGAATAGAGTGCTGGGAATGTACAGGGCATATGTTGGTGATGGGTTTTGGAAGGATATTGGTTGAAGAATTAGTAATAGTGCATGGGAAGGGAAAGACGACCATGACCACAAGCTGGCACTCGATTTCATGAATAAAGGAGTGGGAAAATTTTCTTTTGAGGGTAAGGATGTCAGGGATTGGAACAAAATACAATGTGAAGTGATCAATAATTTACCAAAAACGCTGAAGGAATTTAAAATTTGTAAACCGCAAAGGTAGATCGAGGGAGAAACTTAACACTAAAATTATATGAGGTAGTAAAAATTAAGAAAGGGGTAATTAGTTGATAGGTAATTGCCATCGGAGCGTGTGCTACATCGCAATTAAATTAATAATATTTTTTTTCAAACAAACTGAAGATTATGCAGAATAATATCAATGCCTCGTAGAAGTTCCGCGTTCTGTTTTTCGTCTTCCAACAACAGGAAAGACATCCTGAGTCTCCTATGTGTAGGGTGTGATAATTGTTCATCTTGCATATCTGTCTCTCTGTATGAAGATGAGGGTACTTTCAGTCGCTAAGCCACATTCTCAGTTATGCTACCTACATTATCTGTGCATACATGGAGTTTCTATCGAATGAAGAGTATATGTGCGGTGTAGTACAGCAATCCTTGTAACATATACAGGGGGACATTTCCCCATCAAAAATTAACTTATAAAAATAATACAAAAAAATCGACGAAAGATGAAGTAATACAGAATCGAATGTACAGCTACTTCTCGAACTTTATTCCCATTATGTTAGACCGAAAAATGAAAGCAAGATTAGTATTATGTCTGAAACACCGAATGAAGTTAAGGGAAAAGAAATAATCCTTGATGTTCAAAGTAAATTAGACACACGCCAGAATGTTATTATAACCACAGATATGTAACTGAAAATATTACATACACTGCTTCTATATCATAACTTGTAATCAAATAATGACAGTGAAATAGTGGAGGAAATCTTCAACAAAAGGATCTGCGGCAATAAACCAGAGACATTAATTACTGCATAGGCTTGTATGTTTTTATGTCATAAAGGTAATATTCAAGAGCGCAGCGAAACCTATAAATGTAATAGTGATACATAAATAATGGATTACATTTTGTAACAAGATGTATAAGTAAACAACAAAATTCCATATGTGTAAATATTTATGTAAAACAATGATGTAAAATATCTGTAAAAATTCAATCTTGGTAAAATAATTGTAAACACTAGAAGCTGGCTACATGTACATGGTCGCCATGAAAGAAGGCCAACTAAATAAAAATAAATAAATGAAAAGAGCGCATTATCTAAAAAAAAAAAAAAAAAAAAAAAGATTGTAATACCGTGCCCAGAGCATTAAGATACCTAAATATGCCATATTAGAAAGCATCTAAATAGTGGAATTTTGTTGTGAAATTAAAGAGACATATAACACACAAATTCGTTATACTCAGCTAGTGCTACTGCCAGAAAATTTTTTCCAGTTTTGACCCACAAAAACAGATCAGCAAATTTGGTATATAAAACAAATTAACTATCAGCTTGATATAGAGAACAGGACTAAAATTTAATCCAATTGTTAGATATATACATAACACATGAACATTATTTATAAAGCTGAATCTAAACATTTCAACTGCGAGTAAGAAATTTTATTTCGTTGATCGAGATTCACTCACGAAACCGACTTGATGGTTTTTCTTAGAGTTTAAAACATTATGCAGTCTAGTGTCAGAACAAGGTATATACTCTCTCGATGTGACATCGGGAAATTGAGAAATAAAGAAAATTGTATCTGTTCGCCCGTCTCTTAATTTCGTCGAACGCGAATCACGACGAATTTTGGTCGTGGTTCCAGCGGTGTACTGGCCACGGTACGCGGGTTAAAATAGGATACGTTTCATTTTGCGATTTTGAAAAACTAATAGACCTACATTGAAGATAAAAGTGGCTAGGCAGTGTGGCTCTATGCGTTAAGGCGCCAACATACTGGATCATGGGGACCAGGTTCGAATCCTGCAGTCTACAGGCTGTTTCCTGGGATTATCTAGGCCAGGGGTCACCAAACTTTTTATTCCCTCGACCCCTTGATGTAATATTTGCTTTCTTATCTGCCTCCGGATTAAATATTTAATAAGACATTAAACCATTTTTGGCATTTCAAATGCTAAGCAATAAGGAGATCAGCATACCAACCCGAAGAAAGAATTTATAGTTCCCATATCAAATAAAATCTACCCCATAACAGAAAAAGGAAATATTTTGCATTGTTACTATAATCTCAACAAAAAATAACAACAAAATTATGGATAGATGGAATAAATTTCGAATAAAGACCTGCCGAATAGAATAGACGGTTACTGCACCGTTTTAACTCGTCATATAGCAATGGATTCACATTCCTAAGAAACTTTTCAGATAGATCGTACTAGTCAACATACCCCTGCAAGCTATCACTTCTTGACAACCACCTTACCTCAGTGCGCAAAAGTAATTGGTTGAAAGTTTCATCATATTCTTCACATAACTACGCAAATAGTCGAGAATTGACATGATTTTTATTGGAATATTCCCATTTTTCCCTAGATAATTTAACTGATCGACCCCCTTTCGACCTCCGTGTATTAATCGACCCCTGAAGAACTCATATCGATCTCTTGGGGTCGATATCGACCACTTTGGGGAACCCTAATCCAGGCAAATTCTGAGACAGTTCCTGATCTCCATCTCATAAACTACATATTTCAACAACAAAAATTCGTGAAATATTCCTGAATGGACCGTTTGGGTAAAATATGGCCCAAGTTCGTAAATCAGACAGATCGGATCAAGGGATCAATACCTTTGTACGTTTTACTATATTTATTTGACGTATCAGTCCGCGCAAGTATGTCTTTACCTGCTTTCAAGCCAAATAGACGTTAGCTAAATTTTCAAGAGTAAACCCGCGTATTTCGGCAAAATCGGATCACGCAATCACAATATTTGGTCCTTTTTATTAATTTAAACAAAAGCGAGATCATCTCCATCCATTTTTTACCCTTGTATTAATGCTTCTACACTGAACAGAAATTCTTCAGATTTTGCATAACGTTTAGTGTCAAATAAGAGATACGTTCGTATATGAGCCAGGTAAGGTCACGTGATCTCAACCTAATTTGTGTCCGCGCGATATCTTCTCTCCCTTTACGCATTCTAACACACTTCAGACTCAAAATAAATTGTATAAATTTTGCGAAGTAAAGCGAAAGAGTGCTAAATTAGGTCACGTGTTTGAGACTGATCAACTCACACAATCATGAGCTTTGGTCCTTTATGATATTGTGGATAGTATCTGTCGCGCGAAACATCTTTCTTTACTGCTTCTAAGACCCTTTAGGTTAATCCGAAATTCTTCACGTTTTTCAGAGCCATTCCTTCAGATGAAATACAGGTGACGTTTACATTTCAGGCGGATCTGGTAAAGCGTTGATGAATGTTGTGCGATGTGTGCAAAATATCTGTTTTTACCGATTCCAAGTTGCTTCATTCTCAACAGAAACACTTCACACTCTGCAGAGCAAACTCTTAGAGTTACATACAGTACGTACAACAGCCAGAACTTTGACCATGCTACCATGCAAGGTTAACCAAATGATTCATCGGGATTCAAAATACTTAGTACTGAAAAGTATATGACCTACAAAGACGAGTGGTACATGAAAAGATTCATAAGCTCACCGAGTTTCTGGTACAAACTATAAATGTTCAATATGAGCGCCCTTAATCACCCGGCACACCCAAACGGTAATTCAGTTCCGTCCATACGATCGACAGCATGTTTCTATCAATGCCCGTCACAACAGCAGTGATCAGTTTCTGTAATTCTTGCAGTGCTGCTGGCATCGGGGATACATTAACCTTACCTTTCACATAAACCCACAAGAAGAAATCATTGGCTCAGATATGGAGACCTGGAGAACCATGACAACAGAGGAACATCACTCGGACCAGCGTGCCCAATCCAGCGATGTTGAAAGTCGTGGATATTTGTACTCCAGTGAGGTGGAGCCCAGTTCTGTTGCAGGATGAAAGTGGAGGAGTCAGTAGTCAATTGTGGAAACAACCACACCTGCAACATATCCAGGACTGCGCACATAGCTCTGTCTCACGCGCTCCACGCTTTCCTTTGAGACATGTGATCGCCCCGTGCTGGTCCATAGTGTCACGAAACTGGCGAAACCAACGTAAAATGCACCAGTGTCTAGGTGCAGCTTTTCCGTATATTCGTATGAAAGCGCGCTGCACATTTGTAACCGAAGAACACTTCGCATATTCTAACACACAAAAACTCTTCTCCTGCTTTTCCGCCATCTTGTCCACTACTGCCATCTAGCGTGCACGCCAGACACCAAGCGGGCTTTTAAACTTGGTGAGTCTATGTATTTATTCATGCATCACTCGTCTTTGCAGGTCGTATACTTTTCAATACACAGTGCTTTCAAACCCGATGAATCATTTAGGCTAACCATGCATTTCACGCAAATCTGGTCAAGCGGTGACAACTTGTGACTTTTTACAATATTATGCAATAGTCTGTATGTGCCAAAGATCTGTTTTTAGTGATTCCAAGTCGCTTCAGTCTCAACAGAAACACTTCCAAGTTTTCAGAGCGAATCCTTAGAGTTACATACAGTACATATCAGCCCGCCGTCATGAACTTTGACTATTTTACTATGTGACGAAAGTCATGGGATAGCAATATGCAAATATATAGATGGCAGTAGTGTCACTTAAAAATTGTATAAATGGTCAGTGACTCGGCAGGACTTTCATTTGTGGTCAAATGCTTCGTGTGAGAAGGTTGATTATGTGATTATGGCCACACGACGATAATTAACGGATTTCGAACGCGGTATGCTAGTTGAAGCTAGACGCATGGGACATTCCATTTCGGAATTCAACATTCCGAGATCCTCAGTGGCAATAGTGTGCCAAGAATGCCTAAATTCAGGTATAACCTCCCATCATGGACAACGCAGTGGTCGACCGCCGGCACTTAATGAGAGCGACCAGTGACGTCTGCGTAGACTTGCCAGTGTGAACAGACAAGCAACACTGTGTGAACTAACCGCAGGAATGAAAGAGGGACGTCCGAAGGGCGCGGACGCGCGTCCGCTAGTACAGTCCGGCGAAATTTGGCTTTAATGGGCAATGGCAGCAGAAGACCGACTCGGGTGCCATTACCAACAGCACGACATCACCAACAGCGGCGCTCCTGGGCTAGTGACCATATCAGTTGAACCGTAGACGACTGGAAAAAAGTGGTTTGGTCA
>JARYHS010011408.1:195499342-195558031 GCA_031002005.1 Vandiemenella viatica
AAACTGTTATATATCCATTTAAATTTTCGGTACCACGGTTAACGTGGAATCCTCCATATCAGCATTTAAAAATATTATGTTTTAGCTGAGTTAAATATTGCTTTCAGAAATAATATTCGGCTAAATGAGAGTGAAATAGACCGACAACATCGTCTGCAGCGTCAAAGAGAACTAGATGAAATAGCTAGAGCAAATGAAAGTAACCTGCACCGAGAAAAGCGATTGACCTATAACCGGGTTCTATACGCTAAATCCATAGCTTCTGAAAGCGCACAGAAGAAAGAACGTCGTTTGAACCGTGAAAAGCCTTTCTAAACAATAAATGTTTATACTTCGCACAATAATTACAACCACGAATTACTACTGTTAATTTTTCAGGAACCTTTTCTACAATTGAATCAATTGCATCATGTTAAAATATGAATAAAACAACTCTCTGACATCAGTATGAAAACCGAGCCTAACGTATTAACCGAAACAAAACGAAACTATTCAGAATACATTAACAGTTCATACCTTTCCACGTTAATGTCTGATAAGAGAATAAAATCGGTAAATAATTTCTACACCTGCCAAGGCACGCGCGCGTGAAGCAGCGGGCAAATGCTAGTCTAAAATAAAGTCGAAACCAATAATCTCGGAAAAGGGGTGAAGAAGAAGTTCCGTGAGAACAAAGAAATATTGGACGCAAAGGAAGGAACAACATGCAAGGAAGTGACGAAAGACGGTGAAACGAAAGAAGATGGAGAAGAAGACTGTAACCGATCATTTAAGATTTTCTTTTTATTTTAAATGAGCTTTGGGCTTTGTTAGTGGTTTATAGAAACCGAACCAACTGCTTTTGTGTTTGTCGGTTTGGATGAAAGGGGATTCATGAAAAACCACTGGCGGGGTTTTGAGTAACAGTTCTTGGTCCTGAAGGTAGAACTTTTCATTTTGATGTGATATCGGAAAAACTGAGAAATTTATGATAAAAGTTCAAACAAACGACCATAATTTTTTGCTGAATGGGATTCACGCAGATACCATTGGACGCATTTTGACGTGGTTTTTAATAATATACAGCACCTGGTTCTGGGGGTAAAATCCGGAAAGCTACATTTCGATGTGAAGTCAAAAGCTGAGAAATTTCGTGTAAACGGGTAAAAAAAAATGAGTGTCAGTTTCTCGTTGGACAAGATTCACACAAAAATCACTGATCGGATTCTGTTGGAGTTTCGAATAAAGTACAGCAATAGGTCGAAGAGGTAAAATAGGGCGTGCTTCATTTTGATGCGAAGCGTAAAAACCAAGAAATTTAAGATAAAATTATCCACCAATTAATACCAATTTTTTCGCTGAATGCTACTCACGCAAGAACATATGGTGGGATTTAGAGCTGTAGCAACCCGTATGTATTCGTTACTCACAAATTCATTTCTTTACTCGTATTTGTCGTATGGATGTCAGTTTGATTCGATAAGGGAACAAATACAATGCGTCATGCGGGAATTGGAACGGTTTGCCCAGGCAGTGACTAAATGAGTCTGAATGAAAGGATGAACATTTCAACAGCCTGCGTCGCGTATTTCTGAAAAATTTTATTAGAATTTGTTTCTTTACAAACGAAAATGTGTAAGTACAAACATGTTGCGGGTACATTCTTCTTCTTCTTCCATCGTTGTGCCCAACTCAGGAGCGCGAGTGAACTTATTTAGCAGATGTGTTTTTCCTCTGTTCCCAAAATCTCTTCATCCTTTCGCTATGTTCTACCCTTCGTTCTTCCGTCCAAGTGTTCCTTCTTCTGATATACTGGCTGTTGGCAAACTGGTGATTGTTGACCATGCTACTAAATCGGCATCTGTCCTGTATGATGTCGTCTGTTATTCCTATTTCCCGGAGATCCTTTTCAATTTCAATTAGCCAGTTGTTTTTAATTTTCATTGAAATGGCTAGATTTAGAATTCTTTTTGTTAGTCTGTTATTACTCATTCTGATAATATGGCCGTAGAATTTAATTCGTCTTTTCCTGAATTTTTTCTGAATGCTGATACAGTTCGTTTGATTTCCTTTTCATCCAAATTCCTCCGGTACAAACAGGGCCAAAGATTTTTCTTAAAATTTTCCTTTCTTGCTTTTCAATATCTTCAATGATCTGCCTCCAATAATCAAAGTTTTTGATGCGTATAATGCCTCCGGTTTGATTACAGTGTTATAGTGTCTTAACTTGGCATTTCGGGATATTGACTTTTTGTTGTATCTGTTCCAGGTGATTCTGTAGGCTTTTTGTAATTTAGTTATTCTCCCCTTGTTTGCTTCACGATTTAATCCTGCTGGTTGAATAATTTCTCCTAGATATCTGAATTTAGCTACTTGAGAGATATTGCCAAATCGCGTTTTTAAGGGTTGTTCATCTTGGTACCGTGAAGATCCTTCCATATATTGGGTTTCAGCATATGAGATTTGGAGACCACATTTAGCTGCAATTTCATGCAGTTTTTCAAGTGCGTAGACTGCCTCTTGCCTGTTGTTGGAGAGAATTGCCAGATCATCGGCAAAGGCCAAACACCGCAAGTGAAGTTTATTTCTGAGTAGCCAGCCAATGGTTATTCCTTTTACTTCATTCTACCAGGTTTTTATTACTTTGTCCAGAACAAGACTGAATAAAAGAGGTGACAGTCCATCTCCTTGTCGAACTCCTGTGCCAATTTTAAAAGGTTCCGACACCTCACCTAAGAACCTTACTTTTGAAATGGTATCCGTTAATGTCTGTTTGATTAATTCTCTGATTTTTCTGTCTACTTTGTATTCTTCTAACGTCTTAAAAAGTGTTTGTCTGTCAACAGAGTCATAAGCTTTTTTAAAGTCTACAAAGGTGATAACTGTTTGTCGGTTTTTACGGATTTGTAAGATGGTTTTGAGATTTAAAATTTGTTCTGCACATTACCTGCCTTTTCTAAATCCTGCCTGATACTCGCCAATAAGATGATCAATTTGTGTTTCAAGTCTCATGAGAAGTGCCTTGGATAGAATTTTGTAAGTAATTGGTAACAAGGTACATTATTTTAATGTAATTAATATTATTTAGTGTTGATATTTTTAATGAGTTAAGTGCGAGTAATTTTGACAGTATAAAGAGTTATTTTGCATTTACAGAGTGTAATTTGTAAATAGAAAATCTGTATAGATAATATGAGATGGTTATTGCTTTTTCATTAATCCCACTTTAGTGAGATTTTATTAATTTCAAACATTTATAAAATGCGTTTATTCTAAAATGCGATATTCTAACATCTATTTTATTTTACAGTGCAAATTTTAGCTAAACTTGCTTTACTAATTGTACAATTACTTAAACTTTACAAAGTACGAATGAAGTTATCCCGTAACCCGTACGCGACGCGGCCCGATACAATGCTTCATGTTAGCACTCGATTGTGCCAAAAGTAACGATTCCATGGTTCAAGTACTGATTGGTTTAGTAAGGAATATATACGGGTACGCAATTTCTGGTTACTTTTACAGCTCTAGTGGGATTTAGTTAGCTATCGCAGTCGTAACGTACGACCGGCATCGTATTGTTTAGAGGAATTAAATACGTTTTTTTCTCGTTTAGAATGAGGTAACTGTAACATGGTCGATTTAATCCTTACATTACCAGTCCGCGTAAACGGAATTCCGGGTAATAGCTTAAAGAGATTTAAAGAGAACGACGTGGTCAACGTATCTACACCAATATTGCGAATGAGAAAGTAACTGTGTCTCTCTCTTTGTTACGTTCTCACGACTAAACTGATCTTTATGAAATTTGACAAGAAAATACTATGTACCATTACGAAGGACATAGAATACTTACTTCGTGATAAATAACATATTTTGTCATAAAATTTTGAGAACTAACCGAACGGCGACAGACAGATGGGTAGCGTGTGTAGGTCTCTGTACCGTTCTATCGGTCACTCAGGAATTGTTTCTCTTGCAGTCAGTTTGTATATGATCTGCTCATAAATTTCATCTGCAGATACAACTTCTTTTATATTATAGATGTGGATTTGAGCTGCACCAGGGATAGACACTGAAAGTAACAGGGGTACGCGTGTTTCCCACAGGCACTTATAAGTAGCTACCTCACAGGTTTCCAGCCCCTAAACGCTATACAGGGTTAGTCAAAAAGGACTTTACAACTTTGGAATTATATAGAAATTTGTTGCGATAATTTACAGAATTGGTAGATGTGTCATTTTGTAGCAAACAATCTCAAGTTTAAAGCACATAGTGCATCAGTATACATTTCGCCACCAGGAGAACAAGCGTAATGCACAGTTAAAATGGCTGCTTTCACTGGTGCGGAGCGTGCTCGCTGTGTGTGAGTCAATATTTCATATGAGTGGCATAGTGAAGACTCACAACTGGGGCAGCGAAAATCCACACGTAACCCTGGAACACGTTCGTGACAGCCCCAAAGTTAATGTGTTTTGTGCCCTTAGCAAACTGAGTGTATGGTCCTTTCTTCTTCATGGAGAAAACTGTCACTGTGTATAAGGATATGCTTGAAAACTTTTTAATTCCACGGATCGATGAAGATGACAGACATGACCACCTCACCTCCTCAGGGAAGATCGAAGTTTCCTCGATAATCGCTTCCTAGGTTGGTGGATTGGCCGGGAAGGGTCAATCACACGGCCAACTCGCTCCCCAGACTTGACAACACTGGATTTCTTTCTCTGGGATTTCATTAAAGATCGTGTGTACATTTCTCTCCTACTAAACAATTTGGCCGACGTGAAAATTCGAATCTACGCTGTCATTGCACAAGTTAAACCAGATTTGCTGCAGAGAGTGTCGGAAGAAATTGATTACCGGTGGGATGTTTGCCGCATGAGAAATGGTAGTCACATCGAAGCAAAATGATATTTCTATGTGAAATTTGGAATTGTTTGCTACAAAATGACACATCTGCCGATTCTGTAAGTTATCTCAATAAATTTCTATATCATTCCAAGGTTGTAAAGTCCTTTTTAATTCACCCTGTATATCTTAGCAAAGGACAGAAAATTCAAAAACGTTGTGTTCAAAATGGTATTGACATAAGATGACCCCAAAAAGTGATTTAACTTTAAACCACAAAAACATTTTCTGCCGGAGGAACTGTGGTAGGTAGTCTCCTACAGTTAAACCCCTTTGGTTTGTTGGTATTTGTGAACGTTGTAAATCGGTTCTCTCCATGAGACAGGTTCAACAGTAGATTGGTACCGTGACGGCTATCCCGTCGTATTATCCCTCGTCCATGTTTTTGGGGAACCTTTTACGGAACTTACCGTTTTCTACAAACCATTATAGCAGCAAAATTCTAAGTCCATGCCTGCGAACTCGTTGGTTGTAACTAGTTAGCTATACATTAGAGTATTGATTTTGTTTTGGGATTAAAGCATTCCGAATTCCTAATACCTCTATGCGTGGTTCCATCGTATCAGAAACGTTATAGAGCTATTGTGTAAATAAGTGTGCCGCGCTATTCCTGGATACTCGACACAGATACAGGACATAGCCAACAGTCTCTCTCAACTAATGATACTCAATTCGTTCGACAGCGTTTCATATTTCGTTTACCGCCAACTGTGAACATGAGCACTGGCTAGGGACATTCTTTAGATATAATGTTGTACTAGGATGAGGACGTTCGTTTAAGGGCTAAAAATACAATGCTCAGGTTCTACAATAGAGAGCAACGTAGTAAACATATCACACGTAAGTAAATTAATATCAGTTGTGTAAAAAATGCGAAAGAGGAAAACAGAAATTAATACAGAAAAACAAACATGCAAGTCGATAGTGGAAGAATTAAATTGGTTTGAACAATCTATAAAGGGCTCTTAACTTCTGGTGAGTACTGCTCAGAGGGAAGTTATCAAATATAACTATGTGTGGAGCACAGCACTTTATGGTAGCGAAGCATAGACTTTGGAAATACCAGGAAGAAGGAAAATTAGAGCATTTTAAATGTGGTGTCGTAGAAGGATGCTGAAAATTAAGTGGAAGATAAAATACTAAATGAACGTGTTTTGGAAATAATGGATGAGGAAAGGTGGTTGTGGAAGAGTCTTACAGAAAGAAAAGAAAGGTTGATGGATAATATTTTAAAACATTGATTAAATTGTTAGTGGAGGGAACAGTCGAAGGAAAAACTGTACAGGAAGACAGATTAGAATATATGAAACAGATAATTGAGGACTTGTATGGGGTATTTTGAGATGAATATCTCATTGCAAGTTAGGAAGAGAGAGAGAGTATTGCATCAAACCAGTGAAGAGGACGATGAAAGAAAAAGGGGGGGGGGAACCTTCATCACGGCAAGTTGAAAGTTTGTATTTAAACATAAATTATTTAAGTAAATGTATGAAATGTCGTGAATACCAATGATACTATTAATCATTACTGCTTTTACAGGATAACAGAACTGTTTCGAAACACCTTTAAAAGAAAGGCGAGTCACACGAGACGACAAGGAGAAGAGAGATAAGAAGAGAAGCGATGATCAAGAATGAGTTAAGTATTAATAACGACAAAGCTGAGAAGATGTTACGTAGAATAGCAGGAATTTAATTTGTCAGAAAGACGAGATGTATAAAAACATAAACTAAGTGCAATATTTTGTTTGTTAGGTTGCGGAATGAATATGTATTTAAGTGAAACTTTAAGTGATTGATACTGGTCAAAAAGTTGACGAAACTCTTTACGTAGAAAAGGCAAAGTATGGTGGAGTACAATTTTCCCTTTCAGATAACAGGATGTACTTTATATACCTGTAACATGTGACGGGATAGACTATATTAAACGTTGCCTAATGAATAACAGAGTGCGAAAAGTACTAGGAGGATTCAGAGAAATAGATAAGATAAATTATTGTGTTTGTATCGATTATGTGTGACATACCAAGAATTTTAAAAGATGAGAAAACAGTCAAAGTAAACAACGTTACGGTGCGAAACAGATTGATCAGCCAAACCATTATAACCACCTGCTTAGTAGTGTGTTGGCTCATATTTGGAGCGCAATACAGCAGTGATTCGGCGTGTCACGGATTCGAAAACTCCTTGTCATGTTTCCGGAGTTGTCTGAGACCAGATGTCCACGCAAAGGTCACGCAATTCCCTTAAGGGTCGATGGTTTGTGCGAGCGGCGCCTGAGAACGAGCATCTCGGAAACTGCGAGGCTGGTCGGCAGTTCGCATGTTACTGTAGTCATAATGTAGAGTGGTTGAAGGATTATAATTCTGGTGCAGCACGAGTGTTTCGGAGCACACTCTGCTGTCAAATCTGCCACAGACTGCCGCCTATCCCGCTTTACAGAGGGTGCAAGCCTCCGACCTCCACGTTCTGTGATGAGGCGTGGACGTTCACCACCTTGTCACCCAGTTGTGGTTTGACCATCCTTCAACCACTCTGCATAGATGCTCACTACAGTAACACGCGAACAACCGACTAGCTTCGCCGTTTCCAAGATGCTCGTTTCCAGATGCCGCGCCCACAAACCATCGGCCCGTAATTTAAGGTAATTGCGTGACCTGTGCGTAGACATCTCGTGCCAGAGAAGTCCAGAAACCTAACAAGGACTTTTCGAATCCATGCCATGCCGAATCGCTGCTGTATTGCGCTCCAAAGATGGGCCAACAGGTAGTCATAATGTTTTGGCTGATCAGTGTATGTAGGTGTTTCGAAAGCCAACACTGTGTCTAGATGAGAATGTTCAGGGAAGAAAACCACAAGCAGATAGTTCGAAGATATACAGAACAAAGATGGGAAGATATAGTGAGAGACTAAAGTTAACTAAGCAGAAATAAATGAAGGCACGTCGTTCGAAAATGTCCGCTGGAAGGGTAAAAATATGATAGTAACATGCAAATCTGACCGGAAAGATATCAAAGTGCGTAAACAGCATTTACCGGCTCTGATATGCACACATTTCATGTATGGATAGTGGGTACTATGAAGGGTTTAAGGTTCTCGTTATTCTCTGTTGTCCAAGGAACGCACAGAGGTAACTTCTTTGTGTGGAAACTTCACAGAACCAACACAATACTTAGATAAGCATCCAGATGAATGACGGGTCAGAGATATTGTGTTATCTCACGCAGCGGCACGTTGCTATAAGTTTTGTACCGCATAGAGATGGGAGGCAGGAGGCAAATGTGAACATGTGGCGGCTTCTCGATATTAATGCAGACCATATGAGAAGGAATTGCTCTTTCGTTACGAAAATTTTTACACACGTTCTTTGGATGATATTATTTAAGAACTAGATGACCCGTGAGAAAATTTCGCGCATTATGTTTATATGTATATAGTAACTGTATAGCAAAATAATGATCCGTGCAAAAATTTTCCGGGTAAAATACATGACTAACAAGGCTAGTGGTTTGTAGTAGATTTAAAGAACAACCGGCCCATTTGTATGAATATCTTTGCGAATTCACCTGATGTTTGCTGCCCTGCAGCTCTCTACTTTGACGTAAACACATGAAGCTATACCTCCCCGGGAGTCAAAGTGTCACAGAAATATAAGTAAACTGAACAAAACACACGTAGTATATCCATATCTCTGTGATACGTGATACTACTATCTAGCGGTAATGAGATTAATCGCTATAGCTATCACTATCTTACACGCGTGACCTTGATAGTTAATACTCTTGCTCTAGAAGGGTCGAATTCCAAAAAACTCCTTTCCTAAAATATGATCTTACTAAAGCGGAGACCTTAATCTTTGAAATGATACCTCAGTTATTGATTTTGTTTAGGACTCACATATGGGCAACCCCCGGGCCTGATACGGCCCTCCACCATTCAACCCGGCCCGTGAGAGATTCAGAAATTTCAAATAAGCTTCAAACTCAAGTCTTTCATTAATTTTCATTTGATTTTTCTATCTGTTTTAATTAATTTGCTTTTTGTATGTTTGATTATGCTATTGTAATTCTAATAAATATAAAAATTGGTGAATTTTTATCGCCTTTTTATTCACCACTACCTACTTATTTCTTACCTACGGCCCGCGACCTGATTAAGTCCCGAAATTACGCCCTCAGCTAAGCAAAGGTTGCCCATACCTGGTTTAGGTATCAAGGGAGATAAATGGCTCGTCGCAAAAAAGTTAAAAAAAAAAATCCTTCAATGGTAGAATCCCGAAAAAATTATTTCTTAAAATATGATGTTACCAAAGCGGAGACCATATCCGTTAAAATGATACCTTATCAACCGATTTCGGTCAACTATGAAGGGAAAGAAATGCCTCATAACAAAAAAAAACACCTTTTAGAAATACTATATATATATTATATTTTTTTAATTTATAGCATTGACCAACAATAATTTATATCATGCACCAGAGGCAAAAATTGTTGTGCTATCTAGGACCTTAATAATATAACGCATTTCACATGGTAGCCACCCACTTACAATGACACGTCAACTTTAGTTGTGGTTATGTTTAGGTTGAAATGCAACCTGGACCAGAATGACAACTGACGGAAGAAAGGTCAGTATTAACGGAGATGGTGGCCAAGCTGAAATGCAGCCTGGACCAGAATAGAAACGGATGCTGGTTGTTACTGTAATTTACTGTACTTCATTGTAAGATGTTGTCTGCCATTCGAGATGCATTAGATTATTAAAGTCAGTGACAGTTCATCAATTTGTTTCTGCTACAAAATGCCTGCTAGTCACTCAGTGCTCTATATTGCAAAATTTTTACGTGCCTATACCTATTACTTACATGCCTTATGGATCCGGAATAAAGTTTTCCTCGAAGAATGAAGCCTGAGAAACAGTTACAGTAAACATCAACAGGAAATAAATAGTATTTTTTGCATAATGAAGATGTTTACACTTCGAACGACTTTAATCGATTACTATATATTGGGAAGGCTATAGTGTGAAAATTTTCTTAAATAATATTGCCGAAGGAACGTGACTACAAATTTTCATACCAAAAGGACAATTGTATTATCTTCATCACTGATGAAAGCCACAGCACGATGGCAGAAACGTTAGGTATTAATAAATCGACGCTGCTCCACCCGGAGAACAAAGATAATACATACAGTGATCGCGGAAGCTTTCGTAACCAAAAGGGCAATTCTTTACAAGGTGGTTCTCATTATAGCATCACCGACGTGACCAGGATACATCTTCATTTCCAAGAGCGATTTTACTCTGAACGATTGAATGGATATTTTCTGTCATCTTTGACATCGAGCCACGTGAAAAGCTGTAATTCGTATCAAGGCTATATTGCTGGTAATGTTTCTCGAAGCAAGTGATCTATACTTTTTTTTTTTTTAATTGATTTAATTGCCATGGAGCGCACGTTCCGGTGGCAATTTCCCTATCACCCATTTTCTCCTTTGGGAGCTTCCATATACTACCTAGCTCAATTTTGGCCTCCTATGAAACTCCCCTCCCCCAAGTAGCCCGACGTGGTTTTTGCCTCCCCCCCCCAAGTAGCACGTAGCTTTTTTTCCCTATTGATTCCAGAAGACAATCTGTACTGTTTTCTCTTGTCAGATTATCGTAAATTAGATGCAGAGATAATTAAATAAATATTCACATGCTGCTGTGTGTTCTGTGCCTCATTGTAACTGTGGCAAATAATATGAATGAAAAGCTACGTGGCCTGGCTCCGAATCACCCACCCCGGTCACGAAGTCGAGCGTAGCTTTCCAGCCAACCCCCACCCCCCCCCATCCCCCTAGATCAAGCCACGTAGTTTTTGGACGTTCCCTTTCCCCACAACTAATTTCAACTTTAAATTGTTTCAGCGTTTTTGGTATATAATTCACCATTTCTCTTGGTAATTTATTCCACTCCCTGATCCATTAACCTACGAAAGAAAATCTTCCTACACCCTTGTGCCTGAAATAGAGTGCCAGCTTGTGGTCATAGTCATCTTTTCCCTTCCAAGCACTATTATTAATTCTTACACCAATATCTTTCCACACTTTATCACCAATACACGCTTTGTATAGTCCCATGAATCTCTTTACCCTCCTCCTGTCTTCAAGTGAATCCCATTCCAGCTCCTTTAACATATCTCTTACTGATTGTATTCTGCAGTAATTACTTGAGACAAATCTAGCAGTTCTTTCTAGCACCCGCACAAATTCCTGTATTTGATACCCAAAATGTTGGTACCACATTACACCACCATATTCAGGCAATGGTCTGACCAAAGTTTTGTAACCCAGCTCCCTCACTTCTCACCACTGTCTCCAGTAAATGAAGGATTTTGAAACTTTTTCTGCCACCTGTCCAGTGTGTCCTGCCCAGTTGAGTTTATTATTAAAAATTATGCCAAGGTATACACATTTCAAGTCTTCAACAAGCAATTCCTAACAAGCTAACTCTTCTTTATTTACTTGATAACCTTTTTTTTTTTTACTTAATTTATAAATTGTGCTTCGTAAATTATTCCAAGTGTAGTAATTATACCGACAAAAACACGCTATCAAGAACAATCAGTACGATGAAAGCTTCTTGTTTCTTAGCTTCTCCCCTCTCAAAAAGCAAGCTCTCCTTCAGGCCCGAGACGGAGAAAACTACACACAGGCAATTATACTGTCTGACTGTATGCACTACGGATGTAACGGATATTAGCATCCGCATCCACAAGTGCGGAACTTTCGAGTGAAATCCTACCTCCGCTTCCACGTCCGCAATTTCTAATGCGGATGTATAGTGGATGTTTTGTTTATATTGCAATAACAGGAATAGCATTGCCGTGGGCGGAGCTTTTGTAGTATGCGTTTCTGCCGCTAGGCGTTTATAGCGCAACTCATTGTCAATTCAGTGCCGCCTATGTTGTCGACCTGGCTTGTTCTGTTAATCAGTAGTGATTGGTTTTGCTAGAGCCGTTTTTGTTCTTTTTCTTATTTCCAAGCATGAAAAGGGGTATGAAAGAACACTGTTTTGATGACATTGAAGAGATGAAGAAAAAATCGAGGGGCTGTCAGCCATTTCTGAAGATGACTACAGAAAATGTTTCGAACAGTAGAAGCACCGGTGGGACAAATGTATTAGTTGTAATGGAGAGTATTTTGAAGGGGATAAGGTTGTTTTGTGAAAAATGTGAACATATATAGCTTTTAAAAAATAATTCCGGTTTTTGTTGGGTACCTCCTCGTAAATATTATTCTTTTCTTTTTATACGAGGTTCTTTCCATCGTCACTTTAACTAACAACAACCTATTTGATTTTTTCTTACTATCTTTCAATAAAAGTAACAATGAAATGAACGGTGTAATTACCTAAGCTATTAATTTACATGTTTGAACTTGGATGTAAAGTAAAGCGCCTTATCCACGATGCAACTTGAAATCTGCGTAGAACTACTGTAGGATGCGCTCACCAATTCACGCTACTTGAAGGGGTCCAAAAATGTTCCAAGCAATCCTTTACATTCGTACCTTTCGTGGCACACCAGTGCCATTATCGCACACTCACAGGATGTTTCTTCCAATCATGATCCAACGCCATAGTTTGTTGGACAGCAAGGAGCCGTGTTGGTTGTCTGAGGGTCCAACAACATCCAACACGTCCTATATGTAGTCCTACTCACTACTCTACTCGTCTCCAGAATGCCGCCCAAGCCCAAGAAGAACTCCTTTCCTAAGCTAGGAGCCTTGGACAGAATGGCGGAGGAAGCGAAGAAGAATCCACCAGCGTTCTGGCCAGCAGAACCGCCGTTCCGGTCGTCCGCGAATGTGGACCCAGAACTACCAGAGAAGATGGACACAGAAGTTGCTCTCAAAGATGAGAGGACAGAGCAGCCCATCCAACAGCAACCTACTAATACTCTAGTATCTTCTGACGCTCCATCACCTGACTCTCCAGACTCACCGTCACCAGATTCTCCTGCGCCACAGTCAACTGATTCTCCTGAGTCGCCGTCGCCCGATTCTCCTGCATCGGTAGTCCCTTCGGGCCCGGAGCAGGGTCCCGTACCACCGATCCACGTAAGCTACACAGGGAACTACTGGACACTACTGGCCCAGCTGCAGAGCACCATGAAGCTCCCCATGTTCAGCTGGCCGGATCACCTGGGGCTGAAGATTCTGCTGTCCTGCCTAGCAGACTTCGAGGCAGCCACACAGGTGCTACGGGAAGCCTCCCTACCTTTTGAAATCTTGCTTCCAGGCCACAAGAAGAAGAAGCCTGGAAACAACAAGCCGACAGAAGCAGAAAAACCACCGCCACGAGAGTTGGTACAATGCTTCAGATGTCAGAATTTTCGACATCTAGCCATCGACTGCACGCAGCCGGCAAGATGTGTCCGCTGTGGAGGCGGCCATTATGTTGCAGAATGCAACCAGCGTCGCGAGGACGCAGTCTGCTGTAACTGCGGCTCCTCACACGCTGCTTCCTATCGCGGTTGTAGAGCATGGAAGCAGCAGCGTAACATCAAGAAAAGAAGTGAGCGAAGTCTGCTCCATACGCAGCCCGCAACAAGCCGGCAAGTAGGTGGCGGCTGCCCTCCAGTGACTACTCAGCCTGATGCCCGGAGGAAACGCACGCACTCGCAGCCAAGACAACGTGAGAGCAGTACTAAGTCACCGGAACCTACTAGGCATCACACAACTACTACAAGACAGCGGCAATCAAAGAAACGAGAATGGCGGAAGACTACCAGATGGGAAGACAGCGGAGGTGGCACAGAAGTATGCAACTGCTCCTGCACCAGACACTCTGCCGATCTACAAGGAAGAAGACTAGACGAACTCATCGCCCTTCTCACGAAGCTGACAGCCCATCTGAGTACTAAAGAAGACCTGTCTGCCTCAATGAGGCAGCATTAACGTCATCACACTCAACGCGGCGTGCCATTTCTGTAAAGCAACGAAGGCCGCGGCGGCAACCACCCAGTGAAGAAGACACTCAAAGCCAAACGAGAAGACACACCGACAGTGAAGATTTGTCCCGTCCACTTAACTTGGAGGCAATGTCCTAGGACAACATACTCCACCTCACACCAGCTCAACTGAGCTGCGACTAGGCTGTAGCGCGTATATGTAGTCCTGTAACGCCTTTCACGTCCCATCAAGAGTCCTTTAGCGGAAAACTGGATCATCGTAGGTCCTACAAGTTGGACTGTGAATGGACCGCTAGAGCGGTGGAAAGACGGATGGCGGGCACGGAGATGTGCGATGGCGTGGCATTGTGCTTGACACTCGAGTTAGTTGAGCCGCAAACTATGCAAAGTTCATATGTCAAAGATGGTTTTTTAGACACGGAAATAATTTAATTCACTTGTGAAATCGTTCCACTTTTTTGTTGTTGAAAGATGAGGCCAAAAATAAATCCATAAGGCAATATTATATGGAAATAGACTTTCCTCACAAAAAAAATGTAGAATTTGGCACAGAAAATATACATTTTTTGTTTTAAATTTATTTTTTGATAAAATATTAAAATCTAAATAATTATAAATTTATTTTTCCACCTCCGCATCCGCTCCACAAAACATCCGCATCCGGGGATGTCAAGCACTGAACATCCGCATCCAACAAAGATGACCTGCGTTACAACCCCAGTATGCACACAGAGTGCGTATTAAAGAAAGTCTACAGCAAAAGAAGCAGTATTCAAACAAGCTGTTGCGATTGTTTAGGCTGGAACTATTTCAGCAGTAGGCCTACTGCAGTATTTTCGACGAAGTTAGCTGGATGCAGACTCTCACATTCGAGCGATACATGCGATATGGGAAACCTCTCGACAAAATCCCCAACCACGAGTGTAGGCTGTTGGGTTGGCCCTCCTGCGCCGAGAGGTTGGTGAGCGTTTTTATCGCCTTCCGGCCACTCCGGAAAGTGGAGCAGTTCATCCGGACTGCTGAAGAGACGGGAAAGCCAGCTTCTGAAATCTGACGCAGAGTCGCTGCTCTGCTTTGTACGGCTGCTACATGGTAGTGATCCACATTAGTTTGTTTTACCCAGTACCACTCCCAGAATGAGCTCAACTTCCCGTACCCTTTATAGCTAAAATGATAAAAAAATGAAACCAGTTTTTCAAGATTTACTACAGAAATATAATTCATACATACAGACACATACACACACACACACATACACACAACACACACACACATACACACAACACACACACACACACACCCATACACACACACACATACACACACCCATACACACACTCATATACATACACACACACACATATACACACATACATACAAACACTCATACAAACATACACACATTCACACACACACACACACACATACATACACACACACACTCATACACACACATACACACAATCATACACACACATACACATACTCATAAAACACTCTTACACACACACACACACACACTCATACACACATACAAATACACACACACACATACACACAAATAAACTCTCATACACGCAAGTACACACACTCATACACACATATACACATGCATACACACACGTATATACATCCAATCATACACATACACACATACATACAGTGACTGTTTTAAAATATATTTTTTGCGATAGTAATATCTTAGTGATTATTTTAGCCAAGTGATTACCGCGCGTACTCTTTGAATCAACCTCACGTATCCCTAGGGAGTAAACTAATTGGGAACCACTGCTCATCGTTATAATGTTTTGGTGGAAATTTTTCGACCCGTTCCGACAGAAGCCACCAACTTTCACTTCTTTCCGTCTTTACTGAGGATACTGACACTGAAAATAAGCAATTTCATCTGTAACTCAATTTCCGAAACATGCAAATATCTTCCGTCTGTTGTAATATTTTTTTACTGGTTTTGGACTTTTATGACGTTGTTTAATAGATACAAATTTTGGCAGCACTACCATAACCGTGGCGCTGCAATTTGATGAGGTATTGTAATGTATCTCGACGAGATAAACCGAAAGTTAAGAATAAATTTTTTTGATACCTTGCTTAGTTCTCGAGATACCGAATATATAAAAAAAATAGTTTTAGGTGTTATTTATTTATTAATTTTAATTGCGATGGAGCTAACGCTCCGGTGGCAAATTGCCTAGTCATCTAATTTCCCCTTTTAATTTTATTTTTTAAATTTTATTTTATAACTGGAGTGCAAAATTTCTCCCCCATCCAATTTTCCCATTTTCAAATTTTAATTTTAAATTCATCAAGCGTTTTAGGTAAATTATTTATGATTTCACTTGGTAATTTGTTCCAATCCCTGACACCTTTACCAACAAAAGAAAATTTTCCCACTCCCTTACTCATGAAATCTAGCGCCAGCTTTTGGTCACGATCGTCTTTCCATATACATGCACTTCTCTTAATTCTTTGACCAATACTCCTCCAAGTCCTATCGCCAAAATAAGCCCTGCACATTCCCAACACCTTTTTCACCCCTCTCCTTTCCTCTAATGAATCCCAATCCAGCTCCTTTATCATATCGGTTACTGACTGGTCCTGCGATAATTTGCACAAACAAATCTAGCTGCTCTTCTTTGCACACCTTCTAACACCTCTATTTGATAACCAAAATGTAGGTCCCAAACTACACCACCATATTCAACCAATGGTCTCACCAAAGGTTTGTAACCCAATTCCCTAACTTCTCTGGAACAATATGTCATAGCCTCGACAGAGACCAAATGCGCAGCTACAAGAAACCTGGTTTCTTAGATCAGAATGAACCAACCCCACGTGGCATGATTTCAAGAAACCTTAACCTAAATTTGAATGGCTGGATCGGTGACTGAATCCACGTCCTCACGAATAAGGATTCGAACACCAGTTGTTCACCCACCTGTCTCGGTATGAATTTACTGTTTTCTGATAATTTGAATATCTTTTGTATGACTCTTCAATGTGTTTCCAATTATTTCTTTTTTTATAAAGTCAAAGATCATATTTACATTTGATGAAATAAAATCGTTAATTTTGCTTTTTACAAACAAGGTTACAATATAGTTATTATTTTTATAATATTTTCTTCCTTATCTGTAATATCCTCTTTCTCTACGTTACTCACCTCGAGCCTCTATTGTTAGATGTCTAACATTTTTTCTCGATAATAATAAACTTTCTCTGATTAGATTCTCAGAGTAATTTGTTAACGATATTTCTAAATAACTCCATTTGATTTTATTTGATGTAAATTTTTGTTGTTATGAATAAGTTTCTAAGCAAAGTGTAATTCAATAACAAATAAATATCTTTTATTTGATTGATATGTTTCGTGAATACTTCTTAGGTTTCGTGTAAACTTTCTCTGGATATTTAAAAACTTTTCGTCCGTCAAAAATTTCTTAGGTTATGTTGTCACTTGGTTTCAGTAACACAATGGAACCATTTAATATAAAAGATCGCCAAATTATATATATATATATATATATATATATATATATATATATATATATATATATATATATATATATATATGTGTGTGTGTGTATGTGTGTGTGTGTGTGTGTGAATGCGTGTGTATATATCTGCCTCACATTATAACCTCTGGTACACAACAGACAATTACCTTCAGCTAGCATCGCAATTACGCTTTACTTGAACAAAGTGAGTGCAAATAAAATCAAATTCAATTTATATTTCATTTTTACAGTATAAACGTAAATAAAGTCAATACAATTATTCATTTGAATTATGCTGACTGGTCATGCCGCGCTGTGGCGGCAGGCAATGTAACTAACACTTCGGGCATTATCGAGTCTCGCCGAAGATGGCCGATCTATCGAGGTGAGGTCTCCAGGCTCAAAGAATTTTACTAAAGAGGATACTTATGAAATAACAACAGTCGTTTTTTGTTGTGAAGAAATAAGAAGGAAACAAATACTTGGCTGATAGCTTTACTTGCTGTTTGAATGTGTTCTAAGAAGAAATAGAAAGAATGTCAAGAATGTCTGTACTCAGCAAGAAGAGTGGAAAGTGTTATTTCGTCATTTTGTTGATTTTTAAGAGATTAGTGGTGAACAAGACGAAAAGATAATTCTCCATTCTTATTGAATTAAGATGGAAAGAATTTATAGGTTTATAATTTACCTCTGACTGAAGAAATTGTAAACTGCGAATGGTGAACTGTAAATTTAAAAAAGTGCAGCCAAATACAAAGGAACTTTTCTGCTGTTTTTATACTGGTTTACATCTGTAGCATTAACGTAACTGGAAAGTTATATTATGACTTAGTGTAAAGTTACAATCGTAATGTAATAAACGATTCTGTTTTTCCCATGTGATCTGAGAATAGGCCTGCTATGAATATTACCTTTTAGAAGGCAACATGATGCAGAAAAAAAATCACTCTTTACAAGCATTTGTTTTTGGATTTGAGAGTAACGAGGATTTATCCGTAATTCCGAATTTTTTTTAAAAAACGATGACCTTGAGTTTATTTTAAAACACTGCGAGTCGACACAAAAATATTCATACACGCTACAGCTTCGAAAATGACGTCACTGGTACTTGTGTTATAATTCAGAGAACGAATTTTTCTCTACTTATTCGGTATAACTAAACAAGTGGGTATTTTTACCAGGTTATTACACAAGCCTGAGGCGACAAAGTTTTAGACGATTACCTCCAGGGAGAGGAAGTTGATAAGTGAAACCAGAGGAAGCAGATTAATGCTGCGGAAGGAGTGATAAGAAAGTAAAATGAATCAAGGCCGCGGCTTCACAAGCTGAAAAGTCGGTGTAAAACGTGACCGAACACGAACCTAACAGCTGAAACACAAGTAATGTACTGCCCTATTCCCGTGCTCACACTGTGTTGCAAAACCGACGTTAGTGCACTGCAACATGGGATTCTGTGTCCAGTACAAGAGACATTCACTGTCAGTGACTTATAATAAAACACTGAGAAACAATAATTACTTAAGGGGTAAAAGGCAATAGCCACGGGATACTGTCTGAGCCCTTAATGTGATGGCTTCTCGTTAAAAACAGCGAAAATAGTCTTCATGAAAAAGAAAAATCTTTTTAATTTCAAATATTTATCTAGGATTCAGAAATAAATTTTTAAAAGTGTGTTTGTTGAGCACTTCACTTTATGGTAGCGAAGGAATACCGAAAAAAGGAAAATTGAAGCACTTGAAATGTGATACTATAGAGCAGCGGTTCCCAACCTTCATTGATACACGACCCACTTTCAAGTAAAAAAAATTTCGCGACCCACCTAATATGAGAGTCTGTCTAATACCAGAATGGGAATTGTTGTATGACCTAGATACGCCATCGACTATCCTATTCTACGAAAAGGCAAATTTTCGTACAAAAGATATACTGTCAATGAAAACAAGAATTGATAATACACAAAACTTATTATAGACCGGGAGGCGGCTGCAAAGACCATCACCCCGTCAAGTTGACTGCTGAAATTCCACGATTAATCACATTAAATCTATTCTCAATCAAAACAAAACGGAACTGTTGTTTGATCTAGATACGCTATCGACTATCCTATTATACGAAAAGGCAAATTTTCGTACAAAAGATATACTGTCAATGAAAACAAGAATTGATAGTACATAAAACATCAAAAATATTATAGACCGGGAAACGGCTGCAAAGACCATCACCTGATCAAGTTGACTGCTGAAATTCCACGACTAATCACATGAAATCTATACTCAATCAAAACAAAACGCAAACAATAACTCATTCTCACAAGCAGAGAAAGAGTGTTTCGATCAAAGGTTTTGGTTTCAAGAAAAAACAAGAAAATGACAATAAGAGAAGTAAAAATGCAAGGTAGAGAGGGGTAGGAGAGGGAGTGTTCAGGGGTTGCCATAACGATTGGGCAATTGCTGCCGCTGCTATATCTCACAACGAAGTTATTGCGTAATACTGGCTGACTGTTTAAGAAAACTTTTTTTTTTCTCACAGTTTTAATTTAAGCTAAAAGCTTTCACGATTATTTTACTTGTAAAATATCGTGTTATGTTTTTTTTAAATAGATGAAATAAAAGATATATTTTTGTGGCGACCCACCAAAAAACACGCCGCGACCCACCAGTGGGTCGCGACCCATAGGTTGGGAACCGCTGCTATAGAGAATGCTGAAAATTAAGTGGACAGATAAAGTATGAAATGAGCTTGTTTTGGAAACGATGAGTGAGAAAGAAGCTTGTGGAAGAGACAGGGTGGTGGGTGAAATTTTAAGATTAATTTGTTAGTCGAGGGAACAGTCGAAGATAATAACTGAAGAGGAAGACAGAGATTAAAATATGTAAAACAAATGATTAAGGACGTGGATTCTAAGAAGTATGTTGAGATGAAGGGAAAAAAAAATCGTGTGGTCTTGTTTGCGACCTGGCTGACAGGACAATCCGTTTCTGTCGTAGCCGCCTCGTCGATGTCGAGGTCATTAGAGACGGATAAGGACTGGAGGCATGGAACTGGAAGGAATTTGGCCATGAAATTCTGAAGGAACCATCCTGGCTATCGCCTGGAGTGATCTGCGGAAACCATGGGAAACGCAAATCTGGATGGTCGGACGGGGATTCGAACCCTCGCCATCCCGGATGCGACGCCAGTGCGTTTCCACTCACTCACGTCGCTTGGGGAGGGTATATTATGGAAGTGTTCTGACGTACTTCACAAACACAAAGCAAGCTAAAGCAGAGCTGAACCTCGGATCTTTGGCTCCCCTGTTACAGGCCTTGACAACCGAATCAAGAGATCGCTAATTTAGAACGTTAGTTAGGCACTTTGTTTCCATCCTCTAATTTCTACTTAAAGCACTACACTGTCCACTCACACTGATGTCAGATGAATAGGAAGCAATAACATCTGATAACTCGTTTCTCTGTAACTGCGCTTCACTGCAACTATAAAAGAAAATTAAAAAATAATATATTGGGATAGTTAGAAGTCACTGGAGCATTAACTCCACTTTAATTAAATTAATAGTTAAAAATAGCTTTCTTCTCGCAGTCGATTATCTCCGGATCAAATTATATTGTCCACATGTCAAAATAGGTGCCATTCGACCAGAGACAATATAATATCATTCGACAGAGGTTTGGGCAGTGTAATTATGTACTGCTACTTGCCATTAAGGAGTAGTGCGGGTCAAATTTGGTTCGGTCATCCTGACTGAGGTTTTCCGTGGTTTTCCTCAGTCACTCTAGGTGAATGCTGGGATGGTTCCCTACAAGGCCACGGCCGACCCTCCATCCCCCTTCCCTCCCCGTAGACTAGTAGGCTGAAAAGAGTCTCCGTGACTTTCCAGCAGCCATTCTTTACCTTAAGTTAACTTGGTGGCAAGGCGATTTTTAAAGCTAGATCGTAAACTGATGATTCTCCCAAGTGGTATTAGATACGTTCGTTATTTCATACTCCGATCATAAAAATGTAAACTGGATTGAATATACTGTTTTTTAGAACAGGGGTTCTCAACTTTTTAAGAAATTTAGGGTACGTGTACTTCCCGTTCCCGTGGACTATTGTTTGAGGCTACGCATCCCCATGTCATAGTATTACATTGAAATACAAACAAAAAAAAGTTAGTAATTTCGGTTGAAAGGAAAACTTAAAATGTGTTTTTTTATTTTATTTTATTAAGCGTTTCAGGGAATAAATACACTAGAGTCCAGTTAATCCGAACCCCTGTAATCCGAACGTTTGGTTAATCCGAACATGGCAAAAAATTATTCAAGTATGAAAAATGGTAAAAGAATTAAAACAGTTAATGAAAATACAGTTCTTACTGTATTTGATTGAGCGGTTAACTGCTGTACGTACACACAATTTTAATGTACACAGTACAGTACACACATATTAGAAAAATTAACAATTAAACATTAAGTTTAAGCAGTGCGTAACAAGTAAAACTGTCAAACTTACGATAATAGTTACAATGCTTACATGCATCCATTTTATTCCTACTTTTTAGAAGACAAAAACTCAGTCATTGTTTTTTGGCGTAATGAAGACAGTCTCTTATTTGGCGCAAAGCGTCTCATAAACATTAAATCAGCAGGTGTAGCAGTGGCCTGTTGCTCCAGATAGCGTAGCGCGAGATCAAGGGCTTCTGCCGCGTCACTGTGTGGCACCAGCTCTCCTCTGTCACATTCCGCCTCATTGTCACTTCCGTCACAACAGTCCACTTCAAGCTGGTCTTGAGTCACAGCAGCCATTGTCCCCCCTCTTACTCCAAATTGTTACCATGGTGTACCTTCTTATATGCTTGGTATACTTCATTCTAGAAACTGGTCACTGTAATTCCGGCTAATCCGAACAAATCGGTAATCCGAACAAGGCCCGGTCCCAATTAGTTCGGATTATCGGGACTCTGGTGTACAACAATTTCATTATTTATTCTTTTTCTCAAACATTGATATGTTTACCAAGTTCATGTATGTTTTATCTCGTAACTCTTCCACTGAAACTCTCCTTCGCCTCTCCTTCCCTTTTTTCCCTTTCCGGATGTCGTGCACCGCTTTGAAACATTGTTCTGTGGCTCAGTCAAAGTTTAAAAAATCCATACTTTTCCAAATAACGTTTCAGAGACCGGTCAGAACATAAATATTCCACGTAAGGAAGTCGTGGGACAACAGCTAATTTTAAAAATAAATGAGAATGAAAATTCGGAGTAATGGGGTAGGAGTAACGAGAAGGGACAGAATAAGGAATGAGAAGGAAGAACAGCTGCAACAAAGAACAGAGAAATCAAGATTACATTGGTATGGTTATATAAAGATAGGAGAAGATACGACAGAAGATGCTGGACATTGAACTGAAAGGGAAGAGGCACAGAGGAAAACCGAGGAGTTTCCGGTAAATTATTCATCACTTCCAGTAATAATTTATTCAAAAAATTGAGCCACTCACCCGTAAATGAAAATTTTGCCACTCCCTTATTCATGAAATCGAGAGCCAACTTGTGGTCAACTTTCCCTTTCCATGTACTATTCCTAATTTTTCGACCAATATCCTTCCAAAAGCACCCTCTTCACCCTCCTTCTGTCTTCCAATAACTCTCAATCCAGTTCCTTTATGTCATCTGTTACTGACTATGTATTTCAATAATTTTCAGAGTCAAATCTAGCAGCCCTTCTTTGCACCCGCTCCAACTCCTGCACCTGATTCTCAAAATAAAAGGTTCCAAATGTACTACACTATTCCTGCAGTGGTCTGACCAAAGTTTTGTAGCCCAGTTCCCTTAGTTCTCTGGTACATCCTCTCATTACCTTCTCCAGGAAATAAAGGATTTTGTAAATTTTTCCTAGTGCCTGACCAATGCGCCCTGCCCAATTGAGTTTATTATCAAATGTTATGGCAAGGTATTTAAACTTCAACAAGCAATTCCTTCTGCACCGTATAATCGTAAACAACCTTTCTTTAACTGTATACCTAATAAGCTGACTCTTCTTTGAATTTATCTTCATCCCATGGTTACCAACCCAGCTAGATATCCTGTCCAGATCACCCTGCAGCTGTTTACAGACTTCTTCCGTCTTGATTCTATTATACAGCATTATATCATCTGCAATTCTGTAAACCATCAACACAATCATTCATTAGAATAATGAACAGCAATGGTCCTAATACACTACCCTGTGGCACTCCCATATTTACTTCCACCTTTTTTGATAATGTACCTACTCTATCACTTTCCGTTCTGCATTTTAGGAACTCCTCTACCCATCAAGTAATCTTTTCATTCATTACAATAGTTCTCAACTTATTTAAAATCGTTTTATGGCTCACTCTGTCGAATGCCTAAAGATCTAGTGCTACACTATCAGCTTGCCCTCCCGTGTCCAATTCCTCCAAAATATCTTTCATGTAACCCACTGTATGAGTTTCATAATAATATCGTTGCCTAAAGCTATGTCGTCGATTTGCAAACCAGTTTCTTTGCTCGCAGACATTTCTGATGTACTTGTGTATAATTCCCTCCATCATTTTGATTATCACTGATGTCAAACTAATAGACCTGTATTCTACAGCCACATTTTCACCCCTCCTTTATGAAACAGTACTGCTATCGATTTTTTCCAGTCCTTTGGTAAACAGCAAACTACAGAATCATTCTAGATAATATTTAGAGGTAAGGAATACTATCGTATCCCACTACTTCTAATACATCTACAGTAATCTCATCTAATATTTCTCTTACAAATGTATCTCAGGCGATTTTTAAAACCACAGAACAAACGGGATATAATGTCCAGAGTAAACAGATGGTAAGACGGTGCGGTAGCTTTTGATCCATCAAAGCAAACAACCTCCACTGGGACTGTTAAGGCCGGTTTCCAAAGATTAGTGGAAAGCAATCTTCTAATTGAGCCAATGCCAGGCGTCTTACGCAGTGTACGAGGAAAGCATTCGTTAACAGTGCCACATATTTCTTCCACCGTTGACTGCACCAGAATCTCTTCAAAACAAACAACTCGTAAAGTGACTAGAGATTTACAGAGTTCGCACTGTGCTTGGAATTTCAGTGTCTACCTCACTTTGTGGAAGTTTATATCTGTATTCACCTGGAGTAATAAGGGAAACCAAAATCTGGATGGTCGGATGGGGATTCGAACCCGCGATCTCCCGAATGCGAAGTCAGAGTGTTGGTACCGCTAACTAGAAGCTCGGTGAAATGGAGTGTCTTTTCTTTGAACGATATACATTACGATGATGCAGTATATCTATTAGAAGCAGCGAAATACTATAAGTGGGATCTCCCGCTCGCCCTTGGTGAGTTCTAGTGGGATTCTCCCCTCACCCCACCCCACCCTTTGGTGAGTGAGATATCTGAGAGCCCCCATCGAGATGGACGTCGTAGTTCTGGAGACTTTTTTTCTCTCTCTACTGTTTTTCAGTATTGAAATGATGACGTGAATTTTCTATGGACCTCTCCCCTCGGTGAGATTCTGTCAGACCACCCCCCCCTCCCCCCCTCCTTATTTGTGCCCACGTAATTAATGGGCGCCCTCTGACTGAGGTGTGTGTTATTGTCCTGAAGGTTTGGTCACTAAAGCAACTCCATCCATCCATAGAGCCATTCTCTGCCTGTGTCTTCTGCAGGCAGTGTACTGCGAAGCCTTTGTCTTTCGACATTTACTTCAACTTCATATGATGTGGCATTGCTTCACTGTTGGTCTTGCTTCACGTTTGGCCTTTTGTCTTGAATCATACTGTGAGCGGCTGCTGTGTAGCAGCCATACTCGCTGTCCATTGAGTCATGCAGGTGATGAGTTGCGCAAGCATCTCGATGATGGTGTTCAGTTTCGGTTCCCACGGCACATCTGCTGCAATATGTTCACAGCGTCTGTGCAGGCCGGGTGTTCGGCCACGTGGGGTAACGGTCTTCATTTTCAAAGCGGGACGAGGTGAGGCGCGGTGTCTTGACCGATCCTCATCGCTGGGCGTTGCAGCGTACTTGTTGGTCTGCCGACGAACTGTTCTGGCAGCTTGCGACGACGGGCCCTTTCCAGCGGCTGAGTCCCCCTGCGTGTCAAGCGCCGACTCAGCACGAGGTCTTTCTTGTTTCTTCTGCAACAGTCGTTTCCTGCTGGGACATCCGCGATGGCAGGCTGCGAGGTGCTCCCCACAGTTGCAGCAGATAGGATCCTCCTTCGGTCTTGGGCATACTGCTGGCAGATGATCTTCTCCGCACCTTTGCTTCTGCGTGCACTACCTCGCATAATGGCTGAAGCCTTCGCATTTAAAGCATTGAATAGCCTCAGACTTCCTCGGCTTCGTCACAGATGCTGGTGTAGTCTGGCTGGCAGTAGACTTTGTTGGTTTGCTGTCCGCTGCAATATTTGCGTTGCTGGCAGGAGCCGAAAGTCGTATGTCTTCAATTGATTGATGAAGATGGAAACGTATATTTTCCTCTTCCAGTTTGGTGACAGCTGTCTTCCAATCAGTCAGGTTATTGGCGATGACGTAGATTCCATTTGGAACTGGCCATGCGAACATCGGCTGAGCTGCACCTCGCTGCAGCAGGCCGAGCACACGGATCTTCTCTCCAGTGATGATCTCGATGGGCGATGTGGGCACCTCTTCCTCAAGAGGGTCCGCAACATCCTTCCTTATTCTGAAGAAAAGTTCCTTTATGATCACCAGAAACACATTCGGTACTGGATGCATATAATTATTAAGCTCAGCATCTCTGAAGTTCTAAATTATCTGTTGCACATGCGAAATGGGTTGTAAATATACATTTCAACAAAACTGACATGTATAATATATTCTCCGGGTCAAGACCTTGAAGTAAATGTTTGCCTCTAGAGAGTGATGGTATTAATTATAATTCTATTTCTCTCTAGCGCTTTTTGATTGAGCGATTTCTGGAAATAACAGAAGTCAGGCTTCTAGATTCCAAACTCACTAGTTGTTAGTTACCTTCAATCAACCGTTAATGTGTTGCGGCGAAGTATCCTCCATATTTCGAGAGGCCTCGAAAAAATAGGTATGAATGTGCAGATTCTCTGAGATAAATCTTTCGGGAATAAAATTCCAGAGATCTAGCTTTAGCATCACAGCTCGCAGAGCTGTTTATTTTATACCGAGCGCGTTCAGAACAGCTAGCGGATAATCAAAATTTTGGTTGGACCATTGGTTGAATATGGTGGTTCAGTTTGGGACCCACATTTTGGGTATCAAATACAGGAGTTGGAGAGGGTGCCAAAAGGGGTGCTAAATTTGTTTGTGCATATTATCGCAGGGCCGAAATGATAAAGGAGCTGTATTGGGAGTTATTGGAAGACAGGAGGATGGTGAATAGAGTGCTGGGAATGTACAGGGCATATGTTGGTGATGGGTTTTGGAAGGATATTGGTTGAAGAATTAGGAATAGTGCATGGGAAGGGAAAGACGACCATGACCACAAGCTGGCACTCAATTTCATGAATAAAGGAGTGGGAAAATTTTCTTTTGAGGGTAAGGATGTCGGGGATTGGAACAAAATACAATGTGAAGTGATCAATAATTTACCAAAAACGCTGAAGGAATTTAAAATTTGTAAACCGCAAAGGTAGATCTAGGGAGAAACTTAACACTAAAATTATATGAGATAGTAAAAATTAAGAAAGGGGTAATTAGTTGATAGGTAATTGCCATCGGAGCGTGTGCTACATCGCATTTAAATTAATAAATTTTTTTTTTCAAACAAACTGAAGATTATGCAGAATAATATCAATGCCTCGTAGAAGTTCCGCGTTCTGTTTTTCGTCTTCCAACAACAGGAAAGACATCCTGAGTCTCCTATGTGTAGGGTGTGATAATTGTTCATCTTGCATATCTGTCTCTCTGTATGAAGATGAGGGTACTTTCAGTCGCTAAGCCACATTCTCAGTTATGCTACCTACATTATCTGTGCATACATGGAGTTTCTATCGAATGAAGAGTATATGTGCGGTGTAGTACAGCAATCCTTGTAACATATACGGGGGGACATTTCCCCATCAAAAATTAACTTATAAAAAATAATACAAAAAAATCGACGAAAGATGAAGTAATACAGAATCGAATGTACAGCTACTTCTCGAACTTTATTCCCATTATGTTAGACCGAAAAATGAAAGCAAGATTAGTATTATGTCTGAAACACCGAATGAAGTTAAGGGAAAAGAAATAATCCTTGATGTTCAAAGTAAATTAGACACACACGCCAGAATGTTATTATAACCACAGATATGTAACTGAAAATATTACATACACTGCTTCTATATCATAACTTGTAATCAAATAATGACAGCAGTGCCGGATCTAGGGGGGGGTCAAACCGGGGCTCTTGCCCCGGGCGACAACTTCAGGGGGGCGCCAAAATCAGGTGTTGGTGGCATCTTTTTATAAGCGCCAGGGCGAAATATTCATGTGCTGCCAACCCTTTTTTTTAGGTAAAGCGCCTTGGTACATTGACCGCTGCGGCAACTTGAAAGGACGGAAAATTCATTGTTCTGTGACAGAGTGGCCTTAAAACAAATTCATTCCGTCATTGTTAGCGGGAACTCGCGATATTCTTGGATTTATAAATTTTACCATTTGATGTTCACATTCTTGCAGCTGCGTTCGAATGATTAGCCCAGTTTTGTTTTAATACATACTTTTGTGCTGAACGAGTTTAAATATTTATTACTGGAAACGAACCATTAACAGGTAAGGAACAATCTATCCTTATCAAATATCTCAGCGTTTCTCATCCTTTGTCAATCCGAAAACCAGTAAAAAAAAAAAAAAACGCATCATTAACTTCTATGGGCCTTATTTCTTACCTCTGTGCATATATTATGAACAAAACCTATCAATTTTTATTAGCACATACCGCTGTTTCTCAACACATAAACCTGCAATAAAGCATTCATGAAACGTCGCTCTCCGAAAATATGTTTAGGGAATAGGCTGTTAAGCAGCCATATCCTGAAAATACCAGTTTTTTTGATGGTTGTTGAAATATTAATTGTTTTAGAAAGTTTGGATTACTAGCTTATACTCGCTTACAATCTTTTGGTGGACGAGACGATATCCAATTTTTTTTTTGTTTAGTCTGTTTGGACTTGTACCAAAACTTTATTGCTTCTTCGTTAGATTCACTACACGGTGGGAAATAATGAAAAAATGTACAAAAACCAACTTAAAAGGTAGTAGCCAGGCAAGATGGTCGACCAAACACCTTGCCCTATTGAATTATTTACCTTAAGTTGTCAAAGCAATGGAGGAAATTGAAGAATCTTCTCCGGCTGCAGAATGTAAGTATGAATCCGCTCATCTCTTACATGGTGTATTGGATTTTAAATTTATCCTAAAATTAACAATTTGGGCTAACCTTCTTCGAGAAATTAATAGAGTAAACGTGGAAATACAAAAGGAGGACATAATCTTTTCGCGATCTGTATCACTAATGAAAGGGCTTATTAAGATATAGTAAGAAATGCGACTAAAGCCGACAGAATATTGGATCAAAGAAGCTACACCTGTAACACAAAAATTGTGAACCGTTGCAATACTTTTTCCGCCAACCTATTTAGGTCGCAATGACCGGAGGGATAAGATTAGAGAAATAAGATGCCGTACTGATACTTATATGTATTCCTTCTTTCCTCGCACTATTCGGGATTGGAATGGGCGGGTTTAGGATTGGTGCTTAGCACCCTCTGCCACCCACAATGTTTGTGATTTGCAGAGTATGAATGTAGATGTAGATGTAGAATACTCAAAAGTAAACGAATTTCCAAACGAAAGAGGCAACACGACGAAATCTGCGATGACGAATCAAGAGCATTAGACCCCACAGTTGTTTTCCAAAGATATAAAAGTTGTATTTGACAGAATTTTAACAGAAATAGGAATAAGGGTAGAAAGTACAATAAAACTAAATGAAAACTTTGCTTTCCTTGGTTGCCACACGTTAGTAAATATGTCCACAGAAGATCTCCAAAAAAATATTGAGCAGTTCTAGCAAGCAGATACTCCAAGGACTTAAACGCAATTGATTTTTGTCAAGAACTTGCCGTGTTTAAACAACAAGCTTCATTTTTAATTGGAATCGATGAAACAACTAGTCCATTCCAATTGTTGCAACACATGTGTAAAAATTACTTGAAGGAAGCCTTTCCTAATATATTTATAGCTCTGAGAATATACTGCACGTTACCAAGCTGCCAGCGAAGTTTTAATAAACTAAAAATCATAAAAACCTACCTGAGATCAACAATGAGCCAGGAACGTCTTTCTAACCTCACGATCTTATCAATCGAAAATAGAACAGCTTATGAGACGAATTATGTTGAAGTTATATACCCTTTCGCGGAAATGAAAGCTCGACGAGTGAAGTTGTAGGAACATTTAGTGTAAATTTTGCTAGGGCCTGGCTCGTGCGTTACATATTATGTTTATGTGTATTATATAGAATGCAAGCAATAAAATGTCTTTTGTCTTTTTTTATCACGTTAGTTTGATAGTACCAAACTGAGTGTGGTGTTTTAATTAGGGGTGGGGGGGGGGGGGGCGCAGATTGAAGTTTTTGCCCCGGTTCGAAAAAATCCTAGATCCGCCACTGAATGACAGTGAAATAGTGGAGGAAATCTTCAACAAAAGGATCTGCGGCAATAAACCAGAGACATTAATTACTGCATAGGCTTGTATGTTTTTATGTCATAAAGGTAATATTCAAGAGCGCAGCGAAACCTATAAATGTAATAGTGATACATAAATAATGGATTACATTTTGTAACAAGATGTATAAGTAAACAACAAAATTGCATATGTGTAAATATTTATGTAAAACAATGATGTAAAATATCTGTAAAAATTCAATCTTGGTAAAATAATTGTAAACACTAGAAGCTGGCTACATGTACATGGTCGCCATGAAAGAAGGCCAACTAAATAAAAATAAATAAATGAAAAGAGCGCATTATCTAAAAAAAAAAAAAAAAAAAAAAAAAAAAAAAAAAAAAAAAAAAAAAAAAAAAAAAAAAGATTGTAATACCGTGCCCAGAGCATTAAGATACCTAAATATGCCATATTAGAAAGCATCTAAATAGTGGAATTTTGTTGTGAAATTAAAGAGACATATAACACACAAATTCGTTATACTCAGCTAGTGCTACTGCCAGAAAATTTTTTTCCAGTTTTGACCCACAAAAACAGATCAGCAAATTTGGTATATAAAACAAATTAACTATCAGCTTGATATAGAGAACAGGACTAAAATTTAATCCAATTGTTAGATACATACATAACACATGAACATTATTTATAAAGCTGAATCTAAACATTTCAACTGCGAGTAAGAAATTTTATTTCGTTGATCGAGATTCACTCACGAAACCGACTTGATGGTTTTTCTTAGAGTTTAAAACATTATGCAGTCTAGTGTCAGAACAAGGTATATACTCTCTCGATGTGACATCGGGAAATTGAGAAATAAAGAAAATTGTATCTGTTCGCCCGTCTCTTAATTTCGTCGAACGCGAATCACGACGAATTTTGGTCGTGGTTCCAGCGGTGTACTGGCCACGGTACGCGGGTTTAAAATAGGATACGTTTCATTTTGCGATTTTGAAAAACTAATAGACCTACATTGAAGATAAAAGTGGCTAGGCAGTGTGGCTCTATGCGTTAAGGCGCCAACATACTGGATCATGGGGACCAGGTTCGAATCCTGCAGTCTACAGGCTGTTTCCTGGGATTATCTAGGCCAGGGGTCACCAAACTTTTTATTCCCTCGACCCCTTGATGTAATATTTGCTTTCTTATCTGCCTCCGGATTAAATATTTAATAAGACATTAAACCATTTTTGGCATATCAAATGCTAAGCAATAAGGAGATCAGCATACCAACCCGAAGAAAGAATTTATAGTTCCCATATCAAATAAAATCTACCCCATAACAGAAAAAGGAAATATTTTGCATTGTTACTATAATCTCAACAAAAAATAACAACAAAATTATGGATAGATGGAATAAATTTCGAATAAAGACCTGCCGAATAGAATAGACGGTTACTGCACCGTTTTAACTCGTCATATAGCAATGGATTCACATTCCTAAGAAACTTTTCAGATAGATCGTACTAGTCAACATACCCCTGCAAGCTATCACTTCTTGACAACCACCTTACCTCAGTGCGCAAAAGTAATTGGTTGAAAGTTTCATCATATTCTTCACATAACTACGCAAATAGTCGAGAATTGACATGATTTTTATTGGAATATTCCCATTTTTCCCTAGATAATTTAACTGATCGACCCCCTTTCGACCTCCGTGTATTAATCGACCCCTGAAGAACTCATATCGATCTCTTGGGGTCGATATCGACCACTTTGGGGAACCCTAATCCAGGCAAATTCTGAGACAGTTCCTGATCTCCATCTCATAAACTACATATTTCAACAACAAAAATTCGTGAAATATTCCTGAATGGACCGTTTGGGTAAAATATGGCCCAAGTTCGTAAATCAGACAGATCGGATCAAGGGATCAAGACCTTTGTACGTTTTACTATATTTATTTGACGTATCAGTCCGCGCAAGTATGTCTTTACCTGCTTTCAAGCCAAATAGACGTTAGCTAAATTTTCAAGAGTAAACCCGCGTATTTCGGCAAAATCGGATCACGCAATCACAATATTTGGTCCTTTTTTTTAATTTAAACAAAAGCGAGATCATCTCCATCCATTTTTTACCCTTGTATTAATGCTTCTACACTGAACAGAAATTCTTCAGATTTTGCATAACGTTTAGTGTCAAATAAGAGATACGTTCGTATATGAGCCAGGTAAGGTCACGTGATCTCAACCTAATTTGTGTCCGCGCGATATCTTCTCTCCCTTTACGCATTCTAACACACTTCAGACTCAAAATAAATTGTATAAATTTTGCGAAGTAAAGCGAAAGAGTGCTAAATTAGGTCACGTGTTTGAGACTGATCAACTCACACAATCATGGGCTTTGGTCCTTTATGATATTGTGGATAGTATCTGTCGCGCGAAACATCTTTCTTTACTGCTTCTAAGACCATTTAGGTTAATCCGAAATTCTTCACGTTTTTCAGAGCCATTCCTTCAGATGAAATACAGGTGACGTTTACATTTCAGGCGGATCTGGTAAAGCGTTGATGAATGTTGTGCGATGTGTGCAAAATATCTGTTTTTACCGATTCCAAGTTGCTTCATTCTCAACAGAAACACTTCACACTCTGCAGAGCAAACTCTTAGAGTTACATACAGTACGTACAACAGCCAGAACTTTGACCATGCTACCATGCAAGGTTAACCAAATGATTCATCGGGATTCAAAATACTTAGTACTGAAAAGTATATGACCTACAAAGACGAGTGGTACATGAAAAGATTCATAAGCTCACCGAGTTTCTGGTACAAACTATAAATGTTCAATATGAACGCCCTTAGTCACCCGGCACACCCAAACAGTAATTCAGTTCCGTCCATACGATCGACAGCATGTTTCTATCAATGTCCGTCACAACAGCAGTGATCAGTTTCTGTAATTCTTGCAGTGCTGCTGGCATCGGGGATACATTAACCTTGCGTTTCAAATAAACCCACAAGAAGAAATCATTGGCTCAGATATGGAGACCTGGAGAACCATGACAACAGAGGAAAATCACTCGGACCCGCGCGCCCTATCCAGCGATGTTGAAAGTCGCGGATATTTGTACTCCAGTGAGGTGGAGCCCAGTTCTGTTGCAGGATGAAAGTGGAGGAGTCAGTAGTCAATTGTGGAAACAACCACACCTGCAACATATCCAGGACTGCGCACATAGCTCTGTCTCACGCGCTCCACGCTTTCCTTTGAGACATGTGATCGCCCCGTGCTGGTCCATAGTGTCACGAAACTGGCGAAACCAACGTAAAATGCACCAGTGTCTAGGTGCAGCTTTTCCGTATATTCGTATGAAAGCGCGCTGCACATTTGTAACCGAAGAACACTTCGCATATTCTAACACACAAAAACTTTTCTCCTGCTTTTCCGCCATCTTGTCCACTACTGCCATCTAGCGTGCACGCCAGACACCAAGCGGGCTTTTAAACTTGGTGAGTCTATGTATTTATTCATGCATCACTCGTCTTTGCAGGTCGTATACTTTTCAATACACAGTGCTTTCAAACCCGAAGAATCATTTAGGCTAACCATGCATTTCACGCAAATCTGATCAAGCGGTGACAACTTGTGACTTTTTACAATATTATGCAATAGTCTGTATGTGCCAAAGATCTGTTTTTAGTGATTCCAAGTCGCTTCAGTCTCAACAGAAACACTTCCAGTTTTCAGAGCGAATCCTTAGAGTTACATACAGTACATATCAGCCCTCCGTCATGAACTTTGACTATTTTACTATACACTGAGGTGACGAAAGTCATGGGATAGCAATATGCAAATATATAGATGGCAGTAGTGTCACTTAAAAAATTGTATAAATGGTCAGTGACTCGGCAGGACTTTCATTTGTGGTCAAATGCTTCGTGTGAGAGAGGTTGATTATGTGATTATGGCCACACGAACGGATAATTACGGATTTCGAACGACGGTATGCTAGTTGAAAGCTAGACGCATGGGACATTCCATTTCGGAATTCAACATTCCGAGATCCTCAGTGGCAATAGTGTGCCGAGAATGCCTAAATTCAGGTATAACCTCCCATCATGGACAACGCAGTGGTCGACCGCCGGCACTTAATGAGAGCGACCAGTGACGTCTGCGTAGACTTGCAGTGTGAACAGACAAGCAACACTGTGTGAACTAACCGCAGAAATGAAAAGAGGGACGTCCGAAGGGCGCGTCCGCTAGTACAGTCCGGCGAAATTGGCTTTAATGGGCAATGGCAGCAAGAAGACCGACTCGGTGCCATTACCAACAGCACGACATCACCAACAGCGGCGCTCCTGGGCTAGTGACCATATCAGTTGAACCGTAGACGACTGGAAAAAAAGTGGTTTGGTCAGATGAATCACGATTTCAATTGGTAAGAGCTGATGGGAGGGTACGAGTGTGGCGCAGACCCCATGAAGCCAAGGACCAAGTTGTCAACAAGGCACTGTGCTAGCTGGTGGTGGCTCCCTAATGGTGTGGGTTGTGTTTAGTGTTGCAAACTGAAAAAAAAACAAAATGTTTTTTTTCAGATTTGTGAAAAAAAAACATGAAAAAAAACTTAGCACCCGTGTTTTTTTTCTAAATTTTGTTTTTTTTCTAATTTTTTTTTTTTCTTTTCAGAAAACAATATATTTGATAAATTATAGTTTTATTTAAGGAACTTCCATTTTAGTGTGTTTTAAGTCTTACTGAATCATATAATGTCTCACATAATGATTCATAAGTGTATCTATATAGGTAACATAATTTTATTCATCCTCTATGTCAGTACCACATTCACTAGTATCAGCACTACCAACACTAGTTCGATCGGTGTCGGAATTTTCTGTCTCTTCTTCTGTCTTCCTCTAGATCCATAACTTCAGAAATAGTTAAATTTTCTTTTACTGGTTGTTCTTGTATTGTACGCAAAAGATTTTGAGATTGCAATTTTAAATTGTGAGCAAAGTACACACTGTGCATAAAGACTGCGCCGATAGTTCTGTATTACGGTCTTTTAAGTTTGAATTAAAATCTATTATCATACAAAATAGGAGCTTTACTTCTTTTCAATCGTTTGTTTACACCAACGGTTGCAAGGAAACGATTCATAATTAGGGACCGTGCACAAACTACGTGGCTCGGTCCAGAGGGAGGAGGGGTTAGCTGGAAGGCTACGCTGGGCTACGTGGGGAGGGGGGGTTCCGAGCCAGGCCACGTAACTTTCCTTTCGTAACATTTTTCACAGTTAAAATGAGGAACTGAACTCACAACAGCATGTGAGTATTTATTTCCCTCAGTTAATTATATCCGTATGTAATTTACAATAGTCTGACAAGAGAAAACAGTACAAAATGTCTTCTGGAATCAAAACGGAAGAAAGCTACGTGCTACGTGAGCGGGGGGGGGGGGGAGGGGGGAAAAAGCCACGTAGGGCTACGTGGGGAGGGGGGTTCACAGGAGGCCAAAATGGAGCTATGTGGTTTATGCACGCTCCCTTACTGACAATTTAATGAGTCAGTACCACTATACACTATACTCTGAGAGTTAACAAGTATACGAATATAAGGAAAGCCCAATAAGTAATAAAAAGAGGCAAAAAACCGTGGATAAATTTTAAATTCCTAATTTTTTTAAAAGATCTGTAGGTAATTTTGTAGGGCTGGCAGCACTATTTCAAATAGCAAGTATCAATCCAAACAATGGGGAATGGGGATTCCTTCTCGCGCAACCTAGTCTCTTCGGGAAATCCCCGTTCATAAAGAAAATTTCAGTCAATTTTGCCAATATTTTCGTAATTTTTTTTTCCTACTGAACCAGAAAAATAGATAAGTACTTAGAATAAACTCTAAAACAGTCATTTTAAACGATAACTGCCTTACAAATTTGAGATTTAGTAGTTGTGAAAAAAAACGTGTTCCAGAAAAAAAACATGTTTTTTTTCAAAGTTTTTTTTCATGTTTTTTTTTTCAAGCCAGAAAAAAACCGTTTTTTTACAACACTAGTTGTGTTACATGGCGTTCAGCTACTGGGAGACCACTTGCAACCATCCCATGGACTTCATGTAGCCGAACGAACAACGATGGAAATTTCCAGGATCAAAATGCGCCATGTCACCAGGCCATAACTGTATGCGATTGGTTTGAAGAACATTCGGGACAATTCCAGCGGATGATTTGGCCACCGTGATCGCCCGACATGAATCCAATCGAACAATTATGGGACATAATCGAGAGATCAGTTAGTGCACAAAATCCTCCACCGGCCAACACTTTCTGAATTATGGATGTCTGTAGAGGCTGCATGGCTCAATATTTTTCCAGAGAACTTCCAACGACTCGTGGAGTCCTATGCCACATCGTGTTGCTGCGCTTCGCCGGGCAAACGGAGGACCAACACGCTATTAGCAGGGTATCCCATGACTTTTATCACCTCAGTGTATAGTGCGTAGTTTGTTTTCGTAAAACCTCTGCCTTTATTATTTCTGAGTCGCTGCTGACTTAAAGAATTTTCTCCAAACTTTGCAGAGTGAACCCCTAGGTTGAAAAATCAGATCAAGTTTGTATTTGAGCCAGGTCAGGTTAAAAACTTAAATGAACTTTGAACCTAAGAACTGAAACTATTCCATATTCACGACAATTCTAAAAACAGGATCAACGGTTTATGACTAGTAAATCTTATATATATATAAAAATAGACGAGTTTTTTCCTATATTTCACTTTTCAGCCACCACTACCTAGCACAGATCACTGATGTTTGTGGGTGGAAGTAGCATGGAGTTTCCTGTACGTGCACAACGTTGGCCGAATGCCGATAGCTGTGGGGATGGGGGAGATATAATGATTAAAGTTGGTCAGTGCAGGGCGTTTTCATATTTCGACCAAAAATTCGTATCTCCGTATACTTCTCTTTCCTGCCACAACTACATAGCATAGAGCATTGGTGTTTGTGTGTGGTAGTAGAATCATCTTTCCTGTCGTGCACTATGGTTGTTAGATGTCGGTAGCTATGGGGGTGTGGGAGATATGGGGGTTGAAAGTGGTCGACCTGTGGCAATTTTATACTTCTGCCAAAGACAAAAAGTGTCATGGTGTATCACTTTTCAGCGAAAACTATAGATCACAGATAACTGGCGTTTGTGTGTAGTAGTAGCACAGAGTCACCTTTCGATCACAACAGCGCCCGAATTTCAGAAACTGTGGTACTGTGGTAAATATAGTGTTTGTAACTGGCCGACCAAGGATATTTTCGTATTTCGACTGTCTCCGCATATGTCACTTTTCTGCCACAACTACATAGCATAGAGCATTGGTGTTTGTGTGTGGTAGTAGAATCGTCTTTCCTGTCGTGCACTATGGTTGTTAGATGTCGGTAGCTATGGGGGTGTGGGAGAAATGGGGGTTGAAAGTGGTCGACCTGTGGCAGTTTCATACTTCTGCCAAAGACAAAAGTGTCATGGTGTATCACTTTTCAGCGAAAACTATAGATCACAGATAACTGGCGTTTGTGTGTAGTAGTAGCACAGAGTCACCTTTCGATCACAACAGCGCCCGAAATTCAGAAACTGTGATTGTGTGGGAGATATGGTGGTTGTAAGTGGCCGACCAAAGGATATTTTCGTATTTCGACTGTCTCCGCATATGTCACTTTTCTGCCACAACTACATAGCATAGAGCATTGGTGTTTGTGTTTGGTAGTAGAATCGTATCTCATGTAGTGCACTATGGTTGTTAGATGTCGGTAGCTATGGGGGGTGTGGAAGAAATGGGGGTTGAAAGTGGTCGACCTGTGGCAGTTTCATACTTCTGCCAAAGACAAAAGTGTCATGGTGTATCACTTTTCAGCGAAAACTATCGATCACAAGATCTCTGGCGTTTGTGTGTAGTAAGTAGCACAGAGTCACCTTTCGATCACAACAGCGCCCGAATTTCAGAAACTGTGGTACTGTGGTAGATATGGTGGTTGTAAGTGGCCGACCAACGATATTTTCGTATTTCGACTGTCTCCGCATATGTCACTTTTCTGCCACAACTACATAGCATAGAGCATTGGTGTTTGTGTGTGGTAGTAGAATCGTCTTCCTGTCGTGCACTATGGTTGTTAGATGTCGGTAGCTATGGGGGTGTGGGAGAAATGTGGGTTGAAAGTGGTCGACCTGTGGCAGTTTCATACTTCTGCCAAAGACAAAAGTGTCATGGTGTATCACTTTTCAGCGAAAACTATAGATCACAGATAATCTGGCGTTTGTGTGTAGTAGTAGCACAGAGTCACCTTTCGATCACAACAGCGCCCGAAATTCAGAAACTGTGGTACTGTGTGGGAGATATGGTGGTTGTAAGTGGCCGACCAAGGATATTTTCGTATTTCGACTGTCTCCGCATATGTCACTTTTCTGCCACAACTACATAGCATAGAGCATTGGTGTTTGTGTGTGGTAGTAGAATCGTATCTTCCTGTAGTGCACTATGGTTGTTAGATGTCGGTAGCTATGGGGGTGTGGAAGAAATGGGGGTTGAAAGTGGTCGACCTGTGGCAGTTTCATACTTCTGCCAAAGACAAAAGTGTCACGGTGTATCACTTTTCAGCGAAAACTATCGATCACAGATCTCTGGCGTTTGTGTGTAGTAGTAGCACAGAGTCACCTTTCGATCACAACAGCGGCCCGAATTTCAGAAACTGTGGTACTGTGGTAGATATGGTGGTTGTAAGTGGCCGACCAAGGATATTTTCGTATTTCGACTGTCTCCGCATATGTCACTTTTCTGCCACAACTACATAGCATAGAGCATTGGTGTTTGTGTGTGGTAGTAGAATCGTCTTTCCTGTCGTGCACTATGGTTGTTAGATGTCGGTAGCTATGGGGGTGTGGGAGAAATGTGGGTTGAAAGTGGTCGACCTGTGGCAGTTTCATACTTCTGCCAAAGACAAAAGTGTCATGGTGTATCACTTTTCAGCGAAAACTATAGATCACAGATAACTGGCGTTTGTGTGTAGTAGTAGTACAGGGTCACCTTTCGATCACAACAGCGGCCGAATTTCAGAAATTGTGGTACTGTGGTAGATATGGTGGTTGTAAGTGGCCGACCAAGGATATTTTTCGTATTTCGACTGTCTCCGCATATGTCACTTTTCTGCCACAACTACATAGCATAGAGCATTGGTGTTTGTGTGTGGTAGTAGAATCGTCTTTCCTGTCGTGCACTATGGTTGTTAGATGTCGGTAGCTATGGGGGTGTGGGAGAAATGTGGGTTGAAAGTGGTCGACCTGTGGCAGTTTCATACTTCTGCCAAAGACAAAAGTGTCATGGTGTATCACTTTTCAGCGAAAACTATAGATCACAGATAACTGGCGTTTGTGTGTAGTAGTAGCACAGAGTCACCTTTCGATCACAACAGCGCCCGAAATTCAGAAACTGTGGTTGTGTGGGAGATATGGTGGTTGTAAGTGGCCGACCAAGGATATTTTCGTATTTCTACGAAAGGCATGTGTCTCCGCAGATTTAACTTTTCTGCCACGACTACATAGCATAGAGCATTAGTGTTTATGTGTGGTAGTAGAATCGTGTCTGTTGTCGTGCACTATGGTTGTTAGATGTCTGTAGCTATGGGGGTGTGGAAGATATGGGGGATGAAAATGGTCGATCTGCGGCAATTTCGTATTACTGACAAAGACGCATGTGTCACGGTGTATCACTTTTAAGTGAAAACTATCAATCGCAGATCACTGGCGTTTGTGTGTGGTAGTAACACAGAGTCTCCCATCGATCACAACGTTGGGCGAAATTCGGTAACTGTGGGAGTCTGTGAGATATGGTGTTTGAAATTGGTGGATCATGCATATTTTCGTATTTCATCCAAAGACTTGTGTGTATCCGTAAATTTTACTTTGCTGCCGGAACTACGTAGCGTAGAGGACTGGTATTTGTGTGTGGTAATAGTGTCGAGTCTCCCATCGTGCACTATGGTGGTTAGATCTCTATAGCTGTCAATATGAATTCTTTACAATCACGAACGAAGTCGTGGGTACCAGCTAGTTTTAAAAACAGATTCATCGCTAATGATAACTCGACGACATGCGTCAAAAACTAAATGATTTAAAAATGCATTACCGCTATTTAGTAAAATCTAATATAGTTAAGTACTAGCTGTTACCCGCGACTTCGGACGCGTGGAATTGGATACAGAAAGCTGTAAGCTAAGTAAAAAGTTTCGCAAAAAGCACGGAGTAGAGACAATACGACGGTAAAGTTTTTCTAACTGAACCCCTATTACGTTCAGTGCCTGTTCCCGGGCTTTAATGATTGTCATCGCATGCATGGTAAATCCAGATCTACACTAAGAGTTGTGTCTGTACAGGAAATTAATAAACAGACCATAAACAAAGTGCTAGAGAAATAAATATTGAACGACCGATATAACGTTATAGAAACTACGCACGCTATCCGTCTGTCTGTCACCGTTCAAAATATGTTGTCTATCCCGAAGAAATCTGATGACCTTCCTAACGATACATAGTATTTCCTTCTCGCATTTAATCAAGATCGGTTTAACCGTTTAGTCACGGAAACGCAACAAACAGGCAGGTGATAGATTTACTTTCGTATTTATGATATTTGTGAGAATCTGTGGAAAAATCACCTGCAACAACATTGTTTGCAATGTAGTCTCCGCGGGATAGCAGACGGATTGCGTCATTAAGAGACAACGTTTCGATGATATTCTGTGTCGTCGTCTTCATGAAGTATCTGTTGTTCGAGAACTCTCAGAATCAGCAGGCAGATGACACATGATGAAGGCGGCAGAGAAAATGGTGGAAACGTTGTCTTTTTATGACGCCATGCGGCTGCAAACCAGAGAAGAGAACATTCCGTTGGCACGTGGCGAAAATCATTGTTCACGCTCGGTTTGCTATGCGTTCCGCAGCAGGTGGTGGTGTGGTCGCACAGTACCTGCCGTCTGCTGCGCCTGCTGCTGCTGCTGGTGCTTGGTTCGGACCCTGCCTGCCGACAGTGAGCGGAAGCTCTTCTTGAGGCTGAGCCTGCTGGAGCGGGGACTGCCCTCCGCCGACCGGCGGCTCGGCGTCGGCGTCGCGGGGGCGGCGTCCGGGGGCGGCGGGGGAGGGCCGCCGGCCTCCTCGCCGTCCGGGCCCGCCATCGCGCGGCGCCCTCCTGGAAACACACAATACCACGTCATATGCAGCAAACAACACTCATCGCAAATTAGTTTAAAATGACAACAGCCACTTCTAGTATCTCTTCTATTTATGAAAGCCTCTCCCGTAACCCAGGGTAGTGTTGTTACCTAATAGGTGTCCCAGAAAGCAGGGAGTCGGAGTAATATTACGAAAAAGTTTTTTTTCTAAGTGTACCCCTATTACTTACAGTGTCTGTTCCTGGACTTTATTGATAATCATCACATTCGGCGCAAATGCACATCTATACTATATAATAAGTTGTACTGTAAATTAAATTTATGAACATATCATACACAAATTGACTGCGAGAGAAACAAGATCTGAGCGACCAATATAAAGTTACAGAGACTTGCACACGCTATACGTCTGTCAGTTACGGTTCAAAGTTTGATGACAAAATATGTTATTTATCCCAAAAAAGTATCCTATGTCCTTACCAATGATACAACGTATTTTCTTGTCAAATTTCATCAAGATCAGTCCAGCCGTTTAGTCGTTAAAACGTAACAAACAGAAAGCCAGACTTCGATTTGCCACGCATTCCGACTCATGCGATGTGTATTTTCTCGCTACGAGTCTGTTTTAACCATTGTGTTTACCTCCCATTGCCTGTTCTAGAAGAGGTAGTGAGAAAACGATGGGCAGAGAGGGATTTTACTGTGTAGGAAGGTAGTTTTTCAATCTCAAACTATGAGACGTTTATCGATATTCACTGAAAAAAAATTCAGTAGCCACGCATGCTGCTCGTGTAATGGGCTTTAGCGAGCGTCCATAAACTGCGTGGCTCGGTCTATGGAGGGGAGGGATGGGTTGGCTGGAAAGCGACGCTGGGTTTCGTGAGAAAAGGGGGGGGGGTTCGGAGCCAGCCACGTAGCTTTTTATTAATATTATTTTTCATAGTTAAAATAAGGTACAGAACACATAAAAGTATGTGAATGTTTATTTCTGTCATTTAATTATCTCCGTATGCGATTTCGATAGTTTAACACTAGAAAAACAATAGGGAAAGAAGTTACATGCCATGAGATTTAGGTGGAGGGGGAGGGGTGTAGAGACAAAAGCGACGTCAGGCTCCGGTGGGGAAAGGGGGGAGTTTTAGAGGAGGCCAAAATGGGGTTACGTAGATTATGGACGCCCCCTTATCATAGAAATACAATAAAGTCTGACTCGATCACATACGTCAAACGAAATTGGGTTAGCGAATATGCTAATTAACGTTCGACCCATTTTTTTGCAATAAATTATTTCTTTACTTCCACTTTCTACTAAACTCTTTCGATTTTTAATGTTTCAATCAACAATTCCACCATTTCAATTACTGGACCAGCCTAAACGAATTTGAGCTCATCTGTGTTGCGTACACATAGAGTGAAACCATGCTGTGTTAACCGTTAGAACGGTTCCATCTGCGTCAGTTGCGAAATATCACGAGCGAAGCTAAGTTTTTTTCACGGTGATCATTTCATTCCTTGCTCTTCAACATAATTTTCGACCATTCCAAAAGAGATATCGAAAAGAACAGCATTAAAAGCGACGTGATAAGCTAAGGCTTTGCTGATTAACTGCCTCCAATTTTTCTGATCATGTTTCTGAACCTGTGGTCCGCAGACAGAATATTAAAAATTTAGATACCGCACATCTTCTGTTTAATGCTTTACTCAAACATAAAGACCAGATTTTTAAAAGGCACCAATCTCTCAATGACCTAGCGAATATCTAGCATTTCCAGGATGAAGATAGAACAGCATTGTTCCTACAAGATTCTATTCATTTCTAGTTGGCATCGAGAAGCTCTTTATTGATATACTGTTAACAGTAGCATGTCGGTGACGTGAACTCATAAGGTCTTACCCAAAACATTTATTTTCTCTAATATTAATAAACAAAAGTCAATAGAGGGATGGAGAGATTACTATTTGGAAATTAATGAATACAGGACACAAGAAATTTGAACCCGGAACTCGAGTTTCTGACTTGGCAAGCAGAAAGAACGCCCTTAAAATCCTTGCCCATCCCCCACCCCCTCCCCCGCTCGGACACACTGGACAACCTATTCAGCAACGAAGCGAGGGAACATCATAAAGTACCTATTTGGATGTTACAGATTTCATATAAAAATCTATTATCCTCGAGTAAGGTGGAACGGTCGTAATAGTTTTGTAATTATAATGGTAACAAGTACCTTTGGCACAGGAATTTAATTGATTCTTATGTATATCGCAAAGACTAATCGAAAATCAGTAGTAAAATTTTTTGATATCTCCCTTCGTTCTCCAGATATCGACTATCAAAAATTAGTTATAGATATAGTTCCTTGTGGTTTGGTGACGTTTATATTCAGGTCCAGGTCACATTGCCAGCTGCCAAGCGACGGTGGATATCCGCCTTTTCGGCCGGGAGTACAGCCGGCTTTGTGTACTGCCGGCTAACTCCGCCCAGCAACCTTCACGGCGAATTAAGAGATTCCGCTCCGGTGTCAAGGCCCACGGGAAACACAAAAACCACTGCTGTTGCAGCTGGGTCGGATTCTGCCCGCGAAACAGAAACGTATCATGCGCAACCAGGGCTGTTTGCTAGCGCAAAACATCCTAAAATCTTTATTACTATGCTCTCTTTCGAACACACCTCCTCTCCCCCACAGCCACAATTTTATCACACTAAAAAAATCAAAATCAAATATGAATTCGAATATATTTACTTTGACGTGATTCGATCGTTAAGTATGGTGACAGAATACAGTCAGATTTGAACTGTTAATAACTACGAGACTAATAATACGTTAATAACAGTTGAGCCCACAACGGATAGAGCATGTCTGTACCACGGAGGAAGGAAGGGATATATGGAGACGACGCAAGGGACCTTCACCACGCACTGGAGTTAGAGGTGGGCAAAGTGATTCACTAAAATGAGCGGTTGTTCATTTGATAACTCAACGAAAAGAACTAGTTCTTTTGAATCGTTCACTTGCTCAGTAGCTCAGTTTTGAGACCTTTGATTTTTTAGGTCTCACCCCTCACAATCCGGTTATACCCCCACTTTCAGCTGGAAATACCACCTTATGTCAACTTCAATAGAAATAGTAGACCTTTTTTTTAGCTCTCCAGTCCACAAAACCCACGTGAGCTAGCTCTTCAACTGATTCACCTAGAAGAACTACCGTTCACTTTTAGTGAGCGACTGCTTCAAGACTGTGGAAAACCACCTAAAAACAGCAATCTGGATAACCGGTAGGTGTGGACCAGGACTCGTGCCTGGTCCCATTGTACCTCCCCGACCAGCATGGTGGTGCCCCAACGCGCGCGGCTACACCAGCGGGTCCCTTTTTTACTATTTTTTTAATTCTCTTAAATGCTGTAACTGTAATTTTCCGCTCTCTTCATACACTTTTGCCCTTTACGAATTATAGTTTCTGTGCTATGTGTACAGTCCAACGTGAAAAGCGGACCACGCAGCGTTCGCGGATACACAAAGCATTCTTCTCCGGAGGTTAGGTCAGCTTAATTTTTTTTTTAATTCTACCTTCAACAAACAATATGGAATTCACACGGAAAGTGGATTTTTACTGACAGTGGCAATATCAGACTTCATCCCGAATTTTACTGCATTGCAGAATCTCCCTCTGGTTTCAACTATTTTTCGTATTAGTTGTATGTAACGTTCGATTTACAACTTAAACAGAACTCAGGATAAATCTCAAAACTGTTTTGCGACTTTTTGATAGTAGTATGGTTGTTCCTAATGCAGTCATCATTAAATGCAATGTCTTGTTATTTACAGTTTTTTTCTTTTTCCAATGGCTTTCGGCATCTGAAGCCATACAGCCAACTCGATAGTAATTACGTAACTCAGTGCTTTCAGTATCTCCAGTGTGAAATTTTTCCAGTTAATTAGACACACCACAGGACGGACATGACATTCACAGAAACAACTTTACAGTTAATTTTTTTAAATATTTGAAGTAAAAAAAATTAAACTTTTTTGATGTAGAATATGCAATCACAAACAACAGTATTCAAACTGCGATTTTTGAATGATCTAGATATCACTTTCACTACAAAATAAATATGTGTAAAATGTTTCCTGCGCCAAAGACGTACTCCAGTGCCACTCACGGCATAGTCGTTTCCGGATTACAGGTTATCTGCGTACTTAACGTAATCTTTGACACACGACCATAAAATGCTTGTTGACGTCTGAAGTTTCTAAGTCGCGCTTCTTTATTACAGACGGCTCGTAATCAACATCACAGTGTACTTTTCTATTGACGAACCACTTTTAATCATTACTTTACTTCATCTTATTGAAATTAAATTTCTTAAAATTAGTTTCCGTCTCGTCGACGTCGAGGTCATTAAAGACGGGAAAGGAATTGGGGGCAAGGAACGGGGAGCAATTCGGCCATGGTCTTTTGAAGTAACCATCCTGTAATTCGCCTGTGGTCCGCTAACATTGTCATCCTGCAGGGTATTAGAAAATTTAATATCGTATTCGTACTGTATAATGCTATCCGCCAGTGTAAGCCATATGCCCTAACTCTTTTCAAAAGCACGGATATTCCAATCACCATGAATAATCTGGCAGTTACAGGCTGAGAAAATAGGACAGCATTGTTCCTGTAGTAGGTTTGAGGGACTGTGGTACGTGATAGAGTTGCTAACATGAAAGTGTTGAAGTAAACAGCAGTAAAAGGAGTCAGGTTTAGTGTCTTTTATTTTATTTTGTGCATGTCGGTCGGTGATATACTGTAGCATCCAGGCTATAGTGACATTATTCTCCATTTGGTTACTAATTATTAAGAGTCTAGTCAAGATGTAATTAATTTTTAATACTTCACTTCCAATTTCATAACTGTATTTCCTTAGGGATTCTAAACATGCTTTTACATTTATTATGTTATTATGGTGTAATGAAATATGTCCAAGATATTAATAGCATACACATAGGTAAAAAATTAGATCCATACAATTCAATCGTCCGCAGAATATTTTTGACAATTTACTGATCCTCAGGTTAAAAAAAAGTTGATAAATGCCAGCCTGTAATGATTTCGGATGGCCGGACGGGGATTCGAACCCGCGTCCTCGCGAATGAGAGGCCAGAGTATTACCGCTCACCTTCTCGCTCGGTAACCTTAAACCTTCACTGAAAGTTTACAGTTGGCTGTTTACACCAATAAATGCAGGTGGTCGAAGGAATAGCAACGCGTTTTACTGTCCTCAATGCTTCAGGATGTCTGAGGACAGATTATAAAGATCGTTTTATTATGCATTCAAATATTATTGATCGGCTGTCTTCATGACGTCATAGCACTATTGGTTATTTCACGCTCAAGCTTTGTATGTAAAATTACTTCTTTTAACCAACTTTCCCATAAATAAACCGTATAGCAAAATGATTGTATTTTTTATACACACTTGTTACTTATTCTCAACATGATCTTTTTAGCATTACCGTAACACTCAATACCGGTCCAGTTTTAGCCCATATGCTGCCTGATAGAATAACGAACCTTATACATTTAAATAGACGACTTAAGGGCTTGTTCCATTTAGTTAGGAATCAATTAGAAGTGTACTGTTAACTTTGCTAAGGGATACGATGGGCGGAACGGAAACACCCAAGAGAACCATGGAAGGGCCGCTTATACATCTCTCCAGTTAGATAGCTTAGTTTCAATAAGCAAAACGCAGAAGAAAACTAAGAATTTTCCATAGCACGATGCTCACAAACATTTATAACGACATACTAAATATGTTTTCATGCGTCCACTGAGAAAAGTTTCGTCTATGCCACTGACATTTGAAACGCTACTTCTGGCTGAAGGAATAGTGCAAACAACACAAATGCTTTGTTCATCTAACACAAAAGTAAGACCAATATTTTAAAATATAAATTTAAAGCACAAGTGTAATGTATGCAGCTGCAACCATTTACCTCACCTCCATAAACGGTACCTCCCTATTCTGAATGATCATCCCACTACACAAATATCATAATAGGTCTGAGTGTAATATACGGGTATATAAACTAAGACCAGCGCTATTTTCTTTTTTTAACTTTGAGTTCTTAGTGTACAATATCAGTGGAAACAAAGGCTTTGGAAATAGGAGAACAAAAACGTGAATAGCGTAGGAAGAATTATGTTTAATGAGCGCAAGCTCCGCTGGGAATTTCCCTAGATATTTATTTACTCCTCCTTTCTTATTCTTACGGAGCGTGGTGGGTGAGCGGTTACGCACTGGCCTCGCATTCCGGAGGACGTGGATTCGAATCCCCGTCTGGGAATCGAGATTTGAGTTTTCCATGGTTCCCCAAAATCACTCCAGGCGAATGCCGGGATGCTTCCTTCAAAAGGACATGGCCGAATTCCTTCCCGTTCCTTGCACCCATCCTTTCCCGCCTCTAATGACATCAACGTCGACGAGGCGTAAAGCAATAAGCAAAAAATAACAATAATAATAAATTTTTATTCTAATTATTATTATTTTATACTAGCTGTACCCTGTATGCGTTACAATTCCATGAAAGAAAAGAATTGTTTGGTTTTATAATCTGATAATTGAAGTGCTTTTGAGTATACACTATTTTTGGTTTCCCCACGCGTAGCAAGCCACATACAGTTGTCCATGTGAACAGCTTGGATTTTCCGAATTTAGTCCACACACTTGTAGTGATTGATCCCTGCGTTTGAACTCAAATGGTATATCTGTCGGAACCATTGGGATGCGCGCCAACAATACATCTCCTCGGCTAAATTTTCCTTTTAGAATTGTACCTTTGATGATATTGTTCATCAACTTTTTCACTGAAAATCTGGTACCGTTGCAGAGCTGTGGTGGATTGATATTTCGGAGAAGAGCGATAGGCTACGCCAATTTTTAACAACAACGCTTTTAACATCCACTTTGCCAGATTTCCCTACCGTTCTGGACACAAATACTAAACATGGAATAGTTGCACGTGTAAATCAGTCTTGAAAGGGGAGAGCGGCTGCAGTTTTGAAAACTAAATGTAAACATCATTTTCACTTATTTTAAAACTTAATATGTTTGCAAATTTCCTTTGATATCGAATGAAAACTGCAGATTTGTGTACTGTCACAAAAACTTTAAAATAATTTTTAAAATTCAAGTTCGAATTTCTTGGTCAGTAATTGTCCGATTGTTTAACAGGAAATGTTATATACTCTAAGAATATCGTTATCTACTTTGCCTATTTACACCACTGTTTTCGAGATATTTGCTAAAATCTGAATGTTTTTAAATGTAAATTTTGCTTGTGTGAAGGGAGAAAGTGGGTCGTTTTTTGTAAACCAAATGTAGACAGTATTTTTCTCTTTGCTTTAATGTATACATGTGTTAAGTTCCATCCAAATCGAATAAAAATTGTGAGTTTGTATAAGGAACATTGGAAATTAAGAAAGGAGGTTGTAAAGGAGGAGCAGGATTGGGCTTTGGCCAACTAATGATAGTCAGTATTTTTCTGTTTGTTTTAAAGTATACGTGTGCAAAGTTTTATCGAAATCGGATAAAAACTGTGGATATGTATAAAGAACACTGGAAAAAAATAAGTGGGGGAGGTAAAAGAGGAGAGAGGTTGGGTTCTTGCATACTAAGTGTAGACCGTATGTTTCTATTTGTTTTCAAGTATGCATGTGCAAAGCTCCATCGATGTCGTATAAAAACTGTGAGTGTGTATAAAAAATATTGGAAAAAATTAAGGGGGGTGGGTGGTGTCAAGGGGGAGAGTAGTTGGGTTGAGTAAACCAAATGTTAGATAGTATTCTTCTGTTTGTTTAAAAGTACACGTGTACAAACTTCCTTCAAAATCGGGTAGAAACTGTAGCTTTGTATAACAAACATTGATAATAATTATGGGGGTCAAAAAGGGGAGAGGGATATAATTTTTGTAAAACTGATGTAGACAGTATTTTTCTTTTTGTTTTAAAGTATACGTGTGCAAATTTCCATCGAAATCGGAGAAAATTTGTGTGTTTGTATAAATTAAGGGTGTAAAGGGGAAGAGGTGGTGGTTTTTCTGTATTTGTTTGGTCAGAAACCTTTTCAGTCGAGCACTCAACAACACACCAAAGTTTCATTATAATCGGATGAATGGTTGAGGAACGCATAGAGGACAAACATACAAAGAAACATTCAGTTTTATTCATATACGAGTATATAGTTTGAGTATGAATTCTCCAATCTATCCACTTGTTCCATTTCATCATCAACAGCGAGTTCAGTCATTAAATGATGTGACCTCTTAATGTTTTTGAATAAAAATCCTTCTCTAACAACTGTTTTTATAATTAACTTTCATCTACCAGATGCGTTTCGCCCTTCTGGAGTGGGCATCGTCAGTGGTAAAAATTGTGGCGGTTAGCACAACAAAGTTAAGGTGGTCTCTTAGAGTTAGAAGTTCAGGTAGAGCTTGAGCAGTCTTCTCCAGCTCGAACGCTCTTGGGTGATCCTCTGCCAGTTAACTGCAACAACACTTCGTATGTCCTGGTCCCATCGGTCTTATGGTCGTCTGGCTCTCTGATGATCTCCTGACCGCCACTCTAACACATTTTGTCCATTTTTCGTCTTTCATCCGAGCAACATGTCAACTTTTGCCATTTAAGAATTTTTAATTTAAATTGTTTCAGCGTTTTTCGAAAATTGTTCATCATCTCTCTTGGTAATTTATTCCATCCCCCTTAGGAATGAAAGAAAATTTTCTCACACCCTTATGTCTGAAATCGAGTGTCAGCTTGCGCTCATGGTATTTTTTTTTTATATTTATGGCTTTACGTCTCGTCGACGTCGAGTTCATTAGAGGCAGAAAAGGAACGGGAAGGAATTCGGCCATGGCCTTTTAAAGGAAGCATCCCGGCATTCGCCTGCAGTGATTTGGAGAAATCATGGAAATCCCAAATCTCGATGCCCCGACGGGGATTCGAACCACCGTCCTCCCGAATGCGAGGCCAGAGCGTTAACCGTTCACCCAGCACGCTCGGTCTCATGGCCATCTTTTCCGTTCCATGCACTGCTGTTAATTCTTCGATCAGCTCAGTTTTACAATAGTATAGATTTCGTAATTATAGGAAACTTGAAGTTCTACCAATTATACTTTAGTTGTTAATGCAATACGAAGGTCAGGTGCGTGTCGGTTCTGTCGGGAACGGAAATCTGAGGCGCAGCTGGGGTTGCGTTATCTGTGCACCTGCTCTCCTTTAATCGTCACTCACGTCTTAGCGACGGATTATAACACATGTATGTGCGCACGTCATCCACTGTAAACTGTCGAGATGACAAACACTTACCGGTTGTCTGCCTTGTACTCGAATCGAATGGTAACAATCTTCTTCTTAAGTCACCTTCTCCTATTGGATGTTGACGGTCTGTCTCTGGACGAGACATTGCAGCATAGAAAGCCTCTTCTGACGTGCAATTGTATCATCTGCGAATGTCCTTCAGCCACGAATTCCTTCTCCTTCTAGCAGATCTTTTTCCCGGTATCTTCCCTTCAATGATGAATTACAATACCTGGTACCTCTCGCCTCTCATAATGTGTCCTAGATATTGTGTTTTCCTTTGCTTTATAGTGAGCAGCAGTTCTTTTTGTTTCTACATCCTATGAAGTACTTCTTCGTTTGAGATTTTCAGCACCCAATGTATGCGTAAGAGACGATTATACAAATAAATTTCAAAAGCATCAATTCTTTTCTCTAGATTTTGGTCTGATGCCAAGCTTTCACACCCATAGAGAAAAACGGAGAACACGAAGCAGCGAATCATTCGTATTCTCAATTGCAAAATAAGATCTGTCTGATCTTATGAAAAAAATTTTCGTGCTAATAAATTGTCTCCTGGTCTGTTTGATTTATTTCTTACAATCTCACTGCTCATCCATCATAGTGCCCAGGGATGCATTTAGGATCTGTAGGCCCCTAGGCTATACCTGTGGTGCTGGTCCTTTAGTATCTATAGGCTGTAACTTGGGTGCAGGCCTATATATATATAACAATATCGATTATTTATTAATAAATTAACAAACCTTAGAACAGGGCCGGATTAAGACAGCGCGGGGCCCATAGCAAATGTGAAGAAGAGGCCCTTGTTGACTTTTGCCGTCCGAGGGCTAAAAAAAAAAAAAGGTCGCCCATCTAGTCTAGGTGGGCTACCTCCTGCTAAGTGGATACTGCCTTAGAATGAAAAGTATTGGATAATGTAATGATAGTAAAAATATACGAGGATAACTGAATAGAAATTTCCAAACTTGCTTTCTCGTATATCGTTTCCAAGACTGAAGTGAACGAGATTAACAAGTGATGCTCACACGTTTTATTTTTCAACTGATGATCGATAGATAAGGTGCTGCCAAATGTAGTTGTGTTGTTGGAACTAAACACCTTCAGCAAAAGCTCGCGGAGTAACAAACTCAAAAGTTTTAATAACAATATGAAAGAGCAGACCTACATATTGAGATAAAACAAACGATAAAAGACGATTAAGATCATCAAAGCACGCAATAGAGAAAAATTAGAAACACAATATTGATTATTCACACACGCTTGTCAACAGGAAGACAGCGACTAACCTGTTTTTAGACAGCGCTGCACTAATCAGAGCCTTCCCAAGCCACACCACGCGATCCAGATAACTGGGCGCTGAAATAAAGTTTTAAAAGAAATAAAAAGCGACTTTAAACAATAAATTAAATAAAAACGAATTGAAAAATAGAATTAATATTGAATTCCAAACACACCTATTTCAATTATAAACAAATGTAATATTTCATAAATACTTATATTAAAAAAAAAAAAAAAAAAAAAAAAAAAAAAAAAAACATTAAAACTTACACCTCCCACCGCTACTCGCTGTTTACATCGAATACAAAATGATTCTGTCTTTCCTAACCTTCCGGACATGAAGGCTACGGAATTGTAGTTCGTCTTGCAGGTGTACGGCAGTGACTTCAATCTACCTTCATAAGCCCCGACCACGGTATACTGCAACCTTATCTTACAAGGATTATAAGTCCTCATCGTTGAGTCGCAAAGTTGTTACTTTTCGGTATAGGTGCACTGGAATGTTATTTTACAGTACACCACTCTTTTGAAGAATTGAACTGCCCATGCGCAAACATTGTTTTCGGTTTTAAGAGGATTTCAGGACTTTCGGTGTTAAAACCACTTTGAAAATTGGTTACATTCTTTGCATATGTTTGATTACTTTACTTTTTCTGCATGAGGTGCGGGCCACTAGGCTACAGCCTAGGTAGCCTATGCCTAAATGCGGCCCTGACAATGCCTATGTATTTCAGGTAGGATACTTGCTCGGCCTTATTGCTTTTTATATTGATAGAGTTACCTGGATTTTTCTCTTGAGAAGATTACGCCTTTGGTCTTGGAAGGGTTGACACCAGGCCAAACTCTAATCTGTGCTGGACTAAATTGTCCATCATGCGTTGGAGTGCAAGTAGATCACTATGACAACAGTGTCAGTCATCTGCGTGACTCGTATTATTGATTATTTTTCCATTTATCCCACTGTTTTCTTTCGTCAACACTTCCCTGAAAATTACCTCGGAATTAATGCTAAACAACAGAGGTGATAGTACACAGCCCTGGCGAATACCTTTCCTGATCGTAATTGCTTCTGATGTTTTGACATCTGCAGTCTGATTCCAATACAGCATGCTGATAATCGTTTTGGTCAATACCAGTTGATCTCAAAATCTTTACCATCTTTTCATATCTCACGCAGTAGAAGGCTTTTTTACTGTCGATGAAACAGGCATACACATCAACAGTCAGGTCCCTGCAACTCAGCACTAATACATTTAAGGAAAAGAGTGTTTCACGTTTGCCAAACCCATTTCGGAAGCCAAACTTTTCGGAGTGAGAATTCTGTACAGAAATTTAGTATTGGAAAAAAAATTGTAAAATTAAAAAAAAAAACAGTAACAAATTATTACTGAACAGTGTGGTGGCTCAATGGTTAAGGCGTCTGACTGAGGCTCGGAAGGTCCCCGGTCCGAATCCTGGTCTCGGTTGGGATTTTTAAATACCCTTAACCGGACGGTCACCTCTGACACAGCTTTCTGTGTAATGTCAATTTCGGTAGAACGCTTCCGTGGTTCGTATTCCACGATAAACTGTAGGTCCCCTATGACCGGTAAGATTACCGGGTTAGGTTAAGGAAGGCTATGAGAGGAGAGGAATGTGCAAACAATAGAAACCCTGTCACCAGGTCGACCTTTCTACAAGTTATTTGTAGGTAGTGTTGATTTTAGGTTTGCAAAATTGTTTTTCAAATATTATATATGAAATTTACAAAACTTATATCTTAAACAGGCTGAGAAGTGGTGCAGGAATATGTTAAAGTTCCAAATACTACCTTTGAATGTGGATGCAGAATAGACTATCCAGCATTTATGAGATTGCCCAACAACCTGCACTTTGGAAGGCCTCGATAAGGGGCTGTCCATAAATTACGTCACACCTTAATGGGAAAAGGGGGAGTCAAGAAAGTGTGGCGGGACGGGACGGGACCTCATTTTAGCCGAAGTGTAGGGACGAGCGCGCACCGCAGGTTAGCCCTCGCTTACCTCGCCGCCACCTACCTAGTGTCGTTTGGTACAGAGCACTTTACAGCAGCAGAAGGGGTGCTCACCGCTGCTGCAAACCGATGACAACAGCGCACCTCTACACACGCCTGTGATATTTACCGAGACAGAGTGGGTAGCTGCATCTCATCTCCGCTAGCAGAGGCGGTCCTGTTCCCATGGCGTGTTGTTGAGTATCCGTCCCGTCCCGTCCCGTCCCGTCCCGCCTCTGTTACAAGAGATCGTGGGAACGCGGCTTTATGCACGTGGAGGCCGCGCGATTTCACGCTCGCTGTACCTACGGTGTCGCACGTCGGCCGCCTTTGATATACGAGTACGCCGATAGGCCAATACCGCCTTTGAGGCTTCGAAAAAAAAGTGACTTCCGCATAAGTATTTAAACGATCGTGTGGCATCTGTGGTCTATATCTTTCATCACACAAAGCCACTAACCAACACAAGCAATCACATAAGAGGCAACAAGAGGTTTTCCTCATCACGAAGATTTGTCCTCAAAGACTTGCAGCTAGACGTGACAGGGAAGTAATTTGTCTTATAAACGATGACGACGCTATATAGTTCGATGAAGAAGATGTTGACTCATCGAATGTTCCTAACATTATCCAAATCAAGAACTAAGTGAGTGCTATGCCAGTCATATATAATATAAAAGAATGGGTTCAAAGTCCATGGGCCAAGATGATTAAATATTGTATCATTCATTTGATTTTTTAGGTTGGTCAATTTTTTTAAATGTTGGCTTTATTGTTGATTTTATGAAAAAATACAGGGCGTTCGCCGGGAAACGCAACCCACTGTTAGCGCTACAAGGAAGAAACTGCTCGCGGCATGCGAGCGGTCAGCTCCCGGCATTGTTCGACCGTCGGCCGCGGACTATTTCATAAACTTGTATGTGCTAAGCATTTAAATGTGACGTAATTCATTAGCTTACCTTATAAAAGATGCTGGAAGTGTTGACACTCTTGTGTAATGCACATTTCACATCTTCTGAACATATTTCGAGACACACGCTGCCCTAACTGACTTAATGATTTTTTGGGTGACTGTTCTAGTCGAAAAGCGATATCGTCAATTTTCTCCTCTGTGAGAATACGGTTGACCGACAGTCTCTTTTTGTTAAAAAATGAACCCGTTTCTCTTACTTTTTTAACCAGACGCAGAATTGTTGATTTAGCTGGCAGTAAAGCGCCAGGATATTCGCGACGAAATTTACTGCGACACTTTTTAAACGACTTCTTCTTCACATATGTATCGTAGAGAAATATTCTTTGTTGCAAACTGTAAGGTACCATAATTTTACTCACACTCAAACACGGTACAGATTAGTAAGAGTATGAAGCCCCAAACCAGCCAAACCGCAAAGAAACGTTTATTCACAACACTGATTAATAAGAGACTGAAGTCACAAACTAGCTACAATGCAAAGAAACCGTTCTTAACAATGTAAGGGTCACTGCACTGCACTGTTGGGGCAGCGGAGGTTTTAAACAGTGCGGTGATTCACGGTGGCGTGTGGCGGAAACTGCTGGCCCGCTGTCCGAGCAAGTTGCCGACGGCAACAGACTGGGAGGGTTGCGTTTTCCGGCGAACGCCCTGTATTTTAAATATTTATTTCATGTCAAAAACGCTGCTTACAGATTGTTAGAATCAATAATAACATTAACATCAATAAAATAATATCAACCAATAACAAAGAGTTAATATGATGGGATGACCAAAAAAAAATCTGTAATTTGTATGACATTGTCACTGGCGCACAGTGGTCCGGAATTGGAATATAGTGGACATTCGAATTAAAAAAAATTACTTTAGATAGCTTTTGCTATGCTGTTCAGATATTGTTATGTTCAATTTTTGATAGAAATGAGTGCTTCACACTTAAAATAAAAAAAAATTATGGGTGGAAATCAATTTTTTTTTTCACGGCCCTATATCAAAGTGTCAAAGTCAAACCATATGCAATGATAAGTACCTATCCTACTTAATATTACAACATAAAAATTTCTTATGTATCCTTGCCGCTTTTACAACAGGGTGCGAGTGAATTTCGGCGATAAAATATAACGAACATTCGAACTAAAGTCATAATATCGATCCAAAAAAATTACTTTAGGTAGCATTTGCTGTGCTGGTCAAAAATTGTTATGTTTAATTTTTGATAAAAATGAGTCCTTCATACTTAAAATAAAAAAAATGTATGGGTGGAAATCTGTTTTTTTTTTTTTTTTTTTTAACGGCCCTATATCGAAGTGTCAAAGTCAAACCTTATGCAATCATAAGTACCTATCCTACTTTATATTACAACATAAAAATTTCTTGGATATCCTTGCCGCTTTGATTACAGGGCGCAAGTGAATTTCATAGTTAAAAAATAGTGGACATTCTTACAAAAGTCATAACATGGATCCAAAAAAAATTGAATATAGTAATTTTTGATCAGCACAGCAAATACTACCAAAAGAAATTTTTTTGTATTGATATTATTCGAATGTTCGTTATATTTTATCCCCGAAATTCACTTGCGCCCTGTTGTCAAAGCGGCAAGGATACGCAAGAAATTTTTATGTTGTAATATTAAGTAGGATAGGTACTTATGATTGCATAAGGTTTGATTTTGACACTTTTATATAGGGCCGTGAAAAAAAAAAAAACTGATTTCCACCCATACATTTTTTTTTATTTTAAGTGTGAAAGACTCATTTTTATCAAAAACTGAACATAACAATGTTTGATCAGCACAGCAAATGCTACCTAAAGCAATTTTTTTGGATCGATATTATGACTTTAGTTCGAATGTTTGTTATATTTTATCGCCGAAATTCACTTGCGCCCTGTTGTCAAAGCGGCAAGGATACGCAAGTAATTTTTATGTTGTAATATTAAGTAGGATAGGTACTTATGATTGCATAAGGTTTGACTTTGACACTTTAATATAGGGCCGTGAAAAAAAAATAGATTTCCACCCATACTTTTTTTTATTTTAAGTGTGAAGCAATCATATCTATCAAAAATTGAACATAACAATTTTTGATCAGCATAACAAATGCTATCTAAAGCAATTTTTTTGGATTCGAATGTCCACTATATTCCAATTCCGGACCACTGTGTGGCGGGAAGGAAGTCTTGCAGAGTGCAGGTTGATGGGCACTGCGGGCAGTTGTATAAATCCTGAATGGTGTGTTCTGCCCCACATACATATAAATAATTTTGGATGTGCTGTTTTAATTGAATAATTTCTAAATTTAAAAATTGCAAAATATATGACGTCGAACTAGGGGAGGATTTTTTTTTTTTTTTTTTTTTTTTTTTTAACGGCTTTACATCTCTCAACAGCGAGGTCTTTAGAGATGGTAAAGGATGGGGGCAAGGAATAGGAAGGAATTCGGCCATGGCCTTTTTAAGGAAGCATCCCGGCATTTGCCTGGAGTGATTTGGGAAGCCATACTAGGGGAGGAGGTCACACAAATGTGGCTACGTGAGACAAGGGAAAATGGGAGGGGTAATCCAAAAAAACATAAAATTCGTGTTACGTAGTTTGTGGATGGCCCCCTAATGCCTGTGACAATGCTGTCCATGTTGCATATGAATTGATTAGGGTTGATTGTTGCATTTTTTTCTTTTATTTCTATCTTTCTGCCCTGTTCTTGTTACTGCCGTTGTTTATGTTGTAACAGCAGCGCTTTTCATACGAAATAAATGAATAAAACCTGTAAAAAAAAGGGGAAAGTAAACAAGTTCATTAATAAATAAAATAAATAAATAATGATAGAAAAAATGGAGATGATGGGTTTCTGGGAATGACGGCTCGTTATGTTCGCTTAGCACTGCTAAAAAAGGTCGGACCAGATATCACGAAGACTCACCAGAGGGGGGAGAGGGGTCCGGAAATCCGGAAAAACACCTCACGTAATTTATGGATGGCCCCCAAGGGACCTTCACCACGCACTGGAGTGAAACCGTGTAGAGAGAAGTGGGGTAGGGAGGTCGCCATATTGGATAGTTCTAGAAACACGAGGAATATGCACAAACGTCTCAAGGGGATTCTACGAGAGCCGTGGCGCCACAATTTTATGATGATTATCATGTAACTAGACAAGATAAATCAAAAATGAAGAATGAATTTTTGGATATCCTGTTTAGTTGTCCAGATTTACTGTCTCAAAAGTGAGGTGTTTTTGGTCGAAATTAAGAAGAAACATTTACCCAATAAATTTGATGATAGGTTCTTGTGTAACACGACGAGAAAAATCGAATAAAAGTATAGAGGTTTTAGATATCTCGCTTAGTTCTCGAGATATACTGTCTCCAAATTGAGGTGGTTCCAAAGCCACTACGAAGTAGACGGTGGCCATGCAGAATGGTTATTTTTTTTTTTTACTACTCCTTGTGGTTAAGTTGAAACGCGGCGTAGACCAGAATAAAAAAGTCACCATAGCCACAAGGAAACGTACCTACGACTAATTTTTGGCAGTCGATATCTCGAGAACTAAGGGAGATATCAAAAAATTTTAATCCTGATTTTCGATCAGTCTCGTCGATTTACATCAGAATCAATCATCAAATTCGATCTCCACGTTAAGGAATAGTGTTGCCGACCTCAACACAAAATTCATTGCGAACTGCAGACTTTCAACAGTCGTTTACAATAAGGTTAGCCTATTATGTACAATGTAATAAGATATGCTGATTGTCTACACAACACCAACAAATATTTGAGAACAACGTCATCCTATTGAGAGCAATGAATAAATCTATAATGATAGGCCCTACCTCTTAAAGACTTCAAGAACAATAATTACAATGTGACTAACTTATGAAACGATATTCCAGGCTGT